>CM072511.1:155959050-156276550 GCA_036898135.1 Oncomelania hupensis
TCATATCAAGCCCTAGTGAGCACTTGGCAAAAAGCGTCCAATACTCCCAAGCTGATACAATTCACACACAAAGGAGGAGTTTTGTCCCGGAAGAGTTTTCAAGAAAAAAGGTTGGTGACTGGTCTAGCGAAGAAGAAAACAGATAGTAGATTGATAGAACAGAGTAGGAATGAGAAAGAACAAAAGAACAGAGTAGGAATGAGAAAGAACAAAGGTGAAAGACAGCGACAAAGGGAATTTAAAGCACAAAATTTCCTGAAAGTGGGGATACTATTTATACAGAAACCCCCGGCACCCCCACGGGGACAGCAAGCTAAGTATGTTACAAAGCGCAGAGTTATTGCTGATTCTGATGATATCAACATCTATATACCTCTACTCCTTTTTTTTTTTTTTTTTTTTTTTTTTTTTTTTTGCATTTCTATTTATTTTTCCTTTAACAACAGCATAACATCGATCAATATATAAAGACGAACAAACTCAACTAATAAACAAACAAAGCAATGAGCTAAACATATAAATTTGTGGGGGGGGGGGGGGGGGGGGGGGGGAAGAAAAAAAAAAAAAAGGAGAAAAGAGAGCAAAAAAGAAATAGAAATAGAAAGCGAGAATCGTATATTATACAACATTATTACATCAACTGTTTATAATAAAACCATGCAGCATCAAATTCAGATTCTTTCTGATTCAATTTAGCATTATACCTTTCGATATTATATCTCCATTTTAATTTAAACTTAAATGCCTCTACATTGGGTTTTACATTGCTATATCTACATCCATATATATATTGTTTTGCCAATAATAAAATCAAATCAAATATAGGATCTGTGTTCACATTCAGATCAATTCCAAACACTATTAAGCTTTCTGATAGAATTAGATTACAAACATTTTCACAAGTCTGTTTAATCCAGCGCTCAAAAAGATTCCAGAAGTGTCTTACACAATCACAATTCCAGAAGATGTGTGTGATACTCTCCCTCTCAACTTCACAAAAAGTACACATTACACTCTGAGATAAACCCATTTCTTTTAGAATAATATTAGTTGCCAGAATGCGATGTACAATACGCATCTGAAACCATCTCATTCCGATATCACCAATTTTTTGAATTTTATAAAAACACTTTTTCCATTGTATGACATAATTTACTTTAGCATTCCATTTTTTACAACAATTTGGCTCAACATTGTTTTTCATAAATATATCATAAAATTTCCTGCAACCTTTTTCAGTGGAGAGAATCTTCTTTATTGGAACACAGAAAGTTAAACGATTATTATCAGTTACTATTATTTTAGTTTTTTTAATATATTCTTTAATTGCTAGCGTACAACCAACATATGTAAGAAAGTCCACTCTTAAATTATATCTTCTGTTAAATTCAACCCATGTAAGGAAAGTTCCATCAACATTCAAAAAATCAGCAATACAATGTACACCATGCTCAATCCAATGAGTCTTTGAAATTGACCTTTGACCCACCTTTATCCTTTCATTAAAACATATTGGTTCTGCAAGTAATTCTCCTGACTGCTTTATATCAACCTTATAGAAAAAATGTTTATATCCTGTAAAAACATTTTCCCAAAAAGTATTTGTAGCTCTATATAATTTAGTAATTCCAGGTCCGTATAATTCAATTTTATCTATATATTCAAAATCTGCTTTAATAAAGTTTTTCCATTTGTGTTGACTAGTTTTTAATTTCCTAATCCAAGTCATTTTCAGAGCTACAATAAAATTTTTAATATCCACTAAGCCTATACCCCCATCTTTAACATTTTTAATTGCAGTTTTTCTACTAATTCTATCTGGTTTTTTCTTCCATACAAACTGATAACACATTGTTTGCAATTCTTTTATAACATTATCTGGTGGGTTTGGTAGCAGCAGCCATAAATGAACCAACTTCGAAAGAATTAACGACTTCAATACTGCAACTCTACCAAGTGGTGTAATATTCCTTTTAGACCAAATTAAAAATAATTTTCTAACTTCATAAAATTTGTCATTATAATTTAATTGAAAACAGTTATTAATTGAGTTTGTTAGCAATATTCCTAAAATTTTCATCTGTAAAGGATTCCATGTCATACCTAAATGCTGCATGTACTGTACATGACAGTTTTTCCTACTGCCCAACCACATAGCACTAGATTTTTCTGCATTTAATCGTAAACCAGATCTTCTGCCAAAGGTATCCAACAATTCAATACACTTTTCAAAAGATGTCTGATCCCCTTCAAGTAAAATTTCTGTGTCATCTGCGTATTGAGAAATTTTGTGTTCAACATTATTAACAATAATACCTTTAATATCCTTATTTTCCCGAATCATTGTAGCCAAGATTTCAACACACAATACGAATAAATAGGGCGACACTGGGTCTCCTTGTCTACATCCTCTTTCAATATTAAACCAAGTTGAAGCATGTCCATTTACCAAAACTGTTGATTTAATATCACTATAAAAAATCATAATCCATCTTCTTAGATCTTGACCAAAACCAAACTCTGTTAATACCTTATGCATAAAAGACCAATCTAAAGAATCAAACGCCTTTTCAAAATCAACATTTAATAATAAACCAGGCAATTTTTTTCTATCTAAATATTCAATCATGTCATATAATAACCTTATATTATCTCCAATATATCTACCACTTATGAAACCTGTTTGATCTTCATTTATGAGAATATCTAACACTTTCTTTAATCTTGAGGCAATACAAGCCGATCCAATCTTATATATCACATTTAACAGTGAAATAGGTCTCCAATTTTGAATTAAATCTCTGGATTTTTCACCCTTAGGAATACATATAATAATCCCTTCTCTCTGAACAGATGTTAATTTTCCATTTCTAAAGCCTTCATTAAGTGCCCTAACAATTAGATGACCCATTTTTTTCCAAAATACTTTATAAAATTCCACAGTAAATCCATCTGTACCTGGACTTTTATGATTTTTCATGTTCTTTAATACATAACATGCCTCCTCGTAATTAATTTCCCCTTCCAATTTATCTGACTCTTCATCACTCAAACGAGGCAAGTTAATAATTAAATCAGTAATTTCTCCATCTTCAACATTCCCTTTTTTATATAACTTTTCATAAAATGTTTTTACCTTATTCAAAATGCCAGGATTGTCAGTAATATATGTTTCATCTTCTCCTTTTAATTTACTCATTACTTTACTGATATAATGACGTTTTTCTAAGTTACAAAAATAATTTGTTATTTTCTCTCCATCTGCAATCCACCTTGCCCTGGACCGTAGAAGCACACCTTCCATTCGCTTTTCTCTTATTATCCTTAATTCTTGTTTCTTTTGATCTAATAATTCAGCATCTGTTTGATTTCTATTTATTTTTTTATCAATGTCATTTATTTCTTCTTCCAGCCTTTTCTCTCTTTCACTATCCTTTCTCTTTTTCCCTGTTGCATAAGATATAGTTTTCGACCTAATCTTCATCATTAGAAAATCTAAAAACAAATCCTCAGAAATTGTAAAGTGAATATCCTTTGAACTCATTTGTAACAAGTATTCTCTACTGTAAGTTAAAGCAGCATAATCTTGAATAACATTATCTATTACAGTATTTATTTCTTCTAGATAATTCTTGTCTTTTAACAATGATGCATTAAATTTCCAAAATGTGTTTCTTTTTGTATCTTTTTGTTCTAATTGTAGTTGTAAAGTAATGTAGGAATGATCAGTTCTGTAACCACACAAAATATCTGTATCCTGTACATTGGGCAAGATAGATTCCGAAATTAAAAAAAAATCAAGTCTACTCTGCTGAAACGGATTACTGCGACGCCAAGTAAAACGACGGCAATCCTGATTCAATTCACGCCAGATGTCGCACAAATCTAAGTTATCCATTAATTGAAAGACTGTTTCTTGTGCTTTTACGTTGTTTATATTTTTATAATTTTCATAGTCTTTGGAGGGATCTAATACCAAATTCCAATCACCAGCTACTACTACGTTTTGACAATTAAATCCTAAAATTTTATTATTAATATTCTTAAAAAACTCAGGATCATCTCTGTTTGGGCCATAAATATTTACAAGTAAATAATCTTCATCCTTTATTTGTATTAGAACAAGCAAATAATTCCCACTGCTATCACCTTCAACTTTTTTAACCTTAAATTCAAATGTATTGTTGAAAAGAACTGCAACGCCCCTTGATACTGAATTAAAAGAAGCAAAGTATGCCTTATAACCCCACTCCGACCTAATATATGTCTCTAACTTAGTTTCAAAATGTGTGTCTTGCAAGAAGTAAATATCGTACTTTTTAATTTTAAAGAAATGAAAAATGTCACGTCTTTTTTGGGCATTATTCAAACCTTGACAATTTGCTGATAAAATAGAAACTGTATTATCCATTAAAATACAAGAAAATAGACGTCACGCTCTCTCTGAAGAAAATTAAAAAAAAAGGAAATCAAAAAGATAGAGAAGACGAAGAAAATAACAAGAAAAAACACGTTTTTACAAGAGTTCCAAATGGCGGAATTTCAAAAGCGGTGCACGGTTACACAGCCGGTCAATCAATAATTATTTTAAATGAAAGGGGGAAAAAAAAAGTGTAAGAAATGTGATGATAATATAATAATAATAACAGCAATAATAACAACAGCAATAGTAATAACAACCATAATAATGTAAAAATAAACAAAAATAAATAAGACAATTCAATATAATAAAATAATTAAAAACTAATGATTTATCTTCCCCTACCTCACCCACCCCAAATATCAACGTGTACAAAATGCAAAAGAACCATCACTCAAGAACTAAACATCTATCTCTTCTTTTCTCTTTCTTTAGTTTCCTCCCTTGTTTAAATCAAACAATAACAAAGTAGTCATATCCTGATATGATAATAATATAATAATAATAACAGCAATAATAACAACAGCAATAGTAATAACAACAATAATAATGTAAAAATAAACAAAAATAAATAAGACAATTCTGTATAGTAAAATAATTAAAAACTAGTGATTTATCTTCTCCTACCTCCCCCACCCCAAATAACAACGTGTACAAACTGCAAAAGAACCATCACTCAAGAACTAAACATCTATCTCTTCTTTTCTCTTTCTTTAGTTTCCTCCCTTGTTTAAATCAAACAATAACAAAGTAGATCATATCCAATTTACACATGTGCCCACACACAATATATGTTAAACATTATCTAATTAAACAGTAGTACTTATATTCAGCAAATACATACACACGCACACCTACACACACATACATACAATGACACTAAAGATTTCCTTTTGCTCAAATACAATGAAAAAATTCAATAAGTACCAATACATCATCAACAGCACACACATAAAAAAGATTCATGTCATTTACCTCTTTTAGGACACAATAAAACCTTAAATGTTGCAAGAAAAAAAAAAAAGAAAGAAACAAAATTAATAAAAGTAAATAAGTGTAAATATAATTAATAGAAATAAATAAATATTTTAAAATCACTTAGTCACTTATTATCTTATACCAACCTTTCCACAAGGTGATCATAAACCATCAAACAGCGAATGCACATTACAACATGAAATATAAAAAACATGTCTACTTATACAGCCCATTGCTCTTGATGAGAGAGCCTATTAATCTTATATCATTATATATTTGAAAAACAAGAGATAGTTCTCTAACGTTACTCAAAACAAAACAAAACAAAAAAAAATAAATAAATAAATTTAAAAAAAAAAAAAATAAAATAAAATAAAATAAAAACACCTTTAAAGTGAGATATTTACAGGTCAACAGGACAGTTTTTGGTCATTGGCATTACATTACATTACATGTCATATGCATATACCCAATGCAATACAGTCTTCACGTCAAACATCGGACCTTTCCTGTAAACAAATTGTATTTATAACAAAGCAACTTTCACAAGCACATTCACACACACACACACACAAAGATCCACAAATTCAAACTAAATATATATATTCTTTATGCCGCCATTAGCTCTGCTCATACAAACGTATAGTAAAGTAAATATTTTCCAATTAAGCAATGCCAATGGTGCTTTTCATAATCAAACACAACAACAACAACAACAAAATACTAACAACTATTCTCCTCTACACAAACACAAAACTCTGTTCGTGTATTGCCTATACAAACACAAAATTAAATAAATAAATAAAATAATAATAATAATAATATTAATAATAATAATAATAATAATAATAATAATAATAATAATAGCATAAAAAATATAAATAAATAAATAAAGAACATGTGTTCAATAAATATCATTGCAGCAAAAAATCTTTACAATAAATCAAACCACATCACATACTTGCAACAAAATAACATTAGATAATACTCTTATGATCCTCTTGGATCATCTTAATAATAATTAACAGTTAATTAATTATTTAAATCATATATATGCATACAAGGATACAACACACACTAAAGAACACACACACAACATGCTCACACAAGAAGTGAATGCTAATAGTAACAGCAATAACTGTAATAATAAGATAAACAATAGCAGCATTAATTATAGTAATTATAGTAATAAACCACAATAACCAACGACAGTAATAAATGCCAATAGAGGGGAAAATGTAAAAAGTCTAAATAAGAAAAAAAAGGAGAGTGAAGAAAATTGTATTATATATTATTAAATCTTACTAAGTAATATATATTTTGGAAAGCTAAAAATAAAAGCGGGGTAGAGGGGGAGGGGAAATTAAATGATATAATAGTATATTTATAATATATAAAGCAACTATTTTAACCAAAAAACAACACAAACAAAAGCTATAATGTAGTTACGGAAAGGCGGAGGAACAAATCCAAATTCCGGACAAATAAAATCAAACAATCTGACACATTAGGCCTACCCAACTACTAAAGAGAAAACATTTCTGTTTATACTAACGTAGGCCTTCACTGTAGAAAGTAGCAATAAGAAATTGCAACCAATCTGCATACTCCACTATTAAACATCGTGACCTATATAGCTGATTCTACATATCAAGTGAGATACAAAAAAAGTCACCGTCATATACAGCACTGAATTAGGCCTACGTAACAACAGTTGCGAGCATCCTGGAACCTGCCAATGAGTCACATACTTTTGGTTTGCCTGTCAATTAACTGTCATTTCACTGTCATTTCCTTTTGGAACAATTTGTCCACATCTGTCCCATATTTCAATTGTAATCTCTTTCCATTTTTAAGTTTAGCAAAAATCTTTCCATTACTTGACCAGCTGGCCAACACTGCTGAATGCTGATACGCCTCTTTAGACAGTTTTGCATTGTAAGCAGTTAGATCCTCCATCACAGTCACTTTATCAGAATTTCCTTTCAGTTTTTTCCTACTTTCCAATACTTTGTCACGAAGGTTGCGATTTTTAAATCGTACTAGAATCGGGCGATTTGTATTCCTGTTGTTGTTGCTGCTGCCTGATCTGCCTCCACCTTGACCTACCCTGTGGCAGGCCTCAAAATCTTCTGGGGTTGTTTTTACACCAATCAGCTCTGTCAAAATCTTACTGACAACACCTTCTGTCTTTTCATCAGCTTTCTCCTTGACATTATAAATTCTCAAGTTACAACGCCTTTCATACTGCTGTAAATCATTCAAATCACCTTCCACCTTCTCCAATTTCTGACGCAACTCTATATTCTCATTCTTGATCTTTTTTGCTTCCTCAGTCATCGAGTCAATCTTTATTTCCACTTCAAAACACTTTCCCTCAATTTGTTCTATTTTGTCTTGCATTCTCTGAGTCATCGAACTAAATTCTGCCTTCAGTTTTTCAATTTCAGTAGCCATATCACTTTTCAATTCTTGAATATCGTTTTTCGTAGATAAGAAACTCATTGTTCTTTGCATAGCAAGCAGTGTTTCCTGAATATCCATTTTGGAGTCTACACTGTCACTGTCACAGGTTACACCTTCTAGGTGAAATGAACTGTCACTGTCGCTGCACAAATTTTGATTTATTTTTTTGAAAGGTTGACCTAATACAGGACTACCTTCACTTGACTCTGACAAAAGTTCTTTACGTTTTCCAGCAGATGAGGTGAAGTAGTGGGAAATAGTAGCCATTCCCGGCAAGTACCACTGTCAGCACTGAACATTATCACTTGACAGTCACCCAGGATTTAGAGCAGTTCACAGATGAAACAGGCCTACAATAGCCCGATAATAGAAGACAGAATGAACTCCAAGGTCGCTCAATGAGAGATTTCAATCCCGTTTCAATGGTCGAACTTGATTCCGCAAGTCACAAAAAACATGTTTCAATTATGAAACCACAACTAAACACACAGAATTAACATTGACCGACTGTGCAACGCCACCACATATCCACTCAAATCATATTTCCTTGCCAGCTACCGCTTTGCGTGTCTGCTGATTCCGCCATCTTGGCCTCTTCTCCCCTATACCTCTACTCCTTGTAGCATGCTTAGCTTGACTGGCTGAAGCACTGCTCTTATTAAAATAAGGTGGTCTGTTTGTGCAGGGCCACTTTTTTCACCATCTATTTCGTGGAAATGGTCATCAAGATGCTGGCTCGAGGCGTGTTCGCTTCCGAATACACTTACCTGCGAGATCCTTGGAACTGGCTGGATCTAGTGGTGGTTGTATCCGGGTAAATCGCGGTATTAATGAGGGTTACGCCAAACCCCCACTCCACCCCTACACACACACACACACACACACACACACCCACACACACACACACACACACACACACACACACTGTGCTTATTTTTAGCTTATAACAACATCAATCACTCACGGATTTTACGCTATGTTAACAAGAACAACCATTTCCCACTGCATGCTTCATGTCCGATAAACATCTCAATAATACAAGAACAGCCACCAGCCCAGCGAGTAAAGACAAAACACAAGTATTATTTCAAGTGGAATCGGTAACAACTTCGGCCTACTATTCCACCTAATGCTGGTCTGCTGCGGGTTTCGAATCATATTCTGTTGGATTTTGGTCTAAGTAAGGACATAGACGTTACCCGCTCTGGTGGCTGGCCTTCGTAAATAGTGATTTTAGTATGGTACAGTCTGGACTAACGGGCCAGGCGTACAGCTAGTCAGTATACTCGTAGGTGTGATATATTGATGGCAGAGAATGATTAGCGAGGTGTAACTGTTTGGTGTGCAGTATTCCCTCTCTGATGGTACCTAGCGTCAGTGTCAATGCCAAAAACGCCAAATACGCGGAGTCCTACAACGTGGGTGGGGTGCAGGCGCTTAGGTCCTTCCGAGTGCTCAGAGCTGTCAAAACGATCTCCATTTTCCCAGGTAGCCTATTCACGTTTTCTAGTTACGCCATCCTTTGTTTTCGATTTCGACGTGGGTCGTTTTGGCATATGTCCCAGTGTTTTCAGTGTCCTTGATTAGACAGCGCAGGGAGTGTTCTCCACTGAACGTTTGTACCGGTCGTACACAAAAATCGATCTCAAGAACAACGTGTGCAAGCATTGAAGAACCAGGGCTAAAGCGGGAAAACAAAACGGATTCACAGTCAGAAACGGAACAGAAACTTGATCGGAGCCGTGGTACCGTGCGTCGAAAGCGAAATAAAATGATTGAAAAAAAGGTAAATATTGCGAAGCATAAAAAATGTCTGAAAGAGTGCACACACACACACACACCGAGTAAGGAATTAAAATTACGCCTGTGAGTATGGGCTGCGTGCAGGGCTGAAGACGATCGTGACGGCCATGCTGCGTGCGATGCGGATGCTAGGGGAAGTGGTGATGCTGACCATCTTCTGTCTCTGCGTCTTTTCCCTCATCTCCGTCCACTTCTACAAGGGCACGCTCAGGCAGAAGTGTGTCAGGGACCCACACTCCCTCGTGCACCTTAAGAGAAGCTACGAGAGCTACCACCACTTCTACCGCAGAGTCATTCACAATAAAGGTCTCTCTCTCTCTCTCTCTCTCTCTCTCTCTCTCTCTCTCTCTCTCTCTCTCTCTCTCTCTCTCTCTCTCTCTCTCTCTCTCTCTCTCTCTCTCTCTCTCTCTCTCTCTCTCTCTCTCTCTCTCTCTCGATCTCGAACTCCCGTTTACAAAAACAAAATAGAATATAAACATTATAAAATATCAACAAAACACATACATATAAAATGCCTACATTGCCAAATAATAATATCATAGGAAGCCTCAGTGACCACTTGGCAGAAAGCGTCCAATATTCCCAAGCTGATCCAACAGACCTCACACACAAATTAGGAGTTTTGTCCCGGAAGAGTTTTCAAGAAAAAAGGTAGGTGACTGGTCTAGCGAAGAAGAAGATAGTATAGCAGAGTAGGAATGAGAAAGAACAAAGGAGAAAGACAGCGGCAATGGGAATTTAAACTGTATTTCCAGAAAGTGGGGATTCTATTTATACTGAAACCCCCGGTACCCCCGACGGGGGATAATTTACCGTTGAGGCTAAGCCTACAATAGCGCGGCATCTTCAACAACGTCATATTCATCGCGCTATTCTAAACACCGCGCTTCCCTTCAAAAGCTGCTATATGCATACATCTTAAATAAATTTTATATATTCTGATAGAGAATTGAATGCTAAGTCTAATGGTGATGTTCTTTAAGGGATCTAAAAAGTATATCTCAAGTAATAACATATAGATAGTTTAAACCTAACAAGGACAAAGGTATTGTTTGGTCAGAACTTCTTTACACGGCTACATTATAGTCTGTATGTTGATTAGATCTTTAGTTATACGCCGTGAAATATGGCTGTGGAATTTTTCAGAGTACTGGGACACGACTGCTACGGGACAGTACATGCTGTGTGGCAATGCTACTGGCGCGGGGTACGTTACTTCTTTTCAGGCTTAGAGGATGATCCAATTACGGCATTTTCTTTCCTTCGTCAAATCTCTCTCTCCCACCTCCCTCCCTTTTTGTGTAAGATATATCAAGACACCTTCTAAAGCTGTTAAAATGAATGGTACCAGGGACCAAGTCAGTTCAATAATATTATAATGTTATAACATGATTTTGTTATTGGGTGATTGGCTGCTGGAATGACAATGATTAGTTTGCTGTCTGTTTTAGAACCTGCAGAACAAACTTCACGTGCCTGCCAAACATTGGTGAAAACCCCAACTTTGGTTTCACCAATTTTGACAGCATCTTCAACTCCCTCATCATCACCTTTCAGCTGATGACCATCGATTACTGGGAAAACGCTTTTACAAAAGTAAGTCCGTGTCTGTTGCTTTTCGCGTTTAAAATTACAATTAACTTTCACAGATTTATTGTCACAGATCCTTTTAATACCCAAAGTGAGTGATGCACCACCAAGGTCAAGGTAATCAAATATTAATGTAAATGCAAGGTCAGTGTTGTTTTTGACATTACTAGAACTTCTGCTGTATTCTATTTGATCGTGAATGAGTGTTCATGTCAAAGTCCCCTCAAGATTTAAAAGATTACTTTGGATTTTATTTATTTTTAATTTATTTAATAGTTCTCTTGAAGCGTGTTTTTTTCAACTCAAGAGCTGCTCAAGGCGCTGGCCAATACAGGATCTTAGCTCAATCCGCCCGAGGCGCCCACTTGCATCATTTGGCCGCATAGTCTGACGCCCAGACGACTGACCACAATCCTGGGCAACTGGGGATGTGGGAAAGGGAGACCTAGTGCGTGCTGGGTGTAGATGCGTAGCCGGCACTCATCCGTCTAGGACATGAGCGTCAGGATCTTCAAAGTCCATGCGATGGAACGCGTGCGTGCGCAGACTGTACACAGGTTTATACTCTTACCCGAAGGATTTTGAGCGCAATGTCTGAGGGTAATTTAAAAAAAAAAAAGAGAGAGAGAGAGAGAGAGAGAAACTCAAAGCCGTGAACGGGGTTTGAACCACTCGTCTGTACAGGCTGCAGTGTTGACATTCGAGTACACTGCGTCCGCTGGACCTAAAGCAATAATCTTGTATTGTATTGTACACCACTGAACCAACTGCGCTCCCCTTTTTTTTCATATTCATTACTGGGCACTTATGGTCAGGTAGAATATTGTGAATAAGTTCCCTAAGGGGCATGTGAGTCATATGGCTTTCTCCTTATAGTTATTATTCTTTTTTTCTTTTATTCTGCTTTTTTTTTTTTTTTTTTTTTTTTAGTGTGCATGTGTACTTGTATTTGTTGAAGTCAGCGAAAGTGCGCCACATACCCGCAGAAATGCTTCAAACAGGAGGGGAAGCGATGATTGACGCCTTCACCATTAGCTGTAACAAGATCTGGCAGAGTGGGGAGTACCTGTATCATAGACCCAGTGGCTTGTCATCATTCTTCCCAAAAGAATAACTTCAGGAGTGTGAAAACTACCACACCATCAGACATACCAGCAAAGTCCTCCTGAAAATAATACTCAACAGGTTGAAACCCCAAGCTGAACAAATCATAACTGGAGAACAAGCAGGAGTCAGGGCAGGGCTAATTGCCCCTGAGCAGATTTTCAACCTTAAAATAATCTGCGAGAAATACCTACAGCACCAACAACATCTATATCTTGTGTTTGTAGACTTCAAGATAGCGTTTGATCGAGTCAGGCATGCAGCTCTGTGGGCAACAATGAGAGTGAAAAACATCAGCCCTAAAATTATTGAATTTATCAAAATCCTGTATGACCAGGTTGCCAGTGCAGTCCTCCATAACAGCGCCATCGGGAACTGGTTCAGAAGAACAATCGACGTGTCTCAAGAATTCCTACTCTCTCCGGCACTCTGGAACATCTTCCTGGAGCGCATCATGTAAGATGCCCTTGCAGATCACGAAGGCACAGTCAGCAGATCAATCTCCAACCTCCGTTTTGCTGATGACATTGATGGATTGGCTGTTGATGAACAAGAACTTGAACAGCTGATACAGAGGCTTGACACCACCTCCAGGTGCTTTGGAATGGAAATAAGTGCAGGGAAGACCAAAATGATTACCAACAACACAAATGGCATCAACACGGACATCAAAAGTCCAAGGGCAATCCCTCGACACGGTACATAGTTTCAAATATTTAGGTGCCATTGTATCAGACAATGTGTCCCGACAGGAGGTCCTCTCTAGGATGGCACAAACAACCGCTGCCCTGACAAGATTGAAGCCAACTTGGAAAAACAGGACCATCAGTCTACACTCCAAGGTAAGGCTGCTGCTGCTGCGCTCCCTTGTCATCTCCATCTTCTTATACGCTTGCAAAACATGGACCCTCACATTAGACCTACAATGAAGAATACAAAGCATGGAGATGAGGTGCTACAGAAGACTTCTGGGTATTTCCTATATTCAGTACAACACCAACGACTAAGTCCGACAGACCATGACACAAGCCATTGGACAACACGATGACCTGCTCAAAGTGGTGAAGAAGCGGTAACTCCGATGGTATGGCCCTGTCACCAGAGCAGCAGGCCTTGTAAAAACTATTCTGCATGACACGGTGCAAGGAGGCAGAAAAAGAAGGAGACCGAAAAAGAGATGGGAGGGAAACATTCGTGAGGAGTGAGCGAAGTCATGAGAGTTGCTCATGACAGAGAAAGATGGAGTACGCTGGTCCCCTGTGGTGCCCCAACTTCTTTCGAGTTACGGGATAAGATAGGACAGGTACTTGTTTTTAGTGTATGTTTATTGTGTGTGCATGTGTTTGTGTACAGGTGCTTTGGACAAACGGCGTTATGACAGTATTCTTCTTCGTCCTGATCGTCTTTTTCGGCTCTTTCTACCTGCTCAACCTCATGCTGGCCGTGGTCAACATCACATACCAGGAAGAGGCGCAGCGCACCCTGAAGGTGATGCTTGGAGTACTAAGTTGCTGCTCCAGCACCACTCATCTCTCCACACTCTCGCCATCCCAACCTTCTTCCCCTAAATCCTGCCTTCCCCTCCATCCATCCCACCTCCTCCATCCCTTCCCCTCCTATCCCCCCCCCCCTATTCCCTTCCTTCCCTCTGCCCCATCTCTCCCCCTCCTCCCCCCACCCCCCTTAAAACAGTCGCTGGGCCAAGCACCTTTCATTTTTAATCCATATAAAGACACCGTCTTTTTTCAAAATATTTCCTTGCATGTCATCATCATTCATCATCATCACTATCATCATCATCACCAGCAGCATTAAGTTATGTTAGGATTGAGACGCGCACGATAGTTGCGGTCGTTTTCTGTGGCAAACCATGCAATAATAGCGTGTATTTACCTTACACAAAAAATTGCAGTACCCTGTAGTGGGCTCAATAACAAACATTTTTTGCCAGTTTCAGCAGAATATACGAAAATAATGATGTATTGATATACATTAATAATTCATATTAATTCATTGTTCGACAAGATGTAGATCTTTTTGGGAGTTCTGGAGTAAAATGCAAAACAAAAATAATACGTTAATAGCTTAAATTGTGTTTAATAGTGTTACGTTGAAACGTGAACGAAAGTATGTCGGAAGCGCGCACAATAGATCTAATCGTTTCGTTTTGCAAAGTATTCAATAATGGTGTTTATTTACCTTTGATTTGAGTTTGCATTGTTGTTAGGAGAGGCTTTGTATAACGTTGATAATTTGCGTTAGTCGATATTATTTGAGAATCTTCTGGATATGCGTGTTTACTCTTGATAGAAATTTCCTGATACATGTAGAAGCAAGAGGTCGTTCTGGAAGATATAAAAATATGTATTGACGTAAGTCAGTGATGACGATCTTTTATTCGATTGGTGGCAGTACGTCATTTTCTACCATGTACGAAATCTTTCCGGAAAAGAGAGAGGTTATTTAATCGTGTGCAGAGTTGCTGTTGGGAGAGAGTAAAGTTGTTGATAGTGATTTGGAAAGTTGCTGTGAAAGTTGTTGAGTTGAATTGAGAATTGTATGCAGTTGTTGGTGTGTGCTGAATAAAAGTGGAAAACTTCATACGTCGACTTTGTGACTTGTATGCTGTTTGGACGGGCTGTGTGAATAAACGAATCTGAGTTACACAACTATCAGGAATTCAAGCATCGGGGCTGAATCAGATACTGATAGAAAACACCAACATCAAACTGAGTGTAACATTTTGGGGGTCAAGCCGCGATTCACGCCATAGCCAAGGGTTCAACTGCTACAACAAGCGAGTCAACGTTACGAGAGGCAGTCATCGAGGGTAGCCGCCAACGAGTTGCGTCGAGAGGGGCCAACATACTGGGACTACATCCGATAGGTTCGGGTTGACTGCAAGGGCGTGTAGTCGCCGAAGAGTTGCTTCGTGAGCGAACAACAGAGCGGGACTACGTAGCTGCCGCAGGACTACGTCGAGGGACAGTCTCGGAGCTACATCGCCAGTGTTACAGCAAGCGTCGAGCGGACGTCGCGTCTACTTCAGCACAGGAGCGTATACATCAACACCAGCGTGGTGCAGCGTCGCATACGACGAGGACAGCGGGGCCTGCGTCAGCGAAGGCGACTAGTGACAAGCATCAGCGCTACTGCAGAAAGCGTGCTGTTCTAGAACAGTCTAGAAAGGTACAGCACAGTCAAGAACTTTCCAGAAAAAAAGAACTCTACAGTCAAGAACTTTCTAGAAAAAGAACTTTCTTGAAAAGAACTTTCCAGAAGCATCAAGATGGCTGACTTCTGGCAGAAAGGGGTTGAACTGAATCTAAAAGGCAAGCAACTGACGGAGTACGTAAAATCCCAGGAGAGAATACAAGAACGAGAATTAGAAGAGCAGCGTCGCCGCGAAGAAAGAGAATTGGAAGAGAAGCGTCTAGAAAAAGAAATAGAACTAGAACAGAAGCGTCTAGAAGTAGAAGAGCAGCGTCGCCGTGAAGAAAGAGAATTTGAACTGAAGCGTCTGGAAATTGAACAGCAGCGGCAAGAAAGAGAAGATGAGCGCAGGCGTGAGGAAAGAGAAGCTGATCGGCAGTTCCAACTAGAGTTGGCGCGCATCCAGCAACAACAGCATGCGCCACAAGTTATCAGTGACAACACGGCTCCAAAATTGCCAGCTTTCGTCGACGGGAAGGACCAGATTGACAGTTATCTGGCGAGATTCGAAAGGTTCGCTGAAAGCTCTAACTGGCAACCTCAAGACTAGGCAATTCGACTGAGTGCACTTCTGACGGGGCAAGCTCTCGAAGTTTACACCAGACTGTCGAACGATGACGCCAAAAACTACGACGTCTTGAAAGAGGCCCTGTTGCAGTGCTACAACTTTACAGAGAAGGGCTACCGTAAACGCTTCCGTGAATGCCGGCCTAAGTCAGACGAGACGCCAAAGCAGTTTGTGGAGCGCCTGTCGTCATATCTACACAAGTGGGTGGAGTTATCAGGCGAAATGAAGTCTTACGACAGTCTCCATGACCTGATTGTGAAAGAACAATTTCTCAATGCCTGTCACAAGGACCTAGCGACCCACTTAGAAGAACAAAAGCTGCAGACGCTTAAAGATGTGACTGAGGCTGCTGAAAGATATCTTATCGCTCATGGGAAAACCCTGGGGCCACCCAGCGCGACGAAACATTTTCAGAAGACTGCAAACCATGGGAACCAGATCCAAGGAAGCCAGACGAGCCAGAGACAGACAGACTCCACGCCTCCTCCCAGGGAAGGGCATTCAAGGGGCTGTTTCACCTGCAACGCTACAGACCACAGAGCTTCTAACTGTCCTCAAAACAAAAGTAGCGGACAGCGGAGCAGTACGGACAACGCAGCGGCGGGCAACCGGCAGAGACGTTTCTCCAATCAACGGCAAACCAGTAGATCTGACCATCAAGTGTGCGGCGGGAGCGTCATTCTTCCGAGTGAGACCGAGCGCACAGCTACTCCTGCGGACGTGCAAGAGTGCATGACTGATGGCCAACTTCTCCTTGCCAACGGGAAATCCATCCCCGTCGTCGCTAGCGCAGCTGTGACCGTACAGAACATGCCTGTTTCCAAGGGACGCGTCGGAAATCATGAAGTGACTGTCTTAAGAGACTCTGGCTGTAGTGGGGTCATCGTCAGAGAAGACCTAATCGCTAAAGAACAATTCACTGGCGATTCTAAATGGACACTCATGGCCGACAGCAAATGTGTGAGAGCGCCAGTTGCGAAAATTCATGTCAACACCCCTTTCTACATAGGCGAAGTCGAAGCGGTTTGCCTGAAGAAGCCGCTGTATGATTTGATGATCGGGAATATCGACGGCGCGAGACGACCCGACGACCCCGATTCGGAATGGAGTCCTGCCTCAACCCAACGTGTCGAAGTTGCAGAGGAGGATCCATTGCCATTTCCCGATGGAGACCTTACAGAGCTGCTACGGGACAATGTGGTTACTCCGGCTCAGCCCTGCCGACCAGAGATTGTCGGTGCTGTTACTACCAGGGCCCAGGCTAAGAGAGACAAGACGTCTACGCCACTGAAGGTCGCCGACAACTCTAAAGCTGCCATCGTGGACAGAGATAAGCTGATCCAGCTCCAGGAAGATGACAGTACTTTAAACAAGTACAGGAACCGCCAAGACCACGTGACCAAGGGCAGTGGCAAATAGTTATAACTTGGTACCTGTAGACAATCAAGCGACATTACCCCTCTTACAGACCTAGTATTACAAGAATAACTTACTACATGTAGTAGTAGGCCTAACTCACTCGAGAATTTATTATGCAAAACAAAGACCTTGGAAAATTCACAGAAATAAACATAAAAGAAGAAAGCACATTGTTTTACAAACAAATCTCACCCCTGGTGTTGACATAACTTCATAACTTAATCAGTTAACGTAATGTGAAACGCATGAGTTATAATCTGAATGTGTGTGTGCGAAGCCGTGACAACGAGTGAAAACAAAATGGCGACGACTCGGAAGGGGAGTAACCATTCGGCCTGGAATTTTGTATAATTTAAAAGGCTTTACGCTCATACAGTGTAATTTTGGGTGTATTATTTAAAAGACACATCAGGTTACCTAATGAAACCAAAATTAGAGGCAAGCAATTTTTTCAAAAGCAAAAAAAAAAAATTATTTTAACGAAGTTGAAAATGCTTCCCTACAAGAAGTAGTTGCTGGGCTGCGCCAGTGTCTCCTCTTAAGTTATTGGTCATTTGTTTTAGAAACAACCACTGTATATAGCCGTTTGAGACCGTAATCTGACTCTGGTATCAGCGGTAAAATTAGAGCCAGGTATCCCAAAAATCGCGATCCGCTCGGAAGACTTACCTGCCCTTACATCCGTAATATCTAGTTGCAGAGAAGGGCTACCGTAAACGCTTCCGCGAATGCCGGTCTTTGTCAGACGAGACGCCAAAGCAGTTTGAGGACCGCCTGTCGTCATACCTACACAAGTGTGTAGAATTATTAGCCGAAGGGAAGACTTACGACAGTCTCTGTGACCTGATCGTGAAGGAGCAGTTCTTCAATGCTTATCACAAGGACCTGACGACCCACTTAGAATTACAAAAGCTGCAGACGCTTAAAGATGTTACTGAGGCTCCTGATATATATCTCATCGCTGACGGAAGACTTTTGGGTCACCCAATTCGACGAAATATTTTCAGAAGACTGGAAATCAGAACCAGGGGAACCGGACGACCCAAAGACAGACGAACTCTACGCCACCTTCCAGGGAAGGGCAATCAAGAGGTTATTAATTCACCTGCAATGCCAAAGACCACAGAGCAGCTAACTGTCCTCAAAGCAAATGTAGCGGAGAGCAGAGAAATACGGACAATGCAGCGGCGGGCATAGAAAGATTAATGTTGGTATTATTTTGCATTTTAATGCCACCGGTTCATTTTGTTTGTTTTTTTCCATAAGGAGCATGTTAGTCATATGGGCTTTGCCCTTCTAGTTTGTTTAGTGTTGTAGAGCCAGTTGGCAGAAAACGCACTAAGCATGTCACTTGACGGGTATCAGCGCTATTAAAGACTACATTATCGTCATTATCATCAAACGTCTTATTTATTGAGACTCGAAAATCTCAAATATCGGACTGCTGGCATTGCTTCGTGACGTTGTCAGGAAAAATTGAAAAGCACTGTCTTTTCAAATAAAAACCGCTAGGAGTAGAAAACGAGTTTCAGTTAATGCGGAGCACAATTTTGTACAGAAAATTGCGAGCGTTGTGGCCAAGTGGTCTAAGGCGGGACTAACTTGCCTTGTCCACAGGCCCGAAACCAATGGCGCCTGACAGGTGTTGGATCGATCAGCATCTGGGCATTATGTTTCTCCGAATATTATTTACTTTCGACTCGGGCAACGTCTCGGGGGTTTTCTCCGGGTACTCAGGTTTGCTCCCCCAGCAAAATTTCAGGCCAGGGCCAGAATTTCTGGATAAAAAGGGACAATAAAGCGTTACAAAAAAAAAAGCTGATTTTTCACGTTTTAATGTAAGGAGGTTGTGAAAACGATCGTTCTAAAAAGTTCGATCCGTGACCAAACTGTTCACATACAATAATAAACACATGACGTAAACAAACTAGTTCTGTTTGTGTCGATGACTGGTTGTGTTTGAGTTTGTGACTACAACTGCGGCGAATGTGATCAACTGTTTATGCTTTTGTTTTCAGGAACTGGAGAAAGAGCGAGTGAGCAGAGCCAGGAAGCTGAAAGCTAAGAACAAATTTTTCAGGTTGATGAAGAGACACGGAACGTTTGCCGTCGTTTTGAAAATGAATCTGGAGAAACATCGACATGAGAAGAAATTGCAGCACTTCGTCAACCGCTGGCAAATCGCGGCCTTTGTGTCAAAGAAAATTATGGCCGATCCTCACTGCGCGGATTTTCTAGAACCTTACAACACTGATGGTAAACGCAAACGCGAGGTCTTTGAGAATGTCGTCTATTGTGTGAAGAAATGGCAGTCGCTCCAACGCAGGAGTTCCCACCTCATACAGTTGGAGAACAGGAAAAAAAGCACTTCGGTGGACGGGCACTCAAGCCTGGAGGAAGAACTATCTGAATATAAGCCCAGAGAGAGGTCCCCAAAGAAGGCAGAAAACACAACAGCCAAAGCCATAGACGACTCCTCTAAGCCAGCAAATACCAAAGAGACATTTAAGGCTACAGAAAAGGTAAGTTTCGGCTCATCGCGTTCTTCTCTCAGTGCGAGTCAAGAACCTCGTTGGAGAAGGCCCAGCCTCCTGGATGTCCTGTCTGTCAATAGACAAGAAGACAACATTAAGGACAGCCCCGTGCTGCAAGGTCAGAACTTGAGCGCCACCTCCACCCCTTTAAGACCACAAACTCTATCCAGTAGCTCGGGGAAGAAAGAGAAGTTGACTATGTCGAAGCCGCAGGACAATGTGCAGCCCAGCTCCATTGGCTTGAAAAGTATCACCCCAGCTTCCAACGAGTCCGTGTCTAGGACCGTGCCACGCCAGATGAGAGCCGCGGTCAGTAGTTCCTCCAGCTCCAGCGATTCCGATGATGAAAATGGCGCAAAACTATCCAAATCTGAAGACCGTTTGCCAGCGCAGGCCGCTAAAGATTCCTCCGTGGATCTTCATTCGGCTAAGAGAAAAACCGAGAGCGGTGTGTTGCCAGAGACTGCAAAAGGTCCCGTTATGTCGCAGGGCACGCCACGCGCTAGGCGCTCTGTGACGCTAAAGCTGCCTGGTCAGCCCTCAATCCTCACGCTTCTCGCCTCTGACGTCGACATTCTTCCAACAGCAGCAGAAGAAGAAAAACCAGCAACCATGCCACAAGGGACGTGGTCTGATCGGCGGCGCCCCACCATCCATGACGTCTGCGACTTCCACACCATCCGTAACGTCTGCGATTTCCCGGTCAGCCAAAGCGTAGGTTACAATTTCCTACTTCCTTTTATCTTCTCCTTACACAAGTGTACAATTATAAAATGTAGTGTTAGTAGTATAATTTAGTAGTAGTAGTAGTATTTGGATGTAACTGGTCCAATCCACGAGAACAATGAGGAAAGTTGAAGAAGATTGGAGAAAAATTCCCTTCCATTTTTTAAATTCTTTTTACACAAATGTACAATTATAAAATGTAGTAGTAGTAGTAGTAGTAGTAGTAGTAGTAGTAGTAGTAGTAGTAGTAGTAGTAATATGATTCACCCGATACACATCTATTCAGACTCCTTTAAGGAGTCTGACAGAGCCTAGGCCAGGAGAGGTTTAACCAGTCATGGCAGCAACTGGCACACTCTGCTAGATACCTGTAGTAGTAGTAGTAGTAGTAGTAGTAGTAGTAGTAGTAGTAGTAGTAGTAGTAGTAGTAGTAGTAGTAGTAGTAGTGAGCACTGCTTTGTATACGCTTGATGCTCTATAGTCACGGAAAAAGCGCAATTTCACTGCAGTGAACTCATGAAAATAGAAAAATGTAAGTTTCGTCTCCTCTAGGTCACAACTGTCTTTTACTAGGTCACAACTGTCTTTTACGAACCGTTTGAGAATGTTTTTGAGCCGTTTGTTGATGCCGGATAGTGTCCTCACTTGGTTTCATGCAATTTAAGAATCCAACAAGGCAATTGGGTTTTTCAGACGGAAAGAGCGGAATATTGTAAAGCAACATTCTGTATATATTTACAGTGAAATTGCGCTTTTTCCGTCACTATAGCGCTTGAAGCGTGTAGGAAGTAGTGCTATGAAGCTTTTGTGCCTGGGAAATATAAGACTCCTTTAAGGTATCTAGCTGAGTGTGCCAGTTGCCGCCATGACTGGTTAAACCTCTCCTGGCCTAGGCTCTGTCAGACTCCTTAAAGGAGTCTGAATAGATGAGCATCGGGTGTATGATTTAATTGTTGTAGTAGTAGTATAATTTAATAGTAGTAGTAGTAGTAGTAGTAATATTTGGATTTAATGTAACTGGTCCAATCCACGACAGCAACGAGGATATTTGATGAAGAATGGAGAACAATTCGCTTCAAGGTCAAGGTGACAGGGTGACACATGGTTTTAATATATTGAACTTATGATTCGTTGGTGTATGATAGATATCAATCAGACACACACGCGATCAAGGTCCAGATGATCGAAGATCAAAGTCAGTGTTACTTTATATTTTAATGCCACTGATTTAGCTTTTCTGGGTCTTCCACAATGGGCAATTAAATACTATTTTACGTTTGTATTGATATATTCCTGTTATAATGTTACTTGTTGCCACACAATTGTCCAGTTGGTGAGTGCACGACAAGTTTACTTTATATTACACGTGTTTTATGCGGAGTGGGATCTGTAAGGAGTGAGGAACTGTTGCCTGTTTGGAATGATTAGCTTTTAGAGTAATTACTTCCCTTGTTGGAGTAGACTCCCTTGATTCTGGTTGTTTTCATAATTTCTCTAAATTGGGTGAGGTTTCATTGTATTCACAGTGTGTATCAGAGAACGTGAATAAATTTGCAAAACGTGTGATTACGCGCGCGCTGTGGGTGTCCGTTTATGTGTGCGTAAGTCCGATCCCTGTTTATGTGTGTGTAAGTCCGATCTCTGTTTATGTGTAAGTCCGATCGCGCGTGCCTATGCTTGTTCTTGTTCTTTGACTGATAGAACTGTGCTACTGTGTTTTGCAGTATAGTAGATTGCGATCAGAGCGCAGAAGGCTGTACGAAGCGACGAAGAGGGAGAAAGGTGAGAGCAATGCATTTGTGTATATAACAGTTTCACCAAAAGAAGCCAATAAATAAAATTAACAAAGAAACGAATACACGAAGATGACATGCGAGCAGGCGTACACAACACACACACACACATACACACACCGCGTGCATGCACGCACGCGCACACACACTAGTACTAGCGCGCGGCTCACACATACACAAACACACACACACACCTGGCTGCTTACGGACTTGGACAGATTAGAGCTGCAATTTCCAGAATCTAAAGAATTGGTCATCGTACAGTAGAATGGCTCTATATTTGACCCATATTAAGAATAGCGTTGGGTTATTTGATCATTCATGATGAGGATCAGGGGTCATGTGAAGGTCAAGATCATGTCACGGTCAAGATCATTTCAAGATCACTTTTTTGGGGGGGGGCACAATACAACTTTTACTGTAGATTATTTGATCATGCATTAGTGCCCTTGTGGAGCCAGAAGTCAAGGTCATCTCAAGGTCAAGATCGCCGCAAGATCAAAATCAATATTACTTTGAATTTTAATGCTACTGTTTTGTTTCAGTTTTTCTGGCCGCTCATTTTCATGTGGAATATTGTCAGTTCGCTAAGGAGCATTCCAGTCTGAGTCATATAAGCTTTGCCCATTTTGTTTAGAGTTTTGTTAATGGTAAAAGCCGAATTACTATGTTTGTAGAATTTGGTGACATTTAATTTGAAAATAAAACTTTTTACACTCATACACTTACTGTCTCTCTCTCTCTCTCTCTCTCTCTCTCTCTCTCTCTCTCTCTCTCTCTCTCTCTCTCTCTCTCTCTCTCTCTCTCTCTCTCTCTCTCTCTCTCTCTCTCTCTCTCTCTTTTGTCGTACCTTTCATATACACAAACAAAACGTAATAGGCATTATCCCTAAATAAACCGAAAGTAGGTCAATGAGAGTTGCTTCCCATGAAGCGCGGTACAAAATACATGTTGACAGCTATTTAGGAAGTAGCTTACTCCTATTGTGTATCTTGGATGATGTGTTTTTGGGGGTGTGTGTGTAGTACTAAGAAATACGATCAGAAGAGGCAAATGCGGGTGGTGCAAGTTTTCTTGCGAGCGCATGACCAACGTCATAGCTTTGGTGGTGAGCGACATCTTCTTCGACATCTTCATCAACGTCTGCATTATCCTCAACACTATCTTTATGTCGCTCCAGCACCATGGCATGAGTCAAGACCTTAAGGATAAAATCAACATCGCCATGGATGTACGTACGTTTCTCTCTCTCTCTCTCTCTCTCTCTCTCTCTCTCTCTCTCTCTCTCTCTCTCTCTCTCTCTCTCTCTCTCTCTCTCTCTCTCTCTCTCTCTCTCTCAATGTAAACGCTTCAATGATAAAATGTCCTCGTTCATATATAACTGGAACTTTAACATACATATACATGTTTCCCTATCCCCTCCCCGCCTCAAAAGTGACGTTCATCATGTTCGATTTTCGGACCTTCATCAAAGGAAACTTCAGCGTCGCGATCGGAAACTCGGAGGACGGGAAGTTAGTTTGTTTTTTTTGTTTCCTGTGTGTGTACGTGTAATAGCTTGCTTCTTTTCTCTCCTGTTTTCCCCCTCTCTTTCTTTTTTTCCACTTTTCATAATTATTCTTCTCTCTCTCTCTCTCTCTCTCTCTCTCTCTCTCTCTCTCTCTCTCTCTCTCTCTCTCTCTCTCTCTCTCTCTCTCTCTCTCACATTTATAATAAATTCTCTCAAAATGGCTAGCACTGCACAGCAACCATTAAGGACCAAGGAATAAAACAAGCAACGTCCCAAGGTCAGACCACTTTCAGACTTCTTCCATCAGCATGGACATCCCAGCCCAGAAATAGCAGTGAAGTAAGCCAACGTCTCGGTAATGCAATGGAGATTTGAAATAACACTAGCCTATCCTCAACTGCAACATGAGAAAACCATTTAATTTTTTTTTCTTTCATGCATAGCAGTGCGAGTCATGTATTTACGCACACACACACAAAACTTTTCGCAAATCTGTGCGAGATGAGTCCTAAATAGTCCAATAGGCTTAATGATATCGAAGAAATTGTTCGGCCGTCCTCAT
Source organism: Oncomelania hupensis (assembly GCA_036898135.1). NCBI lineage: Eukaryota > Metazoa > Mollusca > Gastropoda > Littorinimorpha > Pomatiopsidae > Oncomelania > Oncomelania hupensis. Next base: position 155,983,737 of record CM072511.1, read on the forward strand.
AATACACAAATTATGTTTTTTTTAAATAGTCATGCTTTTTCATAATAAAATTTACACTGATTGCACATTACATTCATACGGATTAACGAAAATGAAACCATTCCCAAACCCCTTAAACAAGGGCACCCAAAACGAACCAAAAATTAATTAATTTAAAAAAATTAAAAACAGTACATTCGGACATACACACAACTAACAGCGTCACAGAAAGTTTCTCAGCCTACCACCCACCTCAGGAGGCGCGAGAGAAAAACAGCTGCAGCAACAGCTTTTCATGGTGGAGTCACAATCCAGGAATCACACAAATCACCCAAAGAAAACCAATAGTCTTTACTAAGATTTGTGCTCTCTGAACCTTTGAACGCTAGCTGGTATCTAATCCACAAAACTAATTTCCGCTGTGTTACCACTTCATGATCTAGAAAATTCTCATGGCAATCCAATAGAAACTTAACTTACAAAATACACGCCCAAGCATAATGCTCGCTGCATATTATGTTAGGCCTATATCCGCCAAAGCAAAACGCACGTGTAATTCAACCAAACGTGTTCACTACGTCAGACATACGTCTCGGACAGACTCATGCAGTGTCAAAGCACACCGACGTCACGTCCGTATTATTATTATTTTTTTAATAGCTTGTGCGCTCGAGCGTGTCGAGAGCTGGCGAATGTCTTTCTAATGCATCCAAACTAATTTTGGCAATTCTTACACGTTATAACTTGAGAAGCTAACCCTAACCCTAACGGAACATTTACAATTATAATTCATATGCTATGATAATTATTTTCACATATGGAAGATTTTCTTAGGACTACTGTGCTTTTGACATCGCACGATGCGGTGTCCTTGGCCGTGGAACGAGTCGGTCGGTATAGTGTGTTTGCCGTTCATTACAGTAGCAAACACGGTCAAAACTAAGCATCTGCATCTGAACATACACTGCACTCGCGGATAGGAACTTGGCTCGTGACATACCTCACGCCTTAAGTTTAAGGAGTAGTTTTAACTATATAAGAACTGAAACGAAACAATTTGCTATGTCGCACAAAATACCACAGGAATTCTGAACCTGAATTCTGTGAGCGACAACCTTGTGTACTTCACACTTCTCAGCTCAACAAATCAGAGTCAACATTTCCTTTTTCAGGAATGATCTGAAGGTTGAATTTATATGGCTGCAACGCCATCGCCCATCTCGTGGGTCTGGGGTTCTGTCTTTGTAGATGTTGTAGAGACTGATGGTCACACACTGAATAACGAAGTGGCGGTTAAACAGATGCGGACTAAACTTCTGAACCCCCTCCCACCTCCGCTCCCAAAACCTAACAAGTCACTTGTTCTCAATAGGGAGTAGTTCTCCGCTGAATTGAGTGGCCGAGGTGATTGGCTGTAGTCCAAACCTTTGACCCTGTTGGAGAACTGCACCTGTACCCACCTCCGAAGCATCCGTACGCAGCACAAACTCTGCTGTGGTTTGGAACCTGGGTCAGCTTGGTGAGAGGCAAGGCAATCTCGGCAAAGTGGGGAATGAAGCGGTGGTAGAATCCTTTGAGACTGAAGAAAGGAGCGGACTTGGTGTTTGGTATTAGGCTGCCCGAGTTGCCAGTTCTGTCCATCTTTCCTTTTTTGGCTTGTAGACTCTATCTTGCCTTGACCTACCACATGATCCAGATATTCCAACTGAAGGAACCCCATAATACAATTCGAGGGCCGAGCAGCCAGGTTGGCTACTCTGTCTCTGGAGCAATGCCGCAAGGCACTCCAGGTGACGCTCTTTGGTGATTGTGGCAATCAGCACATCTTCCAAAATGTTATCGATTTCTTGCATTCTAAGTCCGCGTCATTCGACTGAAAACCGCACCCGCCGTCTTGAGCCCAAAAGGCACGACAGTCCTTTTAAATTGCCCTGGAGCTGTAGTGAAGGCTGTCGTAGGTTTATAAGCTTCCACCATGGGTATGCGAATTCCTTTTAGACAGATCGATTTTGGACAGATACTTAGCCGCCCCCAGGTTGGAGAAAAGAAACTCCATATACGGCATAGGCTCAGAATCAAAAACTACAACTCTATTGAGCTTGCGGAAATCCACACAGAATCGAATTTTGCCGTCATTTTTCAGGACCAGCACAATAGATGAGCTGTATAGTGAATTTGCCTCTTAACTCCAGCATTGACTCCACCTCTTCTTTGATGATTTCTCCTTGAGAAAACGTTAACGGAAACTGCTAGTGCAGACAGGCCGACCATGTTTAAGGTGAACGCCGCACTCTGCAAGGCAGTGGCAGTGGTATTTCGCTCAGTACGTCCACATATTGGCTTGCAAGCACCTTGATTTCTTGCTGGATTTCAGGCATCCTTGGATCCACATTGATGTCCTGATGAGTTTCCTGAGCTTCCAGCGGAATGATAGGCGCTGATTCAGAGGTTACTCTGACCTCTTCCCAATCTTTCGGTTTCTATGTTCCTTTGCTTCTTTTTGATAAAGCCGAGTCACAACAATACCACCAAGAAAAGGAACACGTTTGAACACGCTTATTGTATCACTATGTATGTGAGTTTCTGGAAATACATTTTAATGGCTTGCCATCTTTTTTTTTTTTCGATGACTCCTTCTTTTTCCAACACGACGCTTGAGAGAGTTCTTGTTCTAAAATCCGTTTCAGCAAGGTCGCTCTGTATATAGACCTGGGGAAACAAACCTGAGGGAACAAAAGCCAGGGGGAACAAATGCATGCTCCCGACTACCAAGCCATGCATGTTCAGGCATGCCAACTGATTACATTGTGCTGATTGTAGAACTGTTTTTTCAGTTCTTTTCAGTGATTTTTATCTCGGAGGCAGCGTTTAAGCTGGCAGGCCTGGGGATCCGGGACTACTTTCGACAACGGTGGAACTGCTTCGATTTCCTAATCGTCATCGAGGCCATTCTAGGATTAATACTGGACAAGTCCTTACTGCCGGCAGAGGGAACCCTACGCGTCTTTAGACTGGTCAGTAGTTTTGACTAGCGTGCGTATAGCAATGTTATGTACTCACACATTTTTTTCATTTTGCAGATTTCGCAAATTAAACCTGGGCGTGATGAGTCCTAAATTGTCCGATATTGATATTAAAGCAAAAACCTTTTTTGCCCTTCCGTCCGCCGTTCGTCTGTGCAAAACTTGCCTATCCTATCTTATCCTATCCTATCCCGTAACTCGAAAGTCTTTGGGGCACGACAGATGATCGTTTAACCAGCATTCTCAATCTTTTTCTGTCCTCAGCAACCCTGATGGCTTCGCTTGGTGTCAAGCCAGTCCATTCTCGAATGTTGTCCTCCCACCTTCTTTTTATAACCCTCATCCTCTGCCTTCTTGCACGGTACCTTGCAGGATTGTCTTTGCAAGGCCTGATGCTCTGGTGACGTGGCAATACCATCGGAGTTTCTGTTTCTTCACCACGGTGGGCATGCCATCGTGTTGTCCTATGGCTTTTGTGAGGGTCTGTCGGACTTCGACGGCGTTGATGATATGCTGGGTATAGGAAATGCCCAGAAGTCTTCTGTAGTACCTTATCTCCATGCTTTGTATTTTTCGTTGTAGGTCTGCTGTGAGGGTCCATGTTTCGCAAGCGTATAGGAAGATGAAGATGACAAGGGAGCGCAGCAACCTTACCTTGGAGTGTAGACGGATGGTCCTGTCTTTCCATATGGGTTTCAACCTTGTCAGGGCAGCAGTTGTTTGTGCGATCCTGGAGAGGACTTCTTGTCGGGCCCCATTGTCTGATACAATGGCTTCTAAATATTTGATGCTATACACCGTGTTAAAAGATTGACTTTGGACTTTGATGTCCATGTTGATGCCATTGGTGTTGTTGGTCATCATTCTGGTCTTCTCTGCACATTCCATAGGCTCTGTAGCCTCTGTACGTGTTCTTGTTCTTCTCCAGCCAATCCATCAATGTCATCTGCAAAACGGACGTTGGAAACTGCTCTACCCCCTATTCTGACTGTGCCTTCGTGATCTGCAAGAGCATCTGACATGATGCGCTTTAGGAAGATGTTGAAGAGAGTTGGAGAGAGTAGGCATCCTTGACGCACCCCGATTGTTGTTCTGAACCAGTTCCCGATGTATTTAATGTAATGTAATGTAATGTAATTGTAATGTAATGTTGTTTCAGTTTCGGATCTTCAAGCTAGCGCAGGTGTGGCCTGCCATGTATACGCTGGTGACCATCATCATGCGGGCGCTGAGTGCCGTGGGTCAGCTCATCATCATCCTCGCCATCATTCTCTACATCTTCGCTGTCTTCGGCCTGCAGCTGTTCAACAACTATTACACACAGAAAAACTTCCCCTTCGATTCGGTTCCCAGGTAAAGTATGCACCGTGTGCTTCGCTGAGTAGCGAACCACCAGAACGTGGTGGTCAGGGCACCAGACCGTTAGCACCAAAAGGAGAAACCAGATATCATTCAAACAATGATCTAAGCTCACCCGGCTGTGACTTGTGCACTTGGCTCTACCCAGAACCAGGAAAGGTACAGCACGGAGATTCGGGAATCCACCTTGCATTAACGTAGTGTTGCTATCACTGTCCTTGCAGAACCCCAGGACTCCGCTTTCGCTCATTTCCACGTTTTGTGTTTGTATCTCTCGTGTTTGTTCAGTTGTATTTCGGACGAGAGAGTATAAACCGAGGTCTAGTCTGTGCACGAATGCATTTCATCGCACGGACATTCTGCAAACACTAGGTCCCATTTCTTCCTCAGCTCATTTGTCTGGGCGTTAGGCGACGCGCATAAATCAGCAAGTTGACGCTTGGGTGGCTTGTCATATCCTGATTCGGTCAGTGCCTTGACCACTCTTCAGCTATATTATAACATTTATAATGATGACGATAATGTGAACATTTTTTTTTCCAAAAGCTGTAGATTCTCGCAAGCAAACAAAAATTCCATACATTTAAAAATTGGGCTTACGAGATTTTGAAATTTCGTGACTACTTACGTGGGATATTGGAAAATAGTTCCAGGTTCTTCTATATTTGGCTGCAGTTTTACCAGTGTAAACGACTGTTGTCCCAGATGTGTGTGTGTTAAATACTGAGCAATAGTTATGCCACCAAACAACAGGAAAACGAGGTAGGTAATTGTGTTAATCTGACGGTGACGATTTTGCAGATGGAACTTCACGGACTTTTTCCACTCGTTCATGATGATGTTCCGCGTGCTGTGTGGGGAGTGGATAGAGCCCATGTGGGACTGCATGAGAATCCGAGCTGCTTCCAACGTCTCCTGCACTGTCATCTTCATCCCCATGCTCATCTTCGGCAACTTCGTGGTAGGCAGCTTGGCAATGCACAACACTTAATATGTCACAGGGCAGCCTGTGAAGAAAGCCATGTAGTCTGTGTGTGAAGAGTATAGGGGCGGGGGTGGTACTGCGTGTTGCCGTATTCGTGATTATTGTTGTCTCGGGAGCGTGCAAAGCGTGGTAAACAGCATACGCCGGTTAGGCCAGGTTAGGAATTTGCTCACTATCGTCAGAACGTGTTTGTCAGCAGTACAGTGTAGACGGTGTTTGTCTAGTGCTCTGTGGTTTTTGCTGTGTTCTGGAATTAGGGTGGGACGGGTATTAACGAATAATAATATCTGGTCCAGAGAAGAATACTAGTTTAAAGATTGCCAATTTCCGAAGTGTTACGCTCAGGTGGAGTGCAGCTGTAGAAAAGCAAGTCTGTTGGTAGTGTGGTAGGTAGTATCGAGGTATTGTCTACTACGGGAACTACGCACTACTGGATTACCCTAATTGGATGTACTTTCGTAGGAGGGCAGTGGAGAAGGGCTACGGGGTGCAATTTCATGCGAACCGTTGGGTGAGTGGATGGTGGTTTTTTCCTCACTGTGCCAATAACCAAGGGCCGGCTGTTGGGGTGTTGAATGATAGCTGTGTGTGAGACAGGAGGAGGATGAGTAAGGTTGCACTGAGGAGAGGCAGAAGAGAGGAAGGGTGCGACTGAAGGAGGGAGAATGAGGGAGGAGAATGGGGGTGAAGTGCGATGAAGGTAGGATGGAAGTGGTTGCTGTTGTTGTCGTTGGGGATGCTTGATATGAATAATGTGTTGATGGTTACGTGTATTCATTGCAGCATCGTTCATTCCATGCATTCATTATTTCATTGAATTGTATGATATGTAATTGTTTCCAGTGACGATAACAGTAGAAAGCGAGAGAGAGTCAAGGACGGGGGAAATAGACTGCGGTTGGACCCCTCAAGTGGCAGAAGTTTAGTGGAGTAGCTAGTGAGAGTTGGGGGGGGGTGAGTGTGATGGAGGGAGGGGGACAGAATCAAGTGAACATGACATTTACGATGCGACAAGCATGTTACAGGTTCGTCGAGGATTGTCGTTGAGGATTGAATTCGAGTTCGAAGTTCGCAGCTCAACGTTCGTCAATCCGCCAGTTCGTCGCTGGAAAACGTAAGGCAGCAACGACGACGACACTTGGTCAAGTGGACCAAACATCATCAGCATCGCCATCTGTTATTGTCCACGCGTCCCCTGTTATCAGCGCCATCATCATCACTTCAACATCATCGTCAGTGGCGACCGCGGGTGGCAACGCTCCTTCGGTTGGACGTCAACGGAAGGGGGCGAGAACGTTGGAGGAGACTTTACCAGGGACTGCATTTCGCCAGGTGGGCCCGTTTTGTGTTGTCCCTCTCCTTCACAACCCCCCCTGTCTGTTTGTGAACACGTGCCTCGGACTTTGGCTGTGCACGTTCGATTTGAGGACGTTGGTCGATTAGCGACCCCCGATCACCCACGAACCATTGCATCGTTCCATTGACCCATTGATTGTTTCATTACCATTTCTTCGTTTCATGTGTAAATGTTGTATGTGTATGAGTGTGTGGTATGAATGAATAAATAGCTTGAAAGTTGTATATTATTTGTTGTGTTTTCATCACTTCCGTCTGCGGGAAATCGTCATTCTTTCTGGGTTGTCTGCGTGTGGAAGTTGTTTGTTTGTGGCGTCTGCCCAGGGGGAGTCGTGGCGGTGACATATGGTGGAGATGCAGGGTAGGTGTGAGTGTGCCCAGACGTGAAGTTGTCTCGTAGTTGTCTTGTGGTGTCCGAGTGTGTGAGGCGTGACTCGGTGAGAGTGTGCACCCCAGCGGGTGGTTGGAGGGAGTCAGGTCGCTGTTCAGCGGAGGCTCACAGCCGGCCTAGGTTCGACCACACGTGAGGGAGGGGGCCATTGCACTCTCCAACCGGTTCGCTACCTTGCAGGCCAGTTTCCACTGTTTGAGTGGGAGGAGGTGGGTGATAGGTAAGGAAGATAGCTTAGATAGGTAAGTTAGTATCTAGGGCTAGGCTAGGTTAGGTTAGGGTACGTAGGGTTGTTGACTTGTTGTTGTTGGTTGTTGTTGCTTTCCTTGTTAAGCAGGATGGCATCGATCGAGGAGACTGAAGGAGTGTCACCGATCGCGGCTCGTACGCGTTCTCGCGTGGGTGTTACGATGGACGAGCGGGCGATGACGTCAGCAGCTGATACGGGAGTCACCGACTTACCTTCTGCGATCGAGCGACGGAGATCGCCGGTCAGGTCATCGCGTCGTGGGTCAGTGGACGAGGAGTTGACGACGTTCGAGGCCAGAGACACAGTGAGTGATCCTTTTGTGACGGGATTTGGCGCGACCAGCGGGATGTCAGCAGGCACCGACTTCTACGGAGACCAGGATCGACTGAGCGATGCAACGAGACCGAAGAGGTATGATACCAATCCCTACCGTTCAGTCTACAAGATCGAGGCGGCACCGACGCCGAAGACAGGACCATTCGCGGACGAGACGCCGATGGAAAGGATCTTGAGACTCGCCAAGCGCGAAGGACTGAAGGGTCAGGCAGCGTTAGACTACGCGATAGACCAAGCGACTAGGGCGAGCCGGGAAGATGCAGACCGAAGAGAGAGAGAGAGAGAGAGAGAGAGATGGCACACGAGCTAGCGATGGCGCAGCTGACGTCGCAAGGCGCCGGAAACCGCAGGAATCGTCAACCCGAGTTCGAAACGGTCAAGCTCAGGTTACCATTCTTCGAAGACAAGGACGACCTAGAAACCTACTTGTGTCAGTTTGAGCGATTCGCCAAGGCTCAAGACTGGAAGAAGGACACGTGGGCTATTCGCTTGGGGACCTTGCTGAAGGGGAAGGCGAGGGAAGTTTACGTTGGCTTGAACGAGGACGACTCTGCCGACTATGAGATCCTGAAGGCAGCGTTGTTGGTGCGTTTCAACCTGACGGCCGAGACGTATCGGAAGAAGTTTCGCCAGCTACGAAGGGAGCCACCGGAGACTTTCAAACAGTATCTGCGGAAGTCAGAGTTGTTCCTGGAGCGCTGGATGGGACTAGCGAACAAGAAGGCCACGTATGCGGACTTACTGGACCTGGTGTTGATGGAGCAGATGGTCAACGGTTTGACGCCAGAGCTGGTCACGTTCGTGCGCGAGCGCAACCCAGCAACGGTGGAGGAGGCCGCGACGTTAGCACAGCAGTACGTCGACGCCAGAGCCGGGACCAATCTACGTTTCCCACCACGTCAACCCTTTACACCCAGGGACAAGAGCGAGGGTCGCAAGCCAGCGGGACCACGACCCAACTCGCCGGACAAGCGGGAATGCTACAGCTGTGGGCAGAAGGGGCACCTTAAGCGGAATTGCCCGAAACGCAGCGAGAGGGCTGGAGCAGCGTTGCGCGTCTTGGAGGAGGAGAAGGAGGCAGGCAAGAAGGGAGACTCGCGTTTCCAGAGCCAGGTGATAGTGGAAGGTGTTCCGCTGACGGCCATGAGGGACACGGGAGCTGACCTGATATGCTTGCGGGAAGGGGAGGTTGCCAACCTCAAGTACACGGGACGCACGCGGCGCGTAGGATTCGCCATTCGACAGTTGTCCAAGTCACTGCCGACGGCGTGGGTACAGTTGGAGTCACCGTTCTACACCGGGAGAGTGGAGGTAGTGGTGGTGCCCGACCTGATCTACCCAGTGGTGATCGGCAACTGGGCGAGGACGGAACGGCAACCAGACACAGCACTGCCAGTGTTCGTCGAGGGAACCGCAGAGTGTTGCGCCGTGCAGACGCGAGCGCAGGCAGCCAGAGAGACAGACGCTGCGGAACCAGTGGTAGTCGGACCGAGCAAGAGCGTCGTCGCGACGCCGAAGGAGATGCGCCAACTGCAGTTGGAAGACGGCGAGCTTGCGAAAGTACGACAGCTAGCAGACCGGAAGGCGGGAAAGGAGAAACGAGGAAAGGGGCAAGTGGCATTTGTCTGGAAGCGGGGCCTGTTGTACCGGGAGTATACAGGACAAGACAAAGTGGATCACAGCCAGTTGGTGGTACCAGCCAAGCTTCGATCGGAGGTACTGCGCATGGGACACGACACACCCATGGCTGGACATCTAGGAGCCAAGCGGACTCAAGATCGAGTGTGGGCCGAGCACTACTGGCCAGGGATGTGCCGTGATGTGAGAAAGTACTGTGCTTCATGCGACGTGTGCCAGCGAACGACGCCAAAGGGGAGAGCCAGGAAGGTACCAGTGCAGAGAGTCGGCAAGAACAGGAAACCGTACCACACGATCGTGCTGGAGCGTTACATAGTACGCAAAGCAGAACCGGAGGCGACGGTGGCAGTGGTGTTGGACCAAGCTGGAACAGAGGGAACGTCGGACATCAGTGATCAGGGCACTGTACCACCGATACCGCTACGAGCAAGCGAAGGACCAGAAGATGTACAGATAGACACGGAGCTGTCTGCACTATACGAGAGAGCGTTGCCGCTAACCAACCTGGACGAGTGTGAGGTGGTGTCAACCGACGACGACCCCGTTCGTGTACATCAGCATCCGCTACCATTTTCACAGATGGAAGTCGCCAAGAGTGAAGTGGAACCGATGCTGGAGTTGGGGGTTATCGAGTCGTGTACATCGCCGTACAGAGCACCGATAGTGCGGGTAAGGAAGAAGGGAGAGGTCAACAGGACGGATGACTGCCAGGAAGCCTTGGATGACGTGAGGAGAGCGCTGACAAGTGAGCCAGTGGTAAAGCTACCAAACCTGGACAAGGAGTTCATCCTGAGGACAGACGCATCTGAGCAAGGGCTAGGAGCTGCGCTGATGCAAGAAACCGGTGAGGGTGTGCAACCGGTAGGGTTTGCCAGCAAGAAGCTGCTGCCAGCAGAGCGAAACTACTCCACCATCGAGAAGGAGTGTTTGGCAGTTGTGTGGGCAGTACAACGTTTCGAACCATACCTGTTTGGACGGCACTTTTGGTTGGAGACAGATCATCGACCGCTGCAGTACCTGCAGAGAACGCACCTCAACAGTGCCAGACTCACCCGGTGGGCTATGCAGTTGCAGGCGTACGTCTTCACCGTTCGACCAATTCCAGGGAGAGACAACATAGAAGCGGATTTCCTCAGCAGATCTGACCCTGTGGAAGTTTAGGTTTTGAACTCTCTGTAGGTTCGTCTTGGGAGGGGGGTGTGTCACAGGGCAGCCTGTGAAGAAAGCCATGTAGTCTGTGTGTGAAGAGTATAGGGGCGGGGGTGGTACTGCGTGTTGCCGTATTCGTGATTATTGTTGTCTCGGGAGCGTGCAAAGCGTGGTAAACAGCATACGCCGGTTAGGCCAGGTTAGGAATTTGCTCACTATCGTCAGAACGTGTTTGTCAGCAGTACAGTGTAGACGGTGTTTGTCTAGTGCTCTGTGGTTTTTGCTGTGTTCTGGAATTAGTGTGGGACGGGTATTAACGAATAATAATATCTGGTCCAGAGAAGAATACTAGTTTAAAGATTGCCAATTTCCGAAGTGTTACGCTCAGGTGGAGTGCAGCTGTAGAAAAGCAAGTCTGTTGGTAGTGTGGTAGGTAGTATCGAGGTATTGTCTACTACGGGAACTACACACTACTGGATTACCCTAATTGGATGTACTTTCGTAGGAGGGCAGTGGAGAAGGGCTACGGGGTGCAATTTCATGCGAACCGTTGGGTGAGTGGATGGTGGTTTTTTCCTCACTGTGCCAATAACCAAGGGCCGGCTGTTGGGGTGTTGAATGATAGCTGTGTGTGAGACAGGAGGAGGATGAGTAAGGTTGCACTGAGGAGAGGCAGAAGAGAGGAAGGGTGCGACTCAAGGAGGGAGAATGAGGGAGGAGAATGGGGGTGAAGTGCGATGAAGGTAGGATGGAAGTGGTTGCTGTTGTTGTCGTTGGGGATGCTTGATATGAATAATGTGTTGATGGTTACGTGTATTCATTGCAGCATCGTTCATTCCATGCATTCATTATTTCATTGAATTGTATGATGTGTAATTGTTTCCAGTGACGATAACAGTAGAAAGCGAGAGAGAGTCAAGGACGGGGGAAATAGACTGCGGTTGGACCCCTCAAGTGGCAGAAGTTTAGTGGAGTAGCTAGTGAGAGTTGGGGGGGTGAGTGTGATGGAGGGAGGGGGACAGAATCAAGTGAACATGACATTTACGATGCGACAAGCATGTTACAGGTTCGTCGAGGATTGTCGTTGAGGATTGAATTCGAGTTCGAAGTTCGCAGCTCAACGTTCGTCAATCCGCCAGTTCGTCGCTGGAAAACGTAAGGCAGCAACGACGACGACACTTGGTCAAGTGGACCAAACATCATCAGCATCGCCATCTGTTATTGTCCACGCGTCCCCTGTTATCAGCGCCATCATCATCACTTCAACATCATCGTCAGTGGCGACCGCGGGTGGCAACGCTCCTTCGGTTGGACGTCAACGGAAGGGGGCGAGAACGTTGGAGGAGACTTTACCAGGGACTGCATTTCGCCAGGTGGGCCCGTTTTGTGTTGTCCCTCTCCTTCACAACCCCCCCTGTCTGTTTGTGAACACGTGCCTCGGACTTTGGCTGTGCACGTTCGATTTGAGGACGTTGGTCGATTAGCGACCCCCGATCACCCACGAACCATTGCATCGTTCCATTGACCCATTGATTGTTTCATTACCATTTCTTCGTTTCATGTGTAAATGTTGTATGTGTATGAGTGTGTGGTATGAATGAATAAATAGCTTGAAAGTTGTATATTATTTGTTGTGTTTTCATCACTTCCGTCTGCGGGAAATCGTCATTCTTTCTGGGTTGTCTGCGTGTGGAAGTTGTTTGTTTGTGGCGTCTGCCCAGGGGGAGTCGTGGCGGTGACATAATACACAATGTATTCAGATGTTATCGCACTTGGAACACGCCGTGATGTTGGTAGGGTAGATGTCTCCATTTGCGGCCAGCTCACAATTGCTAACACTTGGGCTTTCCAGACATCGTGATAGATTTGATGAGGAAACTTTTTTTTTTTTTCACCGATGCATTGCAATATATTATGGACTGACGTGTATAGCAATGTAAGTCTATGTACTTACCCCCCACCCCCTCCCTCACCTCCCACCCAAAACAAATCCAGGTTTTTGCAAATCTGTGCGAGATGAGTCATAAAACGTCGAAAAATGACATTAAACAAATATTTTTTGGCCCTCCGTCCGACTGGTAGTCTGCCGGACGCCGGACGCCGTCTTGAAAACTTGCACGTGGATTAATATCTCAGACCCTATTTTAACTATCACAACCAAACTTCATAAGATGGTGTATATCCATGAGATCGAGACCTCATACATGATTAGCAAATGAATGACTTCACTTCAAGGTCAAGATCACAATCAACAAATGTAGTCAGAAACTTAAAATGTTTTCACGAATTTTCACTTTTTGTATAAGTTATAAATATTTGTTGTTTTTTTTAATGCATGATAGATATCAATGAAACACATATCGTGTCAACCTCACTCCAAGGTCAATGTAACTGGAGATGTCCAAAATATAGTTTAGATACTTTGAAATGAACTTCTAAACACTGTAGAAAAACGGGGAAATGGTAACTCCCACAGAGATCCGAATAGGGTTTCCAATCCATGTCCCCAAAAAGATAAGGGTCACAGATGGCCTGGCTTAAATAGAAAATGTTCTTAGAGGACCACAATAGGTAGGAGAATCTGAATTCAAAATACATAAATCGAGTTCATCGACAACATTCTCCAGAATTTTGTTTTGGGAATTCTGATGATCACTTCTCCATCTGGAAGGGGGTAGAGGGGGAGGGAGTGACCATTCAGATCTCCAACGATCACAAAGGGTGGTGGGAGTTGTCTATTAAGTTTAATAAATCAGCTTTGCTTATGTATTTTGAAGGGGATAAATATAAGGTGCAGGCTGTTATAGTTTTTTGGAAAGATACTCAAGAAGCAATCGCCTCTAAGGGTGTGGTCAATGTGTGGGGCTATATATAATGTCTGACCGAACACATAAAGCGTTCCCACGATAAACATTTGATTGCAAGCAAGAGTATCCAGACAGTTGTAGTATTTTATTAGGACTCAAAAGAGTTTCCTGTAGACAAATGACGCGTGGTCGGTTTTTAATAAGTAGGAGCAACTGTTTGTAGTGGCTCTAAAGCCTCTAACATTCCATTGTATTATAAAAGACATGATAGGAAGAATTTTGTTTTAAAAGTTCAAACATTTTTACACTACTCTGCTTTCATCAGACTCTCAAATCGATTACTTATTTCAATGTCCTGATCACCTTTGGATGACAGGAGACCTGGCCTATTGGGACTCATCTTCCTGCCCCCAGATTTTGATCTGAGAGGTGGCCTCTCCCCTATCCCGCCACCGACGCCCCTGGTCGGAGATTTAGAGATCGACCTGTTGAACGCAAGTACCGCTCCATCTGATTTATTTCCCACCTCCCTCTGTTCCCGCCACTTTCCATCTGGGAAGAGGGTGGTCTGGCCTTACCGGCGACCTTCTGCCCAACTCCCTCATTGCCCAAGGATGCGACCTCAGAATTGGTGATAGCTTTTGACCCGGCTGTCTGCGGGTTGGAGGTAACGGTCTTTGACCCGACCATCTGGGGCTTTGAGGTAACGGCTTTTGACCCGGCCGTCTGCAGTTTAGGGATAACGGCTTTAGACACGGTCGTCTGCGTTTTTGAGTTGGCGGCATGTGACGTGGCCGCCTGCACATTAACAGGAGTATCCGATGGGACTTTGGGACCACCCTCGTGACCAAGCGATGTTAGCACTTTCTCGAGACTTTCTATTCTTTTACATAAAGAATTCCAAATCTGATTCATGTTAGTCATGAAGGCTTCCATTGTTGGATGTGCACGATGCTCCACTATAGGAGTGGAACCTGCAGCCGACGCAAAGGATTTCGTTAAGGGATTTAGTCTCTGTTCCACAACGTTTTTCCTTGCGTCCCCTAAGGAGCACCCCTCAGTGGCACGCACTTTTTGAATTTCAAGGTCCAATCTCCACTGAGGGCAATCTTTCTTTGGAGCTGGAAGGATGTTTCCCCTCGCAATTGACACAGCAGATGGTGTCCTTACATTCGTTCTCGTGTTTATCCTTTCCGCACTCTCTGCAAATCTCTTTTCCTTTGCAACGGTAGCAGCGCAACGGAGATGGAGTGAAAGGAATCACCTTCACCCGAAGGTACCCAACCTTTAAGTGACTCCAGCAACTTGGCCATGGCAAAAGTCACAAAAAAATTTGTTTGTAGGTTGACGCTTGGTGACAAACACCCTCTGCACTTATTTGACCCTCTGGCTGGAGAGCTCATCACAGATTTCGATTTCCATCATGTCAGCCAGGTCTTGACATCGGATGACTCCTTGGAGTAATTCAACCGTCCGTGCACAGAAACTTTGATTTGTCTGTCAACAAAGACGGTCACATTCCTCTTCAGCAGACAATTTGACGCCCTTCTGGTCGAGCACTCCACCAGATAGGCCCCAGATCGCATTTTTTCACATCCTTTAAACCCATAGTCGAGTTGTAGGGGGGAGGGGGATGGAAAGAGAAGGGGAGGAGGGTAGGGGTGCCATGCCAACAAGGGGATGCGTCCAAGCGGTAAAATCCAGCAATGAAACGCACCAAGGTTACAAGGGGGATAATATACGCTCAAACAAGTCCGCACTGCCTCTACGATCGTGCTCCGGTTTGATCCATGAGCCGAGGCCTTTTAGAAGATCTAGGGCAATACACGACCAGCCGCTTGACTGACGCGGGTCACGCCAACCTCCCGTCTATAGGAGAAGTCCGGGCCGAAGAGATGTGTTGGTTTGAAGGACCACAGTCCCTCAGTGACCTCAATCTTAAGGATCCCATTCTGCCCCGACACGGGTCGCCCTGCACGGCAAACGCAAGGAGAGGGGAGGGAGGCTCTAAAGAAGACCGCAAAGAAAGTGGAGAAGAAGAAAAAGAAGAATTGTTGGTAAAATTGAAGACAGAGAAAGTTCCAGGTAGTCAGAAGAAAGGAAAGACAAAAGCTGCAGACGCTGTGAAGAGAATTTAATGGTAAAAGGAATATAGTTGAAGGGACTAGTAAGGCAGAAAATGAGAATGAAGAGAAGAGAACGGAGTGGGCAAGCATGATTCTCCCCAGCCAAAAAGAGACTGGATGGAGTCCACCCCCGGCACGCGGAGCCGAATTGAATTAAAGTAAAGGTCACTTTAGGTCTTACGAAAACATGTTGAAATATTGTCGTCGAACAGTCGAATGGCTTTATAATAGACCCATAGTCGACATTGGGTTATTTGATCGTATACAGGGCTCGAAATTAGCGGGGGCCCGGGGCCAAAAACCCGCAAAGTTGATTTCGGGCTCGGAAAGTTGAAAAACGAAGGGCCCGCTTGGCCCGCAAAATAATTCGTCTGCTACAACTAGCTCTACTCGGCTCTTTCGTATTTGGGCCAAGGGAACCAACCCACACCGGTGCCCTAAATTTGGACAGAAAAAAAAACAGAGAAAAGAAGCGAAAACCCTTTATTTTTGCACTCAAAAGTTTAATATACACTTCAATATCTTTTTAATATAATAAACAAAAGGCTATGGCACAACATAAGCGCAAAATGTCCATCTTTGCAAGTACGAAAGTATGGCTACATATCGTCGCCATACAGTTGCTAAAACAATCGGCGATGGCGTATTTTCCAATGTTTGGGAAGCGAAAGACGCCAGAAGAAAACGTCGACGAAAGGAAAGAACAAGAAAAAGAGAGAAAAAAGAAGTATGAAGAGGAAAAAAGATCAAGGAACTACAATGAAGGGTGGAAAAAAGATTTCCATGGCATGGCCTTGAAGTGAACGAGGAAGAGTACTGTTAAGTTTAGTTCCCTTTCATGGTTTTGTTTTGAACTTTTGTGCATTGAGGTCAGATTTTTTGTTAGGTTACTCATATTAAAAATTTAATGATGTGTATTGTGCAATACTCAGTCTCAAAACTGAAAAGTATTATACAAGAGACTCACTTGATTTTTTTCTATTTTGTTTAATGGCCATTTCAGGCTCACTAGTCACTGGAATATGTGTGTCACTGAATGTATGTGTGTGTGTGTTTTATCCCCTTTTTTTGTTGGTAATGTTTGAAAGTGAAAGAAAAGGCAAATAAAAATGAAATCACTCCGCAACATTGGAAATTCAATTGTTTTTATTTTAGATTATCAGACAAATTGTACTTTCTACTTAGTATATTGTCAATAATTCTTTTGCTTTTTGTTTGCATTATTTTTCAAGTTGGGCCCCGAAAGTTGCTTGTGGGCCCTCAAATTTTTCAATCAAGGGGCCCGGTGGCCCCCAAAGAAAAAAGTTAATTTCTAGCCCTGGTATATGAGCATCAGAGGTCAGGTGAATGTCAAGGTCATCCCAAGGTCAAGGTAATTGAAATTCAAGGTCATCCAAATTTGGCTCAACAGGGTCCGCAGGATATAAAACAATAACTATGTAATGTTGTGGTCTGGCAAAAATCACTGTTTTTTTGGCACAATACAACTTTTGCTCGTATATTGAGTGCTGATTTGGAGCTGGAGGTCAGAGTCATCTAAAGGTCAAGATCATAGCAAGATCAAAGTCAGTATTTGCATGTTAATGTCACCGTTTCTATTTACTTTTTCTGGGCATTCAATGTTTGTGTTGAATATTAAGTCCCATAAAAAGCAAGTGAGTCATGTGGGCTTTGCCCTGTCTAGGTATAGAAGTACTCCCATTTTATCCCAGAGAAAATATTTTGTGATTGGCGCTATTTATTTATTTATTGAACATTATCTTTCTTATAAGTTATGTGTCTCTTTTCCAGCTCGAGGAACTGCTCATCACGTTAATAGATACAGGAACGAACTCGATCCGCCCGCTACATATTAATAGGGGTCTTTCGGAACGGGTGAAAGTGAAAGTGATTGTGTGATCGTTTCGTCCAACGAGAGATTCTTACGCCGCGTTACGAAACGAAACGAACATGTTTCTGTGCGCTTTCGATTCCAGCACCTAGTTTCGTTGTGATTTAGCACTATTACTATTATGCCTACGTAAGGCTTCTTCTAACAAATCATGATTTGACACGAATGTAACGATTAGGTTGAACTTTACAGATGGATTAGTGCTCTAACATTGAAGATATTTTACATTCTAGCTTCGAGTTTCATTTTTGTCACATAAAACAGTTTTTGGACTGCTGATTGGTGATTCAGGATAGATAGATTCTAGACAGCCATGACGGCATGAGGGTTTGGGCACTCGTTTCAGTAGCTCGTTTGAAACTACGTTTTAAGTCTGAGACCGAGTTTAGATCCCCATTATTACTTCTAAAATGGTTGAGTAATGTACCATATACAAATTCAAATCATTTTTGGACATTTTACAAACGATTTAATAACCAAAATGTACTCACGAACATTAGTTCGTGGAAAACCTGATTTCCACGAAGTTTTATTCGTTGTGGTAGGCAGACTTCGTGACCTTTCACCACGGGAAGTGAAAGCGTCACATAAATTGCTGACGTCACAACAATAAGTAGTCCCGATTCACATTCACTTTCACTTTCACCCGCTTCCGAAAGATCCCTATTAGCTGTTACAACTTGTAATGTATTGTTGCTGTTGTTGTTATTGCTGTTTCACAGGTGCTGAACCTGTTCCTGGCGTTGTTACTGAATGCGTTTGGCAACACCGAGGACATAGAAGCCCCGACGGAACGCTTGCGTATATTTGAAGCCAAGCAGAGAATACACCGAACGTTAGCCTGGCTCTCTGAAACGCTGTGCTGCTTCCGCTATGAGCGGAGAGTCAACATCACCATCCACAGACCCGCCGATGCCCCGGAGTCGGCCAAATTAGGTATCGTAGGCAACCAACGTGGTCTTGGAATCCTTGGACATAGTACAGAATCAGAACGAGATAACGTCGGTATGGTCTGTTCGTGGGGTTGACCTGTCTTTCAATCTGTCAGTCGGTACAGCTTTGGCTGTACTTTATTTGAATGGACATGAGTGTATTTGGATCCGTAGGTCCATCTCAGGGTCAAGAGCATAAAAAAATAAAAGTCGGTATTACTTTGCATTTTAACACCTCCAAAGATTATTCAGTTAACACAAAGAAGGGTCAATCTGAAAGACTGCTATATAAATAATGATGACATTCCGCGCGAAGCGCCCAAAGCGTTCATCATGTTGGAAAACTCCGGGGATGCAATCTGATGCATAGCGACAAATAAACAAACCGCGAGTGTCGAATGCGGTTAATCGGTCACATTTTAAATAAAACGACACAGAATGTGCAGTAAATATGCACAGATGCTTGTGTAACAATAAGTAAATGATCCTGTTGGGTAATAAAATAATGTACAAGAACATAAGTGCCAAAATGCCAAAAATAGTTTGTAAAAAAAAAAAAAAAAAAAAAGAAAGAAAAAAAGACACTTTTTTCGAAAATGCCCTACCTCCTTTTTAAGACCCTCCAATTTAAGACCTCGTTTTAATGGCAATTCAATGGCAAAACTGTCGGTTCATCTACAATCATAAGCATAGTTTGCAATCATTTGTGATGATACTGGCCTTGTTTCCCCCAGTGGGGGTGCCGGGGATTTCAGTATAAATAGTATCCCCACTTTCTGGAAACTTAGTGCTTTAAATTCCCACTGTCGCTGTCTTTCTCATTTATTCTTTCTCATTTCTACTCTGTTCTATCAATCTACTATACTATACTACTCAAAATAACTGAAGGGCCACTCTCATATTTCATTTAGTTTAACTATTTTTTGCTGCTATCAATAATATCGCTTATATTGCTTATTTCAAAACTTATCCTGTACAGTAACATTCAATACAATCTTATTCTGACAAGTAATCACATGTGTGAGTTTTGAACTTTCTGCACTGAGTTGAAAAACAAACCCAATTTTTACAAAAAAATGACCCTAATTTACTGTTGTCTTGCTAATAAAGCAAAATTTTTAACATTAAAAAGTGATTTGCACGCGAAAGGCTTGCATTTTCTGAGTTCAGTTCAACAATCGGCGCTTTTTTATGGGTATATAAATGGCAGCGCTTTTGCTGCTTTTCTAACCATGTCCCCAAGGCGACGATTGACTGATGCGGATAGAGGCAGAGCTATTGTATGGCTTCAGGAAGTGGTGGGGGTGAAAGAAGTTGGCAGGCGGCTGGGAGTGTCCCACTCCGTTGTCCAAAGGCTGCGGGAGCGCTTTAACAACACTGGAAGCGTCCAAGAACCAAGAAGGTCCGGACGCCCCTGTGTTACCACTGCAAGACAGGACCATTTCATCACCCTGTCAGCTCTGAGGATGAGGTCCGCTACAGCAAACACCATCAGAAGACAGCTTCACGCAGCCAGCAATGCTAACGTCAGCGACCAGACAATTCGCAACCGTCTACACGAGGCAAACCTGCGATCAAGACGACCAGCAGTACGGCCTTTGCTCACCCCAGCTCACCGTGCAGCGCGTTTGGCCTGGGCTCGGCGTCATTTGGTGTGGACAAGGCAACATTGGTCAAGGGTGCTCTTTACAGACGAGTCTCGGTTCTCCTTGTCTTTCAACGACCGTCGAGTGAATGTTTGGAGGCGTCCACGGGAGCGTTTTGCTGATGCGACGGTGCGCGAGCATGACCGCTTTGGTGGTGGATCTGTCATGATGTGGGGTGGCTTTGCATTAAACTTCAGAACACCCCTGCTCCAAATTCATGGCAACTTAAACGGTATTGGCTACAGGGATGACGTCCTACAACCTAGGGTTCTCCCAGCTCTGCGGGCCATTGGGGAAGGTGCCATACTACAGGACAATAATGCCAGACTCCACCGAGCGCGTATCGTCAATGACTTCCTGCAGCAACAGCACGTCATAAGGATGGATTGGCCGGCTCGATCACCCGATTTGAACCCCATAGAACATCTGTAGGATGTCTTGGGTCGACAGACACGGGCAAACCTCCCTCCAGGAGCTAACCTTGAAGTTCTGGCCCAAGTTCTCCAGCAAGAGTGGTTGGCCATCCCAGGAAACATCCTCCATAACCTGATACGGTCCATGAGACAACGATGCCAAGACTGCATTGATGCAAACGGTGGCCACACCCGATAATGACTCTATAGATTTTTGGTTTCTAAAGTTTTGATTTTGTAAATGAGGGGTATGTCCATTTTAAATTGAATTTACTCGAATTTTAAGCGACTGATATCTAAAATCGTTTTTGTTATTGATGCAGAAATGATTGCAATAAAATATGATGAACTAATAAATTGAATTCGTTTTTCTGATTTAAAGAGAGACCCATATGTCCAAGTGGCCCTTGTATTATTTTGAGTAGTATATATTCTTCTTCGCTAGACAAGTCACCTACATTTTGTTTCGAAAACTCTTCTGGGACAAAACTCCTCATTTGCGTGTGAGATCTGTTGGATCAGCTTGGGAATATTGGACGCTTTCTGCTAGTTGGTCACTGGGGTTTCCTGTGATGTTATTATTTGACAATGTAGGCATTTTAAATGTATGTGTTTTCTTGATATTTTATAATGATGTTTGTATTCTATTTTGTTTTTGTAAACGGGGGTTCGATAAATTAGAGTATAGCCTCAGCGTCCCCTGTGTGGGATGTCTTTATTGTAAAGTGACTGGCTGGTGGAGTGCCTTCAATTCAGTGTTACCACTAGGGTTGTTTCAGCTTTATTAAAAGCAGTGCCCCGAAGACCCCTTGGTTTGATGAAGAATGCAAGACTCTTCATCACCAAAGGAAACAAACAATGAATTTTCTTTCAAACTCCTACAGCTGAAAATAAACTTAATCACCAGAAGCTGCGAGCTAAAACTAGGTATCTCTTTAAACAAAAAAGGCGTCTATCCTGGAAAACCTTCTGTACCAAATTTCATACCAAAACCTCTTCCAAAACAGTCTGGAAAATAATAAAAAGAATTAAGGGAAAAAACTCCAGAGCTGTGATCCAAGGTCTGGAAAAACGTGGACAGATTATCACTGACAGAAAGCAGGTAGCTGACTTGTTGGCCTCTACTATCCATCACAATTCTTCGTCTGCTCAATATTCCCCAAAATTCCAAAACATCAAAGATAAAAAAAGAAAGAGAACCCTGCTTTTTTGACTCTGATAATTGTGAACCATATAACCTTCCGTTTTCTATGGAAGAATTGTCAGATTCCATCCTGAAATCCAATAATTCTGCTTCTGGTCCTGATGATATTCATTTTTCAGTTAATTTCGCACCTGCCTAAAGATTCCCTTAAAATTCTCTTGGCTGTGTTTAATCATATCTGGTCTTCTGGTTCGTTTCCCCCATCTTGGCGGGAAGCAGTTATTGTTCCAATCCCTAAACCTGGTAAGGATCCTCTGACCCAAACAATTACAGGCCCATTGCCCTTACAAGCTGTTTGTGCAAAACTATGGAAAGAATGATCTATGAGCGTTTGATGTGGCAGTTAGAATCCATCAATGCTCTTGATATCTCTCAATATGGTTTCCGCAAAAACAGGAGCACTTTAGATCATCTCGTTCGATTCGAGTCGTTCGTCAGAAATGCGTTGGTTAACGGTGAACATGTTGTTTCTGTGTTGTTTGATCTAGAAAAGGCATACGACACGACTTTGAAGTTCGGGATTTTAAAAGATCTAGAACTCCTAGGCTTCTGTTGGAACTTACCCATTTTTATAGAAATTTTTTTAACCCATAGAAAGTTTCAGATCCGACTTGGCTCCACTTTATCAGATTCTTTTGAGCAGGAGATGGGTGTCCCTCAGGTTAGCATTTTATCTCCTCTTTTGTTTAACATTAAGATCAACAATTCAATTCAACAAATCTTTATTACCTCTTACAAGGAATTATGACAGGCATTTGATCACTAAAATAAAACAAATAAAAATGAAAATAAAAATAAAAATGCAAGTAAAAAATTAAACATAGTATAAAGTAATATTTGTTTAAAATCTTTACAACATGTAGAATACGATTATATATGGACAAACAAATACACACCCACACTATTAATTTATGTAGTAAATTATGTAATAAAATGTAAAACAAATTCTTACAGAAGAGGCTGTTTCCATCCAATCACAAATTCAGCCAGGGTACAGTTATCACAGAGAGCCATTACAAAAAAAAGGTTTACGAGCAAGATATCACAGTCCCATACAATAATGAAATTAAAGTTAAACTGTACTAACAACCAACACATTTAGTATTTATTTTAAAAACGATACATACGTCTTTATACACATCTAACCTAATTTCGGGTTCCCACTCTCCCTCCCTCCCTCCCCTCCTTCCGCTTCATCAAACCACACATGCACAACCGCACATAGTTCAAACCGTTAAATCTGGCATAGATAAATCCTTGTTTGTTGATGATTTCTCAATCTCAGCGAAGGGTAAAACCGTGGCAGGCGTGGAGCGTCAACTTCAGCTTTGCATAGATAAAATTCAGGGGTGGGTAGAAGAAAACGGCTTCCAATTTTCGCTTTCTAAATCAGAATGCATTCATTTTCATCGCAAACAGAACCAGGTTTTGAACCCTTCTCTATATGTTTATGGACAACCCATCAAAGTTTCTAAACAAGTAAAATTTTTGGGTATTTGACAGCAAATTTACTTTTCTGCCGCATATTAAATACCTGAGGGAAAGCTGCCAGAAAGGTCTTAACGTTTTGAAAGTTATCAGCCACACAGACTGGGGAGCAGACAAGCAAACTCTGCTCCTCCTCTATCGTTCTCTGGTACGCTCTAAATTGGATTATGGTAGCATCGTATATGGTTCCGCTAGGAAAGCCTATTTAAAAGCCTTGGATCCAATCCATCATCAAGTTCTTCGGATCTGTCTGGGGCGTTTCGCACTTCACCAAAGGAAAGTCTCTACGCTGAGGCTTGCGAATCTCCCTTGGAGATCCGCAGGCTTCAGCTCGCCATGAATTATTTTCTCAAACTTAAAGCAAACCCTGAAAATCCCGCTAACCCGTTTTTTACACTTAAATACTCCAACAAACCGACAGAAATTCCTCCTTTTGGTATCAGAATACGTCCTCACTTTGACACTGCAGGCATAGATGTTGACTCTGTTAATGATGATCAATTGCTAACTGTACTTACACCTTGGAACCTCATCAACCCTATTATCAATTTCAGTCTCACATCCTTCAAAAAGACCGAAACTTCCGAAGCTGTTTATAAGCAACTTTATCTCGAACAATGTTCATTGTATAAAGGATATGACAAACTTTTTACAGACGGGTCGAAGAAAGGAGACTCAGTTACTGCTGCGTCGGTCTCAGGAAGACACCTAGACCAGCATTTGCAACAGCGTCTACCTGATTTTTGTTCTGTTTATACAGCTGAGCTCAAGGCAATTCATTTAGCTCTGAAACAGGTTTATCAATCCAAAAGAACCTCGGTTTTAATCCTGTCTGATTCACTGTCAGCACTTCAGACTCTTTCCACGAGAAAGATATCACACCCTTTTCTGGCAGAGATCATGACCTCCACACAGAACTTGTTTCTGAGGGTAAAAGGATAGTTTTTATGTGGGTACCTAGTCACATGGGCATCCACGGCAATATTGTAGTGCACAAAGCGGCTAAAGAAGCTCTGCATCTAGATTTCCCTTCAGAGATTTTCCAGTTTGTTCCATACTCTGACCTGCGTTGTATGACTGGAGTTTATTGTAAACAGCTGTGGCAGACTGAATGGTCTAATCAAATCAATAACAAATTATTTGAAATTCTTCCGGATTTATCTGCTTCTTTGCCTAACTTTGCATCCACCCCCAAAGAGGAAACTGTTTTGGCTCGCCTTCATATTGGGCATACTTATTTCACCCATAGTTTCCTTTTAAAAGGAGAAGAACCACCATGGTGCTTTGCATGTAACAAATCCTTTTCCGTTCGTCATTTTATGTCTGAATGTGCTGATCTGGTTGATTTAAGGTAAAGATATCTTGGTTCAGTAACTTTTTATGAGGTTTTTAAAGTGTGCAATGGTCAGAACCTGTTTCAATTTTTACATGATGTTGGTTTGTTTTATCGCATCTAAATCATGTCGTCTTGTTTTGTATTCTTGTTTGGATTTTATTGAAGAGACTGATTTTATTTACATCTTTCAAAATATTTGAATGTTGACGGTTTGGTCTGATTTTACTTAATTTTTTGTGTCGGCTCTTGGCAGTCCTCTGGACCCTATAATCACTGAGTATCTACCTATCTATCTATCATCGAGTTTATAGCACGCGGCACCAACTACATAAACATTTACCTCTCTGCCAATACTAACTAAATTACTCAGCAAGATCCGTTGGATCTCATTTTTGATGTGATGATGATGGTCATTGTTGTCAGGGTGGCGACGTGGTGATCGTCCTTAACGCTCATGCAATAGGACGTTAAGCATCGTTTTCCGTCCAATACTAACTGTAGTCAAGCATTGCTCAGCTCAGCAAGCTCGTGACCAACAGCCAAAGGTTACACTATCAATGGGAAGAAATTCTGTGAATCACTGAAATCATGACCTGACTGCACAGTAGCCAATAAGAAGAAGAAGAGAGGAGAAGATGATTGAAATGTTTAGGGTACGTTCATGCTAAGCCCGGCAAGTTGCCGTCAGCCAGTTGCCGTCACCAGTGTTCACGGTAGAGCCCGAAGTTGCTGTCCGGCGAATTGCTGCCACACTTTACTTTGTATACAAAGATGGCGCTTTGACCAGCCAGCCGTTTTTTTTGTGACATGCGACAAAGCATTTTGCTGGCTGACGGCAACTGGCTGCAGCATGAACGTGCATCGCCGGTTTACATGGTGGGAAAGAAGAAAAGGGCATAACCACAGATTCCAACCAGTGGCCGGCGGCAGCCGACGTCAAATTGCCGGGTTTAGCATGAACGTACCCTTAGTGCTCCTTGTTGCACTAAGCAATTCTGTCGTACAAATGGACTCAACTTGACGTCCTTTATGTGATGCCGAGATTCATTCATTGCTTGTGACGTAAACATGACACATGCTAGATACATGGCACATGCTACAGAGGATGATGATGATGATGATGATGATGATGATGATGATGATGATGATGATGATGATGATGATGATGATGATGATGATGATGATGATTTCAAAAAGAAATAATTTTACACTTAAAACACTTGCATGGTTCGTGCTTGGTTTGGTTAGAATAACAGCGGGTGGCAAACAGGCTTTGATCTAACAAACGTGCCCAACTCACTTTGGTTTTCGTCATGTTCTGTCGCATCCCAATCCCCCCACATCCCAACCTCCCAGCCGCGCCGCACAGAGGCAACAAAAGCCTTTGCTGCGCCATTACCGTGAGGTGGAAGGACAATTATTTTATTAATTAATTTATTTATTTACTTATTTATTTATTATTTGTCTTTCTATTGTGGTAATACATACGTACAATTATCAGATTAGGACTTGTTCTCTAATTTAATTATTTATTTTTACATGTGTATAAATGTGAGATTATTTATATTTCATAAAACGAGCATTATTATGCATTCAAGAAGAAGAATGGGGGATTGGCTTTCAGGCGGCGGTATAACAGGCCGCGTTAGTATCCAGCACTTTTTTTTTTTACTCGCGTGGTGGAAAAATGTAAGTCTATGTATTCTCTCAAAAAGAAATATTTTTCGGATTTTATTTTTTAAACCGCGCGAGATGAGTCCTACATAGTACAAAATATCTGTCCGTTTCATTCAACTGTCCGTCCGACAGTCCATTTGTTGTCCTGTCCGTCTTCGCTAATTACTCTGAAACTTTTTTTTTTTTTTATCAAAACCAAACATGTTACAATGATGTAAATCTTTAAGAGCACGAAATTTATAAGTCTTTGGACGATCTCACTTTGAGGTCCAAAGGTAACGGATCCACAGAACTTAGATTTTAAAAAAAATTGTTTTGTTAGTGGACTGCTTTCGGGAGTTACTGTCGTTTTTAGACACACAGCGTTGCCCCTGAACGCACTGAATTTTCATCTCAATGGATCGAAAGCAATATACTGTGAAGAGACATAATTAACAAACATCTGATTGATTTTATGGGTGATTCCTCCAAACGTTGTCTCACGGTCTCAATGTTGAGGACTGTCCTTGCACACATTGGCCGACCACTTTGTCCTTTATTTGCATTGCCTACAAGTCCTATTTTCCTGAACTCTCCAGAAGACGCCTGACTGTGAGTCTTCTAGGAGGATTTCCTCCAGGA
This sequence comes from Oncomelania hupensis, assembly GCA_036898135.1. Classification (NCBI taxonomy): domain Eukaryota; kingdom Metazoa; phylum Mollusca; class Gastropoda; order Littorinimorpha; family Pomatiopsidae; genus Oncomelania; species Oncomelania hupensis. The sequence continues at coordinate 156,010,344 of CM072511.1, forward strand.
AAGTCAGTCGTGAATTGTCGCCGAGTGTGGGTTGCCGACTTTAATTCAAAATATGCTTCCACAAACCTCACTCTCTCTTCCACAGCCGATTGCTTTCGATCCATCGGTGTAAAAATTCAGTGCTTCGTTGATGATACACCTGAAAATTATAAAGAAATCTTTGTTATTTTGGAAATGCGAGAATTCAAAAAGTGGTAACATTTTATTGGCCCACCCCGTAATTAAAATGTTTGCTTCAGTTTATTTGATCTAACGTGAGTGTAAATATAGAAGTCAGTCACCTCAAGGCCAAGGTTATCAGAAGGTCAGTGTCAATATTTGCGTTTTAATGCAACAGTTTGATTTCAGTTTTTAAAACGTCCATACCGGGCACTCATGTGGAAAATTGTGGAGAGTGTCCTTACATGAGAGTCATATAAGCTTTGCCCTTCCAGTTCTGTGATTGTTCTGAAGTTGATCGATCATTATTCCGAGCACATTTGTGTCACAGATGCAGAATTGGAGTCCGACAAGGACATTTGTGTCAAGGTTGGTTATCTATGTGTGTTGTGCCAAGACTATTGGCCTGAGATTTGTTATCTCTGTGTATTGTGTTATTCATGCCAAGATTAGTTTATTGTGTTATTCACGCCAAGATTAGTTAGCTGTGTATTGCGTCATTCATGCCAAGATCAGTTAGCTGTGTATTGTGTCATTCATGCGAAGATTAGTTAGCCTGTGCATTGCGCCATTCATGCCAAGAATAGTTATATATGTGTATTGTGTCATGTATGCCAAGATTAGTTATCTAGGCTTATTTGTAATGTGTCAACCAAGGTTAATTATCTAAATGTGTTTTGTGTCAAAGTGAATTTATTCTGTGTATTTTGTAATTTGTTTCAAGAGAAGTAATCTCAGTGTACTGTGTCATTCGTGCCAAGATTAGTTATCTCAGTGTATTGTGTAGTTCCTGTCAAGATTAGTTATCTCTGTGTATTGTGTAATGCGTGTGAAGCAAGTTCTAGAAAAGAAATGTCTAATCCAGTTACATTTTGGATAGTTTTTCATTGCCTGTTATTTCTGCGGGTCTCTTTTTTTTCTTCTCTCTCCTCTTTGTATTACGATGTTGATTGAAAGGGTCGGACACTGTGGCAAATGTGCTATTGATTGACCAGAAGACTACTTTTTATAATGCTAAAGATATACATCCGGCATGATACATTTAGGCCTGACATCACTTTTATAACCCATGAGAAGCGTGAATGTAGCGCGTGGAATTGAGTTAAATTAAATATTTATATACCGTTACGTATCTATAAATAAACTAATGAGATGAGTGTGTGCGTGTGTTTATCTGACTTTCAGTTTAAGGATGCATTTTCCGTCTCTGTTTACTCTAGATTCGCATCCACCATCGCACGCGTGCTTACAAACAAGGACTAAGTCTACACAGTTATCTCTTTGCCCTTCTGTTTCACTATTTCTCATTCATACATATAATCACATGAAATCACACATTTCTTATACAGAATGCAAAGTTGCATCAAATAGTCAGTGGCTTATAAGGTCATTGTCTCTCTCTTGAGACGTCACTTGGCTCTACACCTTTTTATAAATGTTCACTGTATGACGTGGTCAGCTCATGGCCTTCACGTCCGGGGAACAACTAGCATTCTACGGAGACAACATTTCACACAGACAGCTTGAGAGACAGTTTTTGATAGATTTTATTTGCTAAACTACAACTCTTTCATTTTGTTTTTCTAACTATTTATTTATTGGGCAACACACATCAACATATCAAAATACAAAATCTTCATCCTACCTTTCTAGTATAAATCCATCACTTAATATGGAGGCAGAGAACAAAAAAACTGAGAGCTGAGACAGAGCGGTGGCTTGCTCCCTTCACTCCTGCATCATCTTATATATATAAAATGGGTATCCAGTCTCAACATTACGCCTCCTAACTTAATAGCGATTGGTCAACTGTGCAATTATAAATATTTATAACAACACCTATATGGACATGCGTTCTTTCTCTTATTAATATTAATTTCCAGAAACTTTCCAAAATCGTCTCACTATCTCTTATCATCCTTACACCATTCTGTGGAGTTTCACTCTCCACCTAACCGGCTACGCAACGTTAAAGGTGAAACAGAATTACGTTAACCACACTCCACGTCTTTCCTCCAACTTTAATTAAAAATTACTTTCCCACACCAAGACATCTCCTCACTACCTACCTTATCACTTTTAAACCTTCACCTTACCTCTAAACCATTATTTCTAAATTACTAATATTTTATCTTTGCTTGTAATCACCTCCATATCTCTTAATATTTACAAATGTATTATACAATAACTTTATATTGCTGAATAACCAAACCTATCAATGTCTTCATTTATATTCATGCTTCACAAATTTCCTTTATAACCCACTCCCATAATCAACAAACATATTTCTTGTTTTACTTCTTATTTCCTGTTTCTTGTTTTAATTTTACAAAACCCAAAACAATTTCTGACATTTCCACCCCCCTTTTAACCATCTATCTTAACAGTTCATTTATCTTCCGCTTCCTTAAGGTTTGGATAATTTCGGCGCTAATTACGGTTTCGTTTGTATAACCTCTTATTATCAACACTAACATAGACTTCTTTGTATCAAGCTGAGCATTTCAAGTAACTGTAATAAGCTTCTCAAATTTGTTAAAACATTACATCAATTCCAACAACTGTAGTAATAATAATAATAATAATAACGGATTTTTATATAGCGGGTACTCCAGCCTATGACCAGACTCACCACGCTTTACATAGTCATTACATATAAATACATGCACTCGATGAAACATCACTTTTGCTACAATACACCAAAAGACGGGACAGTAAAGGTACAGACTATTTACAACTATGTACATAAATTACCAAAAAGACAAAAAATAGACTATTTACAACTATGTACACAAATGACAAAAAGACAGAAGGTAGAATAGCAAAAACCTATTCACAGGTATTTATATGCCCGGTTAGGCCCAGGAAGAAAAACAGTATAAATATTTATTTACAGCCGTGTATACACTTACGGATCAGACATAGGCAAAAGATGAGAGAATGGCAGCAGGATACAAATCAATCTGAATAATGCAGTTTGAAGAGGTGGGTTTTGAGGGCCTTTTTGAATGCTTGTGTTGATTGTATGTTGCGGATATGGGAGGGAAGGGAATTCCACTGCTTAGGTGCGGAGTAAGCGAATGCACGTTGGCCGTATGTCTTAGTGCGGGTGACGGGAACCTTGAGTGTGCGAGTGTCAGCAGAAGATCTTAAAGTGCGTGAAGGGGAGTAGACAGACAGTAGATCAGCAAGGTAGGAAGGACAAGAATCTGTGAAGAAGTTGTGACAGAGAACAGAGAGTTTGTACTCTATGCGTGCTTGCACAGGAAGCCAGTGAAGGGAATGTAGTAGAGGTGTGATGTGATCGCGTTTCTTTGCTCGGAATACTAGTCTAGCTGCTGAGTTCTGAACCTTTTGTAGTTTGTCAATGATGTGCTTCGGGGAGCCAGCAAGGAGGGAGTTGCAATAGTCCAGACGAGAAAGGACGAGAGCGCAGACTAGGGTTTTGGTGGCAGGGACTGTAAGATAGTGGCGAAAGGAGCTGATTTGGCGTATGGCCGTGTATGCAGAGCGACAGACGTTGGAGATGTGGTTGTTGAGGGACAGGTCGTCGGAGAGAATGTAGCCGAGATTTCTTGCTGAGGATGAGAACTGAATGTTTGTTGTCCCTACTGTAAGCGATGTTGGGAGAGGCGAGAGTGAGGAGGAGGTGTTGTGTTTGTGAATGAGGAGGGCTTCGGTTTTATCATCATTAAGCTTAAGCTTGTTGAGTGTCATCCATGACTTAATGTCTGTGATGCAGTTCTCCAAAGTCTGAACAGTGGAATTACTGAGAGAGGGGGCGGTGGATTTATACAGTTGTGTGTCGTCTGCAAATGACTGACTCTCAACAGCATGCTTTCTAAGCAGGAGAAGCAGTGGCTTGGTGTACAGAGTGAATAACACCGGCCCTAAAACGGAACCCTGAGGCACGCCGCACACCAAGTCTGCTGTGCTGGAGAAACAGCCATCGACAGTGACTGCTTGTGATCTGTCAGAAAGATATGAGTGGAACCAAGCCAGGACCGAGCCAAAGATTCCAAAGTAGTGTTGAAGAGTGTTAAAGAGAATGTGATGGTCGACTGTGTCAAAGGCGGCTGAGAGGTCTAATAAGGTGAGAACGGAGACGTTACCATTATCTAAGGCAAGCAACAGATCATTGGTTACCTTTAGGAGGGCTGTCTCAGTGCTGTGGAAGGGTCGGTAGGCAGACTGGTTGGGGCAAAGTAAAGCGTTATCATATAGGTAGGCAAACAGTTGTTTGAGAACAATTTTTTCTATGACTTTGGACAGGAAGGAGAGGTTTGAAACAGGTCTATAGTTCTTTAGATTATTTTTGTCTAAACTTGGCTTTTTAAGGAGGGGTTTGATGACAGCCGCTTTTAGCACAGACGGAACAACACCAGAGGACAGACTCTCGTTGATAATGTGGGTAATGGTCGGGAGTAGAGGGTCAAGATTTTCTATCAACATGGGGGTAGGAATGGGGTCGAGAGAGCAAGATGTTGGTTTTGAGCTTAAGATGACTTTCTTGACTTCTTGCTCTGTTATTGGTTGAAAAACTTCCATCTTTGCAGTGGTGAGGGAAGGTGAGAATGGGTTAATGAGTGGGATCTCATGGCTATCAAGAGCGGCCCTTATGTCAGCCACTTTCTGTGTGAAATAATTACAAAATACATCTGGGAGCTGACATGCTGGATGTGTGGATGGGAGTGATGTTGCATTGCTCTTACCCCTTAGCTGATTGCAAATGTCAAACAACTGTTTACAAGTTTCGCTGCTGCTAATTCTGTCGCTAAAGTACCGGGTTTTGGCAGTCTGGACTATTTTAGTGACCCGTTTTTTTGCAGCGGTGAAAATCTGCTTGCTGACTTCTAAACCCGATTTGAGCCACTTTTTCTCAGCTTTGCGTCGGTGTTTTTTCGCCTCGGAGAGCTCGTCCGTAATAGACTCGTACCAGGGTGCTGAGCGAGTTGCCTTGACCTTTTTCTGGGCCACGGGAGCGTGCCGATCAAGCACCGCCTGAAGTGTACTATTCAGCTGATCCACAGTGGGGCACAGTTCTGGGGTCACTTTAGTGGTAAGCTCTTGCTTGAAAGCGTCCCTATCCATGGTACGCAGGCTGCGAGCCTTCCTGAACATAGGGGGGAGGAGGGGGGGCTGCGACGCTTAGTTCGCACATGACACAGAAATGGTCCGATGTTAATTCCTGGGTGACTAAAGTTGATCTAACAACATTATCCTGAGGCCTATGCATAACCCAATCTATGATGTGACCACGGCTGTGGGTGGGTTCTGTGACTGACTGAGAAAGACTAAACTGATCTAAAAGTTCAATCATTTTTGCGCTGGAAGGTTGCTGGGGTTGGTCAAAGTGAAAGTTAATGTCTCCTAGAACTATGTATGTTCCTGACAGTGTGTTGCAATAATCAAGCAGGACTGGAAATTCTTGGTGGAAAATTGCGTCGGTTAATTTATTTTTCTTGCTTGGAAAGGTGCGATATATGCATATGAAGTGAATGTTCTGCTGTGGAACGGACAGGCTAAGTTGAACAACTTCAAAGGACGAGTGAGTGAAAGTGAAGTCTGTAATGAAGCCAAGGTGACGGGACAGACTGTTTCTGTAAATGATAGCGAGGCCACCACCGCGGTTTGAGCGAGGCAGCGAGCATACAGAGTAGCCAGAAGGGGTTAAATCAGAGCATTTACCCTCGTCGCCAGTCTGCCGAAACCAAGTTTCTTGGATGAACATTATGTCAGTCTGCTTGTGTGAGATGAATTCTTGGAGAGCGGTACGTTTTTCAATGGGACCTAGTGATTGAGCATTGAATGATGCAATGCGTAGGCCTAGAGGACTATGGCTATCGAGGTGTGAAGGTAGGGGTTGAGGGGAGAGGTTGATGTGAATGAGATTGTCTGTGTTACAGCGATGAGTCTCAGGCCTAGTGGTACACTCTGACTGTGATGCAACATGAAGCGTGGGGTTAGAGTTGGAAAGCACAGGCGATCTGTGTGTAAGGACAACAGGGATAGACGAGATGTTTTGTTTGCGTTTGCCTCCACGACTAGTCCGTTTTCTGGGCAAATGACGGCCGATCGAGAGCTCTTTTAATCGGAACAAAAGGTCGGGAGCGAGCTGCGTGCGTATAGATTTCAATGACAGTAGCTTATCGCGTGTGTAGCTTGTGGATGGGATGCCGGAACAAGATGGCGGACTGCGTGAGTGCAAGAACGCACAGTGAACGAAGCGAAAAAAAGATAGAGTAACCAAACGAACATAGAAAGAGAAGCAAAGCAACGCTACACTTACTTGAGGATCCATGAGACAACAATTACACAATACAAAACTCACAACAACACACTGTAAACACCGCAAAATCGCAAAATTCAACAGAGCTCGGGTCGGTACAACCTGTTCGGCGTCAACCGGAAGCTCTCCACTTTTGTATAAAAGCCACTTTTGTATAAAAGCCATAATTTGGACTCTGTCGTAACTGTCATTAATGACACACTACACTGAAAATTCGTTGAAAATTCCTGGTCTCCCAACATTAAGTAATTATGGTTTTACTCACTGTCCTCGCAGACATTCACTAGACGTGGTATACACAGCTGACGCTAGGAACAAATAGCTACCCTAGGGAACACTATAGGTGATCCCGTAGCTCAGGTCTGAAGACTTTTCTTCGACCACCGTTGCGGCACGTCTGCGCCAGTGATGTTTGGTTGAAGGAGAGATAGCCGGCGATGACGGAGACCACATCCGGTTTTGTAGACAGACGTCACAGGGTCATCTCCACCAGCCACATACCAGGAAGGTTGCTACTCCGAATCGGCCACTGTATACAACATTTATACAATTTATTGCAAATGTATGCTCTTATGCTTAAAGAGTCTATATACGTCTCTGACACATTATTACATTGCAGAGTGCTTGAAGATCTTTTCCTTTCGTAGAATATCTTCCATATGCCTCCTCACTGATACAGTCACTATTGTCACAATTCTTATGACAATACATATAACCACTTCAAACACCGTACACGCACTGTGTAGCCTACATCACAATTAGCTATGAGCCAAACTTTATAATCACAGCTCACTTCCAATTTATAACAGATTTACTGCACATTCATTCATCATTAGTATAAATTATACAACTGAATTACATTTCTGTTTCAGCCCCATATCTCCACCACAGGCGCTTGTATCAGGACACGCGAGCGCCTATGCCTGTGACGCGTCTCCCTTTGGTTATCTATAATACAAGGTCCCAAACAGAAGCAAGCAAAACTTACGGGTCATCGCAGTTTTCACATCAATATGAACAAACTACAAAATCTCTTTCCAAAGATGGCAACGCATTCATTTAGGCAGTGATTCACGCAAACATACAAAATAATAAATATGCTCTGTCTATTTTCAAACCCGTTACATTTCGATAAAATTGTCAAAAAAATGACTTTTTTCACAATCGCTTCACGGAAGTGCCCTTTGTTTACCGAAACTATAACTTCCGTCTGTAGTAAACGAGTTTCGGTTTAAACTATCAATGTCCATCTGTTCTCAAGAACGAATTCAAGCGTGTCACTTTCGCTTTTGGGATGGATGCTAAGATTTTTTCGTGGTAAGAGCTTAATTACAAGAAACATTGAAATGTAGCAAACGTGCAAACGCCACTTCTGTTGCTATTTTAGGGTTGCACTAAAAATGATGAGGATGAATAAAAAATAAAATCTACTGCACTAGAGCATAGATCTATCTACACAGATGCAGTTCAAACCAATGTAGGTCCATGCGTAACAAGATCAACTACAATGTCACTAAGCATTCAGCTGTGCTATAAAAGACTTTTGTTGTTGTTTATTCCTTTTGAGACCTTTGTGTGTGCAATTAATCCCCACCCTCTCTACCACCGTTTTCCCCTTCTTAATAATTATTTGTGTAGGCCGTTGTGACAGGAGATTGTGGGAGCATCTGTGTTTCGTTTGTTTCGCTTTGTTGTTTAACTATTTATTTATTTTGTAGTATTCCCGCATGTTACATGCTAATTATAATGATTCAGGATAACATTATAGAATAATATAAAAGTCATGTCAAGATATGACGTAAACATTAGTATGGTGTTGGTTGTGTCAGTTTTCATCAGTACGGCTTAAATGAATTGTTCTTATATAGCCCTTTTCCAGTTTAAGAGCTGCTCAAGTTCCAGTTAATATTATGATGAATGTGAGCAAGGTAATCACAACAGAGGGAAAGAGAGAGTATTAATGAAATGGAAAACATGAAAAAAGAGAGACAGACAAACAAAAAGAAACGGAGACAGAGAAAGTAAAAAGAATGGAAGACAAAAGTGTCATCACATCAAAGAATAACACTATGCAAATCCACTCTTCACTTATACGTACATTTTTATTTTATTTATTTACGTACTTTTACTCTCTGTTCACCTTTTCTTGAGCGGATGAGGAAATACAAATATACACTAACTGTACACTGCTTTCGTGTTATTAGCTTAAAATTACAAATAAAACAAGTTATTAAGAAAATTTCTATGTAATTTGTCAACATTACTACACAGATCTTTTCAATGTGTATGCAAATAATAAATAACAAGGGAATATAAGAAGAAATAAATACATGAAATAAACTAATCAATGAATCCCTTAATGTATTTAAAGTTATTTATTGTTTTTTCATAAATATCAGTTATTTATGTATTTTTACACTTTTATTTTCTTTCCCTTCATACTAGTATTGGGAGAGTACAGCAACACTGAAGCAGTATTATATCTGAAATTTTTAGTTATAGTCATACCAATATTTTGTTTTTGCAGCTGCATTCACAACTCCATAAAAGATCAAACCATGACTTGTGATAAATAAATTCAACGGCAAAGCTGTGTGTTTCATATGGCCAAAGAAAATGTTACAAAAAATAATGTTTAGCTTGACACCAATTCTTGTTGATGACGAAGAACTCTCATAGAATACTGAGTGTACAGGTAAACAAACCCATATTGGAATACTATCCTATCCTATCCTATCCTGTCCCGTAACCCGAAGGTCGTAGGGGCACCACAGATGATCGTTTAACCAGCATACTCCATCTTTCTCTGTCCTCAGCAGCCCTGATGGCTTCGCTCAGTGTCAAACCAGTCCATTCTCGAATGTTGTCCTCCCACCTCTTTTTCGGTCTCCCTCTTCTACCTCCTTGCACTGTGCCTTGCAGAATAGTCTTTGCAAGGCCTGATGATCTGGTGACGTGACCATACCATCGGAGTTTCCGTTTCTTCACCACTGTTAGCAGGTCATCGTGTTGTCCAATGGCTTGTGTGATGGTCTGTCGGACTTCGTCGTTGGTGATGTGTTGGGTATAGGAAATGCCCAGAAGTCTTCTGTAGCACCTCATCTCCATGCTTTGTATTCTTCGTTGGAAATCTGCTGTGAGGGTCCATGCTTCGCAAGCATATAGGAAGATGGAGATGACAAGGGAGGGAAGCAATCTTACTTTGGAATGTAGACTGATGGTCCTGTCTTTCCAAATGGGCTTCAACCTTGTCAGGGCAGCAGTTGTTTGTGCGATCCTGGAGAGGACTTCCTGTCGGGACCCATTGTCTGATACAATGGCTCCTAAATATTTGAAGCTATGCACTGTGCTGAGGGATTGGCCTTGGACTTTGATGTCCGTATTGATGCCATTGGTGTTGTTGGTCATCATTTTGGTCTTCTCTGCACTTATTTCCATTTCATAGGCTCTGGAGGTGGTGTCAAGCCTCTGTACCAGCTGTTCAAGTTCTTGTTCCTCTCCAGCCAATCCATCAATGTCATCTGCAAAACGAAGATTGGAGATTGCTCTTCCCCCTATGCTGACTGTGCCTTCATGGTCTGCAAGAGCATCTGACATGATGCGCTCTAGGAAGATGTTGAAGAGTGTTGGAGAGAGTAGGCATCCTTGACGCACACCGATTGTTGTTCTGAACCAGTTCCCGATGGCGCTGTTGTGGAGGACTGCACTGGTAGCCTTGTCATACAGGCTTTTGATGACTTCAATAATTTTAGGGCTGATGTTGTACACTTTCATTGTTGCCCATATAGAGCTGCATGCCAGACTCGGTCAAACGCCTTCTTGAAGTCTATGAACACATGATATAGATGTTGTTGGTGCTGTAGGTATTTCTCACAGATTATTCTGAGGTTGAAAATCTGCTCAGTGGTACTTCGCCCTGCCCTGAATCATGCTTGTTCTTCAGCTATGATCTGTTCAGCTTGGGGTTTCAACCTGTTGAGTATTATTTTCAGGAGGACCTTGCTGGGATGGCTGATGAGGCTGATGGTCCGGTAATTTTCACACTCCTGAAGGTTACATTTTTTGGGAAGAGTGATGACAAGCGACTGGGTCCATGGTATAGGCCACTCCCCACTCTGCCAGATCTTGTTACAGATAATGGTGAGGGCATCAATCATCGCTTCTCCTCCTGCTTGTAGCAGTTTTGCGAGTATGTTGTCCACTCCCGCTGACTTCCCTTTCTTTAGCGCTTGCACTGCTGCCTCAACTTCTTCCCGGAGAATTGGGAGGATTTCTTCTTCTCTGTTCTCGGGACATGCTAGAACTGATGGGTCTCCATTTGGTGTACTGCATACATTTGGAATACTGCATGATCCGATCGCCGCTAACTGTTCATCACAATGTTACTAATAAATTTATCTTTTACTGGTTACTGTTGTAATTTACACTGGTGAAAACATGTGATTATTGATTAGCACAATTAATGATTAAGGAGTGAATAACAAGAATAACATTTAAAAAAAACTAACTGATCAAATTAATATTTTAGCGCGCATTATGCTGATTTCCTCAACAATCACTACGTTGGTTTGTTGTTAACAATTTGTTGCATTTTGAACGTACATCCGAGACTGCCTCCTCTTTAATGTATCTCTCATCCCTGCCCACCGATGCAAAGTTTCGCCATTGACATTGTCATTGGCATTTGTGAATTCAACTGCGTTGCTGTTATTCCCATTTGAAACAGTAACAGCAACTTTCCTTCTTATTTTACCAAGTACCACTGCACTTCCTCGCACAAAAAATGTTTTGACACTGCCTGCTTGACCTAAAACAGCCACTTTTGGCCCAGAAACTATCCGATCGAAGGCATTTTTCTGACACTGCAATGCTGAAGTGAAAGCCATGCGGTTGTAACGAATGAGGAGTAATTTCCCTTTTAGTCTCGGCAGAACTCGCATTTCCGTGAAGCGATTACGAAAAATGTCACTTTTTTGACAATTTTACCGAAATTGAACGGGTTTGAAAACAGACAGAGCATATTTCTTATTTTATTTGTTTGCGTGAATCACTGCTGAAATGAATGAGTTGCCTTCTTTGAGGACAACTCTTCTAGTTTGTTCATATAGATTTGGAAACTGCGATGACCCGCAAGTTCTTCTTGGTTTCGTTCGTTCGTTTCGTTTGAATAAATTAAAGTCCCACGTCACAATAGCGAATAGGGGACTGCCCTCATCTTGGTTCTGTTTGGGACATTGTATTATAGATAACCATAGGGAGACGCGTCACAAGCATAGGCGCTCGCGTGTACTGATACAAGCGCCTGTGATCTCCACATATGAATATATACAACATGGTATCATTATAATTATAAACGGTATCGCCATATAATAATTACATGAATAAATACAGTATTTACACCATTTACCGTATTTCCCTCAAACAATGGATTCTTCTGCAACCCAATCACAAAATTCATTTTAAAAAACAATACTTTCAATTTTCTTCAGAATAGCTTCACAGCTTATTATAAATAACTGATAATAATAAATACCTGTATTTAAGATATAGCTAACATCCTTCGCTAGATTATTCCGTAGAAACATTTCGATTTCTTGGAACTCCAACGAGCACGTCTTCGTCCTTCAACTAGTATGTAATCTCTGAATAAATTCAACTCACTCTAATAATTTATTTTAGACATGCCCACTCCTCACTTACGCTATTGACGCCGTAACGTCTATTAATACAAACATGTATAAATTGCGTTTGTTACAGTGAAGTTTTCTTGGCAGAAGTGGCTGTGCGTCGACGTCTGCTACAATACAAAATTCGACAAATGCCTGCTGCTATGCCTAGAAATAAATGCCTTTGGATATTCATGTAGGACAGTGGTGTTGATCATTGATAGTCTTGGGAGTGTCCATTGTAGAGATGTACTAGGACTGAAGATGTTAAATGGCTTGCAAAATACCTCAGTGTTGGTGTCATGATAGGCTCGTCTCGGGTGTGGAAAAACAAAGATGCAAAGATCTGAATGTTTGACAGCCTGATAGGATGCGTGTGTGTTAAATCTTGTTGTATAATAGCCCTGATGATGAAAGCTTTGATGATAGTTATTATTATTGTGTTTGTGATGATATTCTGGGGGAGATACGTTTTATTACTAGGGGGTAAGACTTATTGATAGCTGGGCGATGTGCTACCACTATCGATCGTTCTTTTGCCAGAATTCCGAAAGTTGTGTGAGAGACAGATCATGGCACTTTGGTCACATAAAATTTATATTTGTTCTCGGGAATTTTAGTATCATTTGGCTCACCTTGAGAACCGGTGATGACTAATCAAAAGACTAGATTATTATGTCTCGAGAGAAGAAAACTAATAGCTACACAACAATACAAATAGAATGACACCAGTCGTATGTATGTAATTTCACTTTTTTATATTCACTTTTTATATATTCAATTTATCAGTACAACTTATGTTAATCTGATGAATAAAATTTGATACAACAACAACAACAACAACAACAATATATTCAACACAAACTTTAACATTTCTGCATTAACCGGCAAATTAATAATTAATATAGTTCGAGTGCTGGGAAAGTTCTTTAGCAGGTTTTCTTCATCCTGTGCTAACTGCGGTTACGATTTTCACTGTTTGTAGTTTACTAAATGTTCTAGTTTTCTCGAGGGTAGGACTCAGTTCATTTGCGGGTGACTTATCTACTCTGGCGGTGAGTCGGGTCGCCCTTGTAGCTGTGGGGTTCGGACGTGGCCAGGTAGACTCTTGATTGTTCTCCTTTGGTGCCACGGGAGCGACGGTCAGGCGTTCGTCTCCACAAACCTTATGATCCCAGGGCCGACCTGTAAAAGTCGGAGCTCTGGCTACAGTATTCTCGTTAACTATAAGTGTGCGGTCTCCTCTGCAAAGTGTCTATAGCATCAGACACCTGCAGGGTTCCCATATGCACAATTCGATTCGAATCTTAAGGCTAAGATACATCAATCCACATGCATACTGTCTCAGAAACAATAATCTGTTTCTGTAACTATATATCTCAAGAACATATTATCAATACATGGCAATCAATATACAATAAACATACACATATCAAAACTACTAGTGTTATCTTACTTGTAGACTCTGGGACTCTTGAAATCGTCTTTTACGTCTCTAACACTCTCTTGATGAGATGGAGATAGACGGACACTGCAGTATGTTCCTTTGGTCGACCCTCACGGCTGGGCAGTTCGTTTACGACTGACTAGCTAAGATTGGGGCCCAAAGATATGCAAGAGTTCCTAGTAGTCTTCTGACCAATCGTTTAGCTCTCGTTTTCGTCAATCTCGCATATACGGGATTTTACGGTTTCAGTTGGAATATTTTTCACACCTATCCTAGTTACCGGACACTTATAATTATCCTGGAATAGGATGGGCAGACGTAGAGTGGAGGATAGATGCAATAACGATTACGCGGAGCCTGGGCTACTTAGTGTCTAAGTTACTCTGGTCACAGTGAAGTAGGCTATTTAACGGGGACGAGGTTATGGTCAGTTTTGGCTTAAGTATGCTATTTAGTCTTGGATCGCTAAGTCTGTTAGATGATATCTGGAGCTGCGGTCGGTGTGGCTGTCTCAAGGAAGTTAATTTGACATGTGTTGGCTGCTTTTTAGATAACTGTTGTATTAACGTCCAGTTTCATTCGATGGTATCTATTTTGCGCTAAGCTAATTTCCTACATTGTTGTCGTCACTATTTCTGCTGTTACAGTGTTCAGATATACTTAGTCTGCTTGCTATAAAACGCATAAATTATTTTGTTTTTATAGTATACAGTATTATTCTCTGTAATTATTAAGTCATGCTTATCTAGTCATATACATGTCAGTACCACTTAGAACAGGTATGTGTGTGTGCGTGTGTGGAAAACAGAGAAAGTAAGAGAGATAGACAGAGATTCATTCATTGATTCACTCATTGAAATAAAAGCAATTGATTTGTGCTGTAATGGACTACATTGCCCCAGAACTGTCCATACATTTCAGTTAATCATCTATTTGCCCTTATTTCATATCCAAGAACTTTGAAGGAAAAAAGTTTACTGCGTGACCGTTATGCCAGGGTGAATGTTGTGTGTGTGTTTGGGGTGCGTGGTTGTGAGTTCGTTTTGTTCATGCGCCTGTTGGTTTCAATGTTATATCTCAATCAGAAGACGAAGCTTTGTATAATAATAATGCTCTGTCGAAAATTCTCAATAAATTGTCAAAACGTGTGTGCGGGTGTGTGTGCGTGCAGATTGTGACGGAGGCGGCAGTGGACGCTCCACGACAGGATGACCCTTCAGCTCTCAAACCTGACGAGAACCCTTCCATAGACCCAGACGGCTGGATGATGACAGGGCTGTTCCTCACCCCTGATGTTGTCCCCTCCTGCTTTCCTCAATTCATGCAGCACAGCGCCTGGTTGTGAGTGCATTACCCTTCACTTCCAGTGTCACGGACCTATACGCAGGGAATCGATTGGCCTCGGTACTCACTGAGACCCCGTGTACAATCAACCCTTTCACTGAGGTCTCACAATATAAGCAGTTTTGTTTGTGAAACAAGGATGAATATAGAGAGGAGGTGGGAGGGATCAGCCCATTTAAATCTTGCTCAATTTTCTTGTCAGCACGAGGACATTAAACCGTCTTGTAGCTTGGAAACGTAAAAAAAAATTGTTCAGATATGATATTTAAAAAAAAAAAAAAAAAAGTCTCTCCGTCCGTCTGTGCAAAATTTTTAACGTGGATAATTATTCGGAACCTATAGGTGGGATGGTGTATAGCCATAAGAGTTAGAAAATTATTATTGATTGAATGACTTAACTTCAAGGTCAAGATCACAGGGTCAACAAATGTTAAACCAGAAAGACTATTTTTCACAACATTTTTAAAAAGTTAACAACTTATTCAAAGCGATTGATGCATCCTAAGGTCAAGGTCATGTTGTTGTTGTTTTTTTAACCTGATAGAACTTCTGTTGAAATGTTTCAAATTAATTTGATTTCTTCAAACATCAGTGTTCATGTAAAACCGGAGGTTCAGGTCATCGCAAGATCAGTCTATCTTACCTTTTGCTTTAATGCATACGTTTTGTTTTAGATTTATAAAACTTAATCCATACTGGGCAGTCATTTTCGTGTTGACTGTTGTGAATAAGTTCAACAAGGGGCATGTGAGTTATATGGGCTTTGTCCCTCTAGTATTTAATTGTGACCAAGTTTACATTATTAATCATTATAAATGCTTAATAATATATTATTACACTTGCTTGACTGTTGGTGTGTACATTGCAAAGTGTTATCACCAGGGCTTGCGATCACCTATCTGTTGACGTGGCTGTATTTTTTGTGTGCGTGCATGTGTCTGTGTATCTGTCTGCACAGCCGCTCAGCGAACGATTGGTTTGATTCGACTGTCTATGGCAAATACTGGACGAGCTTTCGCTTCGAAGTGATGAAGCTGATTTACCAGGACTGGTTTGAGTTTACCATTCTCCTCCTGATCATAGGCAGCAGCGTCATTTTGGTGAGCCATCTTCATCATCCCCATCATTATCATCATCAGCATCAGCATCATCATCATCATCATCATCATCATCATCATCATCATCATCATCATCATCATCATCATCATTAGCAGTAACAGAAGCATATTCTTTACCACTTTCATGTTTGACTCACGTGCATAACAATATGAGTCTATGTACTAACCCCTCCCTATCCGTTTTCCCCAACCCCCGTGAGGGTGCCGGGGCCTTCTGTATAAATAGTATCCCCACTTTCTAGAAATTTAGTGCTTTAAAATTCCCACTGTCGCTATCTTTCTCATTTGTTCTTTCTCAATCCTACTCTGCTCTATCAATGTACTATACTATCTTCATATTTGCTATACCAATCACCTAGCTTTTTTCTTGAACATTCTTCCGGGATAAAACTCCTCATTTGTGTGTGAGGTCTGTTGGATCAGCTTGGGAATATTGGACGCCTTCTGCCAAATGGTCACTAGGTCTTCCTATGATATTCTTATTTAGCAATGTAGGCATTTTATATGTATGCTTTTTGTTGATATTTTATAATGATCTTTGTATTATATTTTGTTTTTTTATAAACGGGGGTTCGATAAATTAGAGTATAGCCTCAGCGTCCCCTGCGTGGGATGCCTTTTTTGTACAGCGACCGGCTGGTGGAATGCCTTCAGTGTTACCACTGGGGTTGTTTCAGCTGATCTTTTATGCGGATCAGGGGTAAGTCCTCTTTCAGCCAAGTTGTGGTCTTGATTTTATGGTCCTGATTCGGTTCTTTGCAGTCCGCTGGACCCTGTAAGTAATGAATAACTAACTAACTAACCATCTTCCCCCCCTCCCCCCTCTCTCTCTCCGGAGCTCCCCCATCCCCAAAATAAATAAATAAAATTCACAATTTTGTAAATTTGTGCGAAAGGAGTCCTAAATAGTCCAAAACAGAAAGTTTAAAAAAAATCCGTCCGTCTGTCTGTCTGTGCAAAACTTGCAAGTGGATTAGTATCTCAGAACATATTTCAACTATCACAACCAAACTTGGTGAAATGGGGTGTACCCATGAGACCGCATACATGATTGGTGAATGAATTACTTCACTTTAAGGTCAAGGTCATGGGGTCAACAATTGTTAGTAAAAAATGACAATTGTTCACAAAATTTGACTTCTTCCTAGGTTATTAATATTGAACTTATGAATCTTTGACGCATGATAGATATCAATGATATACACAAACTATACAAATTTGGTCAAGCTCACTCCAAGGTCAAAGTCACTGGAGCTGTCCGAAGTCGGTTAGTATTGGTACTTTGAAGTGATCTTGACCCTAAACTAAGAGAGGAATAAAGTCCAAACTTGTTGTGTTTAGAGATAATAGATTGATCTTTCATATGTGTTCAGTTTTTGCGTTTATCTTGAAGGTCAAGGTCATTTTAGGCCTTGCAAAAATATACTAAAATAGGTAATCGTACAGTGGAATGGCTGGTTGTTTATTTAACCCATAGTATGCAATAACATCGGGTTATTTGATCAGACATGCATAAAAGATCACGTGGATTGCAAGGTCATCCCAAGGTCAAGGTCACTGAAGTTCAAGGTCATCGGGTTTTTTTTGGCATAATACAACTTTTGTTGTATTTTATTTGATAGTACATGAATGTATTTGGAGCTGGAGGTCAAGGTCACCTCAAGGTCAAAAGCACTGAAAGATCAAAGTCGGTATTGCTTTGCATTTTAATGCCACCAGTTGTTTTTTCTTCTGGGCACTCATTTTCATGTTAAATATTTTGAGTTCCATAAGGAGCATGTGAGTCATTTGGGCTTTGCCCTTCTAGTTTTACACACATGCTGTATCATGATGCCACCCTAACTCCACCCCTCGACTCTTGTTTCAAAATGACATCTGGCTAAGGAATCTATTTGTGCTCTATACATCACAAAACAAACCCTAAAATAGGATGTGTGATGTTCTTGCGTGTGTGTATTAACAGGCATGCATATCGAGTCGACACCTTGTATTGCAGTTCTGTGTTTTATTCCTTAATCCACAGATGCGTATGAAGTTATGAACGGTCGGCCATTCGCGTGTGTCTTGCGAGTCACTTCCCTTGGTGATTATCCTCTAGTTATTTCCCTTGGGTGGGCGTTCCCCATAACTCGCTAGACTAGGCCTATTATGAAAGGACACTACAGGATGCACCTCACATCGGAGTAAATACAAAGGTTAAAACAGACTTTGGTAAATATGAAATAAATATTTACCTCCCAAAGTGCATAAGAAATCCACCCAAAAGCCCTCCAGTTCCTGCTGTGGCTACCTACCAAAATGTTATTCTTTTCAGGCATGCATTACAATGCACCAGCTACAAAAGTAGTACAAAACACTGGATACTTTAATCCTATTCTAGTCTAGGCTTCATAGCTGCCTCGGTTGGTGGTGTGGTAGCTTCTAACACCCGTTCACTTTCCAATGATAGTTAGTCTATGACTCACTACAAATAAAACGTGCATTTTCATCACGTTCAACCGAAGCTTCCTATAGTCTGTTTCAAAGTACAGTAAACAATGAACAATACAATGAAACTATAGTCCTTTTCAGAGCTTAACGCTAAAAGTCACTACATAACCGGTGTAAGCCTATAGCTGGGCGAGCTCGAAAACTGACCTTGAATAAACTGATAATTTTCGAGTTCTCGCGGCTATACACCAACCTATCGAGTTTGGTTGTGATAAATAAAATAGGTTCTGAGTAATTAGTCAAGTTAAAGTTTTTGCACAGAGGGACGCCATTTATTTTAGATATAATTTTTGACTATCTAGGACTCATCTCGCGCAGATTTGCCCAAATTTGGGAAACATGTTGTTAAGTACATGGGCTCACATTGCTATGCATGTGAGCCAAAAACTGAAACGAAACGGTCGCATTAAAACGCAAATCGAAGTTGACTAGACCTTGAGATGATGCTGTCCTTGAGATTACATTGCCCTTCACATGAACACATAGGTATGATCGCACATTGATTGAAGCCAAAGTTATATTACAAAAACCAACAATGACCTTCAGATAACCTTGACTTTGGGTGACCTTGGCTTTCACATGACCTCTAATGCTTATGTATGATCAAATAAACCAGTGTGTGGTGTGTGTGTGTGTGTGGTGTGTGCGTGTGTGAGTGTGTAGGCGTTTGAAGACTACGAGTACCGCAACATGAGGCCTCCGGACGACAGCGTAGTAATAATACACAACAGACTGAACACGGTGTTCACTGTCCTCTTCCTCATCGAGATGGCGCTGCGCTGGATTGGCGACGGCCTGACAATCTATTTTACCAGCATCTGGACCATCCTGGACTTCATCGTCGTTGTGGTGACTACAGGCACAATTCACTCCCTGTTCTTGTGTAGCTCTCTTACATCCGTTAGGCTGCTGGGCCATAGAACTTCACGCTACACGCTTCACGCGTGAAGAGAAAAATGAACAGACATGGTTTCTCTTGGCGTGGGCCATACAACTTCACACACGCTACACGCTTCACGCTGCACGCTACATGCGTGAAGAGAAAAGTGAGCATGCCCACTTTTTTCGATGCGTGAAGTTCACGTTCTAGCTTACCATAGTGATCAGACACAAGAAATTAGATGGATGACTATAGAGTACATTTAATCGAGTTGGTCCGGGCAAGGCCCATTCTCTGGGACCCACATGTGTCGGATTATAAAGACAAAGATCAAAAAGCCCAAGTTTGGGATGAGTTGAAAAATCTTCTCAATACACCAAAAGGTAACTTTTATACGATTTATTTATTTATTTACTGTAATTCATAGCACGGTAATCCAAAAGGTGGCAGAATTGTGTGTGGTCAGTTGAAGAAAAAGCAATGCGTGAAGCATGCAGCGTGTAGCGTGAAGTCCTATGGCCCAGAGCATGAAACGTGAAGCGTGAAGCGTGCAGCGTGAAGCGTGTAGCGTGAAGTTCTATGGCCCAGCAGCCTTAAGCCACTATACACCACCAATCCACCCCAAAGCTCCGAAGTACTGACCATTGCGGGCATGGCACATGCATGCAAGTACATTGTTTTATGATGATGAAGCTGATGATGAAGCTGATGATGATGATGATGATGATGATGATGATGATGATGATGATGATGATGATGATACGCAGGATTCCATGCGAAAAGTCAAGCTCGTTTTCACAATAAACAATATGAGTTAGATCATCAACCATCAAAACCTAGATTTGGCTCGCATTCGTGCGGTGTTTGTTCTCACCCCCTCAGCAACACCACAAATTCCAGAGTTTTGCAAAACAAGTCCTAAATGATATTTAAAAACAACACGTTTTGTGGCTGCCCGCCGTCGTCAGTGCGAACTTGCAAGTGGCTTACTTTTGCGGATCCTTTTTCATCTACGACAACCAAACTTGGCCGGATGGTGTATATCTGTTACCGGCAATCTGTGTATTCAGTCAATACGTGTATTCTCTTTTACAAAAATCAGTTAATTCGTGTTTTGACTGTGACCACTAGGCAATACATGTAATGACTAACATTTCCAGTCAATACGACGTGTATTGTCTTAATTTTAACCCACTTCAAAACACACATAGTCAATGCGTGTTTCGCTTAGTCAAGTCTTCTAACAATTTCAGAGCACATGCGATCGCACAAATAGATAGATAGATACTCAGTGCTTATGGGGTCCACAGCATTATTTATATTACACTGAAATTTGATTAGCTCAGATAATAAACCTTGAGATGTGTTAATCGGCACGTAACTGATAAGGTCCAGTGTCTTATTTGAACCGGTCCTGATTTGGCTCGGAAGAGTCCGCTGGACCTAAAGCAATAATCATGTAATGTAATGTCTTATTTGAAAATAAATCGCTAGGATTTCAGCAAAAATCTCGTGATAACGATTGCGATTTAAAACCGCGATAAAACCACGGTCGATCGTTCATTTTAGACTTGCTTTTCGGCTCCTCGCCTCAAATGATGGATACGAATGAAAACGAAAAGAAGTTTTCAAACAAGCTGGGCGAAATTCTAGCGACGAAAGATTCCAGTTGCCTTTTGACCAATGAGAAATATTACGACTGTTACACGTATTTATCAATAGTCGATTCAGCCCCGATGCTTGAATCTTGATATGTGTAACTCGAATTCGTTTATGCACGCAGCATGTTCACTCAAGCTCTGTGGGTTCGGGCAAATAGAATAGACCCAACGTTTCCCGGCGTGTCGTAAGAGGCGACTAACAGGGGTGATGTTAGCACGGCATCACTGGGCGAAAGTCTTCTACACAGAAGTCACCGGCCAGGGCGGAGGAACCTCACGTTACTACAGGTTCAACGACCACGTGCTCAGGGCCAAGGCGAGCCACACTGTATTCGTGGATTTCGGCTGTGGCCAACAGCCTGGAGAGGATTGGGCCCTGCCAGGTCCTTTTTGCCCAAGACACACTACATGATGACACAATCCACTAATTCCATACCGGATCGGTCGTCGCCCGGGCCGTCACCCGGCACAAGGACCGCGCCTTCCGTTGGCCACCAGGACGGAGGTGTTAAGTATGCTACTGATGGACAATATAGCAAGATCCGCACGAGAAACAACATCGTCATAGGAACCTGGAACGTCAGGACCCTAACTGCGGAAGGAAAATTAGAAGAACTGGCCCACGAGCTGGACCACTATCGATGGAACGTTCTAGGTATCAGCGAACTGCGCTGGAAAGGCCTAGGTGAAACAACGACTGACAAAGGCCACAAGCTCTATTTCAGCGGTAGAGATGACAGGCACGAACACGGCGTTGGATTCTTGGTCCACAAGAACATTCTAGCCACTGTCATGGGTTGCCGCCCAGTCTCCAGTAGACTCATTACCATCCGTCTGAGAGCAACCCCTTTCAACATTACCATCATCCAGGCCTATGCCCCAACATCAGACTATGAAGACAGCGAAGTGGAGGATTTTTATGAAAATATACAGGCGGTCCTTGACCAAGTGCCGAAGAAGGACATAGTCATAGTGCAAGGCGACTGGAATGCCAAGGTTGGCCAAGATGCGCACCGCAACTGGGGAGACACATGCGGACCCCACTGCAACAACGAGACAAATGACAGGGGTCTGAGGCTATTGGAGTTTGCCAGATACAACAATCTGGTACTGGCAAACACGCTTGGTCTCCACAAAAAATCCAGACGATGGACATGGCACAGTCCCGGCGGGGAACATCACAACCAGATCGACTACATCATGGTCAAGAAACGCTTCAGATCAAGCATCAACATTGGCAGGACACGCACTTTTCCAGGAGCAGACATTGGAAGTGACCACGATCTCGTGATGATGTCTTTCCGGCTCCATTTGAAGAGAGTAAATATAGCAAAGTGCACTAGGCTGAAGTTCGACCTGGACAAACTGCAAGACCCGGAGGTGGCAAAAATATTTCAGGCCACAATTGGAGGGAAATTTGCACCACTGCTTATTTTGGGGGCAGGCGAAGTAGATGTCAACACCATGACCAATACCTTCAACTCAGCTGTAACAGATGCCGCCACTGAGATCCTTGGCAAGCACCGACCAAAGAAGAAGCCGTGGATCACACCTGAACTTTTGGATCTGTGTGATAAACGAAGAGAGTTAAAAAAGAAAAAGAACACCTCACAGGGAGCTGATGTCTACCGAAAAATCAACAATGACATCCGAAAAGGCATGCGCACAGCAAAGGAGAACTGGATAGAAGATCAATGCCAGGAAATAGAGAACAATCTGAACAAGAACAACAGCAAGAAGGCCTACCAGACTGTGAAGCGGCTGACAAGTGTTAAACAGCCCAAAGTCTCCACTATCCAAAGCAAGTCTGGCATTTGCCTTACAGAAGAACAAGAAGTCTTGGACAGATGGACAGAGTACTGCTCTGACCTTTACAACCATACACCAAATGGAGACCCATCAGTTCTAGCATGTCCCGAGAGCAGAGAAGAAGAAGAAATCCTCCCAATTCTCCGGGAAGAAGTTGAGGCAGCAGTGCAATCGCTGAAGAAAGGGAAGTCAGCGGGAGTGGACAACATACCAGCGGAACTGCTACAAGCAGGAGGAGAAGCGATGACTGATGCTCTCACCACTATCTGTAACAAGATCTGGCAGAATGGGGAATGGCCTACACCATGGACCCAGTCGCTTGTCATCACTCTTCCTAAAAAAGGTAACCTTCAGGAGTGTGAAAATTACCGCACCATCAGCCTCATCAGCCATCCCAGCAAGGTCCTCCTGAAAATAATACTCAACAGGTTGAAACCACAAGCTGAACAAATCATAGCTGAAGAACAAGCAGGATTCATGGCAGGGCGAAGTACCACTGAACAGATTTTCAACCTCAGAATAATCTGTGAGAAATACCTACAGCACCAACAACATCTATATCATGTGTTCATAGACTTCAAGAAGGCATTTGACCGAGTCTGGCATGCAGCTCTATGGGCAACCATGAAAGTGTACAACATCAGCCCTAAAATCATAGAAGTCATCAAAAGCCTGTATGACAAGGCTACCAGTGCAGTCCTCCATAACAGCGTCATCGGGAACTGGTTCAGAACAACAATCGGTGTGCGTCAAGGATGCCTACTCTCTCCAACACTCTTCAACATCTTCCTAGAGCGCATCATGTCAGATGCTCTTGCAGATCACGAAGGCACAGTCAGCATAGGGGGCAGAGCAATCTCCAATCTTCGTTTTGCGGATGATATTGATGGATTGGCTGGAGAGGAACAAGAACTTGAACAGCTTGTACAGAGGCTTGACACCACCTCCAGAGCTTATGGAATGGAAATAAGTGCAGAGAAGACCAAAATGATGACCAACAACACCAATGGCATCAACACGGACATCAAAGTACAAGGCCAATCCCTCAACACAGTGCACAGCTTCAAATATTTAGGAGCCATTGTGTCAGACAATGGGTCTCGACAGGAAGTCCTCTCCAGGATCGCACAAACAACTGCTGCCCTGACAAGGTTGAAGCCCATTTGGAAAGACAGAACCATCAGTCTACATTCCAAAGTAAGACTGCTGCGATCTCTGGTCATCTCCATCTTCCTATTTGCTTGCGAAGCATGGACCCTCACAGCAGATCTCCAACGAAGAATACAAAGCATGGAGATGAGGTGCTACAGAAGACTTCTGTGCATTTCCTATACCCAACACATCACCAACGTTGAAGTCCGACAGACCATCACACAAGCCATTGGACAACACGATGACCTGCTCACAGTGGTGAAGAAACGGAAACTCCGATGGTATGGCCACGTCACCAGATCATCAGGCCTTGCAAAGACCATTCTGCAAGGCACAGTGCAAGGAGGTAGAAGAAGGGGGAGACCGAAAAAGAGGTGGGAGGACAACATTCGAGAATGGACTGGTTTGACACTGAGCGAAGCCATGAGGGCTGCTGAGGACAGAGAAAGATGGAGTATGCTGGTTAAGCGATCATCTGTGGTGCCCCTACGACCTTCGGGTTATGGGACAGGATAGGATAGGATAGGATAGGATGTTCACTCAGCAACAAAGCAAGAGTCGTCGTATAAAGTTTTTCAACTTTATCCAGCAAACACCAACAAATGCATACAAGATCGGCTTCCGAAAATCATTCTAAAAATAACTTTCAGACAATGCATTACTTATATAGCATCTCTGCAATCCAGTAAAGCTTAAAACATTCCAGAGTAACGCAATAACACCCAAGCAAAATAAAACTAATCACCGGAACTGTCTTACGACATAGAACATTCCTCAGATTAGATGAATTACCTAGCTATTACCAGATTGGTCTGGAACTTTCGATCGATAATAAACAAGTAATTCCAGGAAATTATTAACGATACTACACCAATATCGACTAACAAAAATTATCAACATTCTACAAAGTTTTGTCTAACAACAATGCAGAATCAAATCAAAAGTAAATACACGCTATCATTACATGCGTTGCAAAATAAAACTTTCGGAACTATCGTGCGCGTCTCAATCGTAACAATGACACGGAACTCTCTCTCTCTCTTTTTTAAACATCTAAATTTTGGGTGTGTTTGTGCTATCTCTGAGTGCTACCAAAAGGATATGACGTTTTCTGATTGCTAAATATGCCTCTAGCATTAGTATGTGTGTGTGCTCATAAATAGATGTTATAAAGGAAAAAGGAGCTAAAAAGGGAAAGAAGGGAAATGTTAATGATGAGAACAAAAGAAAAATGGTGGGGAAAATGAGATGAAATGAACTGATAAGAAAGGGGGGAAAAAAAGGAAAAAAAACAAGAGGCAAGAAATGACAAAATATTTATAAAAGTTACATACAAAGTGAAAAAGAAAAGATAAGAAAAAGATGGAAATTAAGTAAACGTAAATTTTGAAAATCCTGGAATGTTATTTATTCTGCAATTGAATTGTATTAAATGTGTATGCATGTGTGTGTATGAGTGTGTGTGTGTTGATTTATGTGTATTCTTCCCATTGTAAACCCCCTCCCGAAACTGTATGGGCCGGAGGCCTAATAAAAACAGTGTCAAAAGTCAAGTCAAGTCTCTCTCTCTCTATCTCTCTCTCTCTCTCTCTCTCTCTCTCTCTCTCTCTCTCTCTCTCTCTCTCTCTCTCTCTCGTCAATAATGGTATGGTCTTCCCGATTGCATTCAAGAATTAGATGTAATTGAGAGTTAAACAAAAAGACATAGATAGAAAGAGACAGACAGGGACAGAGAGGGACAAAGAGAGAGAGTTCTAATTAAAATGTGTACATTTTAAACTTTAAAAAAATTACTTTGCATGAAAGAGATATAGAGACAGGGAGAGATGGGCAGAGAGGGACAAATAGAGAGGCGTTTAAAAAAAAATATTTACTTTGCATGAGAGAGAGAGAAATAAAGAGATAAACAGACAGACAGAGAAGGACAAAGAGAGAGAGAGAGATTACAATTGAAGTGTTTACATTTTAAGCTTATTTTTAGTATTTACTAACTTCTACTTAACATGATTTAGTTGTGTGGATGTGTCCCTGTGAGTGTGCGTATTGAAGTACAAGAACAACAAATGATTGTGTGGCCATTCATTTGTTAATGTTTACAACCCGTTGCAATTTAAATGCCGAATGACAGTTCAGTCAATTCGTGTATTGACCAGAGCATTTTTTAAGACAGTACACGTATTGACTGGAAATTTTAGTTATTGCATGTATTGCCTAGTGGTCACAGTCAAAACACGAATTGACAGATTTTTTTTTAGACAATACACGTATCGACTGAATACACAGATTGCCGGGAACAGATATACACCATCCGGCCAAGTTTGGTTGTCATAGTTGAAAAAGGATCCATGAGATCTCGCAAATGATAAATAAATGAATAACTTCATTTCAAGGTTAAGATCACAGGATCAAAAACGTTAGTGAAAACTAATCATTTTCCAAAAAATTTCAATTTGTTATTGAACTTATGATTATTTTATGCTTGATAAATTTAAATGAAATCCACACACCTTGCACATTGGGTGAACCTCGCTCCAAATCAAGGTCACGGGGACTGTCCAAAGTCGGTTCATATGGGAACTTCGAAGCGACCTTGACCTAAAACTATGAAAGATAAAAATTCTTAACTTGTTGTAGGTATAGAGTTCATAGCTGGGTCTGTCATATTTGACGGGTTTTCTTTCTCATTTTGTTTGTTTCTCATTTTCATGTAGAATATTGCAAGTTCCATCATGAGCATTTGAGTCATGTGGGTTTTGCCCTTCTAGTTATGTAAGCTTTGAGTAAGAATTCATATTGTAAATATTTTCTGTCTCTCCCCTCCCCCCACCCTACCACCCCACCTTCCACCTCCCTCCCTCCATGAAAGCTGATTGAAAAATCAAACATTGGTTTTAAGAAAATGGCGTTCTTTAATCTGCTGGCGAAAGTTAGAGACCTGACGGTGTTTTTGTTGGTATGGGCAGTGCTTCGCACACGGAGCATGGTAATTGGAACGAAAGGTGCGGGATGACCGAACTGGACAATAGATATGTATGGTGGCCAACCTGCATTGGGATGTTCTATTTAGGCGCTTGTCCGTTATTTCATAGGGCTTATTTGGACAGCTCAGCACTGTGGCCCTGGCATTTTTGTTGATGTGCAGGTGTCCACCATCAACCTGTTTGGTGACGATGATGATAATGATGACTCGGCGTCGGGTATCCAGGCCTTGCGAGCTTTGAGGGCGCTGCGACCTTTGCGAGTGGTCAGTCGCATCCAGGGCATGAGGGTAGGTAGCACACTGTGCTTACTACTGCTGTGAACCTCAGATTTTGGGTTTTTTATCCGCTCCCACTATAAACTTACTTCTATCATGTGGTTAGATTCCTCAACCAAAGCACAGCAGCTGCAACGCATATAAAGTAGGATTTTGATGGCTCTGGAAATTGGATTCCATTTTCCATCTAATTTGAAATATAACGTCGGGAAGAAAAAAAAAATCTATGTTTGGGCTACATTATTTTTTCTGAGCTGTTCTTTTATGGAATAGTGGCAAATTAGTAATATACGCTATGCAAGATTTAATTTCTTTATTCCTTTGATTTTAGCAATAGTGGCAAATGAGTAATATAAGCTATGCAAGATTTAATTTCTTTATTCCTTTGATTTTAGCAATAGTGGCGAATGAGTAATATAAGCTATGCAAGATATAATTTCTTTATTCCTTTGATTTTAGCAATAGTGGCGAATGAGTAATATAAGCTATGCAAGATTTAATTTCTTTATTCTTTTGATTTTAGCAATAGTGGCGAATGAGTAATATAAGCTATGCAAGATTTAATTTCTTTATTCTTTTGATTTTAGCAATAATGGCGAATGAGTAATATAAGCTATGCAAGATTTAATTTCTTTATTGCTTTGATTTTAGCAATAGTGGCAAATGAGTAATATAAGCTATGCAAGATTTAATTTCTTTATTGCTTTGATTTTAGCAATAGTGGCAAATGAGTAATATAAGCTATGCAAGATTTAATTTCTTTATTGCTTTGATTTTAGCAATAGTGGCAAATGAGTAATATAAGCTATGCAAGATTTAATGTATCGATTCCTCTGATTTTAGATCTTTATTTTTAAGATAATAACATTAATATTAATATTATTAATATTATTATTATTATTATTATTATTATTATTATTATTATTATTATTATTATTATTATTATTATTATTATTATTTAGCTTTCTACCATTTCAAAAGCTGTTTAAGGCACTGGTCTAATTATCTTTGCATGATCCTATTATTATTATTATTATTATTATTATTATTATTATTATTATTATTATTATTATTATTATTATTATTATTATTATTATTCTTTTATAATTATTATTATTATTTTTAAAAATTATTATTACTATTAATACCATCATCGACTATACTCTTAGATCGAAAGTGCTTATAATAGGTTGAATTGATTGAAATGAGAGCCCGTGGAACAGGAAGTGGGTGCTGAGCCATTTTACCATCCTTGAGCAACTATTCTACTCTTTGTTGTCTCCTTTTGGAATAGGGGTGTCGAGTATGTTCGCACTCTTACACATAACACGGGGCCAATTGAATCCGTCTTCCTTGTCTCCCATACATATCTGTGTTGCGCAGATTGTGGTCAACTCTCTGATGAGGGCCATTCCTGCTATCCTCAATGTCTTCATGGTCAGCATGGTCTTCTGGCTCATCTTCAGCGTGATGGGAGTGCAGTTCTTCATGGGCAAGTTCTACAAGTGTATCTACCGTGAAGGCCGCTCCGTGGTCGACTCCAACTTGGTCAGTACAAGGTCAGTCAAAGCATGTTATTGACAATCAGTCGGGAATGCATTATACGTTTCTGTAGGGTTTATTATTGGTGTAGAGTTCTATTTGAATAACCAATCATCGTTCCATAACATAGCGCCTGGCCCCCCGTGAGAGTACCGGGGGTTTCTGTATAAATAGTATCCCCACTTTCTGGAAATTTAGTGCTTTAAATATCCACTGTCGCTGTATTTCTCCTTTGTTCTTTCTCATTCCTACTCTGTTCTATCAATCTACTATACTATCTTCTTCTTCGCTAAACCAGTAACCTACCTTTTTTCTTGAAATCTCTTCCCGGACAAAACTTCTCATTTGTGTGTGAGGTCTGTTGGATCAGCTCGGGGATTTTGGACGCTTTCTGCCAAATGATCACTAGGGCATGCTATAATATTAGTATTTAGCAATGTAGGCATTTTGATATGTATGCGTTTTGTTGATATTTTATAATGATGTTTGTATTCTATCTTGTTTTTGTAAACGGGGGTTCGATAAATTAGAGTGTAGCCTCAGCGTCCCCTGCGTGGGATGCCTTTATTGTACATTGGCCGGCTGGTGGAATGCCTTCAGTGTTACTACTGGGGTTGTTTCAGCAGATCTTTTATGCGAATGAGGGGTGATTCCTCTCTCAGCCAAGTTGTGGTCTTGATTTTGTGGTCCAGATTCGGCTCTTTGCAGTCCGCTGGACCCTGTAAGCAACGAATAACTAACTAACTAACAGCGTCTGGAATTTTAAGCCTATCATGTAAGGCTGATTATGTGGGTGTAAATAAGTATCGGTGTGCGAGTTTCTTGTATGGCTTGTGTGTATCTTGTGGTCTCGCAGGTTGTAAACCACATACACAAAATAGAGGTATATCTGTGAAATAGTGGGGTGTGAAAAAAGAGAGAGATTTCATCAAGGTTTAGGTGAGGCAAGGCATACTTTTATCACTGTGTATCTGAGTTTATTTTATTTGTGTGTCTTTCACATTCCACAAAGGTAAAGTTTATTTATGAGGGTGGAAAAATGTTTAGCAATAGTTTCCCCTTTCATTCACCATTAGGTGACGCTTGGCATTTATTTCAGGAAAGAATGTGAAGCTCCGGCAAACAGCCAATCTATGATCTGGTATAACTCCAAGATCAATTTTGACAACGTTATCAACGGATTTCTGGCGCTCTTTCAAGTGGTCGGTGATTTCATGTTTTGGTTTGATTTTCCTGCTCAGTTTATTTAAATGCTGGTTAACTGTTTTAAAACGCATAAAGTATAAAGCAGCCTGTATTTCCTACAATATCATCACTGGATCAGCTCCCGAATATCTTAATGAGTTAGTCACTCTGTACACTCCTTCTCGCACCCTTCGCTCTTCGAGCGATACTCGACTCCTCCGCCAAGGCCGCTACAAACAGAAATCACATGGTCTCCGCTCTTTTTCTGTCTATGGGCCTCAGCTCTGGAACTCTCTTCCCTCCGATGTCAGACACTCTCCTTCAATTCAAAGTTTTAAAAGCAACATGAAAACCTTTCTCTTTCAACAGCGATTTACATAATTTACATTCTTTCTTCGTTTAGTGTGTGTCGTGTGTGCGTGTGTGGATGCATTTCTATGCTGTCTAGTATTATATATAAAACATGAATGTATGATTGGATGAATGTTGGTGTGTGCGCGCCTAGATCCGCAGGGTAGGCGCCTTACAAATGCTTATTATTATTATTATTAGTAGTAGTAGTAGTAGTAGTAGTAGTAGTAGTAGTAGTAGTAGTAGTAGTAGTAGTAGTAGTGTTGTTGTTGTTCTTGTTGTTGTTGTTATTATTAATTATTAAATGCCCAAGCTATTTGACATATTTACTCGAATGAAGCATTTGGCGTATGTAACCATACTGACAATTGTCTAGGTTATAAATGCATGCGCTAGAGTTGGGAGGTGTACTTCAAAACTACTCCAACACAATGTGTACGTGTGTTATTTTGTCCAAAATGGTGTACTCACGACTTGCGTAGCAGAACTGTCAGCTTACTGTTGCAGGCGACATTCGAGGGCTGGATGGAGATAATGCAAGATGGCGTGGATTCAACAGAGGTAAACTATAAACACTGTGCATGCTTCCAGCTACGCATCAGCTCTGTATTCTTTCCCATTGTGCGGTCTGTGCATGTCTGTCTGTCTGTATATAGGTGGGTATCTGTCGGTATGTCTGTCTAGCAACATGTACATTTTGGCTGCTTATCTGTGTTTTTTCTGTAAGTAACTAGTTGATGGAAGAAACTAATTTGTTCTTTGCTCTTTGTACACCATAGCCTCATGCTCCCCCCCCCCCCCCCCCCGCTCTCTCTCTCTCTCTCTCTCTCTCTCTCTCTCTCTCTTTCTCTCTCTCGCTCTCTCTCTCTCTCTCTCTCTCTCTCTCTCTCTCTCTCTTTCCTTTTTGTGTTTCCAAACGTATCAGGAAATACTTTGAAATACTCTGAAGGAATCAAAACGAGCCAAATGTCGGTCTGTCGGTCCGTTAGACGCCATATCTCAAGAACTACTAAACGGATTTTGACCAAACTTCATAAGAATATTACTTAAGTTGGTGGCCTGCTTCACGTGCCGTCATATTCGCTCTACCACAAAGGACACGGACGCTTTAGTCATTGCTCAACACGCTTGGCCTAACATCTGAAAAACTGCTGAAGCTTTTTAAAATTAGTGTATATGGGTACAGTGATTTAACCTTGACCCTAAACTATGAGACATAAAAGGTCCAAACTTGTTGTATGCACAGATAATAGAGTGACCGTTTTATATATTGCCGTTCTTGCGTTGATCTTGAAGGTCAAAGTCATTTCAGGCCTTACAATACCAATACAAATTGGTCATCGTACAGGGGGGTGGCTCTATATTTGACCCATTGTATGCATTAACATTGGGTTATTCGATCAGGTTTGAGCATCTGAGGCCATATGAAGGTCAGTGGTATCCCAAGGTCATTGAAGGTCAAGGTCACTGGGTTTCAGTTGTTGTTGTTGTTGTTAACATAACACAACTTTTTCCATGGTTTTTATGATCGTACATGAGTTTCCATTTGGAGCCGGGGTCAAGGTCATCGCACTATCAAAGTCAGTATTTGTATTTTTACGCCACCGTTTCTTTTTAGGTTATTTGGGTGCCCTCTTTTCTTGAAGAATATAACAAGTTCCATAAGAAGCATCCGAGCCATAGGGGCTTTGCCTTTCTAGTCTTGCGTGTGTTGATCTCAGGTGGACTTGCAGCCAAAATATGAAAACAGCCTGTACGTGTACGTGTATTTCGTCATCTTTATCGTGGTGGGCAACTTCTTTTCTCTCAACCTGCTGGTCGGCGTCATCATCGACAACTTCAACGTGCTGAAGAAAAAGGTGCATCGCATTTGGAAGCTTGCTACACTTGCATCAATCGGTCTTTGTTTAGCTTCAGATGTAGGCCAAACTTTGAAGCTCACACTTGTAACTGTGAACCACATAATTGTACATGTTTTAAACCTTTACAAGCGTGCATGTGGTTCATTGCTGTCAAGTGGTTAGAAAACCGAACGTTTATTTTATATATATATCACAGTGCGACGCCATGTCTGTGTTTACCTTGCCAGGCCAGTTAAACGGGGAAAGAGGAAGGGGATGCTTGTTAAAGCGCATCTGAACTCGAAATTGAAATTGCCAAACACGAAAATAAGGTTATTCCATGTTATTAATATTAAACTTATGATTCTTTGATGCATGATAGATATCATTTGAAACACACATACTGTACAAATTGGGTCAACCTCACTCCAGGGTTAAGCTGGAGGTGTCCAAAGTCGGTTAGTATCGGTACTTTGAAGTGACCTTGACCATAAACTATGAGAAATATAAAGTTCAAACTTGTTGTATTTAGAGATGATTTATTGATCTTTCATATTCGTTCCGTTTTTGCGTTGATCTTGAAGGTCAAGGTTATTTTAGGCCTTACACAAAAAAAAGGTCATGAATGGCTGTTTATTTATTAACCCATATATGCAACAACATTGGGTTATTTGATCAGAAATGCAGGAGAGGTCAGATGAGGATCAAGGTCACCCTAAGTTCAAGGTCACTGAAGGTCGAGGTCATCCCAAGGTGACCGTTTTTTTGGCATAACACAACTTTTGCTGTAGTTTATTTGATAGTCCGTGAGCGTAGTTTGAACCGGAGGTCAAGGTTATCTCAAGCTCAAGAGCATAGAAAAATCGAGTCGGTATTACTTTGCATTTTAATGCCACTGTTTCTTTTTTTTTTTCTGGGAATTCATTTTCATGTTAAATGTTGCAAGTTCCATAAGGAGCATGTGAGTCATATGGGCTTCGCACTTCTAATTTTTATTAAAAACACACTTTTTGCCTTTATCCCAAGAATAATTGAACCGAAATTCCTCATTTCTTCTGTGTGCATACTTTAACCACTGCAAAGCACGTTACGTCATTCGTATTTATACTGACACAAAGGTCAAGGCCATTGTGCTCCGCTATTTCCTAAACGTTTTGCACTGTGTCTAAAAATTGGCAGAGGCAATTGGGATCTTTTTGTTTTTTTTTTTGTTTGCCTTGCAGAGAGTTCAGATCGTGGTCTATCATTCCAAGTTTTTCTTCTTTTGCTTCTTTAGGATCAAGCCGAGTCTCGACACTGCCAAGAAAATAAACACACTTTTGAAAATGCTTATTTTATCGGTTATTTTGTGAGTGTCTAGAAATATATTCCTATGGCCTGCCATCTTGCATTCATTCGTCACCATGGGCGCGACAGTGCCGCCCTGGAACAGGGGGTACAGGGCGTATAGTGCATGCTGGCTGTATTGGTGTATCTGGCATTCACCTTTCAAGGAAATGAGCGTCAGGATCTTTAAAGTCCGTGCTATGGAATGCATGCGTGCATAAACATAGACTATACCTCGGTTTATATTCTCATCCGAAGACGAATGGGTTGCTATATGTGTTTGTGGTTGTGCGGTATGAAGGCAGACATAGATGAGACCTCGGTTTATACTCTCATTCAAAGGAGAAGGGTTTCTATATGTATTTGTCGTTGGGCAGTATGAAGGCAGCTTCCTGGATGCCTTTCTGACGCCTAACCAGCGCAGTTACTACAATACCTTGAAAAAACTGTCTGCACGCAAGCCCCAGAAGATCATCATTCCGCCCAAGGTTAAAAATTCAGTCAATTTAAAAAATATATTTTTCTTTTAGTCTGTTTATTTACGATTTTTCACCCCATTCTCTTTCTTGCGCTTAAACATACAAACCTATACATTCTAACGCTATTATCCTGCAATAGAACGCCAATTGCAACTGTTTTCTTCTTCTTCTTCTTCTTCTTCTTCTTCTTCTTCTTCTTCTTCTTCTTCTTCTTCTTCTTCTTTTTCTTCTTCTTCTCCTTCTCCTCCTTCTCCTTCTTCTTCTTCTTCTTCTTCTTCTTCTTCTTCTCCTTCTTCTTCTTCTCCTTCTCCTTCTTCTTCTTCTCCTTCTTCTTCTTCTCCTTCTCCTTCTTCTCCTTCTCCTTCTTCTTCTTCTTCTTCTTCTTCTTCTTCTTCTTCTTCTTCTTCTTCTTCTTCTTCTTCTCCTTCTTCTCCTTCTTCTTCTTCTTCTTCTTCTTCTTCTTCTTCTTCTTCTTCTTCTTCTTCTTCTTCTTCTTCTTCTTCTTCTTCTTCTTCTTCTTCTTCTTCTTCTTCTCCTTCATCTCCTCCTCTTCCTTCTGCTCTCCACACCTCCCTCTCTCTCTCTCTTCCTCCCTCTCTATCTCCCCTCCCTCTCCCTCCCTCTTCCTCTCCCTCTCTCTCGCTCATACATATTAATCCATTCTCTGTCTACATCCAGCTCAACGGTCCCAAGTGCCTTTGAGTGCATGCGCTGAATGTCGTTTGCGTTTTTGCCGCTTGGGGTTTGCTTTGCAGGGAATGGGAATAGCCTGTATCCACAAATGCCTTTAATGTTGGTTTGCGATGTTGTTTATTGGCGTTGTTATTTGTTTTTTTTCCCCCAGACCCGTCTGCAGCAAATGTGCTACGACTTGGCCGTGAGTGACCGCTTCGAGCTGTTGATCATGTTCGTCGTGCTTCTCAACATGATCGTCATGCTGGCGGAAACGGACGAATACAAGAAGGACTGTAACAAAGGAGAGGCAAGCGGACAAGTTTATTGTATCTATCTATATTTACGTGTAGATATATATATATATATATATATATATATATATATATATATATATATATATAGAGAGAGAGAGAGAGAGAGAGAGAGAGAGAGAGAGAGAGAGAGAGAGAGAGAGAGAGAGAGAGAGAGAGAGAGAGAGAGAGAGAGAGAGAGAGAGAGAGAGAGAAAAGAAATAAAGAAAAGAAGGAATGCTGATGGGAGACGAGGTCAGACATTTTTAAGGAAGAGAGTTTTTCAAGTTGGACTTGAAAGTGGCCATGTTCGGAGAGCTGCGAAGAGAGGGGAAAAGAGCTCCAAGTTGAAGCTGGGTGGCTGTTCTGCGGTTGCCATGCTTTCGATGAGAAAGCAACCGGATCGTTGCCCTTATGGGGGGCGAATATTTGTCATGGTAAATAAATACGTCTTTCTCGTAATGATTTTTTCCATGTCCGTAAGGTTATTATTAAATGAAGACCACGCGTTTTACCTTGTGCAGATTTTTTTTATCATCGAGATTGCGTTCTGCACGTTCTTTGACTTGGAGGCTTGCCTTAAAATCATAGGCCTGAGACAGTACTACTTCACCAGGGTCTGGAACTGCTACGATTTCGCCGTCGCCGTCCTCACCTCTTTCGGTGAGTATTGTGAGGGAGCGCAGTTGGCTCAGCGGTTCAGCGAGACCCTTGAAGCATTGTATGTTGAGCGATAGCTGTCGCCTACAGGTTCCATGTTGGTGGACGGCCCGGAGCAATGCCGAAAAACCCCTCACCCCGATGCACATGCCGTCAGATGAGAGTATAAAACGAGGTCTAGTCTGTACATGTACGCATTCCATCGCACGGACGATACAGATCCTGACGCTCATGTCCTAGACGGGTGAGTGGCAGCTACACAAATACACTCCTCAAGCACTAGGTTAGTTAGTTCAGCATTGTTTAAAACACTAGGTCCCCTCGTCCTACATCCCCGATCATCCAGGATTGTGCTCAGTTGCCTGGGGCGTCAGACGAAGCGCCTACGGCAACAAGTAAGCGCTTCGCATGGCATGAGTTAGATCCTGTATCGGCCAGCGCCTTGAGCAGCTCTTGAGCTGGAAAAGCGCTATTTGACAACGATTAAAGAAATTGACTGTTGTGCACGGCAGCTCGTGATGATGATGATTAGAATCAGAATCGGAATTTATTCAGACAAGTGACAACATACATTGCACAAGGAAATTGCCCCAAATGTTGGTAAAACAGTCACACACTCAACCACACCCCACCGACCCCTTAGGAATTCAATTTAAGGACTTACGGACATGTTAACAGCATTAAGCACAATCACAATGGACATAACAAATAACAAAAATGGACATGTGTGTATCCTACATCTCAGTCATGCTATAATTACAAAATCTAATACACACACACACACTTACACACACACGCACAGACACACACTCGCACCCCAACACACACTCACGCACATAGTAAAAGGTAAGTAGATACATACTTACAGAACACTATTAAATTAAAATTCCTAAAAGGTAAGCTAAAAATCACACATTCACACATACCCATATCTGCTCCCGCCATCTGTATAATACAAAAATGTCCGGTTGTATTGCACACGTATTCATCCAAAGCGAAAGGGACAATAGAGAAGTAGGATGCATGATTTTACGACCAGATAGAGGGAGAAGGAGGTAAGACACAGTGGTCAGAGCACATAAATAACCCTATGTATTGGTTAGGACCCTGAAAGGGAAACCAACAGAGCGTCTCACTGGCGAAACGAGTGCTCAGTAACTTCGGACTAATAATAATACAATAATAGTCCAGTTGCATAGGGGCTTTGCCATTCTAGCTATGTACAGGGCGGCCACAAAGTCCCAGAATTTTTTTAAAAATTAGTTTATAGGAGCATGCAGCGATACTGCAACGATTACCGAGAGCAAACCAGCAAAAGACCGTCCTTTTTTCTGATGAATGCATTTACCGCAGTTCCAGGCAGAGAAATGTTTATTTCTGGTACAGACAAAACCCGCAGTTCTTCCAGGAAATCGAGCATCATCCACCACAGGTGATGATTTGGGCGGTAATGACGGCTGAACATTTGATCGGGCCATAGTTTTTCCGTGGCTCTGTGAATCAAAACTCTTACCTGGAAATGATAAACACGTGGTTACTTCCAAAGCTGCAAGAACTGGGTATTCAGGACAGCGTATGGTTTCAGCAGGATGGTGCAACCCCACATTACGTCCTTATGGTTCGACACCGCCTCAATCAAATTTTCCCAGGGCCTTGGATCGGACGCGGTTCACCAAATAATCCTGCCTCGTTGCCATGGCCAGCAAAGAGTCCAGATCTCACAACACCGGACAATTCACTGTGGGGATTTGTGAAGGAAGACGTCAGGACGCGCCGATAGGTTTGGAATGAGGCGTTGGAAAATGCTGTGCGCGCAGCCTTCCAGAAAGTCACGCCGCGCATGCTCCTGGCGATGAACAACCGAACGTGGCGCCGCATACGACTATGCAGGGATAATGAAGGACGACATACGGATGTCCTGGACTCAGGAAAGGTATCTTTCTTTGCACTGTAAACTAATAAAAACAGATTTTCTGGGACTTTGTGGCCACCCTGAATATGTTTGTTACATTTGTTTACGTACGTTTCTGGTGAAAGCATGAAGAATACTGGGTATGAGACTAGGAGGGGCATTCCATCTGTGGAGCACTCTGTTAGTCCCCTTGTGTCTATCCTACTTAATTAAGGCTTTGTGCTGTCTACCGCTTTCTTTTACAGGATCTGCACCAGGCTCACAACTTGCGTAATTGTGATGCAACTTTGAATGGTTTTTCTAGGACGTTGTCGGCACCTATGATGTCCAGACTACTGTAGTTGAGCAAACGATCAGACTATTTGGAATGACTGTGTATGTTGTTTTGCAGGTGTGGGCTGTGAGATCCGCAAACTGTGGAACGCAGATAGTTTTTACCCGATTGAGCCTAGGCCCAGTAAGTTGCTGTCTGTTGTCTTCATTAATCGTCCGCTAATTGGCTTTTTTGTTCACTCATATGCATGTCAATGTCAGTCTAGCCCCCCAAGCCCCTCCCACTATCCTATCCTATCCTGTCCCGTAACCCGGAGGTCGTAGGGGCACCACAGATGATCGTTTAACCAGCATACTCCATCTATCTCTGTCCTCAGCAGCCCTGATGGCTTCGCTCAGTGTCAAACCAGTCCATTCTCGAAGGTTGTCATCCCACCTCTTTTTCGGTCTCCCTCTTCTTTTACCTCCTTGCACTGTGCCTTGCAGAATGGTCTTTGCAAGGCCTGATGATCTGGTGGCGTGGCCATACCATCGGAGTTTCCGTTTCTTCACCACTGTGAGCAGGTCATCGTGTTGTCCAATGGTTTGTGTGATGGTCTGTGGGACTTCGTCGTTAATGATGTGTTGGGTATAGGAAATGCCCAGAAGTCTTCCGTAGCACCTCATCTCTATGCTTTGTATTCTTCGTTGGAGATATGCTGTGAGGGTCCATGCTTCGCAAGCAAATAGGAAGATGTAGATGACAAGGGAGCGCAGCAGTCTTACTTTGGAATGTAGACTGATGGTCCTGTCTTTCCAAATGGGCTTCAACCATGTCAGGGCAGCAGTTTGTGCGATCCTGGAGAGGACTTCCTGTCCTGTCCTCCCACTCCAAAAGAAAAAAATCCAGATTTTTGCACGTCTGTGCGAGATGAGTCCTAAATAGTCCAAAAACGACATCTAAAAAAAATGTCCGCCATCCATCCATCTGTCTGTCCGTTCTCTGTCTGTGCTAAACTTGCAAGTGGATTAATATCTCAGAACCTATTTTAACTATCACAACCAAACTTGGTAAGATGGTGTATGTCCATGAGATCTCATGCATGATCAGTGAATGAATGACTTCACTTCAAGGTCAAGGTCACAGGGTCAAACAAATATTATTCCCAAAATGACAATTTTTCACAAAATTTCACTGTTTTTCTTAGGTTATTAATATTGAACATAATATTATGATTCTACTCCATCCAAGATCAAGGTAACTGGAGCTGTCCAAAGTCGGTTAAGTGTAGGTACTTTGAAGTGATCTTGACCCTATATATGAAAGATATAAGTCCAAACTTGTTTATTTAGAGACGATAGATTGCATTTTTATATTCATTCCGTTTTTGCGTTGATCTTGGAGGTCAAGGTCATTTTATATCTTGCAAAAACATTGAAAAATATGACATCGTGCAGTGGAATTGCTGTTTATTTGACCCCATAGTATGCAACAAAATTGAGTTATTTGATCAGACTAGACATGAATGCATGAGAGATCACGTGAGGGTGAAGGTCATCTCAAGGTCAAGGTGACTGAAGGTCATGGTCATCCCGAGGTCACCGTTTGTTGGCATAATGTAACTTTTGCTGTAGTTTATTTGATAGTAGGCCTACATGAGTGTGTTTGGAGCCGGAGGTCACGTTCATCACGTCTCATAATACAAAACACGTCTGCTGTCGCTTGAAAACTCGACTGAATTCCAAAAGCTCGTGGCAAATCTAAATAGTTTACAATAATTATGCTTACAAAATGTACCCCAAAACGGTAAAAACTTTTATGTAATGAAGTTGTTTCTATTCCATTTCAAATTCGTTCCTGAAAAATCTCATTGGTTAGATCAATATTGCGTCTGTAGCCCATATATTCAGGGATTTTAGAATAGACCTGATCGAAAGGAACAGTTTTAGAGACCTTTGAATGACCAGACCATCAAGAACATTCTGATGATTTACCTTGGTTTGTCCTTTGGAAACTGGTGATATTACCTGGAGTTGTGAAAGTTGTTTGCACTACAAACAATGTTCTCCGCCATTGCGCGATTTTGTCTTCTTGGATGCCATGTAGTCATTGTCCATCCCGGAGCCAGGGAAGGTCACTTCGCCGAAAAGCTCTAGAACTGACGTCAAGAAATGGTTTCAATGCCCCATCTCGATCTCTTATAAAATCTCGAGTATTACTTTGCATTTCAAAGCCATCGTTTGATTTTTTTCTTTTCTGGGCATTCATTTTTATGTGAAATATTACGAGTTACATAAGGAGTATGTGAGTCATATGGGCTTTGCCCTTCTAGTTTGTTCACTTTTGTCCCAGTTCCTTTCATTAGTTACTGAGGGAGGGTGGGTGAGTGAGTGGGTGGGCGCGAATTCCCGTTGGGGAGTGGTGGTGCGTGGTTCGTATGTTACAAATTACATCGCAAAAATTCAGAATCTGCTGGCAGTGTTTAAGCCGTATTTAATAGACATATGTAATACGATGGCAATATTTTGTTCGTGTGTTTCATTGTTTGTAAGGTGCCAAAGGTCAAAGTCACCGATGGCTAGTACTCATGGTACACATATGTTACTAATTAGCATAGCACACTATTTCACCGTTCGTTCAACATTTGTTATTTGCATTGTGTGCCCAGAATGACCTCTGTTCAAACAATGATTGTATCTTCGCTGTGGCGTTACAAAATACAAGAATACTTTATGATAACATTCTGAGAAATCGAAGCGTGCTTTGCAGGCAGTTAAACAACAGCACTAATCAATAAAAACAGTAACACGATTGCTGCACTCAGCTGACGGTTCGCAGTATTTCTTACTGGACACCTAGATCTCTCTAAAAGTAATCATTCATGTTGTATTTGTTAACTGTTGTTCAGTTCGCTTCGACCAGGACGTGTATGTATCCCCAAGCCTGTTGCGAGTACTACGTTTCTTCCGCATCAGCCGTGCTCTACGAGCTATCAAGGTCAGTCAAGTTACATATTGCATAATCATGCCGTATCCAGCGTCTTCTTGTACGCAGCTCCGTGTGTGCTAGATCTGACCTTTCTTGCATGTCTGTACTGTGACAGGTCCGCGCTTGCTTGTCGGTGGGATTGCCATCTTTCACTTGCAGACACCCGCCACGTTTCAAAAAAGCACTTTTGAATTAGACAGGTGGCGTTTCCCTCGTGCCATAAGCGAAAAATCCCTCTTGTTTAACCTTCACCGTACCTCGTTCAATTTTATCTCAAACTGAACATACCAAAAAAAAAATATATTTTTTTTTAAAGAAAGAAAGAATGAAAGAAAGAAAGAATCCAATGAGCTTAAAATGTGTGAAAACTCCGTGTTTTCCTCATGGCTGGTAAGAGCAGTAGTTATGCTGGGGTGGTGAAGTACGCTTGAAATGTTTCGTTAAGCCACGTGTGATGGGGATCGAAGCATTTAGTACCTTGAATGTACCCTTACCACTGAACGACACAGAGATTGAACCAGCCCACTACGCACCCCAGTCACTCGGCTGGAAATCTGTTTACAACCGGGGAAAGTAACGCAAGGAGGGTGAGGAGGTGGACACCGCCCCAATGAAGCTGGCCTAGAGCAAAAGGAGGCCCCGACCAAACGGTTTCCAACACCCTCACCTTCATAGTTGGGCTAAAATGTATATCAACGCGCAACTTTACATTCTGCATAACGCAATACTAACGAAAATAATGACATTTAAATCCCTGAAAGCAATGTACAGTGAATGTGCAAGGCGCGACCTCACGAACAATACAATGGGCCCCAGAGCTGTTCACTCCTCCGGTTTGACCGGATTTTCTCCGTTTTGACTGTAAAAATCCGCTTATCCGTTTTGAGAACAAAAACTCCGGTTTCAAACGCGAGCGATGAAAAAAAAAAAAAAATTTAAAAATGTTTTCGGTAGTAAGACGCTCTTTTTTCCGTTTCGTAAGTTTTCCGTAATAAGACAAAAACTGGAATTTCCTGTACAAGTTTCGATTTCCGGCTCTCGCACTTTGTTTCGTGTGTGATCGAGCATTTGTGCATGTTTTGGAAGTGACCAGTCTGTTCGCGATGCCGAAAAGAAAAAAACGCAGAAGATGGTGGACAAACACCACCCAAAAAGAAGATGCTTCATACGCAGAAGTGGAATGCTTCTTATTCAGACCTGCATAAGTGCTTAACGAGATCCGAAAGGTCTGAAAACTATGCTTACTCATACTGCAAAATTTGCAAACTTGACTTCAGCGTTGCGCACGGCGATAGAAATTACATTGAAAGGCACGTGAACTGTGGTAGACACAAGCAGTTGCAACAAGAGCAGGCTAA
Source organism: Oncomelania hupensis (assembly GCA_036898135.1). NCBI lineage: Eukaryota > Metazoa > Mollusca > Gastropoda > Littorinimorpha > Pomatiopsidae > Oncomelania > Oncomelania hupensis. The sequence goes on from CM072511.1 coordinate 156,052,475, forward strand.
CCAACGCACAATAAGCTCGTTTATTGCTAAAGCAATAAATAAGTGAATGCTTTTTCAAATGTACTTTTTGGTGTGTTTTGTAGTAAATTTAACTGTCTTTTTGTTTTCTGTTTTCTCAGTCTCTCAAAAAATGTATTCCAGTACTGTACTCCTGACAGACAGATGAAACTCCTGACAGACAGTCTGCTTACTCCTGACTGGCATTGGTAAGGGTGAACAGGTCTGAATGGCTCATAGACCTCTCCCTCCTTCACCCTTTTACCTCCATTACCCACTACCACGCTCAGTGTAGAAAGTACAATGTACTGCAGACGACATGCTGATTTGCTGTGTCCAGGTGGCCAAAGGGTTGCACAAGGTGATGCTGTCACTTCTTATCTCTCTGCCTGCCATCATCAACATCATGGCCTTGCTGCTGCTGTGCATCTTCATCTACGCCATCTTCGGCATGTTCCTTTTCTCCAACGTCAAGCTGACTGGCGCGCTGACCGAGATGATGAACTTCCGCTCCCTGAGTGGCGCCATGCTGATCTTGCTCAGCCTGTCCACGGCGGCGGGCTGGAACGATGTTCTGGATCCACTCCTCATTGACGAGCCTTTGTGAGTGGTAGCACTAGTAGGCTCAAAGACTCTCATCAGTGAGGACAGGCTACTTAAAGTGCGTCTGACGTCCAGATCACAATTACGCAAAAGCTAATCAATCGTCTCATTGTAGCAGTGCTGGCCACAAGAATTTCTGACCATACGATGCGTAGGGCCTCACTTTCTTTGTTAGGTTTAAACTAACTATGTGCAGTTTCTTGAGCTATACTTTTCAGTTCCCTTAAAGCACAAAACCATTAGACTTAACATTGAATTCTCTAGCAGAATATGTAAACTTTATTTTTTGATTTATGTAGCAGCTTTGAAGGGGAGCGCGATGTTTAGATTAGCGCGATGCATATCACGTTGATAAAGACATCGCGCTATTATAGGCTAAGCCTCGTCGAGTATCGTCCCTCTGAAAACAAACTGACCGGCCTCTGTAGCGCAACTTTCCGCCTTTTAACACTTAAAAAGAACAGAATTTTGAATGACGCTATAGCAAAGATTCTACACTGTAACACCTTAAGTGTGATTTTTTTCAGAAGCCTTAGTTCATTCTCTACCAGTAGATATTTAAATTAAATATTAGTTTATAGGGACGTACAAATCGGAAGACAAACAGGAGAGAAGTTGTAAGAAGGTTCCAGATGTAGGCCTAATTGTTGCTGATGTATTTGATGTAGTCTCACGTTAAGAGCATAGAAAGATCAAAGTCGGTATTACTTTGCATTTTAATGCAACTAGTTCTTTTTTTTCTTCTTTTTGTGGGCAGTCATTTTGATGTTAAACATTATAAGGAGCATGTGAGTGATATGGGTTGTGCCCTTCTAGTTATTATTATTATTATTATTATTATTATTATTATTATTATTATTATTATTATTATTATTATTATTATTATTATTATATTAGTAGTAGTAATAGTAGTATGAATATTTATGCGCCTAATCGAAACTTACTTATGGTCCTGATTTGGCTCGGAAGAGTCCGCTGGACCTAAAACAATAACCATGTAATGTAATGTAATCTAAACTTAGCTCAGGCGCTTATATGAATACCGAACAACTTTAACTATAAACCAAAACGAAAAAAACTAATTCGCTATTAACAATATATAAATACTAATGACTCTAAACACACACTCACGCGCGCGCGCACACACACACACACACACACACACACACACACACAAGCGCCCGCGCTCACTTTAACGAGTTTGTAGATGAGTAAAAGCGTGGTTGATGTTAATGACTTTGTAACTGTCGATGGCTTAGTTTGGTTTTACCTGTCTTTGTCATGTTACCACACACACACACACCTACACACACACACACACACAAAACACATTGATAAATCAGGTATTTATTTATTTATTTCATCGTTCTTTCCTTTATAACGCTTTTCAAGCTCCAGAGCTGCTCCAGCCGCTGGTCGATACAGGATCTAACTCCAGCCGCTGGTCGATACAGGATCTAACTCCAGCCGCTGGTCGATACAGGATCTAACTCCAGCCGCTGGTCGATACAGGATCTAACTCCAGCATCTGGTCGATACAGGATCTAACTCCAGCATCTGGTCGATACAGGATCTAACTCAGGTCGATACAGGATCTAACTCCAGCCGCTGGTCGATACAGGATCTAACTCAAGCCGCTGGTCGATACAGGATCTAACTCCAGCATCTGGTCGATACAGGATCTAACTCCAGCATCTGGTCGATACAGGATCTAACTCAGGTCGATACAGGATCTAACTCCAGCCGCTGGTCGATACAGGATCTAACTCAAGCCGCTGGTCGATACAGGATCTAACTCCAGCCGCTGGTCGATACAGGATCTAACTCAGGTCGATACAGGATCTAACTCCAGCCGCTGGTCGATACAGGATCTAACTCAGGTCGATACAGGATCTAACTCCAGCCGCTGGTCGATACAGGATCTAACTCCAGCATCTGGTCGATACAGGATCTAACTCCAGCCGCTGGTCGATACAGGATCTAACTCCAGCCGCTGGTCGATACAGGATCTAACTCCAGCATCTGGTCGATACAGGATCTAACTCCAGCATCTGGTCGATACAGGATCTAACTCAGGTCGATACAGGATCTAACTCCAGCCGCTGGTCGATACAGGATCTAACTCAAGCCGCTGGTCGATACAGGATCTAACTCCAGCCGCTGGTCGATACAGGATCTAACTCAGGTCGATACAGGATCTAACTCCAGCCGCTGGTCGATACAGGATCTAACTCCAGCCTCTGGTCGATACAGGATCTAACTCCAGCCGCCCGAGGCGCCCCCTTGATGCCTTTACACGTATCATATGTCGCCCAGACAGCTCAGCACAATGATGGGCAACTGGGAACGGAGGAGAAGGGACCTGGGTGTAGTGGTGTAGCTGGCACTCCCCCGTATAGGACACGGGCGTCAGAATCTTTCATGGAATGAGTATGCGTACAGACTAGACCTCGGTTTATACTCTCATTGAAAGGAGATAACTCAACTTTCCAAAGGAAACATTTATTCCTGATGTTTGAAATGATGACTGGTGTTTTATTCCTCGTGAAAGGGGTTTTTGTCATACATGTTTTGGCAAAGAGACAGAGGGAAGCGTGCTAGTGCATTGTTGAAACTTGTGGTGTGTCAGTTGCAACAAGACGCACCACCAGCTGCCTAACGGGACGTGGTTGCCCAGCCAGCATGGCAATTGTGGCAGCTTCATCGCCGTCCCCTACATGGTCTCCTTCATCATCCTCACTTACCTCTGCCTCATCAACATGTACATCGCCGTCATCCTCGAGAACTACGACCAGGTAGGTGTTGTCATTCTTTTGTTTGTTGGCTGGCTGCGTCTTGGTGTTTTTGTCTCAATGTAAACGAAGTCTAATGGAGCGAAAACCTACTTTTACAGGCACATCAACAAGACGAGATCGGCGTGACGGAGGATGACTTTGATATGTACTATAATGTCTGGCAACGATATGACCCTGAAGCCACCCAGTTTATCAAGTATCGAATGGTAAATATATTGTATCAATTAACCTTTACCTAACTAAATTAGTATAAATTTACCCCCACTTTCTAATGATGACGCGACGGGACTTTGGCAGTCTCTCACATGTTAGCCTCGCCCGATCACCTCTCACTTGTTAGATAAAAGGGTTACGAACCTGAATCAACCCAAAAAGCTTAAAGACACAGCGTCTAGATAATTGACTGTTCTGCTGGTATACTCTAATGATGATTATCGGTGTACTGGAATTCGTCGTACGCGCACACTGATACAAAGAATGTACAAATGACATCACAACGTCTCAATTATTGTTTGGCAGTTGAATGAATGAAGGATAATTTATTAAGCGCATACGGGGCACTTTCGCAATGCTGGAAAACTATCCTATCCTATCCTATCCTGTCCCATAACCCGAAGGTCGTAGGGGCACCACAGATGATCGCTTAACCAGCATACTCCATCTTTCTCTGTCCTCAGCAGCCCTCATGGCTTCGCTCAGTGTCAAACCAGTCCATTCTCGAATGTTGTCCTCCCACCTCTTTTTCGGTCTCCCCCTTCTTCTACCTCCTTGCACTGTGCCTTGCAGAATGGTCTTTGCAAGGCCTGATGATCTGGTGACGTGGCCATACCATCGGAGTTTCCGTTTCTTCACCACTGTGAGCAGGTCATCGTGTTGTCCAATGGCTTGTGTGATGGTCTGTCGGACTTCAACGTTGGTGATGTGTTGGGTATAGGAAATGCACAGAAGTCTTCTGTAGCACCTCATCTCCATGCTTTGTATTCTTCGTTGGAGATCTGCTGTGAGGGTCCATGCTTCGCAAGCATATAGGAAGATGGAGATGACCAGAGAGCGCAGCAGTCTTACTTTGGAATGTAGACTGATGGTTCTGTCTTTCCAAATGGGCTTCAACCTTGTCAGGGCAGCAGTTGTTTGTGCGATCCTGGAGAGGACTTCCTGTCGAGACCCATTGTCTGACACAATGGCTCCTAAATATTTGAAGCTGTGCACTGTGTTGAGGGATTGGCCTTGTACTTTGATGTCCGTGTTGATGCCATTGGTGTTGTTGGTCATCATTTTGGTCTTCTCCGCACTTATTTCCATTCCATAAGCTCTGGAGGTGGTGTCAAGCCTCTGTACAAGCTGTTCAAGTTCTTGTTCCTCTCCAGCCAATCCATCAATATCATCCGCAAAACGAAGATTGGGGATTGCTCTGCCCCCTATGCTGACTGTGCCTTCGTGATCTGCAAGAGCATCTGACATGATGCGCTCTAGGAAGATGTTGAAGAGTGTTGGAGAGAGTAGGCATCCTTGACGCACACCGATTGTTGTTCTGAACCAGTTCCCGATGACGCTGTTGTGGAGGACTGCACTGGTAGCCTTGTCATACAGGCTTTTGATGACTTCTATAATGTTAGGGCTGATGTTGTACACTTTCATGGTTGCCCATAGAGCTGCATGCCAGACTCGGTCAAATGCCTTCTTGAAGTCTATGAACACATGATATAGATGTTGTTGGTGCTGTAGGTATTTCTCACAGATTATTCTGAGGTTGAAAATCTGTTCAGTGGTACTTCGCCCTGCCATGAATCCTGCTTGTTCTTCAGTTATGATTTGTTCAGCTTGTGGTTTCAACCTGTTGAGTATTATTTTCAGGAGGACCTTGCTGGGATGGCTGATGAGGCTGATGGTGCGGTAATTTTCACACTCCTGAAGGTTACCTTTTTTGGGAAGAGTGATGACAAGCGACTGGGTCCATGGTGTAGGCCATTCCCCACTCTGCCAGATCTTGTTGCAGATAATGGTGAGAGCATCAGTCATCGCTTCTCCTCCTGCTTGTAGCAGTTCCGCTGGTATGTTGTCCACTCCCGCTGACTTCCCTTTCTTCAGCGATTGCACTGCTGCCTCAACTTCTTCCCGGAGAATTGGGAGGATTTCTTCTTCTTCTCTGCTCTCGGGACATGCTAGAACTGATGGGTCTCCATTTGGTGTATGGTTGTAAAGGTCAGAGCAGTACTCTGTCCATCTGTCCAAGACTTCTTGTTCTTCTGTAAGGCAAATGCCAGACTTGCTATGGATAGTGGAGACTTTGGGCTGTTTAACACTTGTCAGCCGCTTCACAGTCTGGTAGGCCTTCTTGCTGTTGTTCTTGTTCAGATTGTTCTCTATTTCCTGGCATTGATCTTCTATCCAGTTCTCCTTTGCTGTGCGCATGCCTTTTCGGATGTCATTGTTGATTTTTCGGTAGACATCAGCGCCCTGTGAGGTGTTCTTTTTCTTTTTTAACTCTCTTCGTTTATCACACAGATCCAAAAGTTCGGGTGTGATCCACGGCTTCTTCTTTGGTCGGTGCTTGCCAAGGATCTCAGTGGCGGCATCTGTTACAGCTGAGTTGAAGGTATTGGTCATGGTGTTGACATCTACTTCGCCTGCCCCCAAAATAAGCAGTGGTGCAAATTTCCCTCCAATTGTGGCCTGAAATATTTTTGCCACCTCCGGGTCTTGCAGTTTGTCCAGGTCGAACTTCAGCCTAGTGCACTTTGCTGTATTTACTCTCTTCAAATGGAGCCGGAAAGACATCATCACGAGATCGTGGTCACTTCCAATGTCTGCTCCTGGAAAAGTGCGTGTCCTGCCAATGTTGATGCTTGATCTGAAGCGTTTCTTGACCATGATGTAGTCGATCTGGTTGTGATGTTCCCCGCCGGGACTGTGCCATGTCCATCGTCTGGATTTTTTGTGGAGACCAAGCGTGTTTGCCAGTACCAGATTGTTGTATCTGGCAAACTCCAATAGCCTCAGACCCCTGTCATTTGTCTCGTTGTTGCAGTGGGGTCCGCATGTGTCTCCCCAGTTGTGGTGCGCATCTTGGCCAACCTTGGCATTCCAGTCGCCTTGCACTATGACTATGTCCTTCTTCGGCACTTGGTCAAGGACCGCCTGTATATTTTCATAAAAATCCTCCACTTCGCTGTCTTCATAGTCTGATGTTGGGGCATAGGCCTGGATGATGGTAATGTTGAAAGGGGTTGCTCTCAGACGGATGGTAATGAGTCTACTGGAGACTGGGCGGCAACCCATGACAGTGGCTAGAATGTTCTTGTGGACCAAGAATCCAACGCCGTGTTCGTGCCTGTCATCTCTACCGCTGAAATAGAGCTTGTGGCCTTTGTCAGTCGTTGTTTCACCTAGGCCTTTCCAGCGCAGTTCGCTGATACCTAGAACGTTCCATCGATAGTGGTCCAGCTCGTGGGCCAGTTCTTCTAATTTTCCTTCCGCAGTTAGGGTCCTGACATTCCAGGTTCCTATGACGATGTTGTTTCTCGTGCGGATCTTGCTAATTTGTCCATCAGTAGCATACTTTTCACCTCCGTCCTGGTGGCCAACGGAAGGCGCGGTCCTTGTGTAGCCGGGCGACGACCGATCCGGCATGGAATTAGTGGATAGCCTCATCATGTGTTGTGTCTTGGGCAAAAAAAGACCTGGCAGGGCCCAATCCTCTCCAGGCTGTTGGCCACAGCCGAAATCCACGAATACAGTGTGGCTCGCCTTGGCCCTGAGCACGTGGTCGTTGAACCTGTAGTAACGTGAGGTTCCTCCGCCCTGGCCGGTGACTTCTGTGTAGAAGACTTTCGCCCAGTGATGCCGTGCTAACATCACCCCTGTTAGTCGCCTCTTACGACACGCCGGGAAACGTTGGGTCTATTCTATTTGCCCGAACCCACAGAGCTGGAAAACTAAATCCCAATAACAACGTTATTAAAACATTTGTGCTAAAATCGAAAATTGTGTAGTCGCCAGTGTCAGATGTTCCCTTTGGTTGTGTAATAATAGGGTCATTGTGACTGTGTTGTCAGCTGTGTCGTAGGGTCAGATGACTTTGTAATCAACTGTCATATATGTCCCTGTGACTGTGTAGTTAACTATGTCATAGCGTCCCTGTGACTGTGTAGTCAGCTGTGTCATAGCGTACCTGTGACTTTTAAGCTGCCAGATTTCGTGGCGGACCTGGACGATCCTCTGGGCGTGGAGAAGCCTAACGAGATCGCGCTGGCCTCCATGAACATCCCCATCCTCAAGGGAGAGAAAGTCCACTGCCTTGACATCCTCCTCTGTCTCGTCAAGGTAACCTTAATGACGACGACGACGATGCGGATGATGATAAATACAGGATTCTAACACGCGGTTTTTAGTGTTATTCACACGCGTGCAGCAATGTGTCTATGTACTCCCCTTTCCTCCACCCCACCACCCTCCTCCTTACCTCTTCATCCCCCACCCCCACCCACCCCCACAAAAAATAAAACAAAATAAAATAAAATAAAATAAATAAAATAACATTTCCAGATTTTTGCAAATCTGTGCTGGATGAGTCCTAAATAGTCCAAAAATGACATTTAAACAAAATAATGTTTGTCCGTCCGCCTGTCTGTGCCAAACTTGCAATTGGATTAATATTTCAGAACCTATTTTAAATATCACAACCAAACTTGGTAAGATGGTGTATATCCATGAGACCTCATAAATGGTCAGTGAATGAATGACTTCACTTCAAGATCAAGGCCACCGAGTCAATAAATATTACAAAAAAAAATTTATAAATTTTTCACAAAATTTCACTTTTTTTCCTAAGTAATTAACATTGAACTTATGATTTTTTGAGGTGTGATAGATAGTAATGAGAAATGCATACTTTGCAAATTTGTTCAACTTCACTCCAAGGTCAAGGTCACTGGAGCGGTCAAGAGTTGGTTAGTAGATATAAGTATTTTGAAGTGACCTTGACCCTAAACTACGAGAGATATACAGTCCAAACATGTATTTAGAGATTATAGATTGATTTTTCATATATGTTCCGTTTTTGCGTAGATCTTGAAGGGCAATGTCATTATAGACTTTGTACAAAAGAAATAAAAATAGGCCAGCGTATTGTGGAAATGGCTTTATATTTAAACCATAGTATGTAACAATATTGGGTTATTAGATCATACATGAGCATGACAGGTCAAGTGAAGGCCATCCCAAGGTCAAGGTCGCTGAAGGTCAAGGTCATCTCAAAGGTCACTTTTGGGAGGCATAACACAACTTTTGCTGTACTTTATTTCATAGTACATGAGTGTATTTGGAGACAGAGGTCAAGGTCAGGTCAAGGTGAAGAGCATGGAAAGATCAAAGTCAATAGTACTTTGCATTTAAATGCCACTGTTTCACATTTTTGGGGCACTCATTTTCATGTTAAATATTGCAAGTTCCATAAGGAAAATGTAAGTCATATGACCTTTAATTTGCCCTCTTAGTTGTTGTCTCTTTGTAATTATATTTTTATATATTTTTATTTTAGTTATTGTTTAGCCGGAGTTTGAAGTCACAACCTAATCTGATCCTGCTTCCACTGGACTGTCAGAAGACTGATTAAAAACAATAAAAAAATAAAAAATAAAAGTTCCGTTTTTGCGTTGATATCGAATATCGAGGTCATTTTAGGCCTTGCAAAAACATACACAAAATAGTAAAATGGCTGTTTATGCAACAACATTGGGTTATTTGATCAGACATGCATGAGAGATAATGTGAGGGTCAAGGTCATCCCAAGCTCAAGATCACTGAAGGTCAAGGAAATTACAAGGTCACCGTTTGTTTGTTTGTTTGTTTGTTTGTTGTTGTTTTTTTTTTTTTGGGGGGGGGGAGAGGAGGGAGGGGAGGAGGGCATAATACAACCTTTGCTGTACTTTATTTGATAGTACATTCATGTAGGTGTATTTGGAGCCAGAGGTCAGTGACATCTCAAGGTCAAGAGCATAGAAAGATCAAGGTCGGTAGTACTTTGCAGTTTAATGCCACCATTTCATTTTGCTTTTCCTGGACACTCATTTCAATTCTGAGTTCCATAAGGAGCACGTGATTCATATGGGCTTTGAATTGTTGTGGTCGCGGTATCTGAAGTAAATAGCGAAGATAGCTCTGTCTGAAGTAAATAGCAGCAAGAAGATAGCTCTGTCCTGTGCACTAACCATACATTAAGAAGATAGCTCTGTCCTGTGCACTAACCATACATTTATGAACGGAATCGAAGTCAGGCTCATGTTGGCATTGGGTTCAAACAATGCCTTGCACTGTGACCGTACACCTTTGCTTTCATAGAGTATCGACAGAATATTTTCTCTTTTACATGGACAACAGTCTCTCACACCCCTCCTCCCCCCATCACCCATCAACCTCACCCTCACCCATCACCCCCTCACCTCCACCTCCACTACCCACTTTTTTTTGTACCTTGTCTAAAATCACTTCTGTGTACAGACGTCAAATGAAATTAACAAGCAATTAACAAGCATGGACAACAGTCGTAAATGGTCTGTGGAAGTATTCTTACGACTTTCATATTTCAAGCCTCGCAAAAAATATTGTCATCTGTGATTGATCAATTACCACGCGGTATCGATTTTAGGCACACTGTGCTTGGCCAATTAAAATATAAGTTACTTGTAAAAAAAAAACGTAAAAAAAAAAACAAAGTATATATAGCAAGCCACTCAATTATATTTCCAGACACGCACACGCATAGCAGTTTAAATTAAACCAGCGTTGACAAAAGTAATATATAAGAAAAAAGGCATACGTATATATATATATATATATATATACGTATGCCTTTTTTCTTATATATTACTTTTGTCAACGCTGGTTTAATTTAAACTGCTATGCGTGTGCGTGTCTGGAAATATAATTGAGTGGCTTGCCATCCATGTTTTTTTTTTGTTTTTTTTTTTTTTATCCTGCAGTGATGTAGGTTTATATGATTAAAGCTTGTATCAGAGGACAGCCTACCCACTGTTAAAATGTGTGTAAAAAGGTGAGAAAATGTTAAAGAGCGCCACCGTCGTTTGGGAGACATTTTATTATTGTTTTGTTCGCAGAGGATCCTGTTTTGGATGGAGGAGACGGAGGACATGAGCATACTGACATCCAGCATCACAGAAAAATTCAGGGTTCGATTCCCTACCAGAGCGGCCACCGTCGTGGTGTCGTCGACGCTGAGACGTAAGAAGGAGGACGTGGCGGCGCGCACTCTGCAGAAAGCATGGAGAGAGTGGAAGAAGGAAAGGTCTCAGAGCCCAAACGGATTGTCCTTAAATACGGCCCGGTCGAAAACGGTATGTTGCGTCAGCCCGTCCAACGTGCCGCTCAAATTTTTTTCCAGTTCTAGACGTTCCAGTACCCGTTTTTCTTCCAGCGCCACTTCTAGGCGGTCCTCTCTCAGTGTTTTGAAAGAAGGGCCATTTCCAGCAAATAGTGCCCCCTTTGCATCCATCCTGGAACTGATCAGTTCAGCGTTTCCGAACGACCAAGACTCCGTTGTAAAGTATCACAGTTTGCCCGACTGCACAAAGAGTAACATCAGCCTCTTCAGTTTTGCCTGCCATATTCGCACCTTGGCCAGTTCTATGGGGATGTCGCCTGATATAGTGGCTGCCAGCTCTCCCTCCCGTCAGTCCAATCAAAAATCTTCTATCGTTGACCCACAACTGTCCAAATCCCACGACAAAGAGACGCTTGACAAATCACAAAGACTGTCTCATGAACAAATGGCCAATTCTAGTGGATCACAGGATTCTTTTGTCAAGCAACAACAATCTTTGGTACAGCAAAAAGATTCTTCTGTTCATCGCCAGGAGACATTACTAAACAAATACTCCAAGAAGGCCAAGCCAAAGCAGTCAGAAGTCAAGGATGAAGGTTCGTCTATTGAGCAAGAAGATTCGGCGGCTGGCCAATAAAATTCTTCTGTCAAGCAACAGACTTCATCTTTCAAGAAACGGAAGGCAATCAAGGAAGAAAATGTATCTGTCAAGCAACAGGGTTTGTCTAACAAATAACAGGATTTTTCTGTCGCACAGAACAAGACTTCATCATTCAAGGCTAAACAGTCGATAGTCAAAGAAGATTTATCTGTCCAGCAACAGGTCCCGCCTGTTAAACAACACGGTTCTTCTTATACCAAGCAACAGAAGGCATTATCTTTCAAAACGCAGCAGTCAGGAATCGGTGATGAAGATTCGCCAGTCCAGCAGCATGGTTCGTCTGTCAAACAACTGGGTTCGCCTATCAAAGCAACAGGGTTCTTCTGGCAAGAAAAAGGATTCGTCTGTCAAGCAACAGGACGCAGTAGTCAAGCAACCGAGAAGTCCAAATCATTAGTTAAGCAAACTGATTTTTCTGTCAAGCAACAGGATTCACCCACATAGCAACTGAGTTCTTCTGTCATAATACAACAACAATCATTTATTCCGCCGCAGAGTTCGCCTGTCGAACAGGACTCGTTTATCAAGTCCCAGGGGCCGTTTGTTAAGCCCCAAGCATCTGCAGACAAGCAACCCGGGTCGTCTAACCATCCTCCTGCCTTATAAGCAAGTGTCACATATTGTCCCTGAGAGACCCGGTGGGTCACCGGTTACCCAAGCATGATATTATTAGCCGTGTCATGTTTGCGCGCTGTCCAAAAGTACATTTTCCCAATTGACACTATTGAAATAGGTAGATCCTATTCCATTGTTTTCACACTCTAGAAATGATTATCATTTTGCTTTGAAGATATGCAAACTTGGGTCAGCTTCGCAAATGTTTTTTTTACCAGTGATCCACCGGGTTTTAGGGGTACACACATTTTGTTTCAGTTTATAATGGTTTCGTTCTTTTGAAACAGTATTTTTCGCCTTCGCACATCAAGTCATAACAAAATACGATTTTTAAAAAAAGTTAGACATTTTGTCTCCTAATCATTGTGTTGCCTTTGCTATTTATGGCAAACAAAGCCAATCACACGCTAGTGTACTATTTGTAGGAAAAAGGTATAACGCTACCCCGAAGGACCCGGTGGGTCACATGCAGACACATTAAAAATTGCCAGCAAAGCACTAGATTTAACCACCCACAATGCATCAGTCTGCCATTATTTACCCTAAATTGAGATTGGGAGTGCTGGGCGTGTAAGTATTCAAAGTCGGACGAGACCAGGCCTGTCTGTAATGGGTGGCACATAACTGAAGTGCCAGCAAACGTTTGAACTAGTTTAGATAGGTGTAGCAACTTTCAACTTTTGGGGGTGGGATGACATTGGCGTCATTACTGTAGGAGAACTTGTTTTTGTGTTTCAGAGGTTCTGATATATCTGTGCGCGAGTAGAATCGGTGTGTTTGCATGATGGGTGGTTGGTTTGATAACACAAATGGTGCTTGATGGTGACTTAACGTCAGCTAAACTTTGGTGTGCAGAGAATGAGTATAAACAGGGCGTCGGTACAACTCAAGTACCCGTTCAAAGGAGTCAACACCAAAACAAAACCATTATCTACATGGCTGTGATCTTTACCCATCGCCATGTCGACTGGCGCAGATCGCCACGGTGGTGTTTCCACGTTTTCAAAGATACGTTCTCACATCACAATGAACTGTGGAGTTTAGTTTTTTTCTTGTTTTAGTTATATTCCCTTTTATTTTATATTTTATATTTATACATATAGGAATGTGTGCCGGATGGATGCGTGGACTGACTTATTTGTGGATGTACTTGACTTATTTACATAGGCTATATAATTATATATTTGTTTTATCTATTCATTTATTTACTTATATACTTATTTCATTGTTTTAGGATACTTCACTTTACCTTTATCACTTTAATAGTGCTTACTTATTCTTTTGGCTGATTGTTTTGCCAAATATTTGTTGGTTACTGTGTTTAGCATTGAACAGCAATATTTCCACAGTACTGATTTTATTCAGAGAAGTGTCCATATACAAAAAGGAATCCTTTTGGGCTTATTTGAAAAGAAGTCCTCCAGGGGTGCATTCTCAAACCATACATATTTTATTTATAATGATATGCTATACCACATGTGATATGTGACAGGCTTTCACGAATAATATATAGTCAGAGCTTAAAGATTTAGCGCATTTAATATTTTAAATTCTGCCATGAACAAACAGACTTTTGTCTTCAGTGATGGATTGCCAAAGTATATGACGTTTCTACAACGGCTAGATTATTTCTTATAACATTCTTTTTGGGTTTTACGTTACCTGTATGTGTGTAATAATCACGACAACGTTTGCCAAATGAGACGATGAAATAAAGTCACTATGTAAGCGAACGCTATGTTTTATTTTGACTCCGCAATAAAACGTTTTCAAACTAAATGATGCTTTCTGTCACTATTATAATGTTTTTATATCATCATGTGCTATGTTAAGCATTTTGCGTCTGAAGTCCAGGTTAGAATTGCCCAAACACTTATACAAATACATAATTCACGCGAAGAGATGTCAATTTGCTTGTATGTTCAAAAACATTTTTTTCTTGTATCCAGTATTTGCGAAAATTGAATTAAACGTCTGGAGTTAGAAGTGCGTGACTCAAAGTAATTACAGTATCAGTGGCTTTAAACAATTCCTGTAGCTGTTTCAATGCGATTTTGGATCTTGGTCTGTTGCATCGTTTGACCAGCAATGGCTGGATAGTCGGAAACTGATTGATTGATTGATTTATTGTTGCTTTAGGTCCAGCGGACTCTTCCGAGCCAAATCAGGACCGGACAACCCCCGATCCGCATAAAAGATCTGCCGAAACAACCCTAGTGGGAAAATTGAATGCTCTCCACCGGCCAGTCACTTTACAATAAAGACATCCCACGCGAGGGACGGCTGAGGGTTGACCTCAACTACGCGAACACCCCGGTTACAAAAACAAAATAGAATACAACCATCATTATAAATCATCAACAAAACACATACATATAAAATGCCTATAGTGCGAAATAATACAATCATAGGAAGCCCTAGTGACCACCCGGCAGAAAGCGTCCAACACTCCCAAGCTGATCCAACAGACCTCATACAAGGAGTCTTGTCCAGGAAGAGTTTTCAAGAAAAAAGGTAGGTCATTGATCTAGCGAAGAAGAAGAAAGTATAGCAGAGTGATAGGACAGATCAGGAATGGGAAAGAGCAAATGATGAAGACAGCGACAGTGGGAATTTAAAGCACTAAATTTCCAGAAAGTGGGGATACTATTTATACTGAAACCCCCGGCACTCCAACGGGGGGAACTGTTGCCGCAGTGAATTAGTCATGCCTACAAAGGCAAGACAGGTTTTCAACTGGGGCTTTCACTGTTCCCTTTATAGGTTAGAACAATCTACAGTGACAAGATTGCTCATGACCCCAAGGGGTGAGTTGGAAACTTCCGAGGCGACGTTAGTTCAGTTCAGTTCAATGGGTAGATTACCGTCCCCGGACACAATAGCGTATAGGGGACTTTTTTGATTGATTGTTGCTTTAGGTCCAGCGGACTCTTCTGAGCCAAATCAGGACCGGACAACCCCCGATCCGCATAAAAGATCTGCTGAAACAACCCTAGTGGGAAAGTTGAATGCCCTCCACCGGCCAGTCACTTTACAATAAAGACATCCCACGCAGGGGACGGCTGAGGCTTTACCCCAACTACTCGAACCCCCGGTTACAAAAACAAAATTGATTGATTGATTGATTTATTGTTGCTTTAGGTCCAGCGGACTCTTCCGAGCCAAATCAGGACCGGACAACCCCCGATCCGCATAAAAGATCTGTTGAAACAACCCCAGTGGGAAAATTGAATGCCCTCCACCGGCCAGTCACTTTACAATAAAGACATCCCACGCGAGGGACGGCTGAGGGTTGACCTCAACTACGCGAACTCCCCGATTACAAAAACAAAATAGAATACAAACAACATTATAAATCATCAACAAAAAACATACATATAAAATGCCTATAGTGCGAAATAGTACATTCATAGGAAGCCCTAGTGACCACCCGGCAGAAAGCGTCCAACACTCCCAAGCTGATCCAACAGACCTCCTACACAAACAAGGAGTCTTGTCCAGGAAGAGTTTTCAAGAAAAAAGGTAGGTCATTGATCTAGCGAAGAAGAAGATAGTATAGCAGAGTGATAGGACAGAGCAGGAATGGGAAAGAGTAAATGAGGAAGACAGCGACAGTGGGAATTTAAAGCACTAAATTTCCAGAAAGTGGGGATACTATTTATACTGAAACCCCCGGCACCCCAACGGGGGTTATATATAGGGGACTTAGCGTAGGCGACGTTATAAAGGGTGTGCGCCATTTAAGAGCTTTCACCTCGATCTAGAGTAACAGTTTGTTTTGCTTTTAATGACATCAGACTCACTTTAAGTACGTACTTTATCAATAGCAATAATATATATTTTTCAAAACAATCTATGGAGGTCTTGCACATTTATTTTCTACATCAACTTATAAAATCAATTTTAAGCAGAGCATTAAAAAAATCTCAAACCACATTTTCATTGTTAGCACCAAGGCTGCAATGAGCACTTTGGCTCCGCTACTTTCAATGGCGATACCCAGGACAAGCAAGGGTACTCAAAATCACGTAAACGTGATGACATTTTGGATGTTGTGATGTAGAAAATAAAGGTGCAGGTCTTTGATTGTTCTGAGTAGTATAGTATAGTACAGTATAGTATAGTATAGTGTATATATAAAATCTATCCTGAACTTTTCTTCGTCAAATACTTCAAATAGCCTACAATCATAGTCATTGTGTGTGTGTGTCTGTGTCTGTTCTGATTTGGTCTTTCATGTTTTTCTTTCGCTTCGTTTAATTATTTATGTATTTATTATTTATTTATTTATTTATATTCTGTAAAGCACTATGAGCTCTAGTGAGGAATGATGCTGTACAAATGTTAATTATAAGTATTATATTATCAGGGGCGGAATCAATATCCAATCGGCAATGATGGGGAAATATAATAATTCTTCGAATGCAACATCTTGATCATTATTTTTATTAAATTAAAAAGTGCCAATAATACAATGCTCTAACAATAATATATTTCGTTACCAAAACAATGATAAATTAAAAATAAAACAAACATGGACATAACGTTGCGATATACAAAATAACACAGGCCTTGTGAAAATAGTATGAATTCCTAAATAAAATAAACGAGTGACAGAATCACTCTTTTCCACAAATGGTCCTGGCTTCCTTTTGTTTTGTGCCTCAAAACTCAGGACCGCTTGTATGAACTGATGACAACTTGTATCAATGGATTTCATATTCAGTTATTTTCAAAGAAGCTGATTTGTGCTCACCTGTCACCATCAAGTCAAAGTCAAGAAATCTTTAATCACAAAAAGACAATGAAAATTTGGCACGTCTCTCGATTAAAAATCGTCATCATCATCATTGTATCATCATCATCGTCATCAATACCATCATCATTGCCCACGTGTATATTGCGCTGGCTCCATATTAGCAAAGAACTTGCTCAAAAATGTAACCCAGGCTGATCTCATCAATTTTGTGTCCATTTCAGTTCCTGTGTAAATAATTGTTGATCTCCAGTGGTGAGAGACATATTCACACGAAAACGATTAATAAAAATCAAAATACAACGGTATGAAAGAATTACAATGCAGACGGGTAGTAAGGAGTGATATGTTTTTCATCAACTTTTGTAATGCAACAACAAGTCATCATACCAAACATGATTGATTGATTGATTTATTGTTGCTTTAGGTCCAGCGGACTCTTCCGAGCCAAATCAGGACCGGACAACCCCCGATCCGCATAAAAGATCTGCTGAAACAACCCCAGTGGGAAAATTGATTGATTGATTGATTTATTGTTGCTTTAGGTCCAGCGGACTCTTCCGAGCCAAATCAGGACCGGACAACCCCCGATCCGCATAAAAGATCTGCTGAAACAACCCCAGTGGGAAAATTGAATGCCCTCCACCGGCCAGTCACTTTACAATAAAGACATCCCACGCGGGGGACGGCTGAGGGTTGACCTCAACTACGCGAACACCCCGGTTACAAAAACAAAATAGAATACAAACATCATTATAAATCATCAACCAAACACATACATATAAAATGCCTATAGTGCTAAATAGTATATTCATAGGAAGCCCTAGTGACCACCCGGCAGAAAGCGTCCAACACTCCCAAGCTGATCCAACAGACCTCATACACAAACAAGGAGTCTTGTCCAGGAAGAGTTTTCAAGAAAAAAGGTAGGTCATTGATCTAGCGAAGAAGAAGATAGTATAGCAGAGTGAAGGACAGAGCAAGAATAGGAAAGAGTAAATGAGGAAGACAGCGACAGTGGGAATTTAAAGCACTAAATTTCCATAAAGTGGGGATACTATTTATACTGAAAACCCCCGGCACTCCAACGGGGGTACTGTTGCCGCAGTGAAGCGTCTTGCCTATAAAGGAAAGACAGGTTTTCAACTGTGGCTTTCACTGTTCCCTTTATAGGTTTGAACAATCTACAGTGGCAAGATTGCTCATGACCCCAAGGGGTGCATACCAAACATAATAGCATGAAGAAAGCAATAAATTATTTATTACTAAGAAAAATAATTTGCATTGCAAAATCGGTAATATCAAACATAATGTGCACACACACACACACACACACACACACACACACACACACACACACATACACGCCACAGACGTTGTTTTGACATTTTCTGAAACGGAACACTTTTGACATCAAAATAACGGGACCGTTAAAGGAACGTAGGTAGAGTATAAAGAGTTCGTATAATTAACGGCGTTTCTACATCGACACGCACACACACACACATACACACACACACACACAAACTTTAAAAGAAAATAAATGATTAATAATGAAATAAAGGTGCAAATTTTCCCTGACAGACAAAAACGATGGCGTAAATTAATTACGTATTGATAATAAGAAAACAAACTTCAAACAGTTTAATTCCACAAAAAATGGCTATTTACAATGCAACGTATTTAGCAACACAATACCTCCAGTGACCTTGACCTTTGCAGTAGAGGGAATATGATTGGACGGGAGGTAGGACACTAACCTAGGTAATGTTTTGTTTTTTTTATTAAGTTTGGTAAAAACTCGTTAATTGATTCTTGAAATATGGCTTCCTAAGGACAGACAGGCCGACATTTTGCTCGCTCTGATTTCCGACTATTTTAAAGTATTTCCATATAAGTCTGGAAATACACAACAATTAAACAAAGAACCCCATGGAATTAGAAAAAAGTACCTTTCTGAAACTCTGCACCTCAGCTTTTCCCCTCTATGTGATTGAGTTCCATAACGTAAAAGGCACACCTTGGTAACATTTCGACTCAGGATTTCCTGCCCATCGGCTTTTAATAAAGTATTATGATCAACCTTCCCTTGCAGACAAAACGTTGTGGGTGTGTGTGTGGGTGTGTGTGTGCGCGCGCCTTCCGTGACATATAAACAGACATTGTTATTTGTGTGAGCATGATAGTCGTCCAATTGTCAGTTGAAGTTCAGTTGATAAAACAGTGTTCTGTAGTTTCGGAAGACATTTTGTTTTGAATCATTGAGGCACTGAAATCAATGAATGCAAATGAATTGAAGTTAGTGACCTCAACACTGGAAGACAAACCCTACTGCCTTTGTCATTTTACACACACATATATAAATATAACAATATTAGTACAACTGTAAGCAATGTTAATTTTCTCATGCTCGTCAATGAGCAACATTTTCGCATGAATGAATGAAAAATTCAAATGGCGCATAAAACAAATGTTGCAAGCGTTAAATTAAAGGAGTGGTTTTCTTTATTTTGCAAATACTGAGTAGACAGTAGAGCAACTGTATCGACTAGGATTTCACATATTATCCAAAATCCAATTCAAATCCATCACTTTATGCAGGGTGGTTATAGGGATGAACAAAGACACGTTTACCAAAGAATAGATTTAAATCTTGGTTCCACGCTTGAAGTGAAAGAGTGATTGTCTTCAATATTGTAACTTATCTATAATAAAGCCATGTTTCCAAGGATTTGTGCGTGAACGCATATAAAAGCTTTGTGTGTGAGTGTGTGTGTGTGTGTGTTGGTTTTGCGGGTATTGTTGTTCCATGCTTTGAGTTGTTGGTGGTGGTGGTATTTGTAAGGGTGTCGTTCCCAATGCCAACTGTCCTTGCTCTTTTTTGGCCGAGGGAGTGGGGATGTTTACTAGGCAAGGGATTCTGCACTAAAATCAGACTTAAGCCCAGTTACACGAAACAGCAGTTGTTGCTGTTTTGGTAGTCATAGTCGGAAAGGACGGACTGTTTAAAATACATACACCACAAGGGTGTCGTTGTTGTTGTCGTTGTTGCTTGTTCTGACCTCACTTGTGGTCAAATGTTGGTTATCTCTCCGTGAATCGTATTAATCTAAAAGTGTGCACCATGTTTTTAGGCCTGTATGCTAAGGGAGCCTGCATCTTTCTGGCTATTTTTGAACGCTTGATGGTTTAATGTGAGCCCTCAATATCATGACAGTGTTTAACGCGTATGGGCGTATCAGTGTGAGTACGTATTCATTATTGATTTAAATAATACTGTTGCTGATTTGTGGTGCCTATTGACAAGTTAAACGAAGCACGCAAAGACTGCAAATGAAAACATTTGGCGCCAGTGTTCAGTTGAGCACAATACCAACACTGCCACCACATATGAAGACATATTTTCCATTATATTCTCTGTCAGGAGGTTAGGCTGGGCAGCTAGCCGATGAAGTACTATGATCACCCTTCCCTTGCAGACAAAACGTTGTGTGGATATGGATATTTATTCCAAGCGTAATGGTTTTTCCAGGGTCTTCGGCCGAGCATTTGTTTCGTGATCCTTAACGCCATTCACTCGATTTAAAAAAAAAAAACAAAAAAAAAACAATCCTCAGTTGGTAACTGTAAAGAAGGAAATGCGTAGAATCATACATGATATAGGCTAAAATCCACTGACAGCGGAACAGAGGCGAACACGCATCTTTCATTTATTCCTTTTATCCTCTGGCAATTACATGCATAGCTAATGGTTATGTGCAAGATGCTTTCTTTAACTCGGTTTTCATGTTCCTTTGGAGAAACTGCCTATTCCCGTGTAACTGTTTGTTTTCCGCCTACGTTCAGTTTTGATTTTATACTGCTGCTCTGTGGCTGATTTGTAGAGCGCGGAACTGCATGGAACAAAGTCCTCAGGTCAAAGCATAAAACTCGGGTAACACTCGAGCTTAGAAGATGGGTCAGGCCTAGGCTGGCTAGAGACGAAGCCTGATCATCAGTGAAGTCTTCATTCGTCTTCCTCCTCGTCCACCCTGGGCAGGGACTGGTATTCATCATAAGCCTCAGCAAGCTCCCCCTGACAAAAGACATCACATTGTAAGTTATTCATATCATAGAAGGAGAAGACATTAACGACGCTTTATAATTAACCTATTATGCAGTCAGTCTTGAAGCGCAGGAAAGGAGATGGGTCACCGTCATCACTAAGCTGACCCAGAGAAAAGACAGGTCCCAAACGACCGAAAGGTTACAGGAATACTTTTATCTTGAAGCAAGCTTCTCTTCTAAACAGAAAGCAGAGAGATATATTTCTTGAGAAAAAGTGTGAGACACTAAAAAATCTTTGTTACCCGGAAACTTACGAAATTTCTTAAAATCAATATGTACAATTAAGTAAGATTTCCATTCTCTTTGTAAAGCTGATTTCAACTATGACCTTTAGAGTCGACCTTTAAAAACAGGTGACATGCAAGTAGAAAGGTAAAAAATATGTACAAAAGATCTTTGGTAAAAGCGGCACTTCAACGTTTCAAATGGGAAAGCAGAGTGCAACAAAACTGAATACAGTATAAGCAGATCTAGCCATCACTCAGCATCAATTACACAGTTTATAAGATTTCGCATAATTCTTGATCTCGATCTCAGATGCACCTTACATTAATAAGTAGACTGTAGTGTACTTTAGCTCCAGAAGACAAGAAGTTGTTTCACATATTATGTTATGTACTATCTTTCCTCGGAGTGTGCGTAGATCGTAGATCTTAAATCTGTTAGCTGACCTGTGACATAAATGTGTTGACAGTGGAACCTGTGCTGACATGCACGGTACTTGGATACAGTACTCGTCGCTCAAGCTGTGATCGCTCGTGTGGACACACCTGTCTGTGGTTTGCACAGAGGTTGAACCCTGAAACGACACCCACTTTTATTTTATATGTGACAATAGCAATCATTGCAGGAGCCGTTTTCAATGTATTCAATATATTGCAGTAATAAGCTTAGTCGTTGCAAAAAACAGAGTTCATATTTTACTGGACAAATTCGGCGTCCACTTGTACAATAATTGCGGGTCTTGGCGTTTTCCAGGCCTATGCGCTCGAATTCCCTTCACTTGCACTGGCGTAGCGCATGAAATCCAAGATTTAAAGGCCCCAAGATTACATTACATTATATGATTATTGCTTTAGGTCCAGCGGACTCTTCCGAGCCAAATCAGGACCAGTAAGGCCCCAAGATCACACATTTCAATGTCGCACACCCATTTTCAAATATACAGTAGACTAAGTAATGCCCCCGCCCCACCCCACACCTCTCGGCTCCGTATAAATATGACAGCCAAAAATAACATTTAAGAAGAAGAAGAAGAAGAAGAATATGAATAACAATAATAATAATAATAGTAGTAGCAATAATTATAATAACTAATAATAATAATGGTAGTAGTGATGATAATACTATCGGGGTTAGCTCCATGGTTCGGGACTCAAACTTTGTGTACGTGAGACTTGGGCGACGTGGGTTCGAATCATGACTTCAGCTAACTTTTTTTGTGCGCGCTAGATATTAGTGGCCAGTGCCTTCAGAAGCTCTCTGAGCTTTTAAGTGCGATACATAAGAACAAACGTTAAAAAAAGTATTTGTTATAATTTAATTTTTTTTAATCGTTCTTATATGGCGCTTTTTCAGCTCGTGCTCAAGGCGCTGGCCAATACAGGCTCTAACTCAAGCTGCCCGTGGCGCCCACTTGAAACCTTTGGGCACATAGTCTGACGCCCACACGACTGGTGATGATGGTAATGATGATGATGATGATGATGATGATGGTGATTATTATTATTTTAAAAAATATATTATTATTATTATTATTATTATTATTATTATTATTATTATTATTATCATCATCATCATCATCATCATCATCATCATCATCATCATCATCATCATCATCATCATCATCATCATCCTCATCATCATTATTATTTTATTTTATAAAGCGCAAATCTAAACTAAAGTTTCCTCTGGCGCTGACACTCACAAATCCATGGCAAAAATACATATATAGATGTGACATGACATAAAAGCACATTTTCTAGAAGCACTAAGTATAAAACCAAGCACCAAAAAAAAGACGAGCATCGTTTTGACATTCCATAGTTGTAAATGGATGCATCTACGTCTTAAAGATTGTTTGAAAGAGCCATTTGTCACCATTTTTTTAATCAAAAATGAATCCAAACTTCGGTAAAAAAATCTATTGCTAATTCGAGCGGTGAATAAACATACTAATCATAATAATAAAATAAACATAATAATAATGGTTGCAAGGAATAATACAAACCTATAATGGTATAATATATAACACTTTAACAGGCACTCATGCCAAAGCCTAAGTGTAGAGCATAGGCTGTACTCAAATGTTAGCCAAACAGTAAATATGTGATATTATACATCATTATACTTTATGGAAACAAGTCGAAGGAAGGCAAAGGGTATGAGAAATAAAAAAAAAAAAAGATTTTAAAAGATGTGAAGGTAGCAGTGGTCAGCGCTGTGTCAAAACACAAACCCTGGGCCGAACAGTACAGTAATTAGACACTAATTACTTGCCTAGATTACACCAGATTGCACCATTTCACATCTGCGTTTTCAAAATTTGCCCAGGGGAGCATGTTCCCCGGACCCTTCTAGAGGGGCTAGGCGCTTCGCGCCGTCGACACCCTCCGTCCCCAATTCTCTAACAAATGTCCTCTTGATTTCACCCACTCTATTTTCATGCCTATGTTGATAGCAGCGGGCACCACACTGAGCATTCAATCTCGGAAGCACTGTATATCAATCACAGCAAGGCCTAGCAAGGGAAAGCAATGTGGACGACACAGGGATAAATAAGTAGGGATGTTAGAGAAGTGATGCTGGAGGGATTAGCAGCATGAACCACACTGAGCATGCTATTAGGCTATTCTGGCAAAGGAAGACAATGTGAATGACACAGGGGTAAGCAGAAAGTCTAGGATGGGAATGACACTAGGGGTAAGTAGAAAGGCTACAAAGTGATGCTGCAGGGGATGAGCAGCATGCGGGCACTCATTCTATGTAATGTAAAGCCGTCAGCAGGTAGGTCAGGCCTGAGGGGAAGATGAAGGATTCCTTTCTTACCATCATCAGCATCAGCACTGTTATAGGCCCCTGCAGCATAGCCATCCTCCCCTCTTCTTCCTCGCCTTCCTCCTCTTCCTCTCCCCCCTCCCAAATAACCCCTCCCACCTCCTCCGTTGTCCATGGGCGGTGGTGGCGGGAAGTTTGGATCCACGGGAACCGATCTGTTGTAGCAGTTAACTCCCGTGCAGCTGTGCGGCGCGCGCCTCTTCTGCTGTCGTGGCTTGGTAGGAGGCACGATACGGGTAGGACACACCAGCGTCTGGCAGTTGTAGCAGGGGCTCTGCGTGTGGTTCATCCACCCGGAACCCCTGTGCATAAATACAGGTTTTGACAATTTACTTCGCCCTTATAGTGTGTATCACGATCAAAATGCCAAACACACAAAAAAGGTTTAATTCACGCTAAAAGATTAATGTTTGTTTATGATTATATTTTTATACACTCTTAGTGTCTAGTATTTGCGAAATTTGACTTTAAACATCATGCCCTCAGCCTGCAGGAGATGCTCATTTGAAAGCAAAGCCTTTGGCTGCTTGCCCCGAATGCAACGTCACCATGGTGCAGGAGGCTACGACTCGTGGTCTAGACCCACAATGGGCTGTTGCGAGTGCCGTACTTTGTTGCTCTATACTAAATCTGTGGACAAAAAGGGTGTAGCAGTGCATGATCTGTAGGACTAACAAAACGTATTTCGAATTAAACGTACAAACAGCAAAACGCCACACCTACTTTCACTTTTACTAGGCAGACGTTTAGATTATTATAAAACTGCAGCATCATTCATTTGTGTGCTTCTTCTGCAGGTATTGTAGTGACGGCATGGTCAGTTTGGCCCCTTTTACATCAACTTGCCATGTAGAGCTAAATGAGGCCCATATATTGCTGTCACTTAGGCAGTCTCGATCAAACGGTAATGGTACATTCTCTCGAACAAGCGAAAACCAAGCAGTGCGGATTACGCAAACACCATTTGGACGCCATTACCGCGTTTGGCTGTGTCCGGAGGGATTTTCGGCATGGTCAGAAAGCCGCTTCACTATTGTTGTTTTTGCGCCGATGGGAAAACTTTCACCGCAATAATTTTGATAATTAGACTCTTCTTTAATCATACAATTAAATGTAAAAGTTTGAACTTTTGACTTCCGACAGTCTTTAAAGCTCATGCAATAGGATGTTAGACCCTTTTTATTCAACCGGGAGGTGCGAATCAGAACGAGCCAAATGTCTGTCTGTCTGTCTGTCGGTTGGTCTGTCTGTCTGTCGGTTGGTCTGTCTGTCTGTCGGTTGGTCTGTCTGTCTGTCGGTTGGTCTGGCTGTCTGTCGGTTGGTCTGGCTGTCTGTCGGTTGGTCTGGCTGTCTGTCGGTTGGTCTGTCTGTCTGTCGGTTGGTCTGGCTGTCTGTCGGTTGGTCTGGCTGTCTGTCGGTCGGTCTGGCTGTCTGTCGGTTGGTCAGTCGGTCTGTTGGACGCCGTATCCTCAAGAACCACTGAACGGATTTCGACCAAACTTCATAGGAACATGGCCTAGGTTAGTGACTTGCCTCCAGCGTAATTATATTTGCTCAACCGCTAAGGTCAAAGTCGCTGACGTCATTAAGTTGCTAAACATGTTTTGCTTAAATATATTTAAAAAAAAAAAAGGGCTAAAGCGATTTTGTTGAGTTTTAGTATACAGGTAGGCCTACTTAAAATCATGGGCCGTCCTTCAGTGGAAGTTCTGTTGGCGGTCAGTAGGTCGGTCTGTTGCTCCGAATTTCAATTGTTGTTGTTGTTGTTGTTTTTGTTCAAAACTCACATTTTGCCTTATTTCAAGAATAACTGAACCGAAATTCATCATTTTGTACGTTGTAGATAAGAAATTCATCATTGTGTACGTTGTAGATAAGAAATTCATCATTTTGTACGTTGTAGATAAGAAATTCATCATTGTGTACGTTGCAGATAAGAAATTCATCATTGTGTACGTTGTAGATAAGAAATTCATCATTGTGTACGTTGCAGATAAGAAATTCATCATTGTGTACGTTGTAGATAAGAAATACATCATTTTGTACGTTGTAGATACGAAATTCATCATTGTGTACGTTGTAGATAAGAAATTCATCATTGTGTACGTTGTAGATAAGAAATTCATCATTTTGTACGTTGTAGATAAGAAATTCATCATTTTGTACGTTGTAGATAACAAATTCATCATTTTGTACGTTGTAGATAAGAAATTTATCATTGTGTACGTTGCAGATAAGAAATTCATCATTGTGTACGTTGCAGATAAGAAATTCATCATTGTGTACGTTGTAGATAAGAAATTCATCATTGTGTACGTTGTAGATAAGAAATTCATCATTGTGTACGTTGTAGATAAGAAATTCATCATTGTGTACGTTGTAGATAAGAAATTCATCATTGTGTACGTTGCAGATAAGAAATTCATCATTTTGTACGTTGCAGATAAGAAATTCATCATTGTGTACGTTGCAGATAAGAAATTCATCATTGTGTAGCCTACGTTGTAGATAAGAAATTCATCATTTTGTACGTTGTAGATAAGAAATTCATCATTGTGTACGTTGTAGATAAGAAATTCATCATTGTGTACGTTGTAGATAAGAAATTCATCATTTTGTACGTTGTAGATAAGAAATTCATCATTGTGTACGTTGTAGATAAGAAATTCATCATTTTATACGTTGTAGATAAGAAATTCATCATTGTGTACGTTGTAGATAAGAAATTCATCATTGTGTACGTTGTAGATAAGAAATTCATCATTTTGTATGTTGTAGATAAGAAATTCATCATTTTGTACGTTGCAGATAAGAAATTCGTCATTTTGTACGTTTTAAATTAAAAATTTATTATTTTGTACGTTGTAGATAAGAAATTCATCATTTTGTAAGTTGTAGATAAAAAATTTATCATTTTGTACGTTGTAAATAAGAAATTCATCATTTTGTACGTTGTAATAAGAAATTCATCATTTTGTACGTTGTAGATAAGAAATTCATCATTTTGTATGTTGTAATAAGAAATTCATCATTTTGTACGTTGTACATAAGAAATTCAACATTTTGTACGTTGTAGATAAGAAATTCATCGTTTTGTACGTTGCAGATAAGAAATTCATCATTTTGTACGTTGCAGATAAAAAATTCATCATTTTGTACGATGCAGATAAGAAAGTCATCATTTTGTACGTTGCAGATAAGCTAACTGCTGCTAAGCACGTTATCATATTTGTACTTTTTCAAAGGTCAAGGTCATTGAGCTTCACCGTTTTCTAAACACGTTTTGCGCTGTATCTCAAAATTGGCTGAACCGATTTTGCATTTGTTTCCGTTTTTGTTGTACTTTTTGGTTGGTTTGTTTGCTTGTTTGTTTGTTTGTCTTTGTTGGCTTGCAGATAGTTCAGATCGTGGCCTATCATTCTCTTTTCCTCTGACTTCTTTGGAATAAAGCCCAATCACAACACTTTCAAGAAAATTAACACTTGTAAAAATGCTTTTCTTCTTCTTCTTCTTCTTCTTTTTCTTCTTCTTCTTCTTCTTCTCCTTCTTTCGTTTTTTTTTTTTTTTTTTTTTTTAGCAGGGCTATGTACGTGTGTGTTTGGAAATACATTTGAATGTCTTGCCATCTTGTTTTCCACCTTGATCTAAAGTCTTATTCGCATTCCTCCGGTCCTGATTTGGCTCGGAAGAGTCCGCTGGACCTAAAGCAATAATAATGTAATGTCGCATTCCTAGGGACACAGCTGGATCGCTGTGATTTATTCTGTCAGCTTAGGTTTGGTAATCAATGTTCTGGAAAGTCTAGGTCTGTGTAGCAATTAGTAGACCTATACACAAGAGAAGCTCGCAAATGTATAAAGCAGACTGTTACAATACAGTTGTCATTTTTTTGTAACGTCGGTAGGCGTAATTATAATATATTCTGTCGATCGAAGATTTTCAACTCACCAAAAGTTGTTCCCACAGCTACAGACGAACTCTGCCAGTCCCCATTCCTGGTCCTGCGGCACGGGGTCATATCTGACCCTGCACACTCGGCATTTGGACACCTGCATGAACACGAACAACAACTTTAGCCTGCATTATCACAGACTCTATGTTCAATGTTGAGAGAGGCAAGTTGAAGACACAGGCGCCCGAGTTTGGTTGTCCCTCTGCTTGTATTTGTGTATCTCTCTGCTGGTATTTGTGTATTAGTAAGGCCTATTGAGAGAGCAACGTTACAATCTTAATGGCTTGTCTTCATTGGAAGGTTTGTGGAAGGTTCGTGAAGGTTCCAGCACTTTTTTTCGATGTTCTCTGATCCCGAACCTAGGTTGCTGAACCTTTTGGACAAAAAAAGGTTCAGGAACCTAAGTTCGGGATATGAGTACCTCGAAAACATAGTTGTTGAACCTCCACTAACTTTCTTTTTCTCGAGATTCTCCGATCTCGAACCTCGATTCCTGAACCTTTTCGAAAAAAAATTAATAGAGGTTCGGGGGACCTTCGTTCGAGATCTTCTAATTAAGACAGGCCTTAAGACATCTCTCACATTCAGACAGAGACTCCTGTGGTTGTAGACTGTTTCTTAAACGAAGTAGACTACGTGTGCAGGACGGACCTCCATGATGTTAGGAAATGTAACAGTGTTGTGCTGTGCGTTAGCACTGACCTCTTTCCTGGTTGGTACTTTGCGCCACCACCAGGTGTCGCAGGTCTGACAGGCGAACAGTCGGACGGAGGCCTCCAGGCCCTGGTTTAATGCTGCCTGCACGTATTCTGAGTCCCGCCGCAGAGCTGCTACCAATGCCTGGAAGTGGAATGGGTTTGATTGATTGATTGATTGTTGCTTTAGGTCCAGCGGACTCTTCCGAGCCAAATCAGGACCGGGTGGAATGGGTTAAAATTGACACACGTAAACTAGGCGTCCTTGCAGGCAAATTAATATCAGCTTTGTGTGGCATGGGTTAATGCTTAGTAGATAAATAGTTAGTCAATGTTTATATGGTCCAGCGGACTGCTAAGAGCCGAATCGGGACCATTTAGTAGGTTAGTAAAGTAGGCTAATAGTTCACTGAAAAAATGCTCTAAAAATTGACAAACGTTTTATCTAAAATAATATAGATAATTTTTTTTTATTTATAATCTGTATTATTTATTTCTTTTCTATATGCATTTTTGGACACTGCATACATGAGCGGTCCTATCACATTTCCCAAATAGAGAAAAATCCACCAGGGCAAATATTTCTCAATTTCAATGTCAAAGTCATTTAATGCAGTGAAGGTTAAAGGTAAAACTGACCCAGGCTCCAAAGTCAGCGTATTGAAAACTTGATCAACGAATACATGGATCAGCAGAATGGCGAATTAATGGATGGAAAATGGATAGATGGGAAAAGGATATAGGACTAAAGTGATGAAAGAAAGAAATAAAACGCTGCGAAGTGACTTTCACCGCACCTGCTGCAAGGAACTGTGTTGTTGCCCAAATAATCTTCCTGTTTTCGCACACTATACACATTCCCCTATCCTGGCCCTATTACATAGAAAAATGAAGCGGGTACACCTTTTAATAATGTATATTGTCACCTATCGATCAACGCACCTCATTTCTGCTGGCAATTAAACGCCGCACTTCTTCTGGTTCACCTGCAAAGAAAGAAATTTTTTTTTAGATTTTTTTATAGATTTTT
This sequence comes from Oncomelania hupensis, assembly GCA_036898135.1. Lineage (NCBI taxonomy): Eukaryota > Metazoa > Mollusca > Gastropoda > Littorinimorpha > Pomatiopsidae > Oncomelania > Oncomelania hupensis. Next base: position 156,082,082 of record CM072511.1, read on the forward strand.
TTAAAGATTTTTTTTAGATTTTAATGCTTTATTGTCCCTTTTTATCGGGAAATTACGGATGATTGTAACCGCTAACGCAATAAGTAGTGACCTACTTCTGTTCAATCAGTTGATTGGAGGTCATTATCTATTTCTGCATAGAACACAAGCCTAAGTGGGTCTTGATAGCCCACCGCCATAGCTCCAGTGGTAGAGTGTTGGCCTGGCCACCGCTGTCCCAGGTTCAAACCCCGTGGTGGGCAAGATTGTGGTGGCCATTTTTAACTGTCCATCTTAGCGGGATGATTGTTCTAGTGGCTCAGTGTTGATTTAGGCCCCTACCCCATCTTCTCTGTTATTGTTATCCCCGTGTCCCAATATCGCCAAGTGGGTGTAGACGTTAAACTTCAAAGTTTATTCATTCATATACATCTTCCCCAGAATGTCGTATTGATGATTCCTTAGTATCTAGGACAAAACAGCCATTGATACTCTGAGTGTTTAAGTTAACGTTTCACTGAAAAGTTGAACTAACATTTCATTTACAAGTTGACGTAACATTTCCCTTAACCGTTACATTATCACTTTAAGCGTTTAATTTAAAATCTGAAATAAACTGATTTTTGATTGATTTATTGTTGCTTTAGGTCCAGCGGACTCCTCCGAGCCAAATCAGGACCGGACAACCCCCGATCCGCATAAAAGATCTGCTGAAACAACCCTAGTGGGAAAATTGAACGCCCTCCACCGGCCAGTCACTTTACAATAAAGACATCCCACGCGGGGGACGGCTGAGGGTTTACCTCAACTACGCGAACCCCCGGTTACAAAAACAAAATAGAATACAACCATCATTACAAATCATCAACGAAACATATACATATAAAATGCCTATATTGCTAAATACTAACATCATAGGAAGCCCTAGTGACCACCCAGCAGAAAGCGTCCAACACTCCCAAGCTGATCCAACAGACCTCATACACAAACAAGGAGTCTTGTCCAGGAAGAGTTTTCAAGAAAAAGGGTAGGTCATTGATCTAGCGAAGAAGAAGATAGTATAGCAGAGTGATAGGACAGAGCAGGAATGGGAAAGAGTATATGAGGAAGATAGCAACAGTGGGAATTTAAAGCACTAAATTTCCAGAAAGTGGGGATACTATTTATACTGAAACCCCCGGCACTCCAACGGGGGTACTGTTGCCGCAGTGAATCTGTCATGCCTACAAAGGCAAGACAGGTTTTCAACTGGGGCTTTCACTGTTCCCTTTATAGGTTAGAACAATCTACAGTGGCAAGATTGCTCATGACCCCAAGGGGTCTGAAATAAACTATCACAATTTCTTTTCTTTTTTTAAATTCCTTCACAACTTCCTTTTTTTAAAATTCCTTCTTTCCTTTTAACAGGCGCCCCTATGTGAATGATTGTGATAGCTGCCGAAGCCTACAGCCTAAAGCATCGCTCTCTATATACCAAGGTAATAGTACAGGGAGAGCGACGCACTCTCTAGCGAGGCCTTCTCACATTCAGATAGGGCGCCTGCGTTCCTTTCGTTCCGTTACCGTTGAGAACAAAGTCGACAGCGTCAGTGAGAGATTCGTGCTCTCTCAGAAGTTCCAGGGCCTCGTCGTCGGAGAACCTGCCTCGGAACAGCTCACGCAGCTTCCGAGCCTGTCACACACACACAAACACACAATGGAACCTTAACAACGATGATGATGATGATGATGATGATGATGATGATGATGATGATGATGATGATGATGATGATGTTGTTGTTGATGATGATGATCATCGCCGTTAAGGCACTTAATGCACGAAAATGTTTCATAGTAGAAGTGCGCACAACGCAATGCACGAAAATGTTTCATAGTAGAAGTGCGCACAACGCAGAACACGATACAGTAAAACCTCCGTTTTACGACCTTTAAATTGCCATTAAAACGAGATCTTAAATTGGAGGGGTCTTAAAAAGAAGGCAGGACATTTTCGAAAAGGACATTTAGAAAATTAATTAAGTAAAATAAATACATGTACAAAAAGTACACATACCAATAAGTATAGGGAACATCTACCATCTTTCAGAAATATAGATTAAACTCTGTCTCACAACCAATACAATAATAATAATAATAATAATAATAATAATAATAATAATAATAATAATAATAATAATAATAATAATAATAATAATAATAATAATAATGAATGGTACTTATATCGCGCAAATCTCACATTGTGACTCATTGCGCACCCACTCGCATTCATCCATTGTACATCCTGTCATTACAACACATATGGCATAATATTACAATGAAATAAGAACAACAATAATAGTAATAATTATTTGAATGCAAGCTTGAACAAATATGTTTTCAGTTGCGATTTGAATGTTGCCAAGTCAGGTACGCCTCTCATGTTTGCCGGCAGCGAATTCCAGAGAGTAGGCGCAGCAAAAGAAAATGCACGTTCTCCGAAAGTTTTCATATTTCGAAGTGACGCTGTTAAAAGACGTTCAATACAGTCAATATCTTCCTGTTCCTCATTATTTATAAAATAAAAAAATCAATGTTGGTATGATAGTGTATGTTAGTGCTGAGTGCATGTTTGGAGTTATAACTATTTATAAGATAACCTTATTAATATTGTTGTAATTATTTTTATTCAATCATTGAATAGTTTGTTGGTCTTTTTTTTTTGTTTTTAAAGAAAGCGGTTTTTTCTGTTTGTTTGCATGATCCCCCACCCGTGCATGTTCTGTTAGTATGTCACTTTGAACACCAGACATGGTGTCGGCAAGATCTGACAGGCCCCTGCTCAGGGCAAATCTAGTCAGCTCCTTACAGTATTTCAAGCTGCTTTAATGCATCGTCTGCTGTTAAAAGTTGTAAACGAAACTGTTTTCTTCAAGCGCACAAATATAGTATTGCTTTGGAATCTGAATTTTTCAGATGCTAGGTCGTAAAATTTAATTATTTGAAGGTCGCAAGTCGCGTTTTAGAGGTAGTCGTTTAAGAGAGGTCGTTTATATAGTACAAAGCATCGGTGCATTTTTTTCCGGTCGTATGTTGGAGGAAGTCGTTTAAGAGAGGGTCTCAAAACGGAGACAGCGGGCAGACGTGACGTTCACCTACCAGGCAGCGCTACCTGTATAGTGTAACACCCCATCGCTTTAACTAACCGCATAATAAAGCACACCAAATTGCAAACAAATTATTGCCGAACACAGCGCTGTTGCTTTTGAAGGTTTGTGTGATGAATGTTGTTGCAACAAAAAGCTAAGTTGAAATAAAATAAAATGAAATTTAAAAAATATATATATTGAAAAACACGCAAAACATCACGAATCCCCACACGCAACGCCATGACATATTTATCTCTAAACATCGGCTTTAGCCCTGTATTCCCGAATGACATGGTTTAACCATTATCCCGTAAAAGCAACACAACTGAACAAATTGCACCTTGTAGAGACTAATGCGAAATCAATGATCTCTTCAATGGGAATTCTATATTTGCTCTTTTGTAGCGATATAAACATGTCAGTCAGTCGATTTTTTTCCCCCCAAGAACCATGAGAAATAAAACCCACATTGGGGAAAGTCTGGTAACATGAAACGGCATGTAAGCTTAATATGAAACGGCCTTGCAGGAGAAAAGAAAACACCAGATTGTACTTTCTGTGACTTGCTTCAAGCCTATGTAAGATCTATGCTCTGACGCTCAAGTCCTAGAATTTACAACTCTGATGTTGGCCATGTTTCCTATTACACTTCCTTTCATATTACCGAACTTTCCCTAACTGGATATCAAATTAAACCAACTATATATATTCAATTTCAAATCCTTTGGAATGATAAAATGGGCCGCGGAAGATATTTATACAAAATACAACAACAACAAAAACATGAGGTGCCACTAACGTTAGACCGTAAGATCTATCAATGCGCGAACTGTTGACTCCCTTTATACCCATGTTGTTGTAGACAGTGTAACTTAAGAGTCCATTCAAGCCGCTTTCTTGCTTGAAATGTCCCATAAATGACAAAGAAACAAAACCACACTACACAAATGGAATCGTAAAAATAAAAAATAAAAATAAAAAAAAAATAAAAAAAATAAAATAAAAAAAAATAATAATAATAACAATTTTTAAAAATATATAACAAGCTCTTTGTGTAGTCTACAGAGTTAGGGATTACGGTGTGTTCGAGTGCAATGCCCCTGCAGGTATACCATAACCACAGCGCCCGTATTGGAATGTGAGCGGAGTCTATGAATACTACTAGTAAAAATACTGTCGCCTGCAGCTATCTATATCTTTAGGGAGGTTTATTCACAGGCGGCCTAAAACCCGGTATGACTCCCACCTTGAAGTTTCCCCCGGTGGACACTTTGGTGTACCGGAATGTCCCCGGGAGACCGATTAGTGAGCGTCCCGGACTGTCATCCGAGGGACCATTAGGTATCACCAATCGGTCCACCGGAGGATAGTTCGGGACACCAAAGTGTCCTCCGGGGAGACCACCTGGGATGTCCCACACGTACTGCATTTGTCCCCCACCAAACTTTAAAATCGTCCCCATCCCAAAATGGCCTCCACGTGTTTTTAATCCTTCCGACAACCTCTCCCCCTCTCTTCCCCGTCTAAGTGTGATTCTGCATGGTTGATTGATTGATTTATTGTTGCTTTAGGTCCAGCGGACTCCTCCGAGCCAAATCAGGACCGGACAACCCCCGATCCGCATAAAAGATCTGCTGAAACAACCCTAGTGGGAAAATTGAACGCCCTCCACCGGCCAGTCACTTTACAATAAAGACATCCCACGCGGGGGACGGCTGAGGGTTTACCTCAACTACGCGAACCCCCGGTTACAAAAACAAAATAGAATACAACCATCATTACAAATCATCAACGAAACATATACATATAACATGCCTATATTGCTAAATACTAACATCATAGGAAGCCCTAGTGACCACCCAGCAGAAAGCGTCCAACACTCCCAAGCTGATCCAACAGACCTCATACACAAACAAGGAGTCTTGTCCAGGAAGAGTTTTCAAGAAAAATGGTAGGTCATTGATCTAGCGAAGAAGAAGATAGTATAGCAGAGTGATAGGACAGAGCAGGAATGGGAAAGAGTATATGAGGAAGATAGCAACAGTGGGAATTTAAAGCACTAAATTTCCATAAAGTGGGGATACTATTTATACTGAAACCCCCGGCACTCCAACGGGGGTACTGTTGCCGCAGTGAATCTGTCATGCCTACAAAGGCAAGACAGGTTTTCAACTGGGGCTTTCACTGTTCCCTTTATAGGTTAGAACAATCTACAGTGGCAAGATTGCTCATGACCCCAAGGGGTGTGATTCTGCATGAGACGTTCGTTGCTTTATCCGTTTCCTGGCTATGCGTTTGCAATCGTTTTGCTGCTGTCGTTGTCTTTTGTGTTGTTCATGTTTTTGTTTTGTTTTGTTTTGTTATGAATCTCTTTAGTTTACTGCCTGTGTATATGTGACGGTTCTGCAAAATATGGTCCAAAACTTAATTGTTTCAATGCGAATTATTCCCTTTTAAAAAAATTAGATTTGCCACTCGAAGTTCAGCTAGACTTTTTTTTGACAAGTATACTAACCAAATTTATTGCATAACTACAAGGTATGGGCTCAATTAAATATGGAAATATGTTATAGTTTGCAATTGACGTTTTTGAAAATAATACGTAATGTGAAAACTAGCACGCCGACCTGCATGGTTCTCTCCCTGTTTCCTTAGCACGTTGCTTTGTTTTTAGTATAAACTGTGTATTGAATGTTGTAACGATTCCACTAACATGTCAGTGTTTATGTTTCGTCTGTGTTCTTATTTATTGTTATTTTTAACTGCGGGTATAAATTATCTCACTTAACTACTAAGGTTGCTGGGCTCCCCTGCCTGTAACACAGCAAAAGAGGTAGGGGGTGGGGTGGGGGGGGGGGGGGACAACAATCGGAAGTGAACTGGCTTGACACTGAACGAAGCCATGAGGGTTACTGCATGAGTACAGAGAACGAAGGAGTACGCTGGTTAAACGATCATCTGTGGTGCCATAACAACTTTCAAGTTACGGGATATGACAGGACAGGATAGGATGATAGGATAGTTAACTACTGTTCATTCTTTACTAAATGATCTTGGCCTATCCTTTATATTGACACATGGTTGTAATTATTATTTTAATTATTATAAGACTTTAGTCAAACAGCACTTGAGAGACCAGTTTCTGCAATCATGGCATTAGGATATATAATAACTACTGAACATGAAAGTTGTATTACATATATCATTTTTAAGGGTACCGTTTGCTTTGAGGATTATTTAGTGCATTTATCACCCTTATTGAGAAGAACCCTGTTAAATCAAGACATGGCTGTAACACATTGCCAATTCAAACCCAGAGATATCTGAATATTCCGAGAAAAGAAAGGCTGTGTTCTTTGTGTTATCAAGATGAAATAAGCGATTAACACAATTATGTGTTTAACTGTATTAATCCCCTCATAAAGGACAACCGATTTTCCCAATATTTTAAAAATCGTCCAATGGAAATCAGTTAATGAATTCAAAATCAAAAAGCAGGCTAATGAATTGATGACACTTGATTGCAATTATATTTTCACTCTTTGAATGATGACGCATTGCATTTTTTCTTCCTTTTTGAATCCCATAAATCTTGCTTAGTGGTCAACTGTGATGTGTGTGTGTGTGGGGGGGGTGAGTGTATGTGTGTGGGAATGGGGGTAGGGAGGGTGGGGGTGGAGTGGGGTGGGTGGGTGTGTGGTTGCATTTTGTGCGTGTATGTGTGTGTTGTTTGTGTACTTGCTGGAGTGTACTTTCCCCGTCTCTTCTTTTTCCACGATTACATTTTTTTCTCGCAATGTATGCTGTGGGTTGTATCTTTTTTTTCTTCTGTTTTTTTCTTCAACATTTGGCTATTCTACTTGTTCAGACTGTTTGTTATTTTTAGGGATGGGGGGGGGGGGGGGGGGGGGGGGGGGGGGGGGGGGGGGGGGGGGGGGGGGGGGGGAACTACTGTACCGACGGGTGCCACGAACAGTTGGACCTGGTGTTTGCTTTTTTTTCATGGTGAGCCGTCGTTATTAGCTTGTGTATTATTTAATATTATATAGTTTTATTGCTCTCATGTACTGCAATGCTCATTGCGTTATGTTATGCCGCGCCGTTCTTGCTGTCTTTCGTACATTGCATACCTCCAAATACCCCATTCCCACTCCCCACCTTTTCTGGCTATACTACCCTTCTTGGCTAGGAGCCTAGTTCAATATGTTGTGGATTTATTGTATGTGTAATGAAAGGACAAAGTTTAAGTTCATGGCATACATCTTAATCCTTTTGGTCCCAGTATAGTAATGAGTCCACTGAAAATGGCATAGACTGATTGAAACAACGGCGATATGAACTAACATCTCATTGATGAGTTCCACGTCCTTGGGTGTTTACAGTTTTGATGGATGTGAAACTTTGAATGCTGGTTTCATTCAAAAACAGGTCGACGCACAGTGCAACATCAAATGGTTGGCTTTCTTAAAGAGCCGCTGCCGCTGTGCAGCGCTACCAACAATAAAGTAGAATATATCCACTGTTTATTGTTCGATTGAGATCAATCTTGGTACACATCTTCCTTTAGGTCCTAGCTATGTGTCCACACAGATTTACAGTGCTCGAGAATGAGGGTTGGGAGAGGGGGCGGGGAGGGGGGAAAGTAGAGGGGAAGGCTTTGAGCCGGGGTGTATAATGGCCGCGTTAGTGTCCAGCAGTTGGTGTATATAAGTATAGATACACACTAGGTGCATAGGAATACTGATGTTTTTTTGTGTGTGTTTTTGGTTCTTTTCTTTATTTTTGTGTGTTTAAAAATACTGGAAGCTATGTACGCACTTTTCCCCACATTACCAACCAGGCTCAATGCGCGGCAGTCTGTACCAATATACACGCTCACACCTTTCACCCACTTTCACATACAACTACTCCTTCGGATGAGAGTATAAACCGAGGTCTAGTCTATGTACGCACGCCTTTTATCGCATGGACTTTAAAGATCCTGATGCTCATGTCCTAGACGAGTGAGTGGCGGTTACACAAATACACCCAACAAGCGCTAGGTCCATTTGCCCCATCCAGGGTGGCTTAGGACTGTGCTTAATCATCGGGGCGTCAGACGATGAGCCCAAAGGTTGCAGGTTAACTAGATCCTGCATCTACAAGCGCCTTGAGCAGCTCTTGAGCTATAAAAGCGCTATATAAAACTGATTACATTAAAAAAATAATTAAAATACAACAAACACACAATCTATCACCGAAACATAAATGCATGGAAATCGCTTTAAAATTGTTTTGATTTATTATTGCTTTAGGTCCAGCGGACTCTTCCGAGCCAAATCAGGACCGGACAACCCCCGATCCGCATAAAAGATCCGTTGAAACAACCCCAGTGGGAAAATTGAATGCCCTCCACCGGCCAGTCACTTTACAATAAAGACATCCCACGCGAGGGACGGCTGAGGGTTGACCTCAACTACGCGAACTCCCCGATTACAAAAACAAAATAGAATACAAACATCATTATAAATCATCAACAAAAAAAACATACATATAAAATGCCTATAGTGCTAAATAGTACATTCATAGGAAGCCCTAGTGACCACCCGGCAGAAAGCGTCCAACATTCCCAAGCTGATCCAACAGACCTCATACACAAACAAGGAGTCTTGTCCAGGAAGAGTTTTCAAGAAAAAAGGTAGGTCATTGATCTAGCGAAGAAGAATATAGTATAGCAGAGTGGTAGGACAGATCGGAAATGAGAAAGAGCAAATGAGGAAGACAGCGACAGTGGGAATTTAAAGCACTAAATTTCCAGAAAGTGGGGATACTATTTATACTGAAACCCCCGGCACTCCAACGGGGGGAACTGTTGCCGCAGTTAATTTGTCATGCCTACAAAGGCAAGACAGGTTTTCAACTGGGGCTTTCACTGTACCCTTTATAGGTTAGAACAATCTACAGTGGCAAGATTGCTCATGACCCCAAGGGGTAATCGCTTTAAAAGGGGCGGAAAGGAACTCGAATTTTGATGTGTGAAATTTTAGATCCACTGCATCCAATAACATTATTACAGAGATTGAGGAAAGCGGAGTACCCGGAGAAACCCTCGGTGACATGCATAGCCTCATACTAAGTCACATACCCCTTGGGGTCATGAGCAATCTTGTCACTGTAGATTGTTCTAACCTATAAAGGGAACAATGAAAGCCCCAGTTGAAAACCTGTCTTGCCTTTGTAGGCATGACTAATTCACTGCGGCAACAGTTCCCCCCGTTGGAGTTGTTGTTGTTGTTTGTAGATTATAGTCACACGACACTTTCGCATATAGGTGACTACTGGACCGATTTATACTGACACCAGCGGGCCAGTTGTTGGTAAAGGGGAAAATAATATGATCACACGTTGACCAATCCGGGATTCGAACCAGCGACCTTTCGGTTACTAGCAAGACGCTCTTACCAACTGAGCTACCCGGCCCCTCTCCGTTGGAGTGCCGGGGGTTTCAGTATAAATAGTATCCCCACTTTCTGGAAATTTAGTGCTTTAAATTCCCACTGTCGCTGTCTTCATCATTTGCTCTTTCCCATTCCTGATCTGTCCTATCACTCTGCTATACTTTCTTCTTCTTCGCTAGATCAATGACCTACCTTTTTTCTTGAAAACTCTTCCTGGACAAGACTCCTTGTTTGTGTATGAGGTCTGTTGGATCAGCTTGGGAGTGTTGGACGCTTTCTGCCGGGTGGTCACTAGGGCTTCCTATGATTGTATTATTTCGCACTATAGGCATTTTATATGTATGTGTTTTGTTGATGATTTATAATGATGGTTGTATTCTATTTTGTTTTTGTAACCGGGGTGTTCGCGTAGTTGAGGTCAACCTTCAGCCATCCCCCGCGTGGGATGTCTTTATTGTAAAGTGACTGGCCGGTGGAGGGCATTCAATTTTCCCATTAGGGTTGTTTCGGCAGATCTTTTATACGGATCGGGGGTTGTCCGGTCCGCGAACTTGTTTTTTCCAACCTAGTTCCAGTCACTTTCCCGAAAAAGGCAATTACCGAAGTCGAACGAAGCTCTCCGAGTCGAGCGGAGCTATCCGATGTTTTACGAACGAATGCTGGCAGGACTACGTGAAACCACAGGCTGGGAATTCTCGTCTTTCGTAGGCCTCAATTACATACTATACTACGTACGTATTTAGGAGTTTACAAAGACAAAAGAAAAAACTTCAGAGCCTGTGGTGAAACATCCGTGCATAAAAATAGCCGCTGCTAGATCTAATTCTCTCTGAAAATCCTTATCGGGAAGAGAGGGGACTATAAACTGATACACACTCTAATTCTATTTCGATCTGCACAGCTTCAAGCTCAAGTCGAGATTTGCATTTTGAAGCAGTTAGTATTATTATTATTATTTTATGATGAATAATATACTGACATAATTAGTAATAAGGAGTAAAAGTAATACATAACACATATGTGGTAGATGACCTAATATCTATGAAAATGTATATGGGAGGTAACCGCAGCCTTGTGTATTTTATAGTTGGCAAGAGTTATGTTTCTTGGATATTACTCTCGCTCTATTCACACTTTTCTGCTATCCTATGCACCAACGGGAATCCCCTCTATGAAAAATACTTCCGGTTTTTTTTCTCCGCGTGTTTTAGTGAGTTATTTCCAAATATTCAAGAATAATAACATGTGTCACTGGCCACCTGTATCGTACCCTCACATATTTTTATTTTTTTTGCTGCAGTTTATTATCCCTTTCTATCGCCAGTGGCGCGCCTAAACCCTACCTACCTAACATTATTTGTGAATTTTTGAAAAATATTAGGAAAAACATAACGCCCAGATGCTGGCTCGAACCCACACCTGTCAGGCGCCATTGGTTTCTGGCTTGTGGACAAGGCAAGTTAGTCCCGCCTTAGCCCACTTGGCCACAACGCTCGCCTAACATATAGTCAGTTACTTCGTGTTTTGTGAAGGTTGCGACGGCGAACCTATGGAAAACTACAAGAGTTTTCAGGTCCTGTTTCACTTTCTGTCGATGATCGACGCACCTCCGAAGTCGCCACAAATACAGGCCTCTACGATTGTTTTTTGCATTCTTTCACTGAGCATGTACTTCCTTCACCGTTTTTATATTTATCCCACTCGTTTTCTGGCTCTAACAATCGTCGTTTTCGGCAATTTGCCATATTTAAAAGTCACGCATCAAGCTTTGATAAAAGCAAAACAAGCGAAACCGGAACTTGGTTTCATATAACCTCGTTTTAATTTATAATGGCGATACCCACGAGTTTTTATGAGAGGTGCCGGAAAGTTGTGAATAAGTTGGTTTTAGCAACAATAAACGAGTTATTTTTGTATTGTTTATAATATTAAAATATTTGTTATTTTTATAAGAGTAGAAATGGTGCAGTATGTTAATTATAATAATAGTTGTTTTTATGGTTGTTCTGTTAACATTTTGGGCACGCTTTAAAGACTTCATTTTCTTTTTTGGATGGAAATGGCAACTTAATTTATAGATTCGTCCCTGCTCACTAAAAGGTAATTTTTGTGCTGTTTTTTATTGAGACATGCTGTATAATTATTGCATTTTATAGTTGAAGATACCAAATATGCACAAATAGTAGTTTTGATTGTGTATTTGACGGTATTTTTGCCATAATTTGATGTTGAAAATGTTGATAATTAACAGACCATGTGCTGTGCTCAAAAATCTAGAAGGTTCGTCATGTATTGTAACTGATGCCGGATTTTTGGTTGCATTTGCAGGTTTCGCCTAAGCAGCGGGGTTTATTTATTTTTTTCTTCTTTGTTTTTGTTAGCTTTGGGTTGTTTTGGGGGTTTAGTCTCTTAGTGTTGACTTAATTTGGTTTGGATTATTATGGTATTTTTGAAGACACAGAAACTGAAACTGAAAGTAGGTTAAAGATAGAAAACAGAAGTTATTTTATTATTATATTAGTTTATGGATACATGTTAATATTGTTTATTTTAATGTAAGAAATCCCAGTGTACCACCCCCTTGCCCCTTCTCGACGACATAGAAATAAAAGAATTATTAATAAAAGTTGTTGAAATTAATATTTTATTTCTTTCTTAATTTAGTTTTGTTTATGATTTCTCTCTTCTTTTGTTCTATTGAGAGTTGTGGGTGTGTGGTCTTTCCTGTCTAAAATAATTTAAAATCTTTATAACCCATCACTCGGTTACAGATTAAGCACACATACAACGATTTCACATCTATATCAACAATAAAACCATGACAAAACTTCAAAGCGCTATGGATACGTTGATGTCACTTCAGCACAAGGCAAAGCAAGTTTATAATGGTCTCAAAAAACAGTGACATTTTTATTGCAAGCACCAAAGCAATTATTTATTTAACTGATATTATTCTTTTTAACTGATACAGTACATTTGTTATGTATCTCAATGATATGTATTTTAATGAGAAACACGTATTAAAAACATGTTGCGTGGCGGGCGGAAATTTCTATAAATCATCTGAAAACTTTGGTAAATCTATAAGAAAAAATAACCAGTAACACTATCTGAATATTTCGGGTTACACCCAACTTCAGCAAAAACAAAAAAAACGTCACTGACCATATTTACACCCTTGAGCACGCACAGCAGCACACTATTCTTTTTTTTTTTTTTTTTTTAAAGTAGGAATAATAATAATAATAATAATAATAATAATAATAATAATAATAATAATAATAATAATAATAATAATAACACAAACAAAACAAATAAATAAATTAAAGATTTAACTAAATAACTATGCTACTACTACTACTACTACTACTACTACTACTACTACTACTACTACTACTACTACTACTACTTGCGAAGTTGTGGTCTCGATTTTGTGGTCCTGATTCGGCTCTTTGCAGTCCGCTGGACTCTGTAAGCAATGAATAACTATTAAGCTTTTAATTTAACTCTGATCTCGAGTTGTCTTGATTTTGTGGTTCTGATTCGGCTCTTTGCAGTCCGCTGGACCCTGTAAGCAATGAATAACTAAGTATTAATTTAACTGTGATCTCGAGTTATAAAAAAAAAAATTCGCTTAGCCTACTCGTCCTTCTCCGGAAATTTCAAGATTCGAATATTATAAAATATAGGCCTAAATATTATTAATTAGAATAGATATACTTTATACATTTATTTACGTAGGCTATAAAACAAACAATACAAGTCTAATAATTATATTCAGCTAGTGAGCTTCTTCGCTGCGCGGAGACTGACTTATAATATGATTATGTAGATTAAGCCTATGTATACTGCATAACAGTGTCTACTTGGTTCTAGGCAGGAAATGGGCAATGCTATTATTAGCCTTTACTGCTGAGAACTAACAAAATGCAAATCAAGGAACGCAACTATTAAATATGGTCGATAATAATTGTGCTCATATTATGCTCATATTAACAAAGTATACCGTTGCGAAATGCTAAGTCTGTGTAAATCGACCAGAATTAGAAGCAACAGCGATCATTTTTAATGTCAGCTAGTCGTAGCCATGCAAGCATCATTTCGTAACACATCGGAGAGCTTCGTTCGACTTCGGTGATTGCCTTTTTGGGCGAATGACTGGAACTAAGTTGGAAAAAACAAGTTTGCGTCCGGTCCTGATTTGGCTCGGAAGAGTCCGCTGGACCTAAAGCAACAATAAATCAATCAATCAATACTAAGTCACATAAGTTCGCCCCTTGAGAGAATGGAATCCGCGACCTTCGGCAGAGGAATCCGGCGTCTAACCCAATGCGCCAAAAGGCCACTCGTATATGCATTTTTGTTTTTTAAGATAACAAAAATTGTCGCATATTATGAATCAATCACACACAAGCAAACACACAGACAGACAGACACACGCGCGTGTTCACGCCCATATACACACACACGCACGCGCTCACACATACTCACACGCACACTTTAGCGTGCAATATAGAGAGGATTTGGGGGAGAGGTGAAGACGGGATGAGGGCTTTTTAGGTAAGGATGGGGTAGAGTTTGGTGGGGGGACAAATGCAGTATGTGAGGGACAAACCAGTCGGTCTCCCTTGGGGACACTTTGGTGTCCGGGAATGTCCACCAGGGGACTGACTACACTTTGGTGTCCCAAACTGTTGTTCCCCGGTGGACCGCCGACTGGTGATACCTAATCCCCGGGGGACAGTCCGGGACACCAAAATGTCCCCCGAGGGACACTTCCAGGAGAGGGAGGGGGGAGGTGGGACAGATCGGGGTGTTACACGGGGACACATAACAAGACAGTCCACGTCGAGAGACAGAGGAAGAGATGGGATATTTGTCTGCCTGTTTTCAGGCAAAACTCAACCGCGTCTTCTGCATTTTACATGTTCAAGACTGAAACAAAATTAAAAAAAAAAAAACACACACAAACACACACACACAAACACCAAACAACACATGACCTCTGATTTACATATAGACCTATACACAATCATGTCTACACAGCTTCGTCGTTTTTTCTAAGGTTACATGTGTCGATTCTCAGCAGGTGAGCCATGCACGTGTGGAAAGGAAGCTTGACTGTCGTTGGTGACAGAACACATAGCACTAGGCAGCCCTGTGTAGCGCGTTGAGACTCAATCAATACAAACAGTGGTCTGGAAATGTATATTCCACTGCTCTATGTTCTTTTAATTTCTATCGTTCTTTCTTTCTTATCTTTCTTTTTCTTTCTTTGGTTATTATTATTGTTGGTTTTTTTCGGTAGGGAGTGGCCTGCAAGGGTTGGGCAAGAGGATAAGTATCTAAAGTAATTTTTGTTTCAACCGAAGTTAAATTAAATCACTGAATTCCCCGAATAACTGGCCATAAAGCGATTTCCACATAATTCTTGTCTCTATTTTATTCTATTATCTGTGTACGTGTATTAAAGTGAATTACCTTAGATAGCAATGAAATAGATCGATAGGTTATTGAGGTCGTGCAAACGTAAATGAAGGTCAATGTGTACTGGTACAATAGTACGCAGTAAGCTATGTAATATGAAATATTGTGACGTGAAATAGGGTCGCTGCGACCGAATACAGACAAATATTGTGACTTTCGCGCGACCATAGTTCATGGGAAATGTGGTCGCAAAGAGCTATAATGTGTGCTGCACATCGTGAAATACTGTCGCGTAGTGACACATTTTCATAGGCTTTGCGAAAGATTTTCATTTAAAAGTACTGTCGCTGCAATCCTATTTCACGAGCGGACATAATTATTTCATGCTACACCTATTGTGCTTCGCAATAATTATAATTATTTATAGTTGAAGCCGTTGAGCAACACTTAAATAATCAAGTACAGTCATAGCTACTGTGTGCGTTAACCAAGCGCTGTACACATAATAATAATAATAATAATAATAATAATAATAATAATAATAATAATAATAATAATAATAATAATAATAATAATAATAATAATAATAATAGTTAGTTAGTTATTCATTGCTTACAGGGTCCAGCGGACGGCAAAGAGCCGAATCAGGACCACAAAATCAAGACCACAACTTCGCTGAAAGAGGACCCACCCCTAATCCACATAAAAGATCTGCCGAAACAACCCTAGTGGTAACACTGAAGGCAATCCACCAGCCGGTCACTTTACAATAAAGACATCACACGCAGGGGACGCAGAGGCTGTACTCTAATTTATCGAACCCCCGTTTACAAAAACAAAATAGAATACAAACATCATTATAAAATATCAATAAAACACATACATATAAACTGCCTACATTGCCAAATAATAACATCATACAAAGTCCCAGTGACCATTTGGCAGAAAGCGTCCAATATTCTCAAGCTGATCCTACAGACCTCACACACAAATAAGAAGTCTTGTCCCGAAGAGTTTTCAAGAAAAAAGGTAAGTGACTGGTCTAGCGAAGAAGAAGATAGTATAGTAGATTGATAGAACAGACTATAGGAATGAGAAAGAACAAAGGAGAAAGACAGCATAGTTGGAATTTAAAGCACTAAATTTCCACAAAGTGGGGATACTATTTATAATGAAACCCCCGGCAACCCCACGGGGGAATAATAATAATAATAATAATAATAATAATAATAATAATAAGAAGAAGAAGAAGAAGAAGAAGAAGAAGAAGAAGAAGAAGAAGAAGAAGAAGAAGAAGAAGAAGAAGAAGAAGAAGAAGAAGAAGGTTGTGTAGGAGAAGACGAAGAGAGGGAAGAGGAGGGGAAAAAATAAGAACAACAAGAAGAAGAAAAACAACAACAAATAGTAACAATTGGTAGCTATAGTGATAACACTCTCCACATAGTTCCTGTTAGATGTTTCTATTAGATCAACTAAAGAAGAAGAAGAAGAAGAAGAAGAAGAAGAAGAAGAAGAAGAAGAAGAAGAAGAAGAAGAAGAAGAAGAAGAAGAAGAAGAAGAAGTAGTAGAAGAAGAAGAAGAAGAGTCTAATCTTTAATTTCATAAAACTCCGCCCGCCTCACATACGCACGCGCGCTGCTAAAACACACACACGCACCCACCCACCCACAAACTGAGAGCCAACACACATTGCACAAACAGAACACAATCAGATGCTATAGAAACGAAAAGAAAGCAAGGATCAATTTAACTATTTCTGGAACAGGCAAGTCTTCACAGAGATGCGAAAAGAGGTGGCATAGTCAGAGTTACGAATATTGAAAGGAAGGGCATTCCCGTTGCAAGGAGGTTGGCAGCAGGAGGAACGTTGCCTAAATGGTTTTGTGTTGACAGGAAGACTTCTGAAGATTTTGGAATTGTTGGCTGAAAGAGTGTGTCTGGACGGTTTAAAAAGACTGCGGAGATCAGACAGGTACTGGGGCCGGGAAGCTCAGTTGGTAGAGCGACTTACTGGTAACCGAAAAGTACCTGGTTCGAATCCAGGATTGGGCAACGTGTGACCATATTTTCCCCTTACCATCAACTAGTTCGCTGGTGTCAGAATAATGTGACCAGTAGTCGCCTATAATCTACAATTACCCTTTTAGATAGGAACCGAGGACCGCTGCTTGACAGAACGTTGAAGCAAGCACACAAAATATTAATGCATTGCATGCCTTAGTCAAAGAATAACTTTTACATTACATTATTATTGCTTTAGGTCCAGCGGACTCTTCCGAGACAAATCAGGACCGGACAACCCCTGATCCGCAAAAAGATCTGCTGAAACAACCCTAGTGGTAAAACTGAAAGCTCTCCACCAGCCAGTCACTTTACAATAAAGACATCCCACGTAGGGGACGCTGAGGCTGTACTCTAATTTATCGAACCCTCGTTTACAAAAACAAAATAGAATACAAACATCATTATAAATTATCAACAAAACACATACATATAAAATGCCCACATTGCTAAATAATAACATCATAGGAAACCTTAGTGACCACCTGGCAGAAAGCATCCAATATTCCCAAGCTGATCCAACAGACCTCATACACAAATAAGGAGTCTTGTCCCGGAAGAGTTGTCAAGAAAAAAGGTAGGTGACTGGTCTAGCGAAGAAGAAGATAGAACAGAGCAGGACTGAGAAAGAGCAAACGAGAAAGACTGACAGTGGGAATTTAAAGCACTAAATTTCCAGAAAGTGGGGATACTATTTATACTGAAACCCCCGACACCCCAACGGGGGTAGTCCAAGAATGGGCTACACTAATTGATAGTAGAGGTTGGTAACAAATTATGTATTTAGGACAACAGATGAAAGCTGTTTTTACTCTTTTGAAATAATTAAAAGTAAAATTACTTCGATTAAAAATGCTCTCACGGGAGCCAACTTTCTGTAATGCTTCTTCATACGGTGATTTACTCCCCACCCCCACCCCCTCCAACTCCAACCCCTACCCCAACCCCGAATCACCTCAGCGACACGGCACATAGAAGAAGCCGGCCATACAGCACCCGTCTAGGCATACGTGGACACTAGTATGCACGCATTCCACCGCCCGGACTTTAATACAGATTATGACGCTCATGTCCTAGACGTGAGTGTGTATGTGTATGTGGGTACGGCGGGTGTGTATGTGTGTGTATGTATGTGTGTAGCTAACAAGTACTAGACCCATTCTCACCCATCCCCATGATTGTGCTCTGTGATCTGGGTGGTCAGACTTTGCAACTTAGGCAGCAAGCGGGCGCCTTGATGTAAATCCTGTATCCACCTTACCCCCGTTGGGGTGCCGGGGGTTTCAGTATAAATAGTATCCCCACTTTCTGGAAATTTAGTGCTTTAAATTCCCACTGTCGCTGTCTTTCTCATTTGCTCTTTCTCATTCCTGCTCTTTTCTATCAATCTGCTATACTATCGTCTTCTTCGCTAGACCAGTCTCCTACCTTTTTTCTTGAAAACTCTTCCGGGACAAGACTCCTTGTTTGTGTATGGGGTCTGTTGGATCAGCTTGGAAATATTGGACGCTTTCTGCCAGGTGGTCACTAGGGCTTCCTATGATGTTATTATTTAGCAATGTAGGCATTTTATATGTATGTGTTTTGTTGATAATTTATAATGATGTTTGTATTCTATTTTGTTTTTGTAAACGGGGGTTCGATAAGTTGGGGTGAAGCCTCAGCCGTCCCCTGCGTGGGATGTCTTTATTGTAAAGTGACTGGCTGGTGGAGAGCTTTCGGTTTTACCACTAGGGTTGTTTCAGCAGATCTTTTATGCGGATCGGGGGTTGTCCGGTCCTGATTTGGCTCGGAAGAGTCCGCTGGACCTGAAGCAATAATAATGTAATGTAAACTTTGAACCTCAAGAGCAATAAGAACTATACAAGAACACTGGATTGGATTTACAAGTCCACAAGTACAGGTGACAGGTTAGATAAACACACGTACGCGCACACTGGTTGGTCTGGGTGATTCTGTGGTCTGTGGTCACTTCGCTAGATGGGGGCAAGTTTTTGTCTAACATAGTGTACTCCACTTACTTGTATTGGGTGGAGATTTTCTTACCCCACCTCTCTCTGGTAGGTAAAAAATAATTATAATTATAATTATAGCAATTTCTACGTTTAGGTGTGTGAAGATATTTCTTTAACTAACTGTAGTGCCTGACAAAACGG
Organism: Oncomelania hupensis; assembly: GCA_036898135.1. Lineage (NCBI taxonomy): Eukaryota > Metazoa > Mollusca > Gastropoda > Littorinimorpha > Pomatiopsidae > Oncomelania > Oncomelania hupensis. The sequence continues at coordinate 156,101,267 of CM072511.1, forward strand.
GCATTCCTTCTCACCTTTTAATTATTCTTATTAAAACCAATATCCTCTCGTACTTTAGCGCCTGAATAAACGGCGATTAATTTTTCGCCTTTGAATAATTCTCATTTAAATCCTAGCATGACTGCAAATCTTTTTAAAAGGAGTATTGTTTCGTGGCGTTGTTGTGATTCAGGTTTATCCTAAAGAACAAAATGAAAGCATGAGATATTGAGCCACTATCTGAACTATATGCAAACAATAAAATAAATAAACAGAATAATTTAAAAAATCGGTTCAGCCAATTTTGAGAAAAGGCGCTAAACGTTTCTGTAATATAATTGACTTCAGCCATTCTGGGTTTTAGAGAGAGAGAACGACAGAAAGAGAGAGAGAGAGAGAGAGAGAGAGAGAGAGAGAGAGAGAGAGAGAGAGAGAGAGTTTTCCAGAAATGATAACAAAGCACATTTAGCAATCTTATATTAATAAGATACCCAAAGAGAGACGCGTTAAAGGCATAGGCGCTCGCATGTCCAGATGCAAGCGCCTGTGGTTTAGGCGTTTACAGTGTGATCAATTTAATATTGTGCTCCATTGTATACCTTGAGTTACTTATTTAGCGAAGACAACATCCTGTATTCGATCTATGCTCCCTGGCCGAACAGATAAATAGTATATCCATTCACCAAGGACCGGTGAAAATGATAATAAACATAAATAGAATGCAAATGCCATTGCAATTGTAATAGCGGAGCTTCATGATGATATAAAATAGTTTGCAGAGATAACTGCAATGTAAATAGTGAAGATTTGTATAAAAACTGATACGCTGGAGAAAAAAAAAAGTACGACAATCCACTCATTTTTATAAGATATTCTAAGATACCATCGTAAAATTCACTCTCGTATCGTACAACTACCATTATCATACGAAACGAAATCTCCTGATTGTGTCACACAGAGTTGGTCTATATCAGACTGTTGAGGCCATAGGAGCCCGTATCGGAATGTGAGCGGTGTCTAATACTTCTAGAATACAAGTATCAAGTCTTGGTAGACGCCAGACAGTGTTGGCCTATATAATAATATTATGAGCTTACACTACTTAAGAGTGGTAGTGTTGGATCTATATATCTGTTCTGTATTCAATTGCCTGCCCTAACTAATAAATACAGTCTTTGCTGACATTGATTTTGCCCGAGTGTCGCACCTATACCCTCTTCCACCACCACCCTTAGTCACACCACCCTTACACACTCCTCTCCACATAGAAAACTAGCTTGTCCTGTTCTATCATCGCTCATAAATCACGTTCACAATTGGCAAGACATCTGTCCTCGTTGCATTCAGCACAGGCTTCCAAGTCTATTCTCTCTCTTCCCTCTATACTCTTATATCAACATTGGTAGAATATAGAGAGAGTAGAGAGACTTCGAAGCCTGTGCATTCAGTTGCATATAATATTATGCAAATATAGCACCCGGTACACATTGGTCGAAGGCTACTAGAAGCATGCGTTAATAGTCACATCAAGAGGCAGTAAAGCATGCTCTCATGCTTCAGAGCACTGCTTCCTATACTCAAGCTCTATAGTCACGGAAAAAGCGCAATGTCACTGTAAATATACAGAATGTTGCTCTACAACATTCCTCTCTTTCCGTCTCAAAAACCCATTTGCCTTCTTGGATTCTTAAATTGCATGAAACCATGTGAGGACACTATCCGTCGTCAACAAACTGTTCAAAAACATTCTCAAACGGTTCGTAAAAGACAGTTGACCTAGAAACAAATACAGTTTGACCTAATTCGTCCAATAGAGGAGACGAAACTTACATTTTCTATTTTCATGAGTTCATGGGTCAATGCTCCTAGGGCTTGAAGAAGCAGTGCTCTGAAGCATGAAAGCATGCTTTATGGCCTGTTGAGGCGACCACTACAGCATTCTTCTAGTAGCCTTCGGACCAAGGTGTATCGGGTGCATATAGGTAATACTAGTAAGAAGAAGGAGAAGAAGAAGAAGAAGAAGAAGAAGAAGAAGAAGAAGAAGAAGAAGAAGAAGAAGAAGAAATAAATAAATAAATAAATAAATAAATAAATAAATAAATAAATAAATAAATAAAACACTTGCGCTGTATAGCGCACCATTGCCACATTGGCTACAGGAAGTGCTGGTGGGCTGTAATAATAATAATAATAATAATAATAATAATAATAATAATAATAATAATAATAATAATAATAATAATAATAATAATAATAAAAATTAAAAAAAAAAAAAAATAATAATAATAATAATAATAATAATAATAATAATAATAATAATAATAATAATAATAATAATAATAATAATATCCCGTATCTCGGAAGTCGTTGGAACACCAAAGATGATCGTTTAACCAGCGTACTCCATCTTTCTCTGTCCTCAGCAACCTCTTGGCTTCGCTCAGTGTCAAGCCAGTCCATTCTCGAAGGTTGTCCTCCCACCTCTTTTTCTGTCTCCCTCTTCTTCTGTCTCCTTGCACCGTGCCTTGCAGGATGGTCTTTGCAAGACCTGATGCTCTGGTGACGTGGTTATACCATTGGATTTTTTTTTCTTCACCACTGTGAGCATGTCATCGTGTTGTTCATGGTTTGTGTGATGGTCTGTCGGACTTCGTCGTTGGTGATGTGCTGGGTATGTCCAGAAGTCTTCTGTAGCAGCTCATCTCCATGCTTTGTATTCTTCGTTGCAGATCTCCTGTGAGGGCCCACGTTTCGCAAGAGTATAGGAAAATGGAGAGGAGCGCAGCAGCCTTCCCTTAGAATGTAGATTGATGGTCCTGTCTTTCCAAATGGGCTTTAACCTGGTCAGGGAACAATTAATTGTGCGATCCTGGAGAGGACTTCCTGTCGGAACCCATTGTCTGATACAATGGCTCCTAAATATTTGAAGCTATGCACTGCGTTGAGAGATTTGCCTTGGACTTTGAAGTCCGTGTTGATGCCATTGGTGTTGTTGGTCATTATTTTGGTTTTCTCTGCACTTATTTCCATTCTATAGGCTCTGAAGGTGGTGTCAAGCCTCTGTACCAGCTGTTCAAGTTCTTGTTCCTCTACAGCCAATCAATCAATGTCATCCGCAAAACGGAGGTTGGAGATAGCTCTGCCCCCTATGCTGACTGCCTTCGTGATCTGCAAGGGCATCTGACATGATGCGCTTCAGGAAGATGCTGAAGAGTGTTGAAGAGAATAGGCATCCTTGACGCACGCCGATTGTTGTTCTGAACCAATTCCCGATGGCGCTGTTGTAGAGGACTGCACTGATAGAATTGTCATACAGGCTTTTGATAACTTCAATAATGTTAGGGCTGATGTTGTACACTCTCCTCGTTGCCTATAGAATTGCATGCCAGAGACGGTCAAATGCTTTCTTGAAGTCTACAAGCACATGATATAGATGATGTTGCTGTTGTGGAGCACCAACAACATCTATATCATGTGCTTGTAGACTTCAAAAAGGCGTTTGACCGAGTCTGGCATGCAGCTCTGTGGGCAACCATGAGAGTGTACAACATCAGCCCTAACACTATTGAAGTTATCAAAAGCCTGTATGAAAATTCTATCAGTGCAGTCCTCTAAAACAGCGCCATCGGGAATTGGTTCAGAACAACAATCGGTGTGCGTCAGGGATGCCTACTCTCTTCAACACTCTTCAACATCTTCCTAGAGCGCATCATGTCAGATGCCCTTGCAGATCACGAAGGCACAGTCAACATAGGGGGAAGAGCAATCTCCAACCTTCGTTTTGCGGATGACATTGATGGATTGGCTGGAGAGGAACAAGAACTTGAACAGCTGGTACAGAGGTTGACACCACCTCCAGAGCCTATGGAATGGAAATGAGTGCAGACAAAACCAAAATAATGACCAATAAGTGCAGAGAAGACCAAAATGATGACCAACAACAGGATCGCACAAACAACTGCTGCCTTGGCGAGGTTGAAGCCAATTTGGAAAGGCAGGACCATCAGTCTACATTCCAAGATAAGGCTGCTGCGCTCCCTTGTCATCTCCATCTTTCTATATGCTTGCGAAACATGGACCCTCACAGCAGATCTACAACGAAGGATTCAAATCATGGAGATGAGGTGCTACAGAAGACTTCTGGGCATTTCCTATACCCAAAACATCACCAACGACGAAGTCCGACAGACCGCCCACACAAGCCATTGGACAACACGATAACCTGCTCACAGTGGTGAAAAAACGAAAACTCCGATGGTATGGCCACGTCACCAGATCATAAGGTCTTGTAAAGACCATCCTGCAAGGCACAGTGCAAGGAGGTAGAAAAAGAGGGAGACCGAAAAAGAAGTGGGAGGACAACATTCGAGAATGGACTGGTTTGACACTGAGCGAAACAATCAGGGTTGCCGAGGACAGGGAAAGATGGAGTACACTGGTTAAACGATCATCTGTGGTGCCCCTACGACCTCCGAGTCACGGGATAGGATAGGATAGGATGGGATTACTAGTAGTCCATAGTTTAAATAATTTAGAAAGTCGATTTTTGCTGAAACTGAGGTCTGACGTAAGCTACACGCACTGTAGGCTTGAAGTACTGTACAAATAATACAATGCAATATAATATACAATATCACTTGATCTCTGAGAAGCACGCCCACTGCATAAATAATCCAAAACATTTTAGTATAATCGTGCCTGAATAATTATTATAAATGTTGACCTGGTTTATCGAAACCACCATTAACTATCATTATAATATGTAGGCTACCACGAAAATGCACTTTCGTTTTCAAGAAACGCCGAAGAGATTGTGAAATGTTAGAGGCAGAGACTGAGAGAGTATTGATTTGTGTATTTAATAATGAAACCACTTACCTCTTTCTTCTGTTCAGCTTCTCTGTAGGACTGATCATTAGACATGGTGATGATGAATTCATGCAACAATCGTCTATCAGTGAATACCATACCACTGTGTTTCCGTTACAGTAAGCCTATCACCATCGTAGATCTACACAACAGTCTTCATCCTCCACACAACGCATTAATAAACAAAGGCTGTTCTTTTTATATATACACGGAAAAAAAATCCTAGCTCGAATAAATAATTCCAAACGAAATCAATCAAAACATTCTGCTGGTAACAGCACGTCTTCTTAAAATTCTTGCCAAAGGCTGATCACAATGTCTGTGGCAGCAAGCAGACGACAAAACTGACACGGCAGTCCCGAGTTAGATATTATATAAAACTTCAACACACTATTATTTGCACAGTTCTGTGTTCTAGTACAAGTAGTCGCAGAGTGGTACGTGAACAGCGGCCCGTCACGAGAAGACAAGCAATAATTTGTTTTACGTAATTTACATTGATTATTGTAGGCGTCGCGAGCAAGGCTTGAAATGTTGTATTCTCTTCGCTGCGTACGGCTGTGCTGTCACTCAAAAAACGCTAAAAAGCTACTCAGATGACGTTTATCATTGCACAACGGATTCGAAGAAGCCGGTGCCCCACTTACTGTTTCGGTTTTGACCTTATAAATAGCTTTACTCAAAGCTTTGCTTGATTTGTTGCAGATAACGATAACCTAGATTTTCTTAGGTCTTAAAGGCGCACCAACGTAGGTAAAGAAAAGTGTTACATGTAGCCTCATGAATACATAGCAGTAAAATGATAACAGTAAAACATATAATCTCCGGAGCTTTCAAGGTAATATATACCAGCAGTGCCTATCATTTGTGGACATACGTGTAAATGCTAATAATACAATGAGTCAGATCTTCATTTCAACAATTAAGGGTGATACAAATCCGAGTAGGATATACTAATGACACAATTATAGTTCAAAGCCATATACGTTCAGTTGTTAAAGGCACAGGGCACAGACGCGAGGGACATTTTATTTTTAACCTTGCATGAGTGGTTCTGCAAGTAGGAGGTTATATTGATTTATTGCTTATTGCGTTATTTTCGCTTTTGCGTTCCTATATCATTGAACTGGAAAAACAGACAATTACTACTGAGATGAAAGGTTTGTTAATGTAAACAAATTCACAACTTCAGCGTTTTAAGCAGGAATAATGCAACTTAAAGTGTTTCCGTTCATACACAACTTCAGTGTCATGCAGGAATAATACAACTTAAGTGTTTCGATAACACACAACTTCAGCGTCATGCAGGAATAATACAACTTAAGTGTTTCAGTTAATACACAACTTCAGCGTCATGCAGAAATAATTACACAACTGAAGTGTTTCAGTTAACATACAACTTCAGCGTCATGCAGGAATAATACAACTTAAGTGTTTCAGTTAATACACAACTTCAGTGTGTCATAAAGTTTAAAAACGCCCTTGTTGCCTGCCCTTCAGTGTTTCATTTTATTCAGTTTCATTGTTTCAGTTCAACCCAACCATTCACACTTTTGGTTTTGAGAAAGCGTAATAGTAAGGTTGATATTTCCAAGAAACAACCTTTTGTTCAGGAGACTACAGCTGGTTGCTAATAATACAAGTCTTGTGTACTTTTATTATTGATAGCACAGGATTGCGGCCATTCGGATTGTCAGCGACCTGTCATGTGCACAGGCGCTAGCGTGTCCAGATACAAGCGCCTGTGATCATGTGTATGCGCTGATTCAGCACTCGCTAATAGTAAGTGTGCGTACAGCTTAGATCAGGTTTAGTTAAGGCTTTCTCCCTCCTCTACTTGAAAGAGGTTTGAGAAGGCCTCGACTAGGGGGCCGGGTAGCTCAGTTGGTAAGAGCGTCTTGCTAGTAACCGAAAGGTCGCTGGTTCGAATCCCGGATTGGTCAACGTGTGATCATATAATCTACAAACAACAAAGGCCTCGACTAGTCTCAGCCACGCCGTATGATTCGGGAACTTTGTCCTTTTATGAAACACAACTTAGTAGTAGATTAAAATTAGCGTCCCCGAACACCTAGGCGTATGGGGGACAGAATCCTATCCTATCCTATCCTATCCTGTCCCATAACCCGAAGGTCGTAGGGGCACCACAGATGATCGCTTAACCAGCATACTCCATCTTTCTCTGTCCTCAGCAGCCCTCATGGCTTCGCTCAGTGTCAAACCAGTCCATTCTCGAATGTTGTCCTCCCACCTCTTTTTCGGTCTCCCCCTTCTTCTACCTCCTTGCACTGTGCCTTGCAGAATGGTCTTTGCAAGGCCTGATGATCTGGTGACGTGGCCATACCATCGGAGTTTCCGTTTCTTCACCACTGTGAGCAGGTCATCGTGTTGTCCAATGGCTTGTGTGATGGTCTGTCGGACTTCAACGTTGGTGATGTGTTGGGTATAGGAAATGCACAGAAGTCTTCTGTAGCACCTCATCTCCATGCTTTGTATTCTTCGTTGGAGATCTGCTGTGAGGGTCCATGCTTCGCAAGCATATAGGAAGATGGAGATGACCAGAGATCGCAGCAGTCTTACTTTGGAATGTAGACTGATGGTTCTGTCTTTCCAAATGGGCTTCAACCTTGTCAGGGCAGCAGTTGTTTGTGCGATCCTGGAGAGGACTTCCTGTCGAGACCCATTGTCTGACACAATGGCTCCTAAATATTTGAAGCTGTGCACTGTGTTGAGGGATTGGCCTTGTACTTTGATGTCCGTGTTGATGCCATTGGTGTTGTTGGTCATCATTTTGGTCTTCTCTGCACTTATTTCCATTCCATAAGCTCTGGAGGTGGTGTCAAGCCTCTGTACAAGCTGTTCAAGTTCTTGTTCCTCTCCAGCCAATCCATCAATATCATCCGCAAAACGAAGATTGGAGATTGCTCTGCCCCCTATGCTGACTGTGCCCTCGTGATCTGCAAGAGCATCTGACATGATGCGCTCTAGGAAGATGTTGAAGAGTGTTGGAGAGAGTAGGCATCCTTGACGCACACCGATTGTTGTTCTGAACCAGTTCCCGATGACGCTGTTATGGAGGACTGCACTGGTAGCCTTGTCATACAGGCTTTTGATGACTTCTATGATTTTAGGGCTGATGTTGTACACTTTCATGGTTGCCCATAGGGCTGCATGCCAGACTCGGTCAAATGCCTTCTTGAAGTCTATGAACACATGATATAGATGTTGTTGGTGCTGTAGGTATTTCTCACAGATTATTCTGAGGTTGAAAATCTGTTCAGTGGTACTTCGCCCTGCCATGAATCCTGCTTGTTCTTCAGCTATGATTTGTTCAGCTTGTGGTTTCAACCTGTTGAGTATTATTTTCAGGAGGACCTTGCTGGGATGGCTGATGAGGCTGATGGTGCGGTAATTTTCACACTCCTGAAGGTTACCTTTTTTATGAAGAGTGATGACAAGCGACTGGGTCCATGGTGTAGGCCATTCCCCATTCTGCCAGATCTTGTTACAGATAGTGGTGAGAGCATCAGTCATCGCTTCTCCTCCTGCTTGTAGCAGTTCCGCTGGTATGTTGTCCACTCCCGCTGACTTCCCTTTCTTCAGCGATTGCACTGCTGCCTCAACTTCTTCCCGGAGAATTGGGAGGATTTCTTCTTCTTCTCTGCTCTCGGGACATGCTAGAACTGATGGGTCTCCATTTGGTGTATGGTTGTAAAGGTCAGAGCAGTACTCTGTCCATCTGTCCAAGACTTCTTGTTCTTCTGTAAGGCAAATGCCAGACTTGCTTTGGATAGTGGAGACTTTGGGCTGTTTAACACTTGTCAGCCGCTTCACAGTCTGGTAGGCCTTCTTGCTGTTGTTCTTGTTCAGATTGTTTTCTATTTCCTGGCATTGATCTTCTATCCAGTTCTCCTTTGCTGTGCGCATGCCTTTTCGGATGTCATTGTTGATTTTTCGGTAGACATCAGCTCCCTGTGAGGTGTTCTTTTTCTTTTTTAACTCTCTTCGTTTATCACACAGATCCAAAAGTTCAGGTGTGATCCACGGCTTCTTCTTTGGTCGGTGCTTGCCAAGGATCTCAGTGGCGGCATCTGTTACAGCTGAGTTGAAGGTATTGGTCATGGTGTTGACATCTACTTCGCCTGCCCCCAAAATAAGCAGTGGTGCAAATTTCCCTCCAATTGTGGCCTGAAATATTTTTGCCACCTCCGGGTCTTGCAGTTTGTCCAGGTCGAACTTCAGCCTAGTGCACTTTGCTGTATTTACTCTCTTCAAATGGAGCCGGAAAGACATCATCACGAGATCGTGGTCACTTCCAATGTCTGCTCCTGGAAAAGTGCGTGTCCTGCCAATGTTGATGCTTGATCTGAAGCGTTTCTTGACCATGATGTAGTCGATCTGGTTGTGATGTTCCCCGCCGGGACTGTGCCATGTCCATCGTCTGGATTTTTTGTGGAGACCAAGCGTGTTTGCCAGTACCAGATTGTTGTATCTGGCAAACTCCAATAGCCTCAGACCCCTGTCATTTGTCTCGTTGTTGCAGTGGGGTCCGCATGTGTCTCCCCAGTTGCGGTGCGCATCTTGGCCAACCTTGGCATTCCAGTCGCCTTGCACTATGACTATGTCCTTCTTCGGCACTTGGTCAAGGACCGCCTGTATATTTTCATAAAAATCCTCCACTTCGCTGTCTTCATAGTCTGATGTTGGGGCATAGGCCTGGATGATGGTAATGTTGAAAGGGGTTGCTCTCAGACGGATGGTAATGAGTCTACTGGAGACTGGGCGGCAACCCATGACAGTGGCTAGAATGTTCTTGTGGACCAAGAATCCAACGCCGTGTTCGTGCCTGTCATCTCTACCGCTGAAATAGAGCTTGTGGCCTTTGTCAGTCGTTGTTTCACCTAGGCCTTTCCAGCGCAGTTCGCTGATACCTAGAACGTTCCATCGATAGTGGTCCAGCTCGTGGGCCAGTTCTTCTAATTTTCCTTCCGCAGTTAGGGTCCTGACGTTCCAGGTTCCTATGACGATGTTGTTTCTCGTGCGGATCTTGCTATATTGTCCATCAGTAGCATACTTAACACCTCCGTCCTGGTGGCCAACGGAAGGCGCGGTCCTTGTGCCGGGTGACGGCCCGGGCGACGACCGATCCGGTATGGAATTAGTGGATTGTGTCATCATGTAGTGTGTCTTGGGCAAAAAAGACCTGGCAGGGCCCAATCCTCTCCAGGCTGTTGGCCACAGCCGAAATCCACGAATACAGTGTGGCTCGCCTTGGCCCTGAGCACGTGGTCGTTGAACCTGTAGTAACGTGAGGTTCCTCCGCCCTGGCCGGTGACTTCTGTGTAGAAGACTTTCGCCCAGTGATGCCGTGCTAACATCACCCCTGTTAGTCGCCTCTTACGACACGCCGGGAAACGTTGGGTCTATTCTATTTGCCCGAACCCACAGAGCTTGGGGGACAGAAAGTTAAAGAATTATCAACATCGGTGCCCCAAGGAGGGGGAATTAAATGTTGCCATTAAAATTTCCAGGACCACGATAAAAAGACGGGGAATTGGAAAATCAGCAACTATAGGGAGCAGGGACCATACAGACACCACACGCCAAGCACAGGCGTAGTAAAAATTAAATCCACTAAAATAGGGGTGGGCAAATTAAGCCCGTAAACACAACACCATCAAACGCTATTAAACAAGGCAGTGGACAGAAGAATATCACACTGCGTAGCTGAGACTAGCCGCGGCTAACGTTCGCCTCTCCGTAAAAGTGAGTGCTAGTCGGCGAGTCTCAGCTACGCTGTGAACATGTAGAGGTTGTACCGATCGCTGGGCTAGAGGCCTATAATTGAACTTGTTGTAGACGTTTTCACACTGAACCTCATAGAATAGGCATTATAGTGGTCTGTACCGGAGCTCCAGAGTGGTATTATTACAATTTGAAGCAAATCAATTCTAACCAAAGTTAATTTATAATTTAAGGCAATTAAAAAAAAACTTAATTTAATCAAACTAAGCCAACCAATTATTTACATCTGCGTACAGCGGTGATGTTGATATTGATGACGATGATGATGATGATGATGATGATGATGATGATGATGATGATGATGATGATGATGATGATGATGAGATGATGATGATGATGAGACATAAGACATTTTATTTCGCTTCAACTTTTACATCGAAGAAATCTTGGTGCGCATGGGGTACTCAGTTGTGTAGACCTAAATATATGTAATTCGCTTATATTTATGCAGAAAAAAAAGCACCCAATTAAAAGCAAGCAATCCTGCATGACAAACACACATGATGATGATGATGATGGTATACTACACAGGGCGCGTACGTCTGTGTATGTATGTGTGTGTGTGAGCGTGTGTGTATGCGCGCGCGTTGTGTGTGTGTGTGTGTGCGTGTGTGTGGGATGTGTGTGGGTGTGTGTTTGTGTGTGTGTATGTGGTGTATATGTGTGTAGATTTGAGTATGGTGCTGAATACTTATTACGAAAGAAAAAAAGAGGACTGCAGCTAGCATTCAAAATTCACAAAGAAAATTCACTGGTATATGTACCCATAGACCTTTCTCTCTTATGTACCTAAGCCATATGAATGCTATTAGACAGTCTTCGGAAATGGGAGGCAACTTGTGTTTTCGTTTCGTTTTGTTTTTAGTTACCTAGAGTTATCCGAGCGGACATCTCGTCTCAGAACACTAGGAACACTGACCTATATATGTAGTATCCATGACTATATATGAAAGCTGCTGAGGGGCCGGGTAGCTCAGTTGGTAAGAGCGTCTTGCTAGTAACCGAAAGGTCGCTGGTTCGAATCCCGGATTGGTCAACGTGTGATCATATTATTTTCCCCTTTATACCAACAACTGGCCCGCTGGTGTCAGTATAAATCGGTCCAGTAGTCACCTATATGCGAAAGTGTCGTGTGACTATAATCTACATACAAACAAACAAACAAACAAACATATGAAAGCTACCCCGAGTCGCATGCTTTTCTTCGGGAAGGGGGGGGGAGGTGATTACCTGGCAGTGCAAGCCCGAACTAGCGGAGCTACTGCAACTGAACTCGATCGTTCGGGTGACCGGTGTGACATCCTCACAGTTCCTAGTATCTTAGCTGGGCTGGGAGCGAATGGGAGCATTCTGATTGGTCGACGCGTTACAAAATTCGACGCATGCGCACAGTGCTATCATAGTCTTCGTAAGGGTTAGGGTTAGGGTTTGGGTTAGAGTTAAGAGTTTAGGGTTAGGGTTTGGGTTAGGGTTAGGGTTAGGGTTATGACGCCTAAGAACTTCGTGAAAAAGCCGGCCCGACATGACCTGGCGCATGCGCAAATGCGCTCGGATAAACTAGGAGACCCGGAACTTGAAGGATGTGACACCGGGAAGGTTTGATGGAGGACAGAGCAGAAATTGTAGGCCAAAAACTGTGATCGTTTGCAAAGAATGTCCGCCTGAACGTTAACAACTCTTGCTTTTTGTTGTTGTTGCATCAATGTTTATTCATCAGATTAACATAAGTTGAACTGATGTAACATAAACAATTTACAAAATCTAACATGCGCACATCATAGATATTTTCAAAATTAAGTAATTAATTAATTAAACTATAGAAATCATCATACTACTAACATACACATACACTTTTAACAACATACATTCATACCCTTGTAACAATTCATTGATTAAGAAACACACAAAGGAAAAAAAAAACACATAAAAACTTTCAACTTCACCTGTGAAGAACGAAGTACTTATAAATGTTATTTTGCGTCTTACAGAAAGTTGAAGTTCGCCTCCAGGCCCTTACCGTTCTTCCCATCCCACTCCCCCAACTCCCCCTCCCCGCACACCCCACAAACAAACTAAGAAAAATGATAAAATAATCAATCAAACCAAAACAAATTCAAAACTAAAACAAATAACTCTTGCGCAACCTGCTGATAAGCCTATCAAAGTTGTCTCCCCTCATCTTTCCGAGCATGGTCTAGTGGACACAACACAATGCCAAATTTCGAGCTAAGCTCTTCATCAGGTGGACAATAATAATAATAATAATAATAATAATAATAATAATAATATAATAATAATAATAATATTAAAATAAAATAAAATAATAAAATAATAATAATATAATAATAAATACAGTAAAACCTCCGTTTTGAGACTCACTCTTAAACGACTTCCTCCATAAATATGTATGATGAGGGCTTTTTAGCCCAATTTTATAGTCCTTAACGCTCATGCAATAGGACGTTAAGCATCGTTTTTTCGTTCGCATGCAATAGGACGTTAAGCATCGTTTTCCGGGAACAAATTCACCGATGGTTTGTACTATATAAACGACCTCTCTTAACCGACTACCTCTAAAACGCGAATTGCGACCTTCAAATAATTAAATTTTACGACCTAGCATCTGAAAAATTCAGATTCCAAAGCAATATACTATATTTGTGCGCTTGAAGGAAACAGTTTCGTTTACAACTTTTAACAGCAGACGATGCATTAAAGCAGCTTGAAATACTCCAAGGAGCTGACCTGAGCAGGGACCTGTCAGATCTTGCCGACACCATGTCTGGTGTTCAAAGTGACATACTAAGAGAACATGCACGGGTGGGGAGGGGAGGGGGGGATCATGCAAACAAACAGAAATAACCGCTTTCTTTCAAAAAGCCCAAAACTATTCAATGATTGAATAAAAATAATTACAACAATATTAATGGGGTTATCTTATAAATAGTTATAACTCCAAACATGCACTCAGCACTTACATACACTTTTAAACAACTATCATACCAACATTGATTTTTTATTTTGTAAATAATGAGGAACAGGAAGATATTGACTGTATTGGTTGTGAGACAGAGTTTAATCTATATTTCTGAAAGATGGTAGATGTTCCCTATACTTAATGGTATGTGTACTTTTTGTACATGTATTTATTTTACTTAATTAATTTTCTAAATGTCTTTTTCGAAAATGTCCTACCTCCTTTTTAAGACCCCTCCAATTTAAGACCTCGTTTTAATGGCAATTTAAAGGTCGTAAAACGGAGGTTTTACTGTAATAATAATAATAATAATAATAATAATAATAATAATAATAATAATAATAATAATAATAATAATAATAATAATAATAATAATAAATAAATAAATAAATAAATAAATTTAAAAAACACACAGCGGAATAATACTTTACAATTATAGTTCCAGATTAGGATTCTTTTGGCTTATGTAGATATCTGTTTCTCACTGTAAATGCTTCTTAGTTTTTCGTAGTGTTATTGTACAATTTGTCTGTATATAGTGACATGTTTGTGATATACTTGTTGCGTTTATTGTTTTGTGTGGGTGTGTGTGTGTAGGTGTGTGCGTGTGGGTGTGTGTGTTATTCATTTAAATGATTTTATTATAAATTTATTGAAATGTATGCCACTGTACATTGCGTGAGAACGAATGACTGCTGCGCTTCGAGCAGACTTAACATGTTTGGTTTTGAGCATAATAAAAATATATTATTATGATGAAAATCTGTCACTTTAAAGGGACCACATCACATCGACAGATCCTTATAACATTCCCAGTGAATGTTGCCCCATTGAAAACATACAAAAGCTTATCAACCAAAAATAAATCTTTGTAAAGTATAATTATTTTCTAAATCAATAAATTCCTTAATTGTGTGCCTATTAATAGCAATTACCGCTATAGCCCTCAGTCTTGCGCTAATAATGGCATCTTCCAAAGTCGGTAAGAAGCAGAACCCATAACAAAGTTGCTCGGTAAGATTTTTTATTTTAGGTTGATGCAATATATATAGATATCCTACCCCAGGCACAAAAGACCCACTCTTGAAGCCGCATGGTTCAATCAGAATTAGGGTCAAAGGTTACATGTCTATGCTATTGGTGTACTGTTAAACAGGACAAATCACTCTGTCAAAACAGAAATGGAAAAATTTAGATTTTAGCAGTTGGTTGGAGCGACAAATGACTATTTTATCATTGTTTAATGTAATTACAATTAGATTCTTAGGGTAAACCCCAAACGTAAAAAACACCTTCGAATTGAGGCCAATTTTAAAATGGAGTTATACAACAATTAACCTTGTGCAGTGAAAGAATCTGTGATGAATGTTTTGGCAAGTAACTATATAATATTTGTTCAGTTGTTCTTATTTTTCTCACGATATAAAAGGTCCTCCGGGAATGCAATTTTTTTTACAAACATCCTCATTGAACTGTATTTCTGTAGCCCACTGCCTGTCTTCGCATGCTACACACGCGTGTGTGTGTGGGGGGGGAGGTGTATGAGTGTGTGTGTGTGTGTGTGTGTGTCTGCGTGCATTTGTGTGTGCGTGCGTGTTATCTCGATTCTGAGACATATATTCCTTGTGTTTTATCTTGGCAATAAAATTATTTGACTTTGACTTTGACGCAATCAAACTTAATGCATTAATTAATGAACTGTCTGTTAAAACAACAACAACCACATAGGCTTTTAAACTAGCGAAATTTGTTAAAAGTATTCTCCACAGCATGTGCAAGTTGTCTTTTAATTTTACTAGTAGTGATGATGAATAATTAATTGAGTAAGTATTTATAGAGAATTCTATTTGATAGACTAGAAGTTCCTTTCCTGGCCGAGGCTTACGTTTGCTCCATTGGGGGGGAGAGTCGAAAATAAGCCTCGGCCAGTCTGAGCTACGAAGTGTGTCTCGTGTGCTCAAATCTATGCACTTTTATTTATTTATTATTATTATTTTTTGGGCTATTTACGCCTACCATAGCTTCCATCTTACAAAGGGAAGTAACGCCTGTCGGTGTCTTCTACTTGTTGTTTACAAAGTTTGTATGAGGATCATGTTAGCGATTTTGGAATGAGGTGTTTATGATACCAGGTAAGCGTTTGTATTCACTAGGCAAGGACATGAGTATCAGAAGCTTTAAAAGTGTGTTCTGTGAAATGCATTCGCGCAGATTAGATCTCGGTTTATAGTTACTCTCAATGAGAGGCATTGGCTAAGGAGTGGTGATATTGTGATAAGATAAGCCTCATACCTAACTTCCTAAGGCTAAGACTAGTTAACTATTTTGCCCCCTACCACAATGTAACATAAACCCATCCCATTTCTTTCAGCACTATAGTAACTTCGGCATTGGGGACAGATTCTACTGCAATGCTAACAGGCCACCCAACCCAGTTTCCATACTTTTATTAGTATTCACAACAAAACGAAGAAACGTGACGCTCTCTTCTCTCTCTCTCTCTCTCTTCTCTCTCTCTCTCTCTCCTCTCTCTCTCTCTTTTTCTCTTTTTTTTCTCTCTCTCTCCAGGGGGGAGCGGGTGCACTGATTTTACATGCACCCCAAACCCCCCTCACTCCCCTCCCCCCTCCAAAAAAATTATTAAAGAAAAAAAGTAAAGAACTTTAGTTCAGTAGTTTGACCATCCCTGAAACTGGAAGTTAGCTTATAAAAAAGTGTTGGTGCACCCCACTCCCCCTTCACACCCTTTTTACCCCTGCTCTGACCATGGTCCCCTCTCTCTCTCTCTCTCTCTCTCTCTCTCTCTCTCTCTCTCTCTCTCTCTCTCTCTCTCTCTCTCTCTCTCTCTCTCTCCAAAGCAGTTGGACTGGTATGTTGGTAAATCTCCTTTTGCCTTTGTGCTGAAATTTATATTTAATTCATCGTCTTGTAAAGTTGTATAGTTCTTAGTTTGGAATTGTGTAGCCTTCTTTCTGGTGTGTATTTTATTTTTCTTGTATTTTGCAACAAATTTCGTTATTTCTGTACAGCATTTGAATATGGAATGTAAAGTAAGTGTGTATTTTTAGTAATTTTATTTTCATTGTATTTGTGGTCATTGCATATCTGAGTTCACATGCTCGCGCTGAATCCCACATCCCATCCCTCGCATTGAAATGAACCTGTTTTGTGTTTGTTCAATAAAACGTCTAAATCTCTCTCTCTCTGCATGTCCCTGATGTCATAATGACCTCAAGATTCAACATTACTTACAAAGCAGCTGTTGCAACATATTACAGTTTACACTCCAACTTTATTGTAATAAGCTGGGCTCTGTTCCAGGTGGATATTTCCATGATTTTATTGATTCACATTACGGTTGTCTTCGGGCTTTTTTGTGCTTCCAGGGACTGGTTTTCATGAGCGTGTGTATGATGCTTTGCTGTAAACACCCGGCCATCTTCTTTTCGACAACATGGCAGCCACATGCTGATACAAGCAGCTTCAGCTAGTAACTGGAGAGAATGGTTTTGGGGGGTGAGTTCTCTCCATGTTTTACACTGTGAGTTTGACAATGTGACCCCTGTGCAGCTGGATCTGTCTATTAACAAGGTGACTACAAAATATACATTCACTAGTCTAGGACATGAGCATTAGGAGCTTTAAAGTCCGTGCTGAAATGCATTCAGGCAGATTACACCTCGGTTTAAATTCTCACCCCAAAGGATTTGGGGTCCTGACAAGCCTCATACGTAATTTGACAATTAGGTTGAGTAATAGAGCAGTTCAAGATTGATCGTCAGTCGTTTGCAGATGACACACATTTGGCAAAAAGTTTCTCACCTGAGGCCATGATTTCAAAAGAGGCCATTAAAAGACAGGGGATCTATGCATGAAAAGGGACTAAACGCTTAGTTCCGTACTATAGCCTAGTTTGGTTCTATTGGACGTAGTCCGGTATGCAGGAAAGCGGCCTACGAAATGTTCCTTCCTAAAGTACTGACTAAACAACTCTGAATTTAGTCCCTCTGATCAGACTCGGACTTAGTTGCGGACTAAAACCGAAAACAATAGCTGCCGATGTACTGTTATTGAAATAATACATAGGTGCACTGCGTCGAAATTGTTTTTTAGGGACAGAACACATCCACTGGACATTTTTTGTGATGACCAAGTTATGAGTAGGCTTCGTCTGCCGCCATGACGCACCTTTTTTTAAATGGCATGGCAGAACCTTAGCATTCCCACACTACGTAGAAAGAGATGGCTGAGGTTACGTCATTTCGTAAGCTTCAGTCGTCTCTGTTAGGTAGTGTGACTCTGTCCTGCACTAAAAGGAGGGGAGAGTCCAAGTACGTTACGTCAAACCTGCATACTATTTTCAGGATGATTCGGTTTTTCTATCAACATTAGTTTGACTAAAAGTCTTGACCTATTCCATCATGGTGCATACCGGACTATAAAAATATATAGTACCGAACTACAGAGTTCCGAAATATAACATAGTTCTGAACTAAAATAGGCTGGTTTCATGCATAGATCCCGTGAGCTTTCTGTGCAGTGTGAAGTCTTGGATGGTACAAAATCTCCCTTAAATTAAATGATGACAAAACAAAGGCGTTGCTGTTAGGCTCTGAGAAGAACCGTCAAAAAAAGCATCAAAGGCATCCAGGGAGGAGAGGCAACTATTTCCTTCAGTGACTTTCCAGGATTTCGGTCTCATTCTTGACTCTGAGTTGACAATGTCTAATCACATAAAAGAAAAAGTTAGAAAATGTTATTTTCAGCTTAGGAATCTCTGAAAATTGCGCCCAATGCTGTTCCAAGTAACTTCGGATTGGAGACCAGGATTCTACTGCGATGCTAACACTAACAGGTCACCCAATCCAGTTTCCATATTAGCATTCACAACAAAACGAATGAACGTGATGCTGTCTATCTCTCTTAGTCTCTCTCGCTCTCCAGGAGTGGATGAGGAGGGGGGTGCACTGGATGCATGTGCATCCCCCACCCCCCAAAAAAAATAAAAAAAATTAAGAAAGAAGCAAAAGTGCAATTACAGCTTTTGACAGTTCTTTGACCGCTGCCTGTCAAAGCACTGTAGCTTGACCATCCTGGAAACTGGATCAAAATTAGCTTATAAAAAGTGTTGGTGCAGCTTCCTCCCCTCCACCCTTCAGCTCTGACTGTGGTCCACCCCTTCTCTCTCTCTCTCTCTCTCTCTCTCTCTCTCTCTCTCTCTCTCTCTCTCTCTCTCTCTCTCTCTCTCTCTCTCTCTCTCTCTCTCTCTCTCTCTCTCTCTCTCTCTCTCTCTCTCTCTCTCTCTCTCTCTCTCTCTCTCTCTCTCTCTCTCTCTCTCTCTCTCTCTCTCTCTCTCTCTCTCTCTCTCTCTCTCTCTCTCTCTCTCTCTCTCTCTCTCTCTCTCTCTCTCTCTCTCTCTCTCTCTCTCTCTCTCTCTCTCTCTCTCTCTCTCTCTCTCTCTCTCTCTCTCTCTCTCTCTCTCTCTCTCTCTCTCTCTCTCTCTCTCTCTCTCTCTCTCTCTCTCTCTCTCTCTCTCTCTCTCTCTCTCTCTCTCTCTCTCTCTCTCTCTCTCTCTCTCTCTCTCTCTCTCTCTCTCTCTCTCTCTCTCTCTCTCTCTCTCTCTCTCTCTCTCTCTCTCTCTCTCTCTCTCTCTCTCTCTCTCTCTCTCTCTCTCTCTCTCTCTCTCTCTCTCTCTCTCTCTCTCTCTCTCTCTCTCTCTCTCTCTCTCTCTCTCTCTCTCTCTCTCTCTCTCTCTCTCTCTCTCTCTCTCTCTCCTAAGGTGTCCTTCAAGATTCAGCATTATACTTACAAAGCAGCTGTGGCAACAAATTACTCTCCATATTTGTTGTGATAAGCTGGGTTCCCTGGATTTTATTGATTCAAATTACAGTTATCTTCAGGCTTTTTGTGCTTCCACTTCCAGGTACTGATGTTCATGAGTGTGTGTATCTTCCATTGATGGTTTCTTGCTAACACCTGGTCATCTTCCTTTTGACAACATGGCCGCAACGTGCAGATACAAGCAACTTCATCCAGTAACTGAGGAGAATGGCATAGGGGGTGAGTTCTCTTCATGTTTTTTAACATATAAATAGGAGCTGAAAATATATTTCTTATCCATATATTAACTTAGATACTACTAAAGAAGTATGTAAATGTAATACAATTTTGGTATCTTGGCTAATAGGTTGTTCGCTTATTATCTTGAATAAAATTAATCATAGTTGTGCTTTGTTAAATAAATATTTCATATGAAATTTCCAATTCATTTTGTGAGTAAAATATGCACCTAGAAATTTAATATTTTCTTTATATAATAATTTCTTTCCTTCCAGTTGTAATTCTGGCAATGTTTTAGGGTTTTCACCATTATTGAAAAGCATTAAGCTTGTTTTCTCTCCAGATAGTAATAACCCATTTTCTTTCATATATGTTTAAAAAAAGTGTAACGTTCATTTTGAAATAATTTCTGAATGCAATTTACTGTTCTTTTATTAGTATGTTTTCTTAGCTTAGTTGTTATCCAAATGGCTATGTCATCTGCATATTGCACTACATGTGTGTGTTTTGACAAAGCAGTGGGAAGATCATAAATTAAACGGAGATTCTGTTGTAGCAAAGCAAGCAATTACACATATTTTGATGGTATTTTACTCTGGATATGTCGCAGATAAATATCCTTCATGAAATAAATTGTTTTCAGTAGAAGTCATTTTTGTTATGTTTTGCCACTACGGTGTTGGATAGCACAGTGGTTGGAGCACTTGCTACTGTGTCGCAAGTTAAGCTCCGTCCAGTGCGGTTAGCACTTGGATGGGTGACCGCATACTGTGAAGCGACAAATAACAACGCCCCCAGTTGATTCAACTGTGACTGAGTACCTACTCTCTTAAGGGTAGGTACCTACTCTCTTAAGGGTAGGGAAGGTAAAGCAGTGAGGGAGAGAGATGGGCATCACCCTCATTACGCTGGCCCAAGATAAGTGTGATCTCCAACATCACGCTCCCCTACGGCCACAAGGCTATGGGACTACCTTTACCTTGCCACTACGGCAAATTTAACAAAGCAGGGATTAATCTTGAAAGTGACCATGATAGGTCATTTGACCAGTTCACAGGAAAAACAATAGGTCATTTTGGAAAGCAATAAGTCACACAGTCTCATCGATCGCTTATCAGTACAAATGGTACAAAATAACTCCCCGGGTCTCTCTCTCTCTATTTTAAATTCGGGCATCAGTGACAAATCTGAATTCCGTTTAAAACAGTAATAAACATGATAAATCAAGCGATAAAGATACAGATACTAGTACAGTTGTAGTAACACTAAGAGTAAGAGATCGAGAAAATAATAAATAAATATTATACACTAATAGTTATACTGCTACCAAATGAAGAATTGGCCTATAAACTAAAGTAATGGAACCTGCGGCTGAAGCACATACTGCAGGAAGAGTTATTTTTACCCTGTTTGAGTATTAAACATGGTACAATTTAATATAAAAGAAGGAAAGAAAACAAAAACAACAGAAGACAAGTGTCTCCGGTTTCGGTCTCAAAGACCTTTATCAAGACATTTCATGATGCTGCCGACATTTTTTAATGTTTCTATAAAAAAGTACAGGTCCGCATCCATTCTTTAACCTTATTTAATTACCCCCACAAAATAAAATAAAAAAGAAATAATTATAAAAATAATACTTACTAATGAATAAAGAAATGAACACAAATAAATAAAATAAAATAAATAATTAAATAAAAAATACATTAGCTTAAAATAACCCACAAACAAATCATCTACGTCATGTGTGACATCATTAGTACACACTACGCAATCTGTGCACTGCCAAAAGAGGGAGACAATCCAACAGTGCCAAAGTACATGTATACATGTAAATAGATCCGTAAATTATTAGTTAGATGATAATAATAATAATAATAATAATAATAATAATAATAATAATAATAATAATAATAATAATAATAATAATAATGACATTACTAATAATTTAATAATGTGCATCTTTAAATGAAAAAAACAAAACAAACTAGGTTATAGTATTACTATATAGGCCTAAACACCATGTGTTTTTTTTTCTGAGGCAAATTTTTGTTTGTTGACAAAATGGAATCGCAAACTAGATCTACACTGTGACTGTCAATGCGTTAGCGCGTTGCATGTCAGCAATGAAAACTATGGATCGGAAAAGTTTGTATTATAGTTATACTGAAAGGGTAAATAATTTTGTTTCGGTAATGGTAGTGCTAAGTTTTATTGAGTTCGCAGTTTGTATAGAACTTTTTAAATGACAAATCTTCGCAAAGTTTGACCGCCCGATCGTAAAAGCAATAGGTCACTTGACCAGCTGGCTGGCAAACCAATCGGTCATTTCTGATTTTTATGCGTCAATGACCGATGACCGACGCCAAGAATAAACCCTGACAAAGTGCTGTTTTTGAAGCATCGTATCTCTGTTATATATAACTTTGGATTGACTTGTAATTTTATGTATCGTCAAAATTGGCAGTTTGTGAAATTTACATTTTCCTGTTGGTTTCTTGGATGTTTAGGAGGCTGCAATTCCTAAACTATTAGTCACACAGTCTTAAAATGTTGACTGTTTTTATATGATCATTACTTACTTTTCATACAAATTTGATCTTTTATTTTTATTTATTATTTTATTTTTGACACTTTATTGTCTATTAGGCGCCATGGGTTTCTAGCCTGTGGACAAGGCAAGTTAGTCCCGCCTCATACCACGCAGCCACAAGACCTACTTTTTTGTTTCTTCTCACTTTGTTTGCTTAAAAAGATTTTTGTTTGTGGGGTAGGGTGGGTACTGGGGTGGTCTTACCTACATTGTTTTCACTCACGTTCACAGTGCTCACCATTTAGGGATGGTGAAATTAAAAATCATAATTTACAACTCTCTGGCTGGACTAATGGCCAAGCTAAAGCCGGTAGTATAACAGAATGTCCCACAGAGCAAAGAAGAGAGAGAAAGAAGCTTACTCTTCGACTTATGTCTTGATTCCACTTTTATACCGATTGAATTAAACTGCAGCAACCACTTCATTATCACCATCAACAACCACAACAACTACCAACACCCATTCCACCGTACTACAAATAATAATAACACATGGATTTTACAATGCACGTACCTATGATATGTCTTGGAGGAGAGCACTTTTTGGTAGTGCAAATATGATGACATAGAGGGCATGCTATTAACCAAGGTAATGATCCTATCAAGTTTGGTTAAAATTCGTTCAGTGAATCTTGAGATGTTGTGTTCAACAGACCGACAGAAAGACAGACCAATGTTTGGCTTGTTCAGATTCCCGGCTATTTCAAAGTATTTCTAGGTAAGTCTCAAAATGTAAAAAGGTGGTGACAGCAGTTGGTAGTAATGTTATGAAATTAACTGTGATTGTCCTTTTATGATACTGGCGTGGCGTGCCATTGAAAATAATTATATCAACTCTTTCAGCTTCTGTGGCAGCTTGCTAAGTTATAAGAACATAAACTAATCATGAACTGTTGGCAGATTCAGGTATAAGCAGTGGTCTGTGCTCTGTGCTCCGTGATATCCTGGGATGACTTGGCATCTAAACAAAAGACATGTAACAGCTTGCTCAGCAGCGGTGGTGTGTGTATAGGAGAGATGTGTTTAGGAGAGAGCGAGAGGGAGGGGGGGGGGGAGGGAGGGAGAGGGAAGGAGGTAGGTAGGCGGGTGCTTTTGTGTGGAGTTGAAGCATTGTAAAGCTGTTGGAATACTGCTTGCAATGAGTGTGCTGTGGATGAAAGTGGATTGTTATGTATGTTTTATATATGAATGAATTTTAATTGTGAGCCTGTGTCTGCTTAATTCCTTGTGAGGTTACGCAGATGTATTGTATTGTATTGTATTTAGGAAGTGCAGTGGCAGAGTAGTGATGGAGTATATGAGAGTATGGTTGGTGTGAATGCTTGAATACTTTGTTTTTATTGTCTGTTCTGATCGGTGTACTATCTTATCTAATATATATCCTATGTTTAGAGCGATGAGCCCAGCCCTGAGCGGGAGTACTGCGCTATACAAGCCTACTTTATTATTATTGTTATTATTATTATGTGTCAGACAGTAACAACACCAGCATGCACAGTGAACCCTGGAAAATGGCAAGGGTCAGCATTGGGAAACAGCTCTGGTGCGCGCTCTAGTAGTTAACAATTTACTCAGTATCAATGAATGAATGAAACTGTAGTAAGCGCATAAACATTTCCATACAAAAACATGAAGACAGTGCTGGGGTAAAAAAATGAAACACAAAATATAACACTTTATATAAAGAGATCTAAGATTACCCACCATGCATACAATCTCTCTACCTTTTTCTTTTTTCCTCTCTTACACACATACACACACATACACACACAGTACACACCTCTCTTTCTCAAAGTGTTCAACAATCCAGTTCACAAATAAATCATCTATATTCCATCAAAGAAATAACATTGGGGGTGGGGAAGAAGACTTGAAATGTTTTTTTTTTAAGCAGCAATAATAATAATAACACTTCTAACACACCAATGGCTTTAATGCATAACTACATACTATATCATTACAGCCCACGTGACACAACAAACATGATCTAGCACAAGCAATAGAGCTGATCCCCTCTTTGACATCTTTTCTTCCCCTTTCCCCTCCTCTCTCTCTTCTCTTTCTCTCTCTCTCTTCTCTCTCTCTCTCTCTCTCTCTCTCTCTCTCTCTCTCTCTCTCTCTCTCTCTCTTCTCTTCTCTTTCTTTCTCTCTTGCGCTCGCTGGCTTCCATAGCTCTGACAATTACAGTCTTCCTCCCCAGTCACACATACAAGTCATGTAACAAACTGAACTTAAATGCCAATACAAATAGTATGTTAGGCAATATATATTAATCTTGTGTATATCAATTATTATTGAAATTAAAGTGCATCTGAGATACAAATTGCGCCAAAACTTATAAGCTGTGTCTAATCCTCACCAAGAGATGACTATTTAATTATATATGTATGCATTCATAAATTTGCTGTGTCTACTATTTGAGATAACTGAATCGAAACTTTGCCTTCGACCATCCCAAAGGTTGTGTGTTGTAGACATGGGTGACCTACCACACTTGGAATACATGTACTTGCGCAGCAAATACCTGGAGTAATATATGCATGACTGCCTGAAATTACGCTGTCATCAGCTTTGCTTTAGCTCTTTCTATGTGACTTTGTTCTCGTCCTGTCCATGGCGTTTGACATATAACGACTTCATTATAGGGAACTCCTAAGGTGACATCATAGTAAGGACTGCATGAATGTCATTTTATAAGTTGCCTGTGCACTTACTTGAGAGCTTTCGCACCAACATTTGTGGTATTATAAGCTGTTCTATGATCTTGCTGTCTAGTGGAAAAGTTGGAAAACAAGACCTCAGACTCAATTTACCACTTCTTCTTTCGAAGAGCAACTGTAGTGGAAGCTGTGCACAATTGACACATGCATGCAGTCAGACACATTTCCCTACACTGACGATTGACAATTCAGCGAAATGGCTGTATCTTTGGCATATATCCATAAATGCAAACCATTAGCAGCAGAGAAGGGGGAGGGGGAGGGGGGCGGAGATCTTTCCTATCATTCACTCATTCCCGGAGGATGGTATCAATCTAAAGAGGATTATACCCAAGATGCTATCTGAGAGAGACACCTACTAGTGTTTTACACACACTTTTTGTCTCCCTTGTATGCAGTTACTCTGTGTACACATTTGCTTCATTGTCTCAACATTTGGGCTCTGCGTCATGTGACTAGGAATATAATGACTTAATAGTGCTATCATTGGCAGTCTCCTAACTCATTTCCCCCCCCCTCTCCCTCCATCCTGCATACAACATGAATACAAACTGTAGCCTGCTGACGTGATAGTCACAGCTAGTGCTTGGCAAGTTACAATGTAAGCTGCTGGAAGTCAGATCAGGATTGTGAGACAGGTCTATTACAGTGTTCATTACACAGGATTGATGACTTCGATAACAATCGACTGTACTTAAAAGCCTCTTTGAGTCTTTCTGTCAGGTTGTGCTATGTTTTGTAAAAAAGTGTGAACCTATCAGTAATTTGTGATGTGGATGAATGAGGATCATTGTGTATTCTTAGATATGATTTTAAACTGTGATTCCTATTGCAATTCCTTTTGAGGTAATGAATATGCATTGTATTGCATTGCATTATATTGTATTAGTGATTGCTGTTCACTTTTGTGAGATCTATAGAGCTAGACTTGGGTTATAATAACGGCAATGGTATGGTGATAGCTAGATAGACCAACCATGTGTACAACTTCCAACAGTTTGTAAGTTCATCATGATACAGGCATGTTCAACCACTTCCATATAGCTAGATAGACCAAACATCTGTACAACTTCCAACAGTTTGTAAGTTCATCATGATACAGACATGTTTAACTACTTCCATATAGCTAGATAGACCAAACATGTGTACAACTTCCAACAGTTTGTAAGTTCAACATGATTCAGGCATGTTCATCCACTTCCATATAGCTAGATACACCAAACATGTGTACAATTTCTAACAGTTTGTAAGTTCAACATGATACAAGCATGTTCAACCACTTCCATACCTGCCCCACACTTTTTTTTCTTTTTTTTTCTTTTTTTTTTACAATTGGACAACATTTAAATTAGTGAACCCCTGCTTAATCTAAAATGTGAGTGGCAGATTTAATTAATTATGTTTACTTTATTTTATCACAAACTAGGTGCTAAGTAGGGGATCAACCTGGGACAGCAGCGACAATTCAACTATTTGTTATCATCTACAATTTTATTTTTAAACTAGGAGTAGACCGGAGTAAAATAACAAGTTTGACAACTTGTTATTGAAGCTCTATACTCGACTGTTGTTTAGTTTAAGAATGCATCCATTGTCTCATTTCTTTAGCAGATCGATATTTGCACAATAATTCCATTTTCAGGGAGGATGTCACGAAAAGGGGTTTTTCAAGAATTGTGTGTATGCATGCATGGAAGTCTGCGTGTTCTCTCGTCCAACAACTTCTCTAACTCGTAAAAACACACTGCGTTGCCACACCCTCTATTAAACCATAGACATCTTCAAACTGCATTATTCAGACTGATTTGTATCCCGCTGCCATTCTCTTCTCATTTGTCTCTGTCTGATCCGTAAGTGTGTACACGGCTGTAAATATTTATACTGTTTTTCTTCCTGGGTCTAACCGGGCATATAAATAGCTGTGAATAGGTTTTTGCTACTCTATTTCTGTCTTTTTTGTCATTTGTGTACATAATTGTAAATAGCTTTTACTTTTACTGTTCCGTCTGTTGGTGTATCGTAGCAAAAGTGATGTTTGATCGAGTGCATGTATTTTTATGTAATGACTATGTAAAGCGTGGTGAGTTTGGTCATAGGCTGGAGTACCCGCTATATAAAAATCTGTTATTATTATTATTATTATTATTTTAGCCATAAATCAGCAAAAATAGCACAAATACAGAATCAACAAGAATCAAAGGGAATAAATACAACTGTTTCTACTCAAACGTAATTTCTTAGAATAAATTCGTTGAGAGGATAAATATATACACCTTTCACAAATAACAAACAATTAACAGTCACCGTCGCCAGAATGGGAAAATGAAAGTTGTAAATAGTCTCACTGTGGTTATGTTTCTCATCCTCGTCCTCCCTTTCTGCGTGTTCTTCTTCTCTTCCTGCGTCCTCTTCTGACTTTTCTTCTGCTTCTTCTTCTTCTGTGTTCTCTGCTTCAGCGGCCCCCTTCTTCTTTCTTCTTCTTATTCTTTTCTTCTTCGTTTCCTTCTTCTTCTTTCCTCTTCTTTATTAGCTTCTTCTTCTGCTGCTGCTGCTTCCCCCTCTTCTTCTTCTTCTTCTTCTTTATTCTTCTTCCTCCTCCTTGGTTCTTCTTCTCTTTCTTGAGGCCCCCTCAGCAAGAGACCTATGCAGACAAAGAAGTTAACCACAACTAAGTTTGTTGATACATAAACTTTCTTTGGACCACTACATATACCTCTCCCTTCTCTCTGTGACAGGACCAGTGCAGCAATACAATTCATATTTCTTCCATATCGAATACAGTTCACAACATAAACACAAAATTTAACAACTAATTATAACAGCTGATTATTACTCAATGACACCAATTAATTTCATCATACAAATACATGTAATACTATACATTGCAATTGAAGTTTCAACTTCAAATCAAATAATGATCCAAATTCAAATCATTATTCAAAAATTACAGTGAGCCACCATGTTTGTCTCCTCTTCACTCCATCCTTCACACTAATATCAAAATTATTTATGATTAATTTTATTACATAACAAATACAATATAATTATTTGAAAATGCTATTACATTTATAATACAACATTTCAAGTAATAAACAATATATACCTGCAGACACAGCTGCGAGAAGTCCAGAACAACCAATCCTTAGTATAGTCAAGAATAGAATGAATATATTTTTGAATGTACCTTAGAGAACTGTCATGTGACCAGCTCAACCAATTAGAATTTAGCTCTCATAAAAAATTATACCAATATCTTCTAACAAGAAACAGACTAACAATAATATAAAGTCATCAGACCAAAATACTTTAAAACCGGTCCTTCACAGAGGATTAAGCCAAGGAACAAACCAGCCTATTATTGAAATTGGCAGACACATGTTTTAGTTGTGTAAGTTCAGCTTGCCATAGGTATGACGACTTTTCTAATTAAGAGAATGTTGGTTAACCACTTTCATTGCCATCCACTTAAATTCTGTTTCTTACAGTTACAATAACAATAACAATAGGTTTTAAAAAATAAATCTCAACACTTTTAAGGCTTTTGCTCCCTCCTCACAAGTTGCAGCAGCTAACATGACCAGGTATGATGACAATGTGGGTTTGTTAAGGATTGGTGCTGCACATGCAATGACATAAGATGTTTGTACATTGTTTTGATAGCTTAGCCTGCCTATTAAGAATGAGCGTATCATTAGGGTGGTAAAAATGAAATGATCATGCACGTGGGTGCTAATGTTAGCCTTATATTGTGTATATATGTTGTTCCCAATTAACTTTTGTCAAAACGCTGCCGATTTCACATATTTGGAGGTCATTTGCTGACAGTGTGTACAGTGGTACAAATGTTGCTGATTACACAAACGCTTCCTTGATGTCTTCCATCTTTGTTCTAAGAATTGTGGGATTCTTTGATCAAAATAGTAGTATATGGGTAGTTTCTACCCACAAGGTACAAATATGGAATATTCTCCTCTTTGCGTGATAAGGGTAGTTTTAGGGTACAGAAATCTACACCTGAGTAACTTTTTGTCAAAGTGAATGTTGTACACTTGTGACAGACTGTGTAGTTCTCTATCCACAACGTGTAGTGAAGGATGTATGTATCTAAGCAAATACAGTAGTCATCTCTTAGTGGCAAATGCACGGTTTATATATGTTTTTTGCGCAATTTTGATCTCGACCTAAGATGAACTCTAAGTACACATGTCTTGCCCAGATTGGACAATCCCATAACACTGCTGTTTCCTGTTTCAGTAAATTGTGTCATTTAAACTATCACCATACCAGTCTGGGCTGTTTGAGCTCTGCCTCTGTGTTCTTGGCTTATAAATATGTGAATTTAAAATCACAATACGCATGTGAAGTAAATCCCAGTCTCAGTGGTGAAAGCTTGTGAATATAGTCATTGTGCTGTTAAATAGTCGGTCTCTTACACAGCTGGCAGCTGCTGGTACTGGGAGAAAATATGTTTAGTTCATTTTAAGGTGTGTTCAACGATTAAGAGCTGTTAGATTGAGGAACTCATCTCTGTATAACTTATATAACATAACCTGTGTGATGAGTGCCTCAGAGAAGCTAAAGCTATTTGACTTTCAAGGTAAGTTGATTGTTTGAAAACAAATTTGCTTTCTTGAATATTATTATAGATTGAACATATGTTTTTGATTGTGTATAAATTATTTACTTGCTTCATTGACTCACATCGAGATGCATGCTATGCATTTTTTTGGTGAATGCATAGATTCACATGCTTAGCAGTGTAAGTCTAAGTACTCACCCAAAATAACAAATAAAATTGCGTTTTTTTTTCAAATCTGCGTGAGCAAAGGTCAAGGTCTTTGGTGCCAATTATTTGTTCATTGTTTTCTTGTGTGTCATTGCCTTCAGGTTATTAGTAGTAGTAGTAGTAGTATTTGTTTATTTAATTTTGTTGTTTAAATATCTTTCAATTGTGTGGGTTTAGTTAAATTTATGTACTTAAGAATTTTACAATTATTATTATTTTCTATTTTTGAAGGTCACTGTTGGTATGTGTGTGTGCGTGTATGTGTGTTTTGTGTGTGTGTGCCTGTGTCTGTGTGTGAACAGAACAGACCACATCTCAACACGATTTGTAAATGCATGTGCTTTTCTGGGAATACATTTTATATTGTCTTGCCCACTTGTTTATTTATTAATTTGATTTATTTTATCATTTGTATTTTGGCGTGCGATGTTTCAGATGGCAGCACTTACTCATTGGCTAAAGATGGTGTTGGCTTGCCTTGCTGGGTCAAAGTGCTTGGTGCCATCATGGCAGTGACCATTGCGATCCTGGCCACTGCACTGCTGTGGATGTTTCTGCATGTTTTAAACCCAAAGGTAATTATGCAATCACTGTACGCTGAGCATGCTTATCATAATGTGATATACAAGTCAAAGTTAAGTCAAGTCAAAAGCTCTCTATTTCCATAAAACCCCTTGGTCCACGCGGACACAATTAAACAGAATAAAAGTGAAACATAAAAAAATAGTAGAACAAACAAAATGTAATATCAAACACATATGTGCATATATTTCAAAAATAAAAGTTAATCACTCGTACTCTAGCATTCTAACATTGACAATAAGCACATTACGTATTATCATGTCACACAAATACACTACATGTTTTCATGCAATACAACCACAAATCCCCCCCCCCCCCCCCCCCCCCCCCCCCCCCCCCCCCCCCCCCCCCCCCCCCCCCCTGTGCACTCTTGCAAGATTAGTGAGATGAGGGAGAATGTGGATAGAAAAGCTATTGACATCGGATGAAGATGTACGTATTTACATTGTCTACATTATTACCATTGTTAAGTCATTGTTATAAATCTTATCATCGTCGTTTCTGTTACGTTCCGAAGCAATCCATTATTATTTTCATAAACTTGGCCAGTTTAAGCTGAGTAGCCTTATGATTTGTGGAAATTGGGTTGAACATGAAAAACTTTTTTAGCAGCTCATTTCAATCATCACCAAAATGTGGACATATAAAGATGCAGTGAAACTCATTTCTTAATTCATGGAGAGTACATTTATTACAGATTCTGTCAAAACTCTGGATTCCAAAAAAATCTTCCCTTATGAACTGGTAGCTTATTATGGTTTCAGGTTCTGAATTTTATTACAACAGCAGCTAGATTGGCAGGCAAAACGGTCAAATATTCCTCAAAAAAATAAAATTCTCTGTAAACATTCTATAATTATAATATAATTAATTTGTGTGAATTTCAGATTGCCAGTTCTGTACCTATTGACCTTGCATCCTTTTTGTTATCTCCTCTTTAAACCCTTCAGCAGAGAGAATCGATCCTTGAGATTGATCATACCAACCATTTCCCAACCCTAGAGTATTCCCTACAGAGAGAGAGAGAGAGAGAGAGAGAGAGAGAGAGAGAGAGAGAGAGAGAGAGAGAGAGAGAGAGAGAGAGAGAGAGAGAGAGAGAGAGAGAGAGGAGAGAGAGAGAGAGAGAGAGAGAGAGAGAGAGAGAGAGAGAGAGAGAGAGAGAGAGAGAGAGAGAGAGAGAGAGAGAGGAGAGAGAGAGAGAGAGAGAGAGAGAGAGAGAGAGAGAGAGAGAGAGAGAGAGAGAGAGAGAGAGAGAGAGAGAGAGAGAGAGAGAGAGAGAGAGAGAGAGAGAGTTCCCACAGTGTTCTTGACACAGTCTAAATAATCTGATTTATACAAGTTCATTTTGTACCCCTTCATTACGAATTTGTAAACAGTACAAGACAATTTAGTACTACGTACTTCTTTTAAAATGCAAGCTTATGCTAAACATTTAGCATTTGTTTTTTTTGCTGAGATATCTAGAGGGAACTGACTTATGTCTCCTAAAACTATACATGTTGGAGTACTTTTACCAAGCTTTAAGATAAATTTATAAAAACGTAGTTGCAATTTGCTTACTAGGTCAGTTAACTGAGGACACCATACCTCGGAACCATACAATAGTATAGGCACAAACTTTTTTTTATCAAAAAGTTCACTTTGGAAATCAATGGGTAGAGCCAGGTTTCTGACTTTGCCAAGCAAAGCAAGCATCACCTTGGTGGCCCTTAGAAACCACCAAAATAATCAGAAACCTAAGAGTTAATTACACTTTACACATGATTTGGCTTTATTGTACATATCTTGAATAACTATTAGTAACCTTACTTTTACACCAGAGTTTAGCCATTTTTGCCAAAGCATAGCATGATTGACAAGATCAAAAGCCTTTTCGTAATCAACAAAAACAGAATACCAAAGTTTTCCTTTAAATAAGAAGAAATCAACAATAACTTGTAAAGTAAAAATATGGTCAATTGCACTGTGTTTTGATTTAAACCCTGCTTGTTCACTCCCTTGTTACATCCATGTCTGACAGTTTTTACCGTTTGTAGTCCATGTGTCTTGTTACATCCATGTCTGACAGTTTTTACCCTCTGTAGTCCATGTGTCTTGTTACATCCATGTCTGACAGTTTTTACCCTCTGTAGTCACTGTGTCTTGTTACATCCAAAAAAGAGTCTCTCATACGATTGGTTTGGGCATGGAGAGGTGTGTGTCTGACAGTTCATGTGTTTGTTACTGTCACGTCGCCCGAGTGGGTTCCGTGACGTCAGCTCAAACAGCGAGTGGAAGAGATCAAACTCAAACTAAAAAAACTAAGACATACACTCTTTTATTCAACAACAAACACACAGGGTAATGGGAAATCTTAACCACCCTCAACCCCTATCTGGACCCACAACCCCAACAATTTACAACAATTACCTCCCTTGTCTAATCTGAAACCCCTAGAAACTGTACACAAAATGCCCACACAACAATATGTAACAATAAGCAAATAAAACTGCAAATAAATTCAATCACAAGTTGAGTAAACTAGCCAGCAAGACTTGAAGAATCTATTACATTAAATTGACTGGCTTTATTAATCAAACGATAACTGACTGTAGCACTCTTTGTCTTTTAGCTTATCTCAAAACGTCGTAGTCAACAGACAGATAGCAAAGAATACTGCTCTAAATTTCTCTGAAGATGTGGATATGTTTTATGTGTGTGTAATGCAAGTGTGTATGACTGTGGAAATGCGAGGTGTAGAATGCAGAACCCATGGGGGTAACCTCCCGGTCGTCTGGGGTGAAGCGAAGAGTCCTGGCGGTGATGGCGTACTACCCCTCAGAGCAGCACCCTCAACGTCAGGAAGGAAGACGTGGCAGTGGTGGCCGCGACGTCCAACACAGTCCACCCACAAAGCAGGCAAACGGCAGAAGTGGTACAAGTAGTAGTACAGCACAAGTAGTAGTATGGCAGATGTAGTAGTAGTAGTATTAGGCCCAATCTGGTCAACAAATAAATCGTCTTATTAATCTATCCTCATAAAAGGTAAACAATAAATAAGAAATAACTCCTTCCGCCATCCGCCATCTTGACCTGTTTATATATATATACATTTCAACAATTAAATTTTTTAATTCTATAATTTACATTCATTCTTATAAACATGGTTGTTCATACAAATACACATTATAATTATAATTACATTACCAGTCAACCAATCTTGATTCATCCTCATTCTCACCTTCATCACCCCTCTCCATGTTATTATACATTGTCTCCCCTCATTCACATTTATTCCTCTCTAGCATACTATAATACAACGTCACCCCTTCCTCATATTCATCACCCCCCTCTCTCTCTCATTTTAACATGTATACTTCTTCATCACCCTTAACCTCATTTTGGCAACAACATCATACATTATTCATTTTTACATATCTAATCAAGAAAATCATATAAAAAATACTATTTAACAAAATATATCCCCTTCCCCCTCATTCAACATCATTCATTTATGTATGCAAGCTCAGAGTGCATAGCCACTAAGGAACTGAAATACTGGGCACCAACTCACCTGAAAGTCCTCGGCCTGTGAAGTAACAGATAGACAACACACTCCACAACACGACACAACACAACACAACACACTGCTATCCGCTGAGAGTAGATGGTTCGTTACTGCACTATACTATGGAGCATCTCAGTACCGACGAGGTCACTGAGCCTTGGGTTGTCCCTATACAAAGGGTACACGCCCTTAAGAATAGACTCAACACTTATTTCACCCAGAAATAATGGCAGTCATAAACTTTCCACCACTGCTAGAGAATTACTGAAGTCAAGCAGGTTTTACAGTACTTTGGTAATTCTTGTCCTGACGTAGGAGCAAGACCTCGGGTGGTTCTAACATAAGACACACTACCCTTATGAAACAGACTCTACTTCTATCCTGAGATAACACAGTAACATTCCATCCAAAATACCATCTGCTAATAAGCGCTCCCAACCTGACTCTGAAGCCCAAACCTTCTCCCAGTTCACAGTACAGGGCATCGAGTTTCGTTCAGCCCCAAATCCCCATCGAGCTATGCGTTTCGTACGTGAAAACCATACATTCCTATAATAACATACGCAATAAAGACTGCTGATTCAAACTTTGTACACTGCATCACTAGAGATGTGAAACTCTACACTATATACAGATCTGGCACAACTTAATATTAGCGTGCATTGAATACTCATGTCGTCACAGTTACATTCATGTTGAACAGTTTTTACCCTCTGTAATCCGTGTGTTTGTTGCAGGTACAGGTGACAGTTATTGCACTCTGTAGTTCATGTGTTTGTTACAGGTGTGTGTCCAACAGTTATTACACTCTGTAGTCCATGTGTTTGTTACAGGTGTGTGTCCAACAGTTATTACACTCTGTAGTCCATGTGTTTGTTACAGGTGTGTGTCCAACAGTTATTACACTCTGTAGTCCATGCGTTGCAGGTGTGTTTGACAGAAGAGTGTGTGAAGATGAGTGCCTACATCCAGAACAAGATGAACAAGTCTGTGGACCCCTGCACAGACTTCTATGCCTATTCATGTGGGGGCTGGGAAGATAGCCTTGTCATAACCACCGACCATTCTAAATTTGATGTGTTCCTGGAAGTCACTGACAAAAGCAGAGTCATCTTCAAAAAGGTCAGCACTTTTGTTTTATTGAACCTTTTCATCGCCAACTAATTGAGGTAGTCAATGCTCCCCCTCCCACTCCTCCTTTCTCCCATTCCCCTTCATGCCAGAGAAGTTTTGTTTTTGATTTTACTAGTAATAATGCATGATAATCCATAATCCCACAAGGAAAACTTCAGGTTGAGAATCCCTCGTTTAAAATTTGTTACCACTGGTCACCAGTCGTTTGTTTGCCTTTCTGTCACCAACTGCTTGGAACTAATTGCCTCTTCCAGTCCACCCCCCCACCACCCCACCCTCCAAAAAAAAGAACTTTGCAGGCATTCAAATACTGTTCTTTTTATAAAATATATAATCCCCATTCCAACCACCACCTACATATGGCATAAGGCTTGCCAGGTCAACATTAGCACCCACGTCCATAATCATTGTATTTTCACAACCGTTAGAATACAACCCATCATCATAGACAGGCTAAGCTATCAAAGCTATGTACAAACTTCTTATTTCATGGCATGTGCAGCAACAGCGCCTGACAAACCCACATGGTCATTGTACGTGGCCGTGTCCACAGCAACTTGTGAGGAGGGAGCAAAAGCTGTAGTAGGTGTCTATACTATCCTATTCTATCCTATCCTATCCTATCCTATCCTATCCTATCCTATCCTATCCCGTAACTCGAAAGTGGTTGGGGCACCACAGATGATCATTTAACCTGCGTCCTCCATCTTTCTCTGTTCTCAACAACCTTCATGGCTTCGCTCAGTGTCAAGCCAGTCCATTCTTGAATGTTGTCCTTCCACTTCCTTTTCTGTCTCCCTCTTCTTCTCCCTCCTTGCGCCCTGCCTTGCAGGATGGTTTTTGCAAGGAGTTTCCGTTTTTTCCCCACTGTGAGTATGTCACCGTTTTTTCCAATGACTGTTGGACTTAGTCGTTTGTGATGTGCTGGGTATAAGAAATGCCCAGAAGTGTTCTGTAGCACCTCATCTCCATGATTTGTATTCTTCATTGTAGGTCTGTTGTGAGGGTCCATGTTTCTCAAGCATATAGGAAGATGGAGATGACAAGGGAGTGCAGCAGCCTTACCTTGGAGTGTAAACTGAGGTCCTGTCTTTCCAAATGGGCTTCAACCTTGTCAGGACAGCAGTTTTTTGTGCGATCCTGGTAAGGACTTCCTGTCGGGACCCATTGTCCGATACAATGGCTCCTAAATTTTTTTTTTAAAAAGTATGCACCGTGTTGATTTGTTGACCTTGGACTTCGATGTCCGTGTTGATGCTATTGGTGTTGTTGGTCATCATTTTTTGTCTTCTCTGCACTTTTTTCCATTCCAAAGGCTTTGGAGGTGGTGTCAAGCCCCTGTACCAACTGTTCAACGGGGCATATGACATGATGCACTCCGGGAAGATGTTGAAGAGTGTTGAGAACGTAGGCATCCTTGACGCACGCCGATTGTTGTTCTGAACCAGTTCCCGACGGCACTGTTGTTGATGACTGCACTGGTGGGCTTGTCATACAGGCTCTTGATGACTTCAATAATGTTAAGGCTGATGTTATACATTATCGTGTTTGCCCACAGAGCTGCATGCCAGACTCAGTCAAATGCTTTCTTGAAGTCTACGTTACAAACACATGATATAGTTGTTGTTGGTGCTGTAGGCATTTCTTGCAGATTATTCTGAGGTTGAAAATCTGCTCAGTGGTACTTCACCCTGCCCTGATTCCTGCTTGTTCTTCAGCTAGATAGGTGTCTAGGTTCACAATTTCAAACATATTGTCATTGTAAGAACTAGAAGTGAGTGACAAGGAGAGTGGTTAAACAACATTCTCTTGTTTTTAAAAATCATTATGCCTGGGGCAAATTGAACTGACAAAAATTAAATGATTTGTGTCGGCCAATTTTAATAAACACAACATTGACATTGACATCATCTTTGTGCAAATATCAATCTGCGAACGAAATGAGACCATGGGTGTATTATCAAACTTAACAACATAGCGCTTCAAATTCAATAATAACTTGTCAACATTGCGATATTACTCAGGTCTACTCCTAGTTTAGAAAATAAATTATAGATGATTAACAAATGGTGAATTGTTACAGCTGTCCAAAGTTGATCCTCTGCTTAATGTGTAGTTTTTGATAAAACAAACCAAACATATTTAATTGCACCTGCCATTTACACATTTTAGATTCAGTGGGGGTTTACTATTTTAAATGTTTTCCTGTTGCAAGAAATTAGGAGTGGGACATGAATAGTGGTTGAACATGCTGTTGTCATGTTAATAAAATTGAAACCAAGTTGAATATTATGTCTATGGCTGACATGTATGTAATTATTACTAATAGTACTATTACTACTACTACTCTCTGTCTCTTTCTCTCTCTGTCTCTCTCTCTCTCTCTCTCTCTCTCTCTCTCTCTCTTCTCTCTCTCTCTCTCTCTCTGTCATCGGTTTCCCTCTCTCTGTCATCAGTTTCTCTCTCTCTCACACACAGAGAGATGACAGAGAGAGAGTTAGAGAGAGAGAGAGAGGAAGAGGAAGATAGAGGGGTTCGAACCCACACTCTTCGACATTGGGAACTAGTGCCCTAACTCACTGCGCTACAGATCTCCCCAATTAATGTTGAAAGAAAACTGTGCACAATATGAAATGACATATTTCAAGTAAATATTTTTGCACATGTTCCTTGCTCACATTTGTTCAGTATGCTCCATAAATATCCATTATGAGGCTATTCCTTGTAGGTATGTAGATCCCGAAGATATAGGGTTCCATATCTGCCTACTCATAACTATAAAGTTCTTCTTTTGTTCTGCATATAGTGTTCCACACTTGCGTACTCGTTCTTTATAGTTCCATTGAAAATGCCATCAATCAAAATTGACATACTAAGATATGATAGTACCGATAAATGCTGCTGTGTTTCA
This sequence comes from Oncomelania hupensis, assembly GCA_036898135.1. NCBI lineage: Eukaryota > Metazoa > Mollusca > Gastropoda > Littorinimorpha > Pomatiopsidae > Oncomelania > Oncomelania hupensis. The sequence goes on from CM072511.1 coordinate 156,139,230, forward strand.
CAATGACATATTAGGAATTATATAGTTTCAATAAACAACCTATTGTTCCAATATTGAAGAAAATACAAATGTAACTGTAAATAAATTAATAAGAAATATTGGCTGTTAGATACACATTTCTCCTTCCTTTAAAAAGTGATGAGTGCCACATGGACATTCTGACGTAAAAAAGAAGGGCTGTTCATGTCCAATTTGAGAGTTGTTGACCCCAGTTACAACTCATTCCAACATCGACACCTTTACCCTATCCCTTTACATAGGTGTTCACCATTTGTGGGTGGTCTTTGCAGAACTGTACACCCAGTGATCCACCATTTTTGGATAGTCATTGCAGAACTGTACGTACAGGGATCCCCCATTTGCAGTGAGAAACGAGTTAAGCTAAACGTGCTTAGTAACAAAATGACCCAGTGACCTTGACCTTTTGCGGTATTTCAAATATAATGGCACAGGAGGCAGGCCTTTACTCTATGAAATGTGGTCAAAATCCGTTCATTGGTACTGGAGTTATGACTTCCAACTGACTGACAGATGGATGCACGGACAGATAGATCTACAGACTGACATTTGGCTTGTTCTGATTCCCCCGACTATTTCAAAGTATTTCCAGATACAATTTTTTTGTTTAATAAATAAACTCATGGCCTTGCAGCTTGTTTGAAGTTTTATTATATGATTTTCAGTTGCTGGATGATCCAAGCACAGTATTGGCAGGTAAGCCGTCCTCATCAGTGGCCAAGCTGAAAATGTACTACAGGAGCTGTATGAACGTAAGCAAGATAGAGGCAGACGGTACAGGACCTATACAACAGGTTGGCTTACCTATTTGGATTTTGTAAAGTGTGAATGGAGAGCACAATTCTTGAGCGATCTCAATTTTGCTACAAACAAGACCGACTGAAGAAAAGAAAGTAATAGTATGCAACACTTTTTCAGCATCAACATAGAACCAAATCAAAGGGGAAAATGAATGCTATCATTGCACACTTCATGCGCAGGACACAATGTTCGTAATTATCCTGTGCCTCTCAATCATAACACACGCGTAATCTTATGTTGTATTAGTTTTGTTTGAATTAGTGTGTTGTATTCAGAAGTGTCACACTACACTCTAAATTTCCTAGTAATTAAATAAAAATGAGTATATCTTCAATCTTGAATCCTGTTCCATCCCATAATTTTGGTCAGATATTTGTTTCTTAGGTGATTGAAGATCTGGGTTCATGGTCCATCTCTCCAAGCTACGGCGGCCTGACTAGGGACTGGAACCTTACGGGTGCCCTTATCAAACACCAGAAGATAGGGCTGGCTCCATTCTTTGGCTTCAGCGCTGGTATCGATTATAAAAATAGCTCCAGGAAGATCATGAGTGTAAGTGGAACCAAGTAGAAAAGACTTCATTTACTAATAATAATTACAACAACTAGACGAAAAAAACTCTTCCTAAAGTTGAGGCGGTCATGCGCACATTACAGTTGTGGAGTTATTTTTTGGTTCCAACGGTGCATCCACAGTATCCTGAAGAAAAGAAGAAGAAGAAAACAAATTGTATGCTAACACATAGAATGTATAATGTTAATTTTACATACAAAAATTTTCTTAACTACAAGTTTTGTACAGTTCAATTGCTGTTTTTAATTTCATTCTTATTCTTGTTGTTGTTTATTGAGTGTAAAAAGCATGTGAATGACCGCTCGGAGAAAGCAGCAAGTTTGTGAGTGTGTTATTCAAGTTAGATTATATATTATGATTTTTTTTAATATTTTAAATGAAATACTTTGAAATAGTCAAGGGAATTTGAACAACCCAAATGTCAGTCTGTAGGTCAGTCGGTCGATCTATCTGTCAGTGCATCCATCTGTCAATCAGTTGGAAGCCATAACTCGAGAACTAATGAATGGAATTTGACCACATTTCATAGATTGGTGGCCGGCCTCCTGTGCCATTATATTTGATCTGCCGCAAAATGTCAAGGTCATTGGAGTCATAAACAGAGGTCTAGTCTGTGCCTGCTCACATTCCACCACACGTACTTTAAAGATCCTGATACTCAGGTATGGGTAATCAAAAAAGAACACAAAAAAACAGCAGGCTATAGTAGATCCCTTCTCCCACATCCATGGTACTGCCATGTGTGGCAAGGCAAGGCAAGGCAAGGCAAGTTTATTCCAGAAAAAAACCATTAAGGGCACATGGAAATCGTTAAAATAATATACACACACATGCAAAATAATTAATTACATAACATTTTAAATTTTTTTAAATTAAAACTATTTATGTACACAAAGGGATTGCAGAAGGGTGGGGAGGGGGAGCGATTGAGAGGGGAAAAGAAGAAAAAATAAATTGATTGGAAATAGCAACTAGGAATCATAACTAACAATACAATTCAATCTAAACACATAATGACAAACTAGTGAAATTGGTTTTGTTACACACAATCTGTAAATATCAGAACTAGATTAATTTTTGACATGGGATAACAATGTTACAATTGTGTGAGATTGTGTAAAATTAAAAGCCAGATCTGAACTTGAATGATAACTCTTAGAGCAGCATCAGTTATGTTTTGTGTACAATATAGATTTGTTGTTCTTGTACATGACATGACAGCATCAAGGGTCAAGGAGGATATCTATCTGTCTCCCATTTTGAACCGCCAGTGGTTTGAATGATTTAATTGTAATGGTGTGGTCAGGTAGCATCGTTGGTTAGGGTGTTGGTTTCCTATGCCAAAAGACGCGTGTTTTAACCCTGCACGGGGTGAACTTATGTGACTAGGTACAAGATTTTCCACCCTCCCATCAATAATAGCATTGGATGCAATGAATAAAATTAAATAATGAAATTAATTGTTAAAAAATAGATTTAATTTCAGTCATCTAGTAGCAGCTCACCTTTACACCACATGTTTGTGTGGGTGTGTGTGTGTGGGTGTGGGTGTGTGTGTGTGTGTGTGTGTGTGTGGGCCATGTGGGAGTGTGCATAACTTGGTTACAAATCACCGTGTTTTTAGTCTGATTTAGAAATAAGTTTGAGTATAGCATCCAATATAATTATTAGTAGTATTAATGTTGCAATAACATTGCTTAACTTGTCTTTTGGCTGTAGTTGAATGAAGCCTGCACTGTCTAAAGAGGTTAGTACTGGCCTGTTGCAGTTTAGTCAAGGAGGGCTAGCCTTGAGTAGCTATGAAGAGTACACTTCGCCAGACGCGGACAAGTTCCGCAAAGCCTTTCTGCAATATGCCGTGGAAGTAGGCAAACTGCTAGGGGGAGACAACAGCACGCAAGGCAAGATGGAGGCTATCTATGACTTTGAGCAACAGTTAGCAAAGGTCAGTGGTCGTAATTATGCTCTGATAAATAGTTAGCTGTTAAATAGAGCAGAATGAAAATTCAGATGGTATCTGATGATGGATATTTGTCAGTTTGGTTAACCCAGAGGTTATTCCTGAGTTGTTTTGGTTGTTTTACACGGTTATTTATCAATAGCCGATTCAGCCCCGATGTTTGAATCTTGGTAAGTGTAACTCGAATTTGTTTATCCACGCAGCCTGTTCACTCGGCAACAAGGCAGACTCTGCGATCGAGAAATAGTTCGAACATTCCAGCATGACGCAATAACACCCAATCAAAATAAGACTCGTCACCAAACTATGCACTGCCTTACGTCATATATTGTTTAGGTTCGACCAGCTTTTACCTGTAAGGTCTAGAAGATTCGATCGATAATAAACAAGTAATTCCAGAAAATTCTCAACAATATCGACTGATGAAAATTATCTACATTATACAAAGCTTCTTCTAGCAACAACGCAGAATCAAATCAAAGGTAAATACTCTCTATTATTGCATGCTTTGCAATACAAAATGATTGGATCTATCGTGGGTGTCTCGGTTGTGACGGGTTGCAATGCTATTTGTGAACAGAATGACTGGCAATCCACCCCAATAGTGAACCTACACTGCACTTGTCCGACCGATCCTTGTAGACACCAGCACAGTCCGAGACTCTTACACTGAAACAGATATCTACAGAGTGGAGGCAGTCCAAAGATGAATTATAAAGCACTATCAGTGTTGAGAACATGTTGTGCCATCTGAACTGGACCTCATATACAGCACTCACCAAGCAAGGGTCCCGAGACAGTGATGTGTAGATACATCATTGGTACTGTCATCATCAAGGGTCCCAAGACAGTGATGTGTAGATACGTCATTGGCACTGTCATCATCAACTCCAACAACAAATCCACTCCAAACCCCCTAAAGATGATCCACCAGGAACATCTCATCCTCCATTCTTTCCTTTCAGCTTCAGTCATACCTACCCACCGCCAACAGTAAAGTGCTTTTGGACCCTGTACGAAGGGTTCAAATCCCAGTTGTAAAACATGTCCACCTCCCCTACCCTCCTGCGAGCCCATTTCCTTAACCCTCCTGCTGACTAACTGAGACTTTATTCGTCTATGAAATGTACACATAAATTCACCTTTCGGCGGCACAAACATAGCAAATGTAAAATGTAGAATATCTTTAAAAGAATGACATGTGCAAACAAACAAACAAAAAATAGTGCAACACATAAAATATAATAAAACATCTACTATCCCACATTCCAAACATGCTTGTGTCGTACACCCCCTGTCTGTTCTTGCATGGAAGCTGATAAACCTGGCTGGTCTGGATTAGGTCTGCACCATCAGCTCGTCAGGCAGCGTTTGGGCTGGGTTGGGTCACGCTAAATGGCTTCCAGGTGATTAACTGCTTTCGCGTTGAAGTGCACCTCGAGGTCAATGACGGGTCGATCAATCAGCTTGCCGGCTGTCGTTGTGATCTTTGCCAGCCTGGCCTTGTCATGACCTGCTCTTTCGCTGTCCATAACCCTGATTGCTGATTGCTGATCATGAGGCGTAGAACTGTATTCTGATTGTTATTGCAAACTTCTCTATAAATGGCTGCAAAATCTTTAAAATGCTGAAGGTGGAAATATTAAGAAGAAGAAGAACAAGAAGCATAATTAAATGTTAACAAATAATGAAAGGAGAGTCTAAAATGGGAGAAAAAAAACACCCTCTGGATATTCTCATTTTGTGTATAGGTTACAAGTGATGATGTAAAGCTGAGATTTGGTATACCGTTACTTATACATTGTGCCCTACATCCATCCTCCTATTTAGCCATCCGTTGTTTGACGTAGTGTTGACATGAGTCTCCATTTACAGTTTTTTGTCAGCAAAGAGGAGACCCAAAATATAACCAACCTGTACAACCTCATGACCATCGCAGACTTGCAGAAAAGCCTAGGTAACCAGGTGAGTACTGACGCAATTTTCTTGATTTGCCGTATGTCCCTCCATCCCTCTCCCTTCCTTTCTCTCTTTCTCTCTCTATCTCTCTCTCTCTCTCTCTCTCTCTCTCTCTCTCTCTCTCTCTCTCTCTCTCTCTCCCCCTCTCTTTCTCTCTCTCTGATCTAGAACTGAACAAGACTGCATAACAAATGCTGTCAAAAGCATAGGTGCATGTGGCTATGCCAGAAGTAGGATTTTCAGCTCTTTTATATGCGTTTCAGCAGGCACACTGCTTGAAGCAAAATACAGGACTGCTGCAGAGTGTAGGAACAGATAAAATGATAGTAGTGTGTACTACTATAAGAGTTCAGGTAGACTTTACTTTAAAAAAAAAATTTAGCTGACTCTCGTCCATCAAGAACATGAACGTCAGGATCTTTAAAGTCTGGATTGAGTGTGTGCACAGGCCAGACCTTGGTTGTACACTCTCATCCAGAATAGTGGGCGCTTGACTGTGCATCACGTCCTGGTGGTCATAATTGGTGTTTTAGGACTAGTACCTATATGTCTGATTGAGCTGGGTCCACCTTTGTGCGATGTTTCCATCCATCCATTCTCCACGTTTGGCAGCCACTACCCATCCCAGCACTAGAAGATGACCCTTGTGTAAAATGCTACTGTTTCAGATTGATTTGAAGTTCTTCATGTCTTCAGCTACAAACAGGACACTGACAGATTCCTATGTCATTAATGTCCACCAACCTAAATACTTCCACAAACTTGGACCACTTTTGGCCAATACCTCCGAACAGTTAAGTTTACCTTAATTCTCCATGTCTGTCTTAAATGTCTCTATATCTGTCTCTGTCTCCCTATGTCTCTCACTTTGTCTTGTTTTATCTGTTCACTCCCTCTCTGTCCTTTTCACTCTCTCTCTCTCTCTCTCTCTCTCTCTCTCTCTCTCTCTCTCTCTCTCTCTCTCTCTCTCTCTCTCTCTCTCTCTCTCTCTCTCTCTCTCTCTCTCTCCACCCTCCTTGTAGCATTCAAATATCTTCTCTACTCCCATTGGCACTGCAGATCTAGGAATTCCACAGTGTTTTTCATACCGCTTATTACATTTATGTGGTTTTTTTGTTTCTTGTTCAATTAGATTATTCCCCTGTTTGACCTCCTTTTTTTATCTTCTCCAATTCGTTGCATTGTCCTGATTGCATTGCATCCAGAGTATTACAAGACTATATGGTGTGGCACATGGTACAGAGGATCCCTGGGTACCTACCGCAGTCGTTTGTGGATGCCGCCCTGCCCCTGGACAAGGTGGAGCTGGGCATTTCTAGTTTGACGCCTCGCTGGGAGCGGTGCATCTCCAAGACACAAGGTGCATTCGGCTACACTCTCTCCTCTCTGTATGTCCACCAGGCTTTCCCTCCAGAGAACAAAGCTAAGGTTTGTCAGGTTACATGTCATGTGGGGAAATGCTCAAGTAAAAAATACAGGGGCACTGGAAGCACCAGATGCATATAAACTTGGTGCTAATGACCTCAAACTTGGTGCTGATGACCTTAAATTTAGTGATTGGCTTAGTCAGGGGGTTGAGGAGAAGAGGGAGAAAGGGGGGGGCGGGGGAGAAGAATCAGAATAAGCCATATGTCGGCCAATTGGAAGCAAATCTCACGAACAATTAAAAGGATTTTGACCAAACTTCATATGTAGGTACATTCTGAGCCTTGTGACTGCGTGGTCTAAGGCGGGACTAACTTACCTTGTCCACAGACTAGAAACCAATGGCACCTGACAGGTGTGGGATCGATCCGGCCTCTGGGCGTTATGTTCCTCCGACTATTTTTTACTTTTGACTTGGGCAACGTCTTGGGGGTTTTCTCCGGGTACTCTGGTTTGCTCCCCCAGCAAAATTACAAAAAAAAACAACTAATATTAGGTGGGTTGGGTTTGAGCGTGCCACAGGCCCAGAATTTCCAGATAAAAGTGGACCAAAAAAAAAGTCAAAAAGTCAACAACAAAACAAGTAATTAGGTTAGTGGCTTACTGCTCATGCCATCATATTTGCTCAGCTGTGAATGTCAAAGTCATTGGAGTCATTTGTTGCTAAAACACGTTTTGCTCAATATCTAAAAAAAACCGGCTGAAGCAATTTTGTTGAGTTTTGGTATACATCTACTTCAAATCATGGACCATCATCCTTCAGGAGCAGTACTTCAAATCATGGGCCATCCTTCAGAAGCGGTCCAGTTGTCGGTCAGATCCGTAGCTCCAAATGTCACTTTCTTGTTTAAAACACAATTTTTGCCTTGTCTGAGGACTAACTGAACTAACATTCATTACTTGGTGGATACTGTAGCTATTGCTAAGTATGTTGGATCATTGGTGTTTGGACTTTCTCAAAGGTTAGGGTCATTGCGCGTCACCATTTCCTAAACATGTTTTGCGTCGTAGATAAAAATTGGCTAAACCGATTTGGATAATATTTTGCTTGCAGATAGTTCAAATGCTAGCTTATTATTCCATATTTTACTACTTTTGTTTCGTTTAGAATCCAGCCCAGTTACAACATTGCCAAGAAATGTAGAACTTCTACAATTATTTTTAGATTTTGTTTGGGTGTGTGTGTCTAGAAATATATTTGAATGGCTTGCCATCTTGTTTCAAGTTTCACTGAATCATGCACCAGAAGGTACTTTGGAAGAGTGTGGTTCACTGTGATTGTGGTTTCGGGACTACTTTCTGTCAGTGACAACAGTAGATGAAAGTTAGCCCACAGTGACCATCCTATATGAGGAGGAAGCCCTGCCTCGCTGGGTGGCCTTGTGGCGCAGTGGATTAGTCGCCGGTTTCCTATGCCGAAGGTGGCGGGTTCGATTCCCGCAAGGGGCGAACGTATGTGACTTAGGTACAAGACTATTGAGGTCACCGAGGGTTTTCTCCGGGCACTCTGGTTTCCTCCCTCCCTTCAATAATGGTACTGGGCGCAGTCAATGTAAAATTTAAAAACTAAAAATTCGATTTTCTTTCTGTCTTCCAATAGCGATCTCCCTGCTTTTACACCACCTGTTTGAGTTATGGATGTGTATTTGTTGTGTGTGTGTAAGGGTGGATAAGACAGGTGAGCCTGATTGATTTGGGGAAAGGCGCGTATATAGCATCCAGTATTATTATTATTATTATTATTATTATTATTATTATTATTATTATTATTAATATAGCTCACTGCGCTCTCTCTATGTAATTAAAATAAAATAAGGTCCCTACAGTTTCTCAGATTTCAGTTTTATTTTGCATGAGAATTATTAGTGGGCTAGTAGCAGACTACTTACTTTGGATGGTTTGGCAACTATACTTATCTTAACTATTTCTTTAATCTCTTCAGTGCAAGGCATAATAACGCAAGTGTGCAACCTTAGTGCCGGGGCGTTTATTTATTTTTTTTGTTGCAAATTAGGGTAATCATTGACCCAAAAATTCAAAAGGCTAAAGGAGCGCCGGAGGCAAGATAGCTAATTACGTGTTGGAGTAGTGATAATGGCATCAACTTAGAGGCCATTCAAACGTGCAGTACGGATACTGACATTGCTTGCGGTCTTCCTATGACATCTTGGCCACATCCCTTCGCCACTCCCCTTCCTCTTCCCCTTTGCCACTCCCCTTCACCACTCCCCTTTGTCACTCCCCTTCGCCACTCCCCTTCCCCTTCCAGCTCTCCCCCTTATTATAGTACTGCCTCCAGACAGTCAAGGTTGCTTTATTGCGGTGTGTGACTCCTCTCCACCATTCCATTCACTCACACTGTCACTTGACTCCCATCTTGCTGTGTAAACTGGGTCAACGCTTGACCCATAACCATCTATCTCTCGGTTGAACTGGGGCAGTTACCTAATTGGGAAAATCCCGGTGGTGCCCAAGAAGGAAATTGTTGTAGTTATGGAACGTAGGTTCTGCGTTATACATACTTTTGGGGATGTTCCATAACGAATTCTTAAAGCAGGAAGACCCGAACATTCGGTGGCTGGCGCAGAACCGGTAGTAATGAGTAATGATGCTGACGGAATATTTGATCACAAGCACCGAGCGGGTTAACCGTTCTTATATGGCGCTTTTTACAGCCCAAGAGCTGCCCAAGACGCAGGCCCATACAGGATCTAACTCAAGGCCCCTGAGGCACCTACTTGTTGTATGTTTTGTTAATTAAAGTTGACTTTTATTTACATATTTGTGTGCACAAACAGGTTCTGAAGTGATGAATTCTTGTTTCTGTACCTATTTTCCAGAAACTGATTGAAAGTGTAGGCTTTTGTTTATGTGTTAACAGGCACTGAAGTTTGTGACAGACATAGCTAATGAGTTTATCAACAACCTCGACTCTCTTCAGTGGATGGATGACAGTACCAGGTCAAAGGCCAAAAACAAGGCCTCTGTCATGGAAAAGAAGATAGGATACCCGGACTGGATTTTGGACCCCCAAAAGTTGGATGCTTACTATCAGGAGGTGATCTACACAGTTTTTGACTCGCACGCATGACAATGGGAATCTGTGTGATTTTGACCCTATATAAGAGTTATAAAGTCCAAACTTGTTGTATTTAGAGATAATAGATTGCTCTTTCATATATTTTCAGTGTATGCGTTGATCCTGACGATCAAGGTTGTTTTAGGCCTTACAAAAACCATGAACAAATGTCTCCTCTTACAATGGAATGGCCCTATATTTAACCCACTGTATGCAACAACATTGGGTTATTTGATCATACTTGAGCATAATACAACTTTTTCAGTAATTTATTTGACCGTACAAGGAATAACCAGGAAACTCCAACTCCAAAGAGTAAACAGAAAGTAAATAAGCCCATCCTGTCACAGAACAAAAAAGCGATCTAAACATGTTATCTAACAACAATAAAATCTTCAATTTACTAAATATATTGACACTCTCCATTACTGTTCTAAGCCAAATAAAACATTATTCACTGCAATGTCTTCACACATACAGTCATTCATTCATTACAGAATTTAACTTAAAAAAAAACAATAACAAAATATCGAGCACAACAAATCTAAACACAAACAAATATCAACCGTCTTTCTGTATAAACCATCAACAATAAAATATTATTTGCGCTTCACAAAATTTAGACATACATCCCGCTACAAACTTTTCATACAACTTCAACACATTTCTGATAAAAAATTAACATAGACATTCTCTCGTTTTTAGTATCGCTGACAGACGGAGTACAATAGAGAAAAAACACCTAGTCCTGCTTATCAGCTCATGAATCTTAATTTTGACGCATGAAATTTCCGCATTGGCAAGCCCAATTATCCACAGATAACTGCACATACAGACCAGTCCTCACTTTGCCTGAATTTCCGAAGAGTACCCTGTGAATGTCCCAATTTGACAAACTGCAGTTCTGACTCCCGAAGAAAATCGCCCAATCTGTCCCGAGGTTTATGTTGCTTTCTAGGTAAAAATTACAGGCCTGCCGCTTGATTGGCTAACCCCTCTGTACACACCTCGGCCAAAACTGCCACCTCAAGGCCCCATGCTATGAAAAGCTGAAATAACATGCCCAATTTGAAACACTATTCGCCTGGTCCATATCCGACCCTTCCCTTTTGAACTGAGGCCAGATGCCAATGTTGCCACGAATGCTGTCGGTGTAATCAAAGCCTCTAATTTGATTCCTGTGGCATTTACAGGTGACATTTAAACGCCAGTTGTTCTTCTTCCACACTTTATTTGAATATATGCATAAAGGTATTTCGATTTTAAAGAGATTCCTCTAAAAAAAATACATGTACAAGGACATAGGAAAAAAAGAAGAGAAGAGCAGAAGGAAAAGAAAAGGAAAGAAGTAAAGACAGTATGCCACGTCTCCACTAAGCAGGTGACCTTGACATTAGCTACAGTATCAGAGTTCTACCAAACATAGGCGGCATCTAGGCCTATGCCCGCAGCAGCCTCCGAGGGCTTTTGGAGGGACTGCCTTTATAAGCTGAGTAGCAGCCCTAAAGTAAAAAAACAAAAAGTTGTATTAAATGGTGAAGTTAGTAGACCAGAAAAAGGCACCGCTTGTGTTGCAGGCAGAGGTGAAGGAGGGGGAGCTTCTGAAGAACCTCTTTGCTGTGTCGAGATTTGAGGTCAAAGAGATGTGGAAACAGTTTGATGACCCACCCAACCCTGATGAGTGAGTATACACATTGTCCTTTCTTCTCTGATAGCAGGCTGGCTGCTAATGTACAGGAATTCTCTTTCTTCCTTCTATTTGTGTGTGTGTGTGTGTGTGTGTGTGTGTGTTCATTTGGCAACAGAAAGAAGAAAATCAAGATGGCAAACCATTAAAATGTATTGCCACACACCATGGTAACAACGTTTCTTATTACGCTTGGACAAAATCTGTTCAGTGGTTCTTGAGGCTTGGCGTTAGGGCAGAAGAACCCACACCAAAGAAACTTGTTCGTCTTTTAATAATGTAATTTATACAATTGGACCATAAAGATGTATTAAACTGAATTCAATGTTCCTAGGAAATTTGGACAAATCGGTTTAGCGGTTCTTCAGATTTGGTGTGCCACTGGCATACAGGCAAGATGACCGACCAGCAGACTGGCGGACATAAGTGGCAATTACAATATCGTTCTGATTCCTGCCTAAATCAATGTACTTTAAGTTAATTCTGACAATGCTTTTTAGCTGACAACTGGATACACCAGTGTAATAATTATTATTTTGCAGCGTGGCGGACATCCAGCCCATTGTTTGTAAGAAATGAAGTAAGGGAGTGTGTAAAGAGCATGTTATATAAATGGAGGCATTTTGCACATTTGTACATCAGTGATGACATAGACATGTGCCATGTGTGCAGATGGCATTATTATCCCTCTGAGGTTAATGGGTTCTTCAGCATCACACACAACCAGCTGACACTGCTGGCTGCCTTGCTACAGCCACCCATTTTCGATTCTAGATATCCCACGTATGTACACAGACTTTGCTCTTCTTTTTGTCAGTGTAATTTATTTCACTCGTCTTAAAACATCTTATTGTTGGCCACCAAGCTCTGTGTACAAAGTGAGGGCAAACTGACAACATCCCGTACAGACTGGGGAGTGAAGTTGAATTCTTCTCCTTTTGTTTGTTGATAATGGAAGTGTATGTTTTCTGCGTTAGGTCTATGGCTTACGGAGCCTTGGGTTCCATATCAGGCCATGAGCTGACTCATGGGTTTGACGATCGGGGTGAGTACTTCTCAGGGTTCTTGGTTTGTAGTTTTAACACTTTCACTGTCACGCCCATTATAATATTTCGGTACCACCACTATTTGGCACTGGCATTTTGCTTGCAACCCCCGTTTGGGTGCCGGGGGTTTCAGTATAAATAGTGCCCCACCTTCTGGAAATTTAGTGCTTTAAATTCCCACTGTCGCTGTCTTTCTCATTTGCTCTTTCTCATTCCTGCTCTGTTCTATCAATCTGCTATACTATCTTCTTCTTCGCTAGACCAGTCATCTACCTTTTTTCTTGAAAACTCTTCCGGGACAAGACTCCTTATTTGTGTATGAGGTCTGTTGGATCAGCTTGGGAATATTTGATGCTTTCTGCCAGGTGGTCACTAGGGCTTCCTATGATGTTATTATTTAGCAATGTAGTCATTTTATATGTATGTGTTTTGTTGATAATTTATAATGATATTTGTATTCTATTTTGTTTTTGTAAACGGGGGTTTGATAAATTAGAGTATAGCCTCAGCGTCCCCTTGCTGGGATGTCTTTATTGTAAAAAGACTGGCTGGTGGAGAGCGTTCAGTTTTACCACTAGGGTTGTTTCAGCAGATCTTTTATGCGGATCAGGAGTTGTCCGGTCCTGATTTGGCTCGGAAGAGTCCGCTGGACCTAAAGCAATAATCATGTAATGTAATGTAATTTTGCTTGCAGAGGGATAATAAATCACGAGCAAAAATCTAGCCAACCACGAACATATCCACCTCAAACAAAAGTGTTTAGGACTTATCATTTTCTGAAAGTACAGTGAATATACTAGACATTTACAGTAGTTGTTAAACTAACATATTTTGACTGCTTTCATCCCTGTGAGATGAAAGATCAGCATGAACTTCTACCCCTTTAATGATCACGATACATTCATACAAATGCAAAACTATGTACAAAAGTTATAAGTAAATTCAATAGGTAGGCATTTTTCAACCACCCTCTATTAATAACACACACACGTGCATGCAGAACAAATTTTTAACTAGCTTACTTGTTAGCCATGTTCTAGCACAAAAAGAAATTGGGAGTTATAACTAAATTTAACCTAATGCGACTGTCACGTCTCTTATCAATGCAAAAACGCATCTCCCATCGATGTCATACAGACTGGAAAACTCCTGTCCATGATACTGACTGTGGAAAGTCCCATCTATGATGAGAACAGATCTTTTTTTTTTTTTTTTTTGCTATATGGGAAGTATGGGATTCACTGGGCACGGGCCAGTCAAGAAGTTACATTTGTTTATTATTGACGCGTGGATATTTCAGGTAGTGCGTTTGACGAGAAAGGCAACATGAAAAACTGGTGGAGCGAACAGTCAGCACAGGCGTTCATGCAACGCACTCAGTGTATGGTGGACCAGTACAGTGCCTTCACCTACTTGGGCAAACATGTAAGTGCTGTGGTTGTCAGTTTGCAACCAAATTCCACTCAGTTCAGTTCAATTTGGTTATTGTGCCCAAATGTCTTTTTGGCCTTATGCATAAATGGGGACGGTTAGTTAATTATTCATTGCTTACAGGGTCCAGCGGTGACTGGTCTAGCAAAGAAGAAGATAGTACAGTAGATTAATAGAACAGAGTTAGTACAGTAGATTAATAGAACAGAGTAGGAATAAGAAAGAACAAATGAGGAAGACAGCAACAGTGGGAATTTAAAACACTACATTTCCAGAAAGTGGGGATACTATTTATATAGAAACCCCAGGCACCCCACGGAGGGATGGGGACGGTAAGATGGGGAATTTACAAATGCAGAACCTGGTTACCATGTTCGTTCATTCAACTCAACAATTTCCACACAATTGCATTGAGACTTATTAATTGTTAACAAAGCATAATAATCAACATACACTACAAAGTAATTGAATTCCACACCAGGAAATTAATGTCCATTCCAGCAACTCATGGATAATAAAAGCTACCCATGGCACGCAACGCCATCATGTTTACAGCACATGTGCCTGCTGCTATGGCTGAAAGTTCTATAGTTCGCACAGTTAGGCAACACAGTCACGCTTCATCATAACAAAGTGACACATGCTTAGGCTGCTTCTCTGTGTGTCGCAAAATCATGCTGCAGGATGCAAACGCGTGTGGCTTTAATCTTTCAAGGTGCGTGGCAAAACTACTTGTGTCACAATGCGCCCAGCTTCATTTCCAAACAATAAAAATAGTCCTTTTCATACCATCCAGTCTCAGGCTTCCATGCAACGAAGGAACAAATCAGAACATCATCAGACATAAAAATATTAGCCACCACCAAAATCTGTGGTCCTGGCAATCAAAACATTGGTTCTCCTCTCCTTCAGTTCTAGCAATCACAAGAAAATACTGAACACTCCTTTTTGTAGTAATAATAATAATAATAATAATAATAACGGATTTTTATATAGCGGGTACTCCAGCCTATGACCAGACTCACCACGCTTTACATAGTCATTACATATAAATACATGCACTCGATGAAACATCACTTTTGCTACAATACACCAAAAGACGGGACAGTAAAGGTACAGACTATTTACAACTATGTACATAAATTACAAAAAAGACAAAAATATACTATTTACAACTATGTACACAAATGACAAAAAAGACAGAAAATAGAATAGCAAAAACCTATTCACAGCTATTTATATGCCCGGTTAGGCCCAGGAAGAAAAACAGTATAAATATTTACAGCCGTTTATACACTTACGGATCAGACATAGACAAAAGATGAGAGAATGGCAGCGGGATACAAATCAATCTGATAAAACACACCACAATAAATTAGTAGTGATGTGATGGTAGTGACTCACTGTGTGAATATGTGTTTAGTTATTTGTACGTTATGTTGAATTGAGCAACTGCCTTGTGCTTTCTGATGGAGCTTTTTTTTTTTTTTTTTTTTTTTTTTAATTTTATTTTATTTTATTTACCTTATTGTCCCTTTTTTATAGGGAAATTCTGGGCCGCCTCCCCTGGGGAAAGCGTAGTCGCAGCCTGTGGCGCGCCCAAACCCAACCTACCTAACATTAGTTGTGATTTTGAAATTTTGTAAAGGCCATCCCAAGTATCTTTCTCAGTTATTAGCTTTTTTTTTTTTTTTTTTTTTTTTTGGGGGGGGGGGAGGAAGGGGGATAGGAGGAGAGGTATTTTTGTGCTTTTAACTCTTGAGGAAGCTTTCTACTGAAATATTTATAGAGAATCTTTTTAATGTGGTGTGTTTTATCTCTTTCTACCTGTGTACATGCCTTCCTGTTACAGTAGATCTCACCTATATTTTTAAAGCAAATTTAACCCTAGTTACGTTTATAGTGAAAGTATTTTTAGGATCATGATGGCCGAAAGCCCAACAGCAATAATCTCAGTTATAGATCATGGTTGTCTATCAGAAGAAGAAGAAGAAGAACTGTCTATATATATGATGTAAATGAGAGCCGAACGAGAGTGCCAGCGGTGAAACACAACCCGGCAATGTCAAACTGCAAAAGGGACTTTCCCTGTTTGTGACATAGCACTGGACTACAAAATGGAGGAGGGCTGAATGCATGCTGTCTGTGGGTATGGGGCCAGTTACAAGATCTGGAATTAGCCAGCACTGACCACAATGACAAAAAGCAATGGATCACTTTATATCAAAATTTATATCGAAACTATGAGTGACTTTCAAGGGGGGTCTCCGTTTGTGAAGTTGCCTTTTCTGTTGCAGTCGACAGTTCCTGGAAACAAATTACTTTGGTCAGGGTACATGCTAGCTCGAGAGCAGGTCTAAAGAACAGAGCAGAGCTAGGCATTTTGGTTATAGTTTGGGAACATTCTTGAACCCACAACAGGTGTTTTTGATGGGTCAAGAACCCCTTTAACGTTATTTCTTTATGTATATTTTATTGAGTGCATAATTATGTTTGAAGCATTTGTTCCCATGCATTCACTTCTCGTTGCACATTTCAGCTGAATGGGAGGTTCACGCTGGGGGAAAATATCGCGGACAATGGAGGGCTGAAGATTGGCTACATGGCCTTCAACAAAGCCAGAGCTGCCGGACCTCCAGAGGAGCAACTCCCTGGCTTGCCGCTCACACCAAAGCAGCTTTACTTTGTGGGTTTTGCACAAGTACGCTCCCGTCCTGTTTTCTTATTGTGTTTTCCTGGAAATACTTTGAAATACCAAAGGTAGGTCAGTCACGTGGAGCAGCAGCTGGATGCACTGTACGGACTTTATGGACTATAAGGCGATACTTTTTTTCCTCCCCCTTGACTTCGACTTATGTGTCTTAAGATATGTAGCTAATAAATAAATCTACCCAACAAACAAATTCACAAACAATCCCCATTTTAATCAGCTCGCATCAACAGAAATAACTGAAAATTTGAGGGAACGAGGTCAGCTTAGGATCACTTCACTGGGGTCACAATCACACAGTAACAAGGAAAAACTCTAGCAAGCCATTCCAATGTATTTCCAGACATTCACACCCTTAGCTGAAAGTAGGCATTTTTAAAAGTGTTAATTTTTTTAGCGGTGTTGCGACTTGGCTTTATCTTAACAAAGCAACCGGAAAACAACCTCTTTAAGAAGGGGTAGGGTGCTTATAATGTTTATAAGGTATATCACCTTGTATAGTCTGTAAAATAGCTTTCCAAACAAAAAAGAAATAAATTCCTTGCGGTTGAAAGATCCCTACCCGCATGAAATGGACGTGGGTTGTTTCAGGTGTGGTGTTCCTATTACACTCCAGAGTACGCATCCCAGGCTATTTTAAGTGACCAGCACAGTATAAGCAAGTTCAGGTATGCTGCCACCTCATCTAATATTTATGTATTCTTTCACTTGATCATCCTTAAATAACGCTTTTCCAGCTCAAGAGAAACTGAAAGCTCTGGTTGATACAGGATTGAACTCAAGCTGCCCAAGGCACCCATATCCTATCGCCCTATCCTAACCCACAACTCCAAAGTCGTTGGGGCACCACAGATGATCGTTTAACCAGCTTACTACACCTTTCTCTGTCCTCAGCAACCCTAATGGCTTCGCTTAGTGTCAAGCCAGTCCATTCTCGAATGTGGTCCTCCCACCACTTTTTCTTTCTTCCTCTTCTTCTCACAGTGCCTTGTAGGATGGTCTTTGCAAGGCCTGATGCTCTGGCCATAACATTGGAGTTTTAGTTTCTTCACCACTGTGAGCATGTCATCGTGTTTTCCGATAATCTGACTTCGTGTTGGTGATGTGTTGGGTAAGGGAAATGCTCAGAAGTCTTATGTAGCATCTCATCTCCATCCTTTGTATTCTTCGTTGTAGGTCTATTGTGAGGGTCCATGTTTTGCAAGCGTATGGGAAGATGAAGATGACAAGGGAGCAAAGCAGCCTTACCTTGGAATGTAGGCTGATGGTCCTGTCTTCCCAAATGGGTTTCAACCTTGTCAGGGCAGCAGTTGTTTGTGTGATCCTGGAGAGGGCTTCTTGTCGGGACCCATTGTCTGATACAATGGCTCCTAAATATTTGAAGCTATGCACTGTGTTGCGGGACGGGTCTTGGACTTAGATGTCCATGATGATGCCATTGGTATAGGTCATTATTTTGGTCTTTGCACTTATTTCCATTGCAAAGGCTGTGGGGGTGGTGTCAAGCCTTAGCCTTAGCCACAATCCTGGGTGACCAGGAACAGGGGAGATGGGACCTAGTGTTTGCTGGATGTATTTTGTGTAGCTGGCACAATGCGCCGAACAAAGTTGCTTCTTTTTGTGGTTACAGTCTCCCGATGGAGTACTTGGCTTTGAGGAGGGAAGTTGCCGGGATGGGTTGTGGAGGGGGATTAATGACCTCTTGAAGATCAGTTAAGTGGCAAAACGGTGCAGCGGCTGAGGGGTGAAAGCAACGGCTATACAATGAAAGTGTCAATATGAATATAAAGACATAACTTTGTAGGCAGTGGTTCCACAGTTCAAGGTTTGCTTCCTACAGTGTCCAATATATGACTGGACTATGATGCACAAGTAGGCGTCCTCTACTTTTGGATGAGAGTGTAAACCCATGTATAGTCTGTGCACAGGTGCAGTCCATCGTGTGGACGATTCTGATGCTCATGTTCTAGACTGAAAAGTGTCAGCTACATACCCCTCCCCCCCCCCCCCTCCGGTACCACCACCACCCTCCTCCTTTACCTGGGGGTGCCAGGGGTTTCTGTATAAATAGTATCCCCTCTTTCTGGAAATTTAGTGCTTTAAATTCCCACTGTCGCTGTCTTTATCCTTTGTTCTTTCTTATTTCTATTCTGATCTATCAATCTACTATACTATCTTCTTCGCTAGACCAGTCACCAACCTTATTTCTTGTAAACTCTTCCGAAACAAAACTCCTCATTTGTGTTTGAGGTCTGTTGGATCAGCTTGAGAATATTGGATGCTTTCTGCCAAATGATCACTAGGGCTTCCTATGATATTATTTAGCAATGTAGGCATTTCATATGTATGTGTTTTGTTGACATTTTATAATGATTTGTGTATTCTACTTTGTATTTTTAAACGGGGGTTCGATAAATTGATTATAGCCTCAGCATCCCCTGTGTGGGATGTCTTTATTGTAAAGTAACCGGCTGGTGGAGTGCCTTCAGTCTTACCACTAGGGTTGTTTCGGCAGATCTTTTATGCGGATGAGGGGTGAGTCCTCTATCAGCCAAATTGTGGTCTTGATTGGGCTCTTTGCAGTCCGCTGGACCCTGTAACCAATGAAACACTAACATAAAAACGCTCAGAAAACACTAGGTCCCCCGTCCCGGTTGCCCAGGATTATGCTAAGTGGATTGTGCCCAGGATTGTGTCTTGGGTGTCAGCACAAGTATATCAACTAACAAGTTAGTATCTCGTATTGCCCCCAGTCGACGTGCGGTGGTCCCGTTGCCCTTGGTTTTATCCACAAGCTGAGACGGGGGCATCCCAAACCTAAAAATAGAATAGAGAATTCTGGGAAATCTGTTCAAGGGAAGTAACTGATAACTAGCTACGGTTGCAGTCATGGTCACCATTTCTCGTGAAGATGTGCTGGCTGAAATTAAAGGAAAGTTGGGAGAGGAACTGCATATTTCTGGTAGTGAACAAAGGCTTTGCTCAATTATGGAAGGAGAACACGATGGATTTATAGAAACATGCACACATGTATGTGAGCTCAGTGCAGGCGATCGTGAGTCTAAGTGAACGATTGTTCGCCATTGTCATTGATTCAGCTGCTCAGATCGCTTCGATGTGATGGTTCATTTATCGCTTGAATCACACTGTATAACGAACATGCAAGTTCTGTCAAAGATATGATGATTTGAGCATATGTTCGATTCCGTACCGATTGGAAGGTGGAGTGGAAAAATTCAATCATGGTGATGATCAATCCTATTTTGCAATGGTGGTTAGGCCTACTTTATTGTGTATAGTCACGGGTACTTACCTTTTGTAGTTTGTGTGCTTTTTGTTCTGTCGGCCTTGAGTGTTTGCGTCACCTTGGCTCGTTGTACTTTGTTGTGGTCTCGCTCTCTTTTGATTTTTGAAAGCAAATTCAAATTGCATTGTTATCCAGCAGCATGCGAGGTCAAATTAGACGAATTCAGATCTAACCAATCTTCTTGTGACGCCATTTTGCGTGTGTCTCATGTGCCATGCACCAATCGCGAAGAGTCCTGCCGACGTCATTTCAGAAAAAGATTTCCCTACCCATAATTCCCCTGGGTTTTGAAGTTTCAAAAAAATTATTTTAGGCCGACGACGCTCTACGCAAAGCATGTAAAGGGAAGCAACCGGTTGTACGCGCACGTAGACAGAGACACAGAAGGGAGATACTAACTTGTTAGTTGATATACTTGTGGGGTCAGACGATGCGCCTAAAGCAGCATGTGGGGGGCTTGAGTTAAATCTTGTATTGGCCAGTGCCTTGAGCAGCCCTTGAGCTGGAAAAGTGTGTAGATTTATATAATAAAATAAATAGTCTTGTTAAGTGGTCCATGTTTGTATTGAACTGCAAATGTTATGTTGCACGGTGCATATGATGTATTCACGTGATGTTGTGCGCTTGGTGTTACACGAACTGATGGGTTGGTGTTGCAGAGTTCTAGGGTCCGTGTCCAACATGCCCGAGTTTGCTCAAGCCTTCAGTTGCCCGGCCGACAGCCCTCTCAACCCCAGACGTCGTTGTTCAGTATGGTAGCTTGTCTACCGTTTTTGCCTTGTTCACTCGCTATCATGACTCGATGACTTATTTTATTATTGTTTATTATTTGATAAATCTTTGGTCCATTTAGAGACAGCTATGCAAGGCACCGCTGTGCCTTATGATGCATGGCAGCACACTAGGGTCAAAAGTGCATTAGTGCAATGATGTTGAGAGCTCAAGTTATTTACCTTGGAGAAGATTATGAAAGTTTTGTTACCTCGGAATGAAGTTGCAGCCACGTCACTGGTTAGCCTGTGCTGGAGTAGGCGCAGGCTTATGAAACGTTTTGATTGCTCTGTGCTGAAGTAGGTGCATGCTAAAAAATGTTTTGACTCTCCTAAGACTGGCTTGCACCAAAAGCACATTATGAACAGCAGCACCACCACGATGAGGGCATGCAGGTGTAGCGTTTGCTGGGTGTGTTTTTTATCTGGCACACGTCTAGGACAAGAGCGCGAGGATCCCTGTGTGATGGAATGCGTGCAGGCTAGGCCGTTTTTGCGGATTGGCTGGAGAGGAACAAGAACTTGAACAGATATGGTACAGAGGCTTGACACCACCACCAGAGTCTATGGAATGGAAATAAGTGCAGAGAAGACCAAAATGATGACCAACAACACCAATGGCATCAACATGCACATCAAAGTCAAAGGCCAATCCCTCAACACTGCATAGTTTCAAATAAGTCCTCTCTGGGATCGCACAAACAACTGCGACCCTGACAAAGAAAAGACAGGACCCTCAATCTACATTCCAAGGTAAGGCTGCTGCACTCCCTTGTCATCTCCATCTTCCTGCATGCTTGCGAAACATGGATCCTCACAGCAGATCAACAACGAAGAATACAAAGCATGGAGATGAAGTGCTACAGAAGACTTCATTTCCTATACCTAGCACATCACCAACAACGAAGTCCGACAGACCATCACACAAGCCACAACACGATGACGTGCTCACAGTGGTAAAGATATGGAAACTCCGATGGTATGGCCACGTCATCAGGCCTTGCAAAGACCATCCTGCAAGGCATGGTGCGAGGCAGAAGGAGACAGAAAAAGAGGTGGGAGGACAACAATCAAAGATGGACTGGCTTGACACTGCGCGAAGCCATGAGGGTTGCTGAGGACAGAGAAAGATGGAGTACGCTGGTTAAACGATCATCTGTGGTGCCCCAACGACATTCGAGCTACGGGATAGGATAGGAGGCTAGATCTCAGTTTATACTCTCATCCGAACATAATTTCATGTACGCACTTTTGATGCTAGTATATAGCCACTTGATACTGATATACACAGAGCTGCCAACTGCTATTGTTGGTCGGGAGTAACAAAAAGGCAACTTGGGAGTAGCAAAATGGCGTTTGGGAGTAGCATTTCAACAAAATGTTAACCCTGAACAAGGTCATCCGCTTATTTACTTTTGCACTTTAATACAATAACACACACACAGTGACACACCAACCACCCAACTGGCAAAATAGTGTTTGGATGCACACAAGTCATTCAGTCAGACATGGCTGCCTTCTTGCACTTCCGCAAGATAGCACTGTCCAATTGAGTATCATAACAGCCTTGTCTTCGTGTGTTTTGGATGTGACGTGCTTTTCTACAGCATGCATTCCACCATGGCTTATTTTAATGTCCATGTAGCAAATGCTACAAAACACGTGCTGGGCACTGACTTTTGAAGAAGTGATGCACGGATGTGTTTCACTGTATTTCGTTTGGTATTTCTGACAAGCATGACGCATTTTGGACTTGGGCGGTTCATTCGTTGTACTCGCTCCAGCAGGTCGCTTCGACATGTTGAAAATGGTAAAAATCTACACACTCTGACACGGTCTAAAACCATGAAGAACTAAGATGGCGGTTAAGCGTTTCCGGTAATTTTGTACTGCGCTTTCCGATTGGTTAACGCAGTGTGCGTGCGTGCGGCAGATACAAAACGGTCACACGGCGACTTGCTGTTGCTGTACGAGTTTTACACAGCCACTTTCTTGTCAAAAAGTGGTACGCTAGACAAAATTTGACCGGGCGTAGCAAATCGAGACCGGGCGTAACAGCGTAGCCAAGTCAACTCTAGCGTTGCAAACTACGCCCAAAGCGTAGCACTTGGCAGCTCTGTATACAAGAAAGGTTCCAAGCCAAGTCAGAAAGGTGAGATAAATTTAACCCAATTCAGTGTTGTTGGAATCGTGTATTTACTTTTTGAATGTTCTGCCACTTTGCTGCTTTGTAGGATGCAGTAATCATGGGTGAATGGACGATAGTGCTATGCACCTTTTGAGGACGATGATGTTAAAGGTGATGTGTAATGGATCGTCAGTACCTTTATTTCGTTGACATTCCATAATAATGATGGTCTTGACAATCTGTGGTTTGGACATCTGTACACACCCTGCTGTACGGCATAACTGACCAAAAGTGTGGTGAAATGAATATATACTTTTAACAAGAAATTTGAACATTGCACAATGAGTGAAACTATGTTATTATGCGATTCTTTAACGCTGTGATTCATGGTAATATGTCGTTTTCTATTTAATCATGGTAAATCTGTGTGACAAGAGCTTGGAATTCATTTTATGGGGATTGTGCTATATAAAAGTATTATTTTTGTATAAATTATTAAATTTCGGGACGTGAATATGTTGTTTGTCGTCTTCTACTAATGAATTTGTTACATGGGTTCTTTTCCTGCCAGTCGTGACCCGAGGACAGGTGTGTTTTGTTTTGCAAACATATAACATGTCTTTCACATATATAATGTGTTATGTCATTTTAGTACTAGCAGATGCCATCAATAATTGTGATCTTGTGATAGTCCTGCATTTACTTTCAAGGTCTTAATTCACTCACATCAAAATGGCAAAAGCTGCAAACATGGTATTCATAAATAATTTTTGTCTTGTGCCTTTCGTGGCATCTGTCGAGTTAAATCAAGATTGAACATGGTTACTAAATGTCAGAAAATTGTTAATAATAGTAATGCAATTGTTAACCTATTAAAAAGTGTTCCAGATTTTGCCAATACTCATTTAGCGTATAGTTAACTTAGCAGATTTCTTGATCTTGCATGTGAAAGGTTTGGAAGTTTTCAAATTGATGTGTTAAAAGCAATTTCTTTTAGTTTTGTTTATTTAAAAAGTAAATTGGATGATATTGATGTTTTGTACATATTAGCATTTTGATGCATCAATTTGGACATTCCAATTGCAATTTTAAAGGTTTAGTGTACATTTGGCTGTAGCTTGAAAGGTTATACCTTTACCTTTTTTTTCTTTCCACCCTTTGACTTACATGTGTGCAGTAAAATTCGGCTGTGAAAATGGGACGTTTCTCATTTTCAATATGAAGGAATGCATTATAATGCAGAATCCTCTCTACTGCCCAAAACAGATTGTGTCCATAGTGATGTAAAATTTAATTGTGCCCAGTATGTGGCTGTTGGTGCAATATTATTTAGTCAACTAAAACTTTGTATAATGTAGCCATTTCAAATCAATGCTCGGCAACTGTCAACGTTTTTATTTCCACAATGAGCTTTGAAATGAGGCGAAAACAATAAAAGTTTCATGCTAATTAATTTGCAGATTTCTGCCAATACTTGAAAAGATCTGTTAATATATGGAAATTAGAATTTTTCTGTTGACATTTTTGGTATATAATCATTTCATTGTACTTGTAAAATGTTCAGAATAAAACGAACAATAGGCAAGTTGTGTATGAAGAACCAAGACAGTGTGTGTGCGATATACTTGCAAACAAGCGACACAAGCGGAAAAAATTTTTTTTTTCAATATTTTTAATAGGAAACTACAAACAAAACTACAAGACAAGAACTTTAATAGCTAGGAACAATTTGCATCAATCGTAAATGCGACATTCACAGACATTTTTGCTCCATCTTTTCATCCATACCTACTTACTCTTAACCGTCATTCTGAATGAACAAGCACCCAAGCATTTCTAATAGCTATAGGAACACATCCTAGACAATCCCTTTTAAGAAGCCAGGCCAGTTTTCACTTAACAGGTGACCCTGGCACTAGCCGTCTGTCGGAGATCTATCAAGTATAAGCTGTGTGTAGGTGTATGCCTCAATACTACAACAGCCTCCGACACGCACATTGGGGTTAGCGTTATTTTCCAGCCGTTTGCACTGACTGCCCTTATATCATACCAACAGTTTACCTGCTCACGTATTAGTAAATATGGCTGGCAATATAAATGGGAATAAACTGTTTGAAAGGGAATTAGCAGTCAAATACGTTTGCAAATCTGCACCTCGAACAACAAAACCAAAGGAAAAAAAAGGGGGAAAACATTGTGCAAGAGAGAAAAACACTCACATTGCTATATACAAACCACACTGCATTGTGTAAGTGTGCAAAGTCTGAAGTGAATGGGTTGCATAGTTACTGTTACTCTCTTGTAAGCTATCTCTCTTTCTTCCTCTGGATGCAACACTCACACGCTTTGCTCTATGCAAAACAGCCTTCACATCAACAGCTGGAGAATTGAAAAACAATAACACCCCTTCTCTCTCTACCACACACCGCCTGTGCAAGACAAAACAGCAAAAGAGTCTCTCTCTCTCTCTCTCTGGAAGCACCACCATCGGCCACAATGGCAGACCTTGACTCTCTCTCACTGAAAACGAAAATAATCTCGTGTGAAATGAAGGTATTTGCAAACAGTTCAGCCAATATAGATGTAATTCTAAAAGAAATCGGACACTAAAATCTGTCCCAAAATAGTTAATGCCAAATAAAATTGGACATTGAAATCTGTCATTGAGGAGTTTGAAGTCATACTACAAGCAGTCTACATCATCATCATCATTTTGTTTGTTCCACTACAAAGCACCAATCGCATACCAACAGATTCAAATTCACACATACGCTTCAGTTTTTTCCAGTGGACCCAAAGCCTCCTTCTCCTCTGTCAGTGTTGTCTAGTGTCTGGAACAATATAAATACAAATAATTTTACAGAGAAGTTGATGATGATGATGCCGAGGTTGAATTGTCAAGTGCACAACTCCATGCTGACAGAATACTCAGGGTACAATGTGTGTCAACCCTAACTGCTACAAAATGCCTTTATTTTGTGTGTGGAAGGCGTGCATCAGTAACAAAAATTAACATCCAACCAACTTGCAGCAGTACAATATAATCAGAAAAAATATTGTCAGATTTAACATTATTTAGCCTACATTCATATTGGGACATTTAGCCATGAAAGAGAGTTTACACATTTCTCCTAATGCGAACATTTACAGTGATGTCCCGAGGCCTCGGACATCAGTCATGGTCCGCTTCGTTTGGAAAATGACCGAAAACAAACACCTGTGTCCCGTCAAATGTCCGATTCTATTGCGAAATTAGCGGTCATTGTCCGATAGTATTATGACCAGAGCGGTCACTGCAAGAAACATCTGTACAAACTGGAGTGTCAAAGCCGTTAAAACGAGTTTGAATAGAGGACAATGCTAGACTATTATCACTCTTTAGTACATTCCGTCGAACAACAAGAGGGCCGCAACTCTCGACACTTTTGAAAGGGAAATAACCGACACCATACTTCCTCTGCAATGATCTTACTACGCTCAAAATGTCCTATTGCTTTAATGTAGTCAGGACATGATATCCGATTAGTTTTATGATTTAGGACATTTTGTCCTATTGCCCTCTAATCCTAGGAACACCACTGCATTTATTGCAATCACTTTTTGACTGGCACTTGTAGCAATGTGAGTATATACTCACACCCCTCCTCCCCCCACCCACCCACTCCAATACAAACAAATCATGATTTTTGGTCATCTATGCGAAATGAGTAATAAATAGTAAAAAAAAAAAAAAAGACAGTTTAAAAAAATGTCAGTCCGTCCTGTCTGTGCAAACCTTGCAAGTGACTTATTATCTCAGAACCTATTTGAATTATCAAAACCCAATTTTATAAGATTGTGTATACAAGCTTTTAATGGTCTGGAGTTAAAAAAGAGGAAATTGGCTGGGGTCCAGTGACTTGTGTTTCGCACTCTTGGTATGCTCTTCCACAGCCACAGGCCCCCTTATTTGATTTCTGACTGGCACATTGTACAAAAGGCTGTTCCATTTCTTGGGATCTTCAGAGGTTCCCAACGTTCGCGCTAGCACATATCTTTACGAATTTTCAACCTAAAATACGACAGTACGAGCAGTTCCTTAAATATACGCATTTTCGTGGTGTACCCCACCAAAAAAATAAATAAATAAAATTCGCACTGATTTTATATATGTTCCGATTTGCAATTTCCTTTACTTGCTGATCCTAGAGCGCATGCGCGAAAGTGAAATCTCGTGCGTGAGAGGTAGTGCGAGACTTTGTATCCGCCAGTGTGCTGCTAAATATGGTGTCGCGAAAGCGTTTACACGAGAGTGACGATGAGAGCGAGTCTGAAGAAAAGCGGGGTAAAGTTGCAAGTAAGCAAAAAGCGTGACAACATTTCTTACGCGAATACCGTGAGCGTTTTTGAGGAATAAGCAAATCTTCAAAAGGAGTTCATCATGCTCACTGCAACACGTGCAACAAAGAGTTCAGCATTGCTCACAGCGGTGCATATAAGATATTCAGCGACACTTAGATTAGGTATTACGGACAAAAATTTTATTTTGGTTCAGGATGTTTGTTTTTATTATATAGTACAAACCTTTGAAGATAAAATTTTTAAAATAGGTCAATATTAAAGGGTTAGGCACTCATTTAATTGTGGGTAACCCTCACATTAAAATAAAACGCATTTTTCCCAAAAGTGGCTCAGGTGTCTAAAAATACTAAGTGCATAAAAAGGAACTGTATTTACACAACAAAATGCAGAACACTCTACATGTAGTATGCTCAGAAAACAAACAGTTTTGCCAGTTTCAGCAGAATATACTTGAAGACGCATCTTTTTATAGAGGCCTTTTCTTAGGCGCCATGAGTGTTGTTAGTTATTTTTGGTGTTTGGATGTATATGTGGTTGCGTGTTATTGACCAATGTACGCATGTTATGTTTACATTTGTGTAAAGCGCTTTGTGATATTGGAAAGCGCTGTATAAATTGCCTGTTATTATTATACGAAAATAATGATGCATTTATATATATTCATAAAATCATATTAATTAAATGTTTGACAATATGAAGATCTTTTTGGGGGTTATGGAGTAAACTTGTTGCGTTCTATATTAGTTTGTTTTACGAGGATTAAAATGGTAAGTTGGAATTAGTATGAATTAATGTTTTGAGAATGTGGCAGTTTTCATGACAATAATTCTTGGATCAAATGTTGCGAATTGCGCAAAATCTGACATTACACAAAATACACATTTTTCAGGCCGCCAGTACACAAATGGTCAGACTGGGGGTAGGCACCTCTGGATCTTCCTCAAATACTGTCCTAGTCTTTCATCACCCACTTCTTTTTCCATCCATTCCCACCTCTATGCATTTTTAAAGCTTTTATCATCAACTGCGTCATCACGCTGAACAATGCGTCTTCCATCCACTTTACCTGCTGTGATTCAGACAGTCGCATGCTCAGTTCTGTGTTTCTGTCTGACTTGAGGACACGCACTAAACACTTTTTCATTTGAGGGAAATCGTTGCCAAACTTTCTTGTTCCACGGAAAATGATACTGTTCTTGGCGGAAATATTTTGTCAATGGAGTAAATTCGCTGAACATGGGAAAATTACAAGCTATGAGACCTCATAAATGATCAGTGACACTCCAAGGACAAGGTCAACAAATGTTAGTAACAAAAATCATAACTTTTTTCCTAAATTATTAATATTGAACTTATTATTTGAGACATGACATATATTAATGAGACACACATACTATGCAAATTTAGTCAACCTCGCACCAAGGTCAAGGTCACAGGAACTGTTCAAAGTCGTTTATAGTATAAGTATTGAAGTAATCTTGACCCTAAACTATGAGATAAGTCCAAACTTATAATTCAGATAGATTGATCTTTCATATATGTGTTGCAGCATGAGAAAACCAGGCTAAAGTGTCAAAATATGAAAAATTACTTATTTATTTATTAACAAAGTACTAAAAATAATCTTCAAAATGCAAAAAAACAAATTGTTTTATCTTTATTGGTTGATGTTTTATGATTTTTTTTTAAATATTTTATTTTCTCGGGGGCTAATTTCCAGAAATTGCCTTCAAAGTTTTAAATTGTAAAATGATCATTACTTCACAACCAGAATTTTCCCATGCATGTATTTGGTATCAAAACAATCAGGAAGATGGCAGCAATATGTCAGTGAGTTGAGATAAGATGAGAAAATTCACATTATACACCATCCACACAATACTGAACGTAAACAAATTAAAACAATACGCAATTTTATTCTGTACCCATCCATAATGCATAGTGTTTTTAAACATATTACAAATAAAACAAGTGTTTAGCAAGTCTATAATAACTCAAACACATAATAATATATCAAGAACATGGCCTGAATCAATCATTTTTCTAAAATAAACCCTATCATATTGCCCCCCCCCCCTCCCCCTCTTAAATCCCTCGTCCGTCAAGTAATCTTTTGTTTAATTGCAAGCAGCTACATCAGCTCAGTTCAAATAGTCAAAGATTACAAACCTAAAACAAAAGTTTCATTAGGTAGTTTTCAGTCCTAATAATCAAGCTTTTAATAATTCCCCGATTCTCCACTCCTTTCCGCACGTCGAATAAATCTGTCGCGTCACAGGTGTAAATCAAAATAACATGTAATTTTGCTCTATAAAGTTTAAATAAACACAAATATCAAAGCAAATACTAATTACTAGTAATTTGGTAAATAGTCTTCATGTTCATTTCCTAAAACAGACAAACCAACAATAATAAATACTGAGAACATAGTCAACTTGTCATGCTAGTAATATTGAATGCAGGCCAGACTACTTACCTTTTCAACCCTCCCCACCCCACCCCCACCCAACAAAATATACTACTGAAATATTTTCCACACTCCTACTGTAATTCTTTCACTGATATCGCCTTTTCAACCTTTACCTAAATCTATGCAAGTAGAATGACGGATTATTAAAGACACGCCTATAGCGAAGAGGCCTATGAAACAAGAATCATTGAATGAAAACAAACGGTATTGTTTAATAACGGGATCAAGTTTCTGCTCGTCAGAATCATAATCCTCATCACAGTTCCCACCGGCACCATCATAAAAATAGTCCGAAAGCAGGTCTTGGAGCTCTTCAGAAGCAAAACCGGGTCGATTCAAGGCCCTAGCTACTCTAGCAGACGACACATCTACTGACGCTGGAGACGAAGCCATCACTTCCGGTTTCCAAAAAGAATCGGTCACTTACTTTGACAAATTGTTTCTAACAAAAGCAACATAAATATTGCAAGAAAACACTTGAAATAGATGTAAGATGAGTTTATCTACATTAAAAAATTCACTTTTGAACTAAAAATCGTCGAAAATCTATAGGAAACACTTCCGTTTTTCACGACCCGGCAAGAGACGCATTCGAACACAACTTGTGTCACAAGCAAGCTTCAGAACAAGGAATTTCATGAAAAATTCATATGCCACACACTTTTATGTACCAAAAAGTAGTACCAATAGGGACTTTTCACTCCCCAGACGTTATATATCAATCCACATTGGGGATTTCCCTTCATAGTCGGACAAGAAAAGTTGGGGTATCGGAGGTCAATTAATGCCATTGTTTTAGCAAGGTGTGATCAACACCCTTATCAAAATCAACAAAATAAACAATGTTTTAGTAATTTTTAAACAAAATCCGTTTGGGATATTAAAGAAAAGTCTTAAATAAAGACAAAGAGGCAACAATCTTAAAATTGATGGGGTAGCCTATTTTTAGTGTTCTACGGCTGTAGCAGCGAATCAATCTTGGCGTCTTTAGCCGGGTTTTGTCATGCGGCGACACATATATGCTCCGTTTTTGCGTTGATCCTGAAGGCCAAGAACAATTTAGGCCTTGTAATACAAAAAATAGGCCATCAAACAATGGAATTGCTCTTTAATTAACCCATTGCATGCAACATTGGGTTATTTGATCAGATATGTATGAGAGAACGAGTGTCAAGGTTATCCCAAGGTCAAGGTCACTGAAAGTCAAGGTCATCCCAAGGTCACCGTTAGTTTTTTTAGGGTGGGAGGGGTGGCATAATACAACTTTTGCTGTAGTTTGATAGTATATCAGTGTATTTGGAGCAGGAGGTCAAGGTTATCTTAAGGTCAAGAGCATAGAAAGATCATTACTTTGCATTTTAATGCCACCGTTTCATAAGGTGCATGCGAGTCATACGGGCTTTGCCCATCTAGTTTCCTCTTGATCCCAAGATGCCACCACCCTCACAAAGCTGGGCCTAAAATAGGGAGACAAAAAGTGTAGTAGTCTCACCTAAAGCCTTTCTTCCTTTGCCTCTCTCCCGACCAAAAGGGTAGGGGAAAGGTTAACCTTGTCAAACACCCTCTCACATCCTTTCTCACAGTTGGGTCCTGTGTCATGAACATCAAGTTACAATAGATACATTTAAAGCGTTTCACAACTTGACGTGTTATATTACCTCCAATTCCTCCAGATCAGGCATGTAGATTCTCTCACAGATCAACTGGGCAACTCGGTCTCCCTTTTTCACTGGGGGAAAAAAAAGAGAAACATGTTGCCTTGATTTAACACACCCAAAAAAAACCAATGGAACCAAATTTTATAGACAATAAAAAGCTAACTAAAATAGCTTGAAATAAAAATTAGTATTTTTCACTGAACTAATGAATAATAACTATAGTAGTGGAATTCGTAAGCAGTACAAGATGTACAAAAAGAAAAAAAAAGATTATTGTGAATATTGATTTAGAAGATTTTAGTTACACATTAGACACAACGCATTATAAGATTGTAGGATAGTACCGATTTGTAACGGTAACATGCGCCTCTGGGAATCATGTGGTTATACATTGGTTATACATATCTCTGGTAAGACAAATTTTTCAGAATTATAATATATAATTATTCAATTTAAATTGATCCAATAAATAAATGATAAATCTAAATAATTAATAATAATGGAGATAATAGTAACGATAATGGTATTAACAATAACACTAACAGTATTAATAAATAATAATTAAATAAAATGGAAACAAAATTCAATTTTTGTATTTGCCACGTTAACAACAACGCTACTGCTAGCAAACTACCCAGATTAATCACTCGCTAAATTGCATAACTTCAGAGAGGTCAAGCTGTGATAGAAACTAATTTTTAAGCATTTTAATCACGTCTAAGTCCGCTTTGATGAGGATTTGAACTAAAAATGCTCACCAATTGTCTGCTGTCTACCGACTTGAACAATTTAATTTTTTTTAAAAGAATAGCAAAGTTTTGAAGGTGTTGAACACATACTTTATTCTTTCATCACCTACTACTCACACCCAGTCACAAGATGCATGGGCCGAAGACAAGGAAAAAAGTATTACTATTAGCCTTGTAGTGTTTCACTGTACACTTTTGAAATAAAAAAAATAAAAAAACACGCACCTTGGAAATCTGAATCAGAAAAGTTGAACAACACAACCCCAACATTTCCTCGGTAGTCTTGGTCAATCACACCAGCTGCAAAATTAAATAAAATTATGAAGTAATCCAAGATTTTTTTTTAATCCTCAAAGTACTGACTACAAGATCAAAATACCAGAATTTAAAAAAAAAATGAAATTTTTCTTTTTTAAAGAAAAGGTGAATCATTTTTAATTTCAAACTTTCCTATATAATTTGTAGTAAAGTAAACATTACTTGTAACTAGCATTAACTGTACACCTATGCACCTGTTCACTAAAACTAGTATTAATGAGTAAAATGAGTGTGTGTGCTCATGTGCATGCTAGTGTAGTGTGATCAAATATGTTCACAAGCATGCGGTCACTAAAAATAAAAAAGAATCTTACCCCCCACATCAATAAAATGTTTTGCAGCAAGACCTGACCTTGGAGCTGAAAAAGGAAGATGATATTCTGTCACACTATGTACATTTGTTTATCAAAACATGCAAACACATGTGATACAGAAGACTTTTAAGCCCCTGTTTGAAAGATAACATAACCAAGCTAGGGGCCTCAGTAAACTGAGCACAGCATTCCAGGCTGGAATAGTCAGGAAAAGAAATAAATCTTCTGGCTTGCCTTCCTGATGAAAAACTCTAAACTCTAGTGTATCCTGCAAGCTTGGTTCTCCATCAGCCGGGGCACTCTAGCGCTACTGCTGCACGTCATACACTACATTGGCTGCCTGTGAAGGCTCGCATAGATTATAAAGTTGCTTTTATTTGTTTTCACTGTCTTCACACCGATTCATTTCCTACTTATCTGTCTGAACTTATAACACCCTATGAGCCAGCCTGTTCTCTGCGACCTCAAGAGGCATCATTTCTAACTCTTACCTCTGAACTTCGTTGCACTCGGTCGCTTACTACTTTAAAGAAAAACCTCAAAAGCTTTCTCTTCTCAAAGTATATTTAATTTCCTAATCTTGCGATTCGTTCTCTGGATGGATGGAACTTGGTTAGCCTGTTAACCTTTGTGCTGGTGGTCTATGAGAAGGGTGTTGTTAAAATGTGTGATTTCACTGTGCTACTGTGGATGAGAAAGAGAGTGTGTGTGTGTGTGTTAAAAAGTGTATAAGTGTGTGTATGTGGTGTATGTGTGTAGAATTGTGTGGTGCTCAAACAACACGGACATCAAAGTCCAAGACCGATCCTTCAACATGGTATACAGCTTAAAATATTTATAAACAGTTGTATTTAGACAATGGGTCCCAAAGTCCTCTCCAGAATAGCAAAAACTGCTGCCCTGACGAGGTTGAAGCCCATTTGGAAAGACAGGACCATCGGCCTACATTCCAAGCTATGGTTGTCATCTCCATAATACTCTTGCAAAGCATGGACCCTCACAGCAGACCTAAAATGAAGAATACAAAGCATGGAGATTAGGTGCTACAGAAGACTTTGGGCATTTCCTATGACCAGATCACCAACGACGAAGTCCGACAAACCATCACACAAGCCATTGGACAACACGATGACATGTGCACAGTGGTTTACAAAGAAACGGAAACTCAGATAGTATGGCCATGTCACCAGAGCATTAAGCCTTGCAAAGACCATTCTGCAAGGTATGGTGCAAAGAGGCAATAGAATTAGAAGAGGGAGATAGAAAAAGAGGTGGCAGGTAAAACATTCAAGAATGGACTGGCTTGACACTGAGCGAAGCCATGATTATGAAGGTTGCTGAGGACAGAGAAAAATGGAGTACACTGGTTAACCGATCATCTGTGGTGCCCCAACGACTTTTGAGTTATGAGATAGGATAGGAATTCAGATGGTCTTCTAGGAATAACTTCAATATTATAAAAACTTATTTTTAAAAAAGTACAATATAAAAACTTATGAAAAAAGTGAAATTTGGTGAAAAATTTAAATTTTTTAACCAACATTTGTTGACCCTTTAACCTTGTCCTTGAAGTGAAGTCATTCATGCACTG
The DNA here is from genome assembly GCA_036898135.1 of Oncomelania hupensis. Lineage (NCBI taxonomy): Eukaryota > Metazoa > Mollusca > Gastropoda > Littorinimorpha > Pomatiopsidae > Oncomelania > Oncomelania hupensis. The sequence goes on from CM072511.1 coordinate 156,173,565, forward strand.
ATTTATAAGGTCTCGTGGATATACACAATCTTAGTCTTACTGTTTGATTTTGATAGTAGAAGTTTTCCTAAATGGACAGCAGCAGATGTATGACCAGACAATTTTTTTTAAATTTAATTTTTGGACTAGTTAGGACTGTCACACAGATTTGCAGAAATCTTGAAAAAAACAAATCCGGCTTCCGGCATAGCCACATGAACCCTTGGCTTGAGTTATTTTTGTGAACACACTAATCTCTAACCCCATCACAAAACTTACCAACACGCCCGTAACAGCCATCGGGTAAAGCTATCTGAATGTCTGTTTTAGCGATGGTCTTGCCTCTTGCTGGTACCACACAGTCGTATGCACTGAAACAGAAAATTACATGATGATAAAGTACAATGAAGAATGCTTAGAAGCTATATATCAAGATACCGAAATTACAATTAACCCCTTTAGTGCAATGAGCCACTTTATTGGCTCTCTAGCTTTAGTGCGATAGGCTACTGAAGTGGCTTTGTTTACCAACGGTCAGATAGCAACTCGCCACACAGCAATCACTTTGCCAAAAGTCTCTTTTTCAGGCTGCTCTCTTCCGGCCTTGTCAAGGCAAGCGTTTTGTTATTTGTGGTCGGATTTTGATGCTTTCTTTTTTTAAAATTATGAGTGATTATGATAGCGAAGCGAGGTATCTTATCGAGACAGCGATCAAGAGGAATTTGCTCCAGGTGGGTTTCTTTTCTTGGTTTGAAGTGTGAAAGTGCCAGATTGCTTCCCAATGTGTGTAGGCCTAATTTTTTTTTTCTGATAAGAAAATTTTTGTGATTTTTAAAATATATTTTTTATGCAACATTAAAAGTGCACACTTGACAACGCTCCATTTTCGATGGTGTGAATAAAACTGTTTCTTTTCAGAGTTTCTTGTTGTGAAAACTTGTTGATCATGAAATAAGAATCAGGGCTTGTAATAATAATGGTCTGGAGTTAAAAAGAGGAAAATCAGTCGGGGTCCAGGGGCCGCCTAGGCGCTCGTATAGAGAGTGCAGCGGAATGACCCTGCCCTCCCCCCAACACACACAATGTTTATGGCCAAAAACACAACATAGTGAAGAAAAGACTTGCTTACACACAGCTGAACTCTTGAAGTAGTCTTTATCGATGCACAGCTTACAGTTATTATTCGCCAACAAAGTCCAACTACAAAATCAATGTAAGTTTAAACACGTACTGGTGCCAAGCTGACAGTCCCTATTCACCAATAAAGTCCAAATTTAGTTGAAAAATTTCTTACATTCTGATGCACAACCCAAATCTTGAAACAGTGTTTTCATTGACAATGGTTTGGTTGGTATGTTTGAAGAATTTGGAGAGATTGGTTTGTTTGTGACTGCAGTTTCTCTAAACAGGTTTTTGAGGCCCTTTACCAACACTGCTGAACGCTGGGTGCAGCACACTGGCTTCACAGATTGTGTATCTGTAACACTGATTGAAGGTTGAAAGATGCACACTGACTTCACAGATTGTGCATCAGCAACACTGGCTGAGGGTTGAGTGCTGCACACTTGCCTCACAGTTGCTTGAGACCGCTTAGCTTTTTTTAGCCTCAGACAGTAAGTTCTCCATTGCTCGTATTTGATTTCCGACTGGCACACTGTACAAAAGGCTGTTCCATTTCTTGAGATCTTCCTGAAATGTTATCCTAGTTGTTGTCACCCACTTCTTTTTCCATCCATTCCCACCTCCATGTACGTATGTGTTTTCCACGCCTTCCTTATCAACTGCCTCGCCACGCTGAACCATGTGTTGCATCCATTATAACGGCATGCGCAGTTCTGTGTTTGCATTTGACTTCAGTTCAGGACATGCACAAAACACCTTTTCATTGGAGGAAAATCGTCAAACGTTTTTGTTCCGCGAAACACCATACAGTTCTCGGCGGAAATAGTTTTAACAATAGCGGAAATCCGCTGAACCGTGGAAAATTGCAAGCCCTGAAGAATACAAAGACTGACTGAGAGATTGCCTTTGTTTGGATCAGACTCCCACTCAGATCCAGAGTCAGACTCTGACAGTGCCATGAAGGACGAGAGAGGACCATGAAATGGACAACATAGGTGGCCTTTGCCCTCTTTGGGTCAGCAGTACGTCCTGTACAAAGACAGAGCTGCCTACCCCCAGATTACCCAGCGCTTACTTTTAGCTATCCTTAAGTGTAATTTTAGAGGAGCATGAGTAACGCTCATGCGTTCGACTCAAAACAATTGTGAGCATTGTTACAAAGGTACACAGGGTGGAGAACAACTGAATCAAGAAATCTCTGAAATCCGGCCGGGGCCCAGGGGCCAAGCCCCGGTATTCGCCCCCTGGAAGAAAATGAATTTATGCTATTTTGAAAGTAATTTAGGGCCTCTCCTGAAAGCAAAAAGCACAAAGTAAACATGAATAGAAACAACAACAACCAAAAAAAAAGAATGTTTTATGCACATGTCTTTCAAAAAAGTTAAGAATCTTGATTTGTAGGCCTAACAAAGTTTGAGGTCCACCACTGTTAGTGTTACACACAAACTCCACATTTCAAATTTTACTGGGCACACGTTTGTCTATTTTTTAGCTGTAAACAGGCAAGAATTTTTATAATTTTAGAGATATTTAGGGGTACGTTAGTAAAAACACTACATCTTAGGTATTAGTGACTAGTGTATAGATTTAAATAAAATAAAATGCAAAATGAACAGAAATAAATCTCTTTTGATTATCTACCTTTTTATACTTCTCTTGTCATGTTTTGTTTTTGATTACTCCATGTGTATACAATTAAAAAAAAGTTTTAAAAAGGCCAAACAAGCCCCCTCCTGTTCTTCACTTTCATGCCAGTCTGAAAGATCGTATGCATGCACACTACTGACACTAATTGTCTAATGACTAATCAGTCTAATGTTAGTACTCAGTACCGATCTCTTCCTCCGACTCCAAGTCCATTTCTCTCACTTAAGTTTAATGTCTGATAAATGGAAGCCTGTAAACTCCCCTTCACCAGTCGAAGAATCCAGCCATCCATTTTAGACACACACACAAGAAAATTTGGAGAAAAAAAAATTCGAAAAAACGAACGCATCACAGAGAAAACTTGTGAAATGCAGTCGAATGTTTTCACAACAGAATTTAACCGGAAGTCAATTGCCGGAAGTCTCGCAATCTTTCAAACAACGCGAGAATATAACCCCATGGTTAATACGGATGCTTTTGGACGTTTTGCCTGTTTAGACATTCGGCCGCTTTTGGCCGCTATGCCCAGTAAAGGGTATCCCTCAGCTTCTCACACTCGGAACTCTTTTTTTCTCGGAAATGCAAATGCCTTCCGCGGAAATCCGCGGATTCGCGGAGAATTCTCCACCCTGGGTACATTTAGATTACTAATTGTAAATGGTGTTAAATAAAAAGAAAAACTCACAAATTTGTAGATGCTCAGTTTATTTCTCTTGTGCAGTTATAGTTATACAAACACACACACACACTTGTCATTAGCGCGCACACACACGCACTGTAGACTGATTAAAGCTGCAGCTGGGCAGAATATGCACTCTTCAGCTTCTGAAGAGACTCTGCATCCAAATTTTAGTAAAGGCCTAGATCTACATATACAGAACATTATTTTGTTGCTTTTCTTGTTACTTTTCGTCACTTCTCTTGTGTACTGACATTTCGATCGAATTGAAAAATTAAAGCAAACAAAACAAAAGACGGCTATCTTTGTTTTTTTCCTTAGTTTCAAACGCAAAGCGTATTTTCAAAGGATCGCGCATATTTTTTCCCAGCCTTGCGTAACAAAATACGCTAAATCAGTAAATGCGTACTTTAGGCAGCTCTGCAAAGAGAACACTGCAGATCATGCCAGATGCCCCAGCACTGCCAGGTATCTGTTCATGGTGTCTATGGTGGAGAGTCTGACAAGGGGAAACTATCCACCAGGAGAAGTTGCGCGGCATTGGCGGACAGCGGCTGAAATTCAGGCAGTGAGGGACAACCCTCCACCCTTTCAGATCTCCCAAGACCTTCCCAAGCCTGAAGCAGGCCTTGCTGGTGATGCTGGCCACAGGATGGTCAAGTGGGCCGGTGGAAAAAGAAGGAACTGTGTGGCTGGACATGAGACACGTGTGAGGTCTGTGTACCAGTGTCTAACTCTAACTTGTGACGTCGGCTTTTGCGCTTGGTACTAATCAGACTACCACAAGAGGCCCAGACTGTAGACTGGATAAAATTGCTGGTTGTGATGTAAATAAATAACAATGTATGAACCTTGTTGTAAGTATATATATTCTTACAAAAACTTTTCCATTTTGTCCCATTGTGACGGTATGAATGATGAAAGAGATGTTTTATGTTTTCCAGCTGATTTTTTTGTGCATTAATTTAATTAGATAGAAATGTCAGTTACCATGGGCAAATTCATGGGATTTTATTTTCTTATTCTGCAGACTTTCCAAACATAGGTTTAATAGGCCTATATATATATATTTCGCATGAATAATAAGCTTAGTACAAACAACAAAAAATTAGGTAGTGACAACAGGATTCTACTTCTCTAACTTTAATTTTATGTAGCACCAAGGGCAATGGGGTTAAGTATCATTTGTAAATTATTTCAATAATTCTAAGTAAGATTTTCGTGAGAATTAGCGCCAACAATGCAGAGGCATTCTGTAACAAAGAAACATTTATAACATGTAGGCCTAAATTGAAATGATGCATTGCCTTTTGTTTCTGACTTCAAAACTTACCTGTACAGATCATAGCCAGCTGCAAGCTCAGACCCTCTTGTTGGAGTGTACGCTTCTTTTGACAGTTTAACAAACTTCAGTTTGATCTGCTCCGCAGGCATCTTGGAAAATGAACGGAAAAGAACGCTAACAGCTAGATTCTCACGCAAATAAACGCGCCTTCTGCCTTCTGGCATCCAAAAACGGCGGGAACATAGGCCTATTGCTTTTAAGGTCCACATTGCTTTTGACTAGTAACACTAACACGTGACAAAAGTGTGAAACCTATGTTAATATTCATTAATGAATCTGACGTGATCAATTTGATGAAATAATTACAGTATAAATAAGACAATAAACAGGTTTATTTTCATAAAAGAGTTGGTTTTTGTAAGTTGGACATTATTAAATAGGCCTAAAATTAATAGAACAAAACGATTGTAGTAGAAAGTCAATTTCAGGGGAGATTACGCTTACAGTAAAAAATTGCGGGAAGCAAAGCAAAATTTCTTACTAATACTAGGCTTTTGACTACGTTCTAACTTGTGCAAGTTGTAAATGTACCTGTAAGTGTAAACTCTTTTGTAGCATTTTTATATACATGAATAAAAATAACTTTAACAAATACCACACATATTTTCTAGTATAGTCAAAGAGGGTACAATACATTAAAAATCTTTGGTGTAGTTCAGTTTCATTTTGTCGATGATCGTAGTTTGTACTTTGTAGGTAGACATAAATAATTTGCAATGGAAGGAGAAAGGACCCAGGGTGCAGAGCCAGAGGTACTCCCAGCTGAAGGCAGCTTGCTGTTCGATGCATCAGTTGTGTTTCAGTGTGAATCATGTCGCACAATTTTTGGCGATGCCACCAGCTGGGTTGCTCCTACCGTTGAGCTGGAGGTGGGTACTTCACTTTAGTAACTGTAGATTATAGTCACACGACACCGAAGCGTATAGGCGACTACTGGTCACATTCTGACACCAGCGAACCAGTTGATGGTAAGGGGAAAATAATGTGGTCACACATTGGCCAATCCGGGATTCGAACCAGGTACCTTTCGGTTACTAGTAAGACGCTCTACCAACTGAGCTACCCGGCCCAAGTCAGAGGGATTATATAAGCCTTGCAGTTTTTAAGTGTCCCTGTGGAACCAGGTAGCTCAGTTGGTAGAGCGGCTTATTTGTAACCGAAAGGCATCTGGTTCGAATCCCGGATTGGTCAACCTGTGACCATATTATTTTCCCCTTACCATCAACTGGTTCGCTGGTGTCAGAATAATGTGACCTGTAGTCACCTATATGCTACGGTGTCGTGTGACTATAAATATAATCTACAATTAATCTTTAACTGTCCCTGTTTCTCATGTAATTTGCCGGTTTGTTGGCAATTTGCTTAGGGATTTACAATTAAAAGGTGATAATCAGTCATCATCTGATGGGTCGGTAATTTTCACACTTCTGAAGGTTACCCTTTTTGGGAAGAGTGGTGACAAGCGACTGGGTCCATGGTTTGGTGTAGGCCACTCCCCACTCTGCCAGATCTTATTACAGATAATGGTGAGGGCATCGATCATCTCTTCTCATATACTAGCTTGAAGCAATTCCGTGGGTATGTTGTCCACTCCCACTGACATCCCCTTCTTCAGCGATTGCACTGCTGCCTCAACTTCTTTTCTGAGAATTGGGAGGATTTCTTCTTATCTGTTCTGGGGACATGCTAGAACTGATGGGTCCTCTGTCTGGTGTATGGTTGTAAAGGTGACCAGAGCAATACTCTGTCCATCTATCCAAGACTTTTTATTCTTCTGTAAGGCATATGCCAGACTTGCTTTGGATCATGGAGACCTTGGGCTGTTTAACACTTGTCAGTTGCTTCACAGTCTGGTAGGCCTTGTTGTTGTTCTTGTTCTGTCTGTTCTGTATTTCCTGGCATTGATCTTCTATCCAGTTCTCCTTTGCTGTGTGCATCCCTTTTTGGTAGGCCTCAGCTCTCTGTGACTCTGTGAGGTGTTCTTTTTCATCTCTCTTCATTTATCACACAGGTCCAAAAGTTCAGGTGTGAACCATGTTTTTTTTTTTGGGCGGTGCTTGCATAGGATCTCTGTAGCGGCATTTGCCGCAGCTGAGTTGAAGGTGGTGGTCATGATGTTGACATCTACTTCACCAGCTCCCAAAATGAGCAGTGGTGCAAATTTCCCTCCAATTGTGGCTTGTAATATTTCTGTCACATCCAGGTCTAGCAGTTTGTCTAGGTCGAACTTCAGTCTGGTGCACTTTGCAGTGTTTACTCTCTTCAAGTGGAGCCGGAAAGATATCATCACGAGATCGTGGTCACTTCCGATGTCTGCTGCTGGAAAAGTGCGTGTCCTGCCAATGTTGATGCTTGATCTGAAGTGTGTTTTGACCATGATGTAGTCAATCTTGTTGTGATTCTCCCCACTGGGCCTGTGCTTTGTCCATCTTCTGGACTTTTTGTGGAGACCAACCATGTTTGCCAGTATCAGATTGTTTTATCTGGCAAACTCCAAGAGTCTCAGACCCCTGTTATTTGTCTCATTGTAGCAGTGGGGTCCACATGTGTCTCCCCAGTTGTGGTGGGCATCTTAGCCAACCTTGGCATTCCAGTCGCCTTGCACTATGACTATGTCATTCTTCGGCACTTGGTCAAGGACAGCCTGTAGATGTTCATAGAACTCCTCCACTTCGCTGTCATCATAGTCTGATGTTGGGGCATAGGCCTGGATGATGTTGATGTTAAAAGGGGTTGCTCTCAGACGGTAAACACGTTTTTGCCGAAAGTAAACGAGGCCTTTAAACTGGTGCCTTTTAATAAATAATAAAATAAAACTGTTTGTTAGACTTGGTTGGCTTCATGCATGCTGAATGGGATATGGGCAGTGAGCAAAAATCCAATTTCTGTTATTGGACATGAAGTTATTTTGTGTTGTGTTGTATTGTATCACTCATGTGCAGGCCTTCACACTGAGCGCAGTGACGGAGAGTGTGGAGGTGGGGGACCTGCTACAGCATTCAGCGCAGTCCACAGACGCTGGCAGTTCCTTCTACACACTGACCTGTAAAATCTGCAAGTCAGAGGTAGGTATACGTTTGAAATAGATGAACAAGTATATGCTCAGCACAGACTAGAAGTTCTGGGAGCTCACACTAATTTGTCTTCTTCTTGCAAGACACTGATTTGTAATTTACAATGGATAAATAAAGGAGAGAAAGAAACCTTGGCCTTTCTCTGCTGGTTTGTGTTGGCCATTGTGAAATATTTCTCAGTTTATTATGTTAATGTATGCAAGCTCGGCTCAGAAAGTGTGGAGGAAATCCAAATTATATCTCTGTATCATAAAATACATATGAATGGGTTAGTTTGTAAGAGCAATATTGGTGGAATGAAGGCTGAGGAGTGAATGTTGATTTGGAGCAGTCATAACACTAAGACGTTAACTGTTCACTTTCGGAAGCTTTTGTGCGATGGTAGCGCTTTACGCTGCAGTGTTTCCATTACAGGTGGGACGGCAGTACATCACCACCTCTTACAACCTTGACTATCTCCGTAACAACTTCACCTTTTTCGTGCCCAACATCACCAGCTACCAATTGGGCAGCACTGGGGTCAAACCCATGTCGAAAGGTCAGGAGCAGCCGCTGTTGATCCGAATAGCGGAGCAGGTGGTCAAGTTGCAGCATCTGATAGTGACCTTGAGCCAGCGCATGAGTATCATCGAGAGTGTCTTTAAAGAAGACGACGTTTAAACTCGAGAGAACTGCTTGGACTGTGGTAGATTCTTTGGTCAGCGTCAGTAGTGCGCAATATGCCTTCTGTGATTGGTTGAAAGGATGAGTGCTTGATGGAATTGTTGGTACGTGATTGGTTCTGAATGCATCAACGTTCAAAAACTGAGTGAGTTTGTGTGTATTTATTTGTTGGTCTGTGTTTGGTGGATTCCTTGTTGGTCTGCCCAATAACTTCAGAATGCATCAACACTTAAAGAAGATTTCAAGCCATTCGATTGTATTTTCAGATACTTGCATACGTAACATAGCCCATAAAATAAGCATTTTCAAAAATGTTAATTTACTTGGTGGTATTGTGAATTGGCTTTATCCTAACAGAGCAAAGGAAAAACATGGATTTATAGGCCACAATCTCAACTGTCTAAAAGACAGAAAGTATCAAAATCGGACCGGACAGTTTTGTTAAACGGCGCTAAGGCAAAGCATTTATAGAAAATGGTGAAGCATAGTGACCTTGACCTTTGAGAAAGTACAAATACAAATGATCCAACATGCTTAGTTGAAGTATGTACAAAGTACAAGTGATGTATTTGGGTTCAGTTATTCTGGAGACAAGTCCAAAAGTGTGTGTTGAACAATAAAGTGAAATGTGGAACAGCCACCCACACTGACTGTCCCACAACTGGACTGCTACTGAAGCATGGTCCATGATTTGAAGTATCCATACACCCAGACTCAACACAATCGCTTGAGCCATTTTGCAGATATTGAGCAAAACATGTTTATCAACAAAATAACTCCAGCGATCTCGACCTTTGGGATAGAGCATATTTGATGGCACGGGTGGGGGGTGGTGGGGGGGGGGTGTGGGAGGGGAAGTGTTGAGGACAGGCCACTAACCTAGGTAATGTTCCTATGAAGTTTGGTCAACATCTGTTCAGCGGTTCTCAAGATATGGCTTCTAATCAATCGATAGACCAACTAGTCTGGAATTTTCTTTTTTACAAAATTGTGTTTTGAGTTTGCTTTTAAAGGGACAAATTCTTCACTGTACCTTTATTTTCATTTAGATGTAATGTATAGTAAAATTATGTAAAGTTGAATGATACAATCAGCATGTAGAAACGTGTACATATAAAATGCAAAGGGAAAAAAATCCCAAAAGTGTGTTTTCCAAATCAGATTTTATTTTGCTTTTTTAAATTTTTTTTTTGTTGCTTTTTTTTGTTTTGACAACAAACATATATCACTGCATGCCCGCAATTCTCTGTCATCTGAGAGAACAAATCAGAGAGACTGACAGTTGTGTGCTGTAGTTGTTTGAAGGGTTACGAAGGCAAGGTACTGTCAACAGGAAACTGCTGTGTGCCTTGGAGGACCACATCATTTTCTGAAAAAGAGGTTGTTAATAATGAATATATAATATTTTTGTAAAATAAAATCATATATATCAGTGTTTTGTAGCAATTATTCAAATTCTATTTTAAACATGTTAAACATTGTTATGATATAATTAATTTTATGTTTAAAAAAATAATAATAAAAGAGCGTTCAGTAAAATTGTTTCCTAGTTATAACTTCTGGGAAGATCTTCAACGTTTTTTAGTTTTAATTGTCTTTCCGTAATGGTAAGATTTTTGCAAGCAAGGCTTTTCAATTCCGTAAAAGGCGTATTCCATTTTGTTTTTACAATTTTTTAATTGATTTATTTCCATTTCAAAATAAATGAAACTTCAAAATTCACATTTTCTGCCCTTATTTTATTTTTATTAGGCATGCACATTTTTAGAGTGCTTATAACGTCACACCAAGCGTAGACTAAATTACCTTAAATACAGTACAATCTGATTTTGACTACTACTACTAGACATGATTGTGCCCCTTTGTTAAGTTTCTTATCTTCTGTCAAAGGGACATGAGTCTGTTGTGTTTAGAAAGGGCTCAGATTTGAATTTATCCAAACTTCACTTTCATCTAGGCCTTAGTGATAAAAAGTTCTAAGTTAGCGCAATTTACTTGAAATATTCCATGTTTTGCACTGTCGGCAAGTATTTTCCCATTGACTTCTTTCTAACAATCAAATGTCTTATGTCTTAATTGCAATCAGTGACTTACGTATTCCACTGATTGTATCGGTGACTTGTGCCCCGTTGATTGCAGTCAGGCGTACTCGGAAACCACCTTGGATTTCGCCCAGTCCACTGAAGATGAAGAAGCCATCGGTGCTGTGCGTTCCTCTGTGCCAGCTGCCGCCCTTCTCTATCTCCATGATGTGAACTGGCAGTCTGGGGGATACCATGGGAAAATCACATTTTTGTTTGTTTTTTTAGTCAGGCGTCACATGTACAATATTATTTATAAATTCTGTTACTGCCACATATTACATAGCAGAGTGGTTCCCAGCGCAGAATACTTTCTGTAGGTTTTGAAGTGTTTTTGTTTAAATGCAAAACTATTGAGGATTAAAATTGTGTGAGGTTAAAGAACACATGTTTCTATTTTATTGGCATCCACTTGGATGATTACGTATTAATCTTTCTGTTTTTGTGCTGGTCCACATTTAGGTATGACAACAACAAAATAATAAACTAGTAACTTTTTTTGTTCAATGTTTTTTTCCCGCCATGTAACTTTAAACCCACAAACTACTTCCTTTCTATCCATCTTTTTGCTCAAACACCATGTTTGGCAGGTTATTATGTTAGATTTGGGAGTGTGTGTAACATGGGAGCATTATGCTGGTTAGAGAGCACACAACGCAGACGGTTTAGGAACATGTCCTGGTGGTTTGTCTGAGCCAACGCTTATACCTTGTGTTCTGAGCCTGCAGCTTGATGTACCATGGGTTGGAGCCCTGGAACTTGAAGTTGATCTTGCCGGAGCCAACGGGGCACTGAATGGCCTGAATGCTGATGTCCCATCTCCCATCTCCATCCACTCCCAGATCCACATCACCTATGGACAGTTTAGAAACACACCAGGTGCCTCAAGTAATGTAATTGCCGAGAGCACGTAATACGCAGCACATTTACTGAGATATGAGTAATGGTCAAAACGCTGCTGATTTCACACATCAGGCAGCCAGTTGCTGAAAATGCCTACAGAGGTTCAAAACTTGCCGATCACACACAACGGGCAGCCAATTTTCAACATCGATATTGCCGCTTACGCGAAATTGGCAAAATATTACTTTATTAAATTATTGTATTTTGAAAGTTGTTGATTCTGCTGCTATTCTTAAATGATGATGTTGTTAGTAGTTACGTTCTTGTTACTGTTGTTTTTGTCTTTGTGAGTTTACCAGAGATAGGAAGAGGCAAACAAAGAGAAAAACAGACGAGACGGTGATGATAGTATCATAAACTATTTTGCGGTCAGGAAAGAATACTATAACAAACGGGAAGATTTGTACACATGAATAAAGCTGAACAGCACACTGTGGGTATCAGAGCCTGTGGTTGGCCAGCTTATTCTCTTATCACAGAGACAACTACTAAGGTGTATACCCCAGTCACAAGTGGATGCCGCAGTCACAGGTGTGGGTCCCAGTCAGGCCTGATAATCTCTTGACACTTGGTGTGAGCTTAGACCTGTACCTACACAGGTTCTGAAACTCAGCGACTGTACTTAATACTGTGCAGTTGAGACTAGACGAGCCTTCCTCCTACTCCCAAGTGAGGGGAGAAGGCATCAGACTGGTCTCGGCCGCACTGTATGACTGCTTTCTTGACTCACCAGCCGCACATCCTGGACAAAGGTCATCCACGAAAACTGTGAATGTTCCCGTTACAGGGTTGTTGCCTAGCCCGTGACCCGTGCCATGGACCTGACCAAACAAAATACATCACCGTCAGCAATCAAAGATTGTTGTCATGTCTTGATCGATACTTACCAGGGTGGCATTCGGGGCATAAGTTGTCAACGAATACTGTGAACGTCCCAGTCACTGGGGTGTTGCCTGACCCATGACCTGACCCCGTTACCTACAAAACAATGTAGTTGTCATGACTACTAGTGCCGTAGGTCCTTGAACTTGAACACCCCCCCCCCCCCCCCCACCAAGTTATACCTGGTGCGATTAATACAAGGGAATTTTTTTTAAAATGTATTGTTATTTACATAAATTCCGGCATTATTTTTCTTATTATTTTAGTTGGTATTGCCAATGGCAGCCATAATTGTGTCTTCTTTTTTTTTCTTAATGACATTACAATCAGCATCATTATTTTCAAATATTAGATGGCGTTTGTTCCCCCTCCCCCTCCTCCTTTTTCTCTCCCCCTTTTTTCCTATCTTCTGAGATGATACAATTATAGCCAACCAACTTTTATCACTCACAATTGTGAAAAGCGGGACAACGCAGGGATACCCAACTAGAAGTAAAAGACTAGTTAAAGCTTTGGTTTATTCAAAATAATGTCATTTGAACGAGCTGCGCTGTGGTGAGAGCTAGATGGACTAGAAAAAAGCTAAACAAGAGAATGCTACAGACCCTCCAGCACGTTCCACACATGAGGGAGTTGAGGAACTGGGGCTTGTTCAAGGCCACGGGATACTTGGTTTGGCGGGCAACAGGTGGGTTCTCACGACCAAAGGAGCAAGTACCGCCTCCACCACTGTCGCCATAGTAGGTCGCCTGCGTCAAGTGGTGAAAATTAAGACATGAAACATTTATTCGTTCAAGTTTTCCTGTTGGAAAGTTATTTCAGGCCGTAAAAACAAAAGGTAGAAAAGGAATACAAATAATAACAATCTTTATAATACTAGTTCTTTAAAAAAAAAATTTTTTTTAAGAAAAAAAAAAGAAACACAGACAAGGGAAAGAATACATGACTGGTGATTCTTGAAGTATAATGGCCAGAGATGCAACCATACACAAAAGAACTAAAGAAAGATGTAACATTGGACAGGAAACACTTGAAACCCTTTTAGGTTATATATGTGCTTGGATTTTCCGGTGAGCTTTAATTTCATTTGCATATGAGATTGGGAAGAGAGAGAGAGAGAGTTTATTATTATTATCCACCAAATTTGCAGACTTCATGAATGTGTTGTATTCACCAAACTATGAAAAATCTTAGTTGTTGCCAGAATGGCTGATGAGTAGAATTCGATCTATGTTCATTGTTAAGACATGAAGTAAAAATTATATAAAATATATAGATCACGGACGCTAGATTTGTTCTTATTTATTTATTCAGGCATGAAACTTAATCTTTTGGGCGGCAAATCCGCCGATTCTTTTTACAAGTTCCTCGGTTTAATTATTTTTCCATTATAAAATTTGGCCCCTCTCTCTCTCTCTCTCTCTCTCTCTCTCTCTCTCTCTCTCTCTCTAAAGTATGAAGATTGTTTTAAACGGCACAAGTGAAGTAACCACTACTTACAATGCGTCACAAACCTATGTAACATCAAACTATGACATCACTTTTTTTTTAAAGGAAAAAAAAAGCGCCTGCACTTATTTTGGAATTGCCCCACGGAATTTCATACTATGGAATCATCTTTGACTATCGAAGCTCTCTGCCGGTCGGGTTTGTGCCTTTTATTTCCGGCAGATTTAATCTTTCTGCAAACCAGCTAAAAGAACTACCAATCTGAAAACTGCGTTTATCGACCCCTAAATTGGCAACACGTTTCCTCGCGATTCTATTCAAGGATAAAATCCGCCATTTTCATGTCCGATGATCGGTCCTTTAATTAATGTAGACCGGGGATGATCCTGTAGTCAAGCATTTAACTACCTGTTGCTCTTCTTCCTAGGAAAGACTGGCCCGTGCGTGACAGATTTCATTGGGTAAAACAGCAAAGACGTGTGGGGAAGGGGGGTGGGAAAGGGGGGTTGTCTTCTCATTTCTGTTGCTAATAGAAAAATATTTTAAGTCACAGTTCCAAAACAATAAATAAAACAACTGTAGTTTATATTATCGTAAACTTCGTTTGTAAAACAGTGCTTAACCAGGAGCTTTGTGCTCTGTTGTAAAACCTATCCAAGCCTATCCCGTAACGCGAAAGTCGTTGGGGCCCCACAGATGATCGTTTAACCAACGTACTCCATCTTTCTCTGTCCTCAGCAACCCACATGGCTTCGCTCAGTGTCAAACCATAGGTAGGTAACTGTGGGTCAAAGTCAGTTACACCATGTTGGGGCGAATCCACCCCCTTGATTTGGGGGGAACTTGCCCCTGTGTTTGGGGTGAACTTGCCCCTGTGTTTGGGGTAAGCCCATCCCAACCCCTTAAAGCCCACTGATGAAAGTAACCTCGCCTCTTAAGGTGGAGAAGCTTGTCATGGCTTTTGAAAGTCGGTGAGAACTGACTTGGGGTGCTACCGTGCTTGCGAGTTTGTGAAAATCGCGGATTATAGCAAGCTGGAGGAAGATTAGTGTTCAAAAACATCGGATGACAGTAATAAAACTCATGCATATAAAACACAGCTAAGCGCATAATCCTTGCGTAATTCAACAAGGGTGAAAGAGTAATAGGACTTAGTGTACAATTCTGAAGAGATACAAACAACAAACACCTGATTTTGAAAAAAAGATGGCAAACCATTAAAATATAAAAAAGCAAAATGAAAACATAGAATGGTGGGCCACTAAATGTCTGGAAGCAAAAATATCGTCAACACCGGTTATTCCAATTTTAAAGAAAACGCTTATTTATATAATTGGCCTCGGAGACATTGACCTTGAGAAAGAGCTAAGGTGCCACGGAAAGATTGGCCATGAGTTGAAGTATATGTAAACCAATATAATATTCAGAATCTGATCAACCGTTTTGGAGATTCAGAGCAAAACGTTGTTGTTGTTGTTTGTGTTTTCTGTAGGAAAGGTTTGACCCCAGCGACCTTGCCTTGTGGAATAGATCAAATATGATGACACGGGAAGCTGGACACGATAATCCATGTATTGTACTACTTCGGATCACTAGTTGAAATAACCTAATGATTGTACTCGGGTGAGGAGAAGCTAGATCCTTGGTAAAAAGAATTCTCTCCAACGCTTCAGCCGTCGCCTTTCTTCGGGAAGTGAAGGATAGATGGACATGTAGTAAAAAAAAAAAAATAAATAAATAAATAAATAATGCAGGAGCTGAAGGGACGTCACACGTTTTAATCGCAAGGGGATGAGAGGTGGGTAAGTGGGTTTTCTAAGATGAGGTGCTACCGTGTTTTTTTGTTTTTTTAAATGAGCGTCATTTTAAAATAAAATAAAATATACAATAAATAAATAATGTACTTACATCTCCGTTGAAGGTGTTTCTATAGAGGTTGAGGGCTTCGTTATTGGTCTGAGCAGCTGCTGCCGCTACCAAAGTTAACAACCCAACCAGAAGCATGGCTGCTCGATATGTCCTGCTGCAGAATTGTGATTGTAGTTAACAGGCTACAGTTGTTTAAAATGACGCAGTTTAGCACAATTACAGCAGGGCCATATCTCCTTAAAGCTGAAACTAGATCAATGGACAAGCTGATTTAAATGCATGGAGTTTAATTAAAAGGCCCAAGTTCTGCTTTGTTTACTTTTTGGCAAAAACGGGTTTACCCTAAAATTCAAATTAGTACATTAATATAATAATAATAATAATAATAATAATAATAATAATAATAATAATAATAATAATAATAATAATAATAATAATAATAATAAAGTGGGCTTTTGTTGCTCAACCCAACACTAAATTTGAAGTTCTGTTCTGGCAAGGATTGATTAACGGTAAACCAAGACCATAGTCGTGCGACCTTTTTCCCTATTTCTGAATGAACCACACGGCATCAAGAGAGCGTCTTTGGTTTTAGAAGAGGAGTGGGTGGGTAGGACCTATTGAATAAATGAGCAAGCTGCTAACATGGACGATGCTGCGCCTTATTGGTGGACATCATCATCATCATCTTCGTAGTCGTCAACCTAAAACAAAAAGCCTTACCGTGCAAATTTTTTAGTAATGGACTGGCTTTGGCGGATGCTATTTTTAGCTCAAGAGTTCTGGCTCGCAATTGCTATTAATAAGACCCCAACGGAATTTTAATGATCTCATACAATATAAACTATTCGTTCGAAAAAGGGTTAAATACTTTTCTTTCTTTGTTTTATTTTTAAATTCAAGCGTCTTCGAGAAGAATAAAGATAAAGAGAAAGAGGAGGTGGATGGGTCCTGCTGTATGCAGTGAATTATATTTATTTCTTCGGATTACATTACATTACATTATTATTGCTTTAGGTCCAGCGGACTCTTCTGAGCCAAATCAGGACCGGACAACCCCCAATCCGCATAAAAGATCTGCCGAAACAACCCTAGTGGTAAAACTGAAAGCTCTCCACCAGCCAGTCACTTTACAATAAAGACATCCCACGCAGGGGACGGCTGAGGCTTCACCCCAACTTATCTAACCCCCGTTTACAAAAACAAAATAGAATACAAACATCATTATAAACTATCAACAAAACACATACATATAAAATGCCTACATTGCTAAATAATAACATCATAGGAAGCCTATAGTGACCACCTGGCAGAAAGCGTCCAATATTCCCAAGCTGATCCAACAGACCTAATACACAAATAAGGAGTCTTGTCCCGGAAGAGTTTTCAAGAAAAAAGGTAGGAGACTGGTCTAGCGAAGAAGACGATAGTATAGCAGATTGATAGAACAGAGCAGGAATGAGAAAGAGCAAATGAGAAAGACAGCGACAGTGGGAATTTAAAGCACTAAATTTCCAGAAAGTGGGGATACTATTTAATCTGAAACCCCCGGCACCCCAACGGGGGTAATTTCGAGAGTATCCTATTTATACTATCCCTTAACTCGAAAGTTGTTGGGGCACCACAGATTATCGTTTAACCAGCGTACTCCATCTTTCTCTTTCCTCAGCAACCCTCATGGCTTCGCTCACTATCAAGCCAGTCAATTCTCGAATGTTGTCCGCCCCCCCCCCCTCTTTTTCTGTCTCCCTCATCTTCTGCCTCCTTGACCCGTGCCTTGCAGGACGGTCTTTGCAAGGGCTGATGCTCTGGTAACGTGGCCATACCATCGGAGTTACTGTTTCTTCACCACTGTGAGAATCTTGTCGATTGGCTTGTGTGATGGTCTCTCAAACTTCGTCGTTGGTGATGTGCAGTCTTCTGTAGCACCTCATGTCCTTGCTTTGTATATTTCGTTGTAGGTCTGCTGTGAGGTTGATGTTTTCCAAGCATATAGGAAGATGGAGATGACAAGGGAGCGCAGCAGCAGTCTTATCTTGGAATGTAGACTAATATTGTTCTGTCCTTCCAAATGGACTTCAACCTTGTCAGGGCAGCAGTTGTTTGTGCGATCCTGGAGAGGATTTCCTGTCGGGACCCATTGTCTGCTACAATGGTTTCTAAATATTTGAAGCTAAGCCACAATTGGAGGGATATTTGCACCACTGCTCATGTTGGGAGCTTGTGAAGTAGATGTCAACACCATGACCACCACCAGGATGAGAGTATATAGAACCGAGATCTAGTCAGCGCATGCACGCATTCTTCCGCACGGACTTTAAAGATCCCGATGCTCATGTCCTAGACGGGTGAGTGCCGGTTACACAAATACACCCAGCACGCTCTTGGTCCCTTTTCCCCATCACCTGTCGCCCAGGATTGTGCTCAGTAATCCGGGTGTCAGACTATGCGCCCAAAGGTTGCAAGTGGGCGCATCAGGCGGCTTGAGGTAGATCTGCATCGGCCAGCGCCTTGAGCAGCTCTTGAGTGGGAATGGCGCTATATATAACGATTAAATTAATATTATATTAATAAATGAATTTTAGCTGATAGTTCATATTTGTTTGAATTGTTACTCGTTTTAACAATTTAAATGTTGATATTGCGTATTTTTGTTGTGTTACGGTCTACAATCAAAATGTATACAGACCCATTTTGACCACGCCCCTTATACATATCCTTTTAACGTTCACAGTGAGTGTTACCCGCCCCCCCCCCCCCCCCCCCCCAAAAAAAAAAAAAAAAGCTTACTTTAAAATTTTTTTTAAAAGCTTTCGTAGGTGTAGTTATTTTTTTAAATTAATAAATTCCGTAGTTTTTGAGCCTATTAATAGCAACAGCCCTTGGCAAGCCAGCCAACATTCTGGGGCTAAAAATAGCAGCTAGGTACCAAAGCGGGTATGAGAAGGAGCCCGTAAAAATAATAGCTGCATGGTAAGGTTTTTCGTTGTAGGCTGATACAGTAGACCCTACTCTACCCCAGACGCCAAAGACGCCCACTTGCTGTCACTCAGAAATGGGGTCAAAGGTCACACGGCTGTAGCGTTAATAAAACAGGGGAAATAACTCGATCCTATCAGAGCCGAAATTGAAAAATTCCAACTGTAGCGGTTGGTTTGAGCAAGGAAAGCCCTCTTTATCATTGTGTAATGTCATAACAAAGCCCACTTTATCATTGTGTAATGTCATAACAAAGCCCACTTTATCATTGTGTAATGTCATAACAAAGCCCACTTTATCATTCTGTAATGTCATAACAAAGCCCACTTTATCATTGTGTAATGTCATAACAAAGCCCACTTTATCATTGTGTAATGTCATAACAATGCCCACTTTATCATTGTGTAATGTCATAGCAAAGCCCACTTTATCATTGTGTAATGTCATAACAAAGCCCACATTATCATTGTGTAATGTCATAACAAAGCCCACTTTATCATTGTGTAATGTCATAACAAAGCCCACTTTATCATTGTGTAATGTCATAACAAAGCCCACTTTATCATTGTGTAATGTCATAACAATGCCCACTTTATCATTGTGTAATGTCATAACAATGCCCACTTTATCGTTGTGTAATGTCATAACAAAGCCCACTTTATCATTGTGTAATGTCATAACAATGCCCACTTTATCATTGTGTAATGTCATAACAATGCCCACTTTATCATTGTGTAATGTCATAACAATGCCCACTTTATCATTGTGTAATGTCATAACAATGTCCACTTTATCATTGTGTAATGTCATAACAATGCCCACTTTATCATTGTGTAATGTCATAACAATGCTTACTTTATCATTGTGTAATGTCATAACAATGCCCACTTTATCATTGTGTAATGTCATAACAAAGCCCTCTTTATCGTTGTGTAATGTCATAACAATGCCAATGTTAGGATAAACCCGTTGTGGCCAGAAGTAAAACAAAGCCTTTGAATTGGGGCCTTTTCACTGAAATAAATGAAAGGAAAGGATCTGCTGAGAGGGCATGGTCAAACTGGGCCCCTTTAAGCTGCCGGTATCTGTGCCCTCATACAGCATGATGGAGGCCAGTGGAGGCTCTCTCTTCCCTCTGTCAAGTTGAGAGAGGGAGAAGCCTTAATTGGCTAGTCCCCGCTATCCTGTATGCAGTGACCTATCTCTAAACTTAGGCAGATCAATGTAGGACAACACTGCCTTTGTTTCAGTAATGATAAGAGCAGAGAGAGTATTGTCTGTTTTAACCTATACCAGTGTTCAAGAAAGATAGAGAAGAATTACATTAATTACATAGGGTACCTAAGTTCAAGCCTGAATCACATTTCCAGAGACATTTCCATATCTGCGATGACACAGCATGACTTCAAAAGATTAAACACAGAGACTGAATTAATTTTTAAAAGTTTAAAAACACTAGAAGGGCAAAGTTTATATGACTCGCATGCTCCTTATGGAACTTGCAATATTTAACATGAAAATGAGTGCTCAGAAGAAAAAAAATGAAATGGTGGCATTAAAATGCAAAGTAATATCGACTTTGATCTTTCTATGCTCTTGATCTTGAGATGACCTTGACCTCTGGCTCCAAATACACTCATGTAATATATAAATTACACACAAGTTGTATTATGCCAAAAAACAGCGATCTTGAAATTACCTTGACCTTCACATGACCTCTCATGCTCATGTATGATCAAATAACGTAATATTGTTGCATACTATGGGTTGTTTTGACATTTTTTGAAATGTGCATTATTTAAAGCTAATTAGCCAAAAGCTTATCTTAACACTAAGCCTAACACGTCCTTTACCCTAACGGAAAACTGTTTTGACGTCAAAATAACTGGGCCCTCAAAAGAACGTAGGTAGAGTATACAGTATAAAGAGTGTGTAGCAATAACGGCGTTTCTACAACGCCACACATACACAAACACACATAAACACAGAACACCAAAAGAAGAAGCTTGAAATTTAAAGGTCTCTTTTCTTGAATGCGCTTAGCTTAATTGTCTAGTACAATTTACTGACGTAAAGTATTAAATACAGTATTGTTTTGTTTTAACACCACCCCCCCCCCTCCCATCCCCTGGGTTGACCTTGTCTGTGTCAGCAGGTAATCAGTCACATTCGCCTTTTTCGCTAGTGGTAAGACTCCTTAACTTTAAGTCCGCAGTTGCTTGGAAATCAAAAAAATAGTTCTGAGATAGTATAATTCCCCTCTTCAGTTCTGAACATGGAAATTGTTATGAAAAGCAAAAGTAATTGTGCAAAAAATAATTTGACTTCTTCTTTTCTTTTTCTTTCTACAACGACCACTGTTAGTAATAAACACGAACAATAACGATACTGATAATACATACATAGATTAATAAATTTATATACATAATTTGTTTTCAATTCAGCAAAACACACCAAAAAATATACACGTCATTGACTCTTTATGCACTGATCTGAACAACTGAGGGTAAAATCCACTTTGAAGTAAACACTTAGTCTACAGCTGTTTATATGTATTGGACATCACCCAGAAGAAACCAGCTTTAAACGCTACTACTTGATTTCTTCTTGACATTCTATTAATCGCCTGCTCTGAACAACATGTGCTTACCGTCCCTAATAGTCCACTGGCCCTTGAAGAACGACGATGTATGTTCAGATGTTTCAGAGCAAATTGTTATATATAACAGGAGCTGAATGCAAATATCCTGTTATGAATAACCACGTGTGATAAACAACGGATGGTAATGGCACACAAGAAATCCCTTACAATAACAGGAAACAATAGAGGACGTCAAACAATGGATTGTAAAGGCACACAAGAAATCCCTTAAAATAACAGGAAACAATAGAGGACGTCAGCTTCCCCTTCTGCACAGAAGAAATCGACAGATGGTGATGGTAAAACAAAATATTCTATTATAAGTAATCAAACGTTTAAAACTAAACATCCCTGTATGATTAATTACCAAATGGAATGGCCTGTTAAGTGTCAATGAAGAGCTCTAGTGCAGGATGCTGAATGGACAGGCCTGGGTTCGATCCCCATGGAATATATATTATTCATTTAGTATTGGATGCAGTCAAAGTAAATTAGAGAGAGAGAGAGAAAGAGAGAGTGAGAGACCCTGCCATCACACCATGTGTTTTGAGTGATGATTGTTGATTGTTGTGTATGTTAGACCGTGCGTAACGAACTATGAGGGTGTTTTGGTTACAGGTCTCTACGTTTTGAGTCTTGGTTGTTGTTATTATTATTATTATTATTATTATTATTATTATTATTATTATTATTATTATTATTATTATTATTATTATTATTAATGCGCTTTATCGAGACTTATCTCTATGGCCTTACATGAATACAGATCACATACAAATTCGAAGGGCAAAGCCCATATGACTCATGGAACTAGCAATATCTATAATGAAAATGAGTATCCAGAAAAAAAGAAATGAAACGCTAGCATTAAAATGCAAAGTAATACCGACTTTGATCTTGACCAGCGGCTCCAAACACACTCATGTATGATCAAATAAACTACAGCAAAAGTTGTAGGCTATTATACCAAAAACAGTGACCTTTTGATGATCTTGACATTCAGTGACCTTGACCTTGGGATGACCATGACCTTCATGTTGATGTATGATCAAATAACCCAATGTTGTTGCATAATATGAGTTAAATATACATTCGATTTTGCAAGGCCTAAAATGATCTTGACCTTTGTCAACACAAAAACGGAACACATATAAAAGATCCATCTAGCACCTCTAAATACAACAAATTTGGACTTTATATCTCTCGTAGTTTAAAATCAAGGTCACGTCAAAGTACCTATAAAAACCTACTTTGGACAGCTTCAGTGACCTTGATCTTGGAGAGAGGTTGACCAAATTTGCTCTCTCTTTCTCTCTCTCTCTCTCTCTCTCTCTCTCTCTCTCTCACACACACACACACATACACACACATTACATGATTATTGCTTTAGGTCCAGCGGACTCTTCCGAACCAAATCAGGACCAGTATAGCCGAATCAGGACCACAAAATCAAGACCACAACTTCGCTGAAAGAGGATTCGCCCCTGATCTGCAGAAAAAAAACCTAGTGGTAACACTGAAGGCACTCCACCAGCCGGTCATTTTACAATAAAGACATCCCATGCAGGGGACACTGAGGTTATACTCTAATTTATCGAACCCCCGTTTACAAAAACAAAATAGAATATAAACATCATTATAAAATATCAACAAAACACATACATATAAAATACCTACATTGCCAAATAATAACATCATAGGAAGCCCCAGTGACCACCTGGCAGAAAGCGTCCAATATTTCCAAGCTGATCCAACAGACCTCACACACAAATGAGGAGTTTTGTCCCGGAAGAGTTTTCAAGAAAAGAGAGTAGGTGACTGGTCTAGCGAAGAAGATTGATAGAACAGAATAGAAATGAGAAAGAACAAAGGAGAAAGACAGCGACAGTGGGAATTTAAAGCACTAAATTTCCAAAAAGTGGGGATACTATTTTAGTATTTATAATCAAACCCCCGGCACCCCCACGGGGGCACACCCTCCCCCCCCCCCTTCCGCACACACATAAAAAAGGGTTTAAATGACTGAACTGAAGACGAATTTATAAGAGAGACAGGCAGTGTGATCCAAATACTAGGGCCCTGATATGAAAAAAAAAAAAGTTCACCATATGACATAGTACGCACAGATGGAACTGCAAACAGACGGGTGTCAGAGGAAGATCAAAGTTGTTTAGAAGGCATATATGTGAAGAAGGTCAGCAGTATATTGAGGGGCAGTGGAGTTGAGGACACTGAAGCACAGAGACAAAAATTTATGCCGGATACGCCGCTCCACAGGAAACCAGTGAAAGGGCAAAAGAAGAGAAGTGACATGGTCAATTTTAAAAACCAACTCGATCGTGGTAAACAAAATATATACTACTCAAAATAATTGAAGGGCCACTCTCATATTTCATTTAGTTTAATTATTTTTTTGCTGCTATCAATAATATCGCTTATATTTTGCTTATTTCAAAACTTATCCTGTACAGTAACATTCAAGACAATCTTATTCTGACAAGTAATCACATGTGTGAGTTTTGAACTTTCTGCACTGAGTTGAAAAACATACCCAATTTTTACAAAAAAAAATTACCCTAATTTACTGTTGTCTTGCTAATAAAGCAAATTTTTCAACATTAAAAAGTGATTTGCACGCGAAAGGCTTGCATTTTCTGAGTTCAGTTCAACAATCGGCGCTTTTTTCTGGGTATAAATGGCAGCGCTTTTGCTGCTTTTCTAACCATGCATCTGATTTAAAGAGAGACCAATATGTCCAAGTGGCCCTTGTATTATTTTGAGTAGTATATAACCACACGCATTAAACTAAATATCCTGTTCATGAATAATCACATGTGGAATAAGATATCCTGCTAGGAAAAAGTTTGGGTCATCCTGTCGTGAATAATCTCACGGCAAGGTCTCGCATTTCATTTGCCTATGAAGCAATCACAAATAAACAAGCAGTTTTAATACCGAAAAACAACGTAAACATCGAGGTTGCAAAGAAAAGACTGACATAGTCCTATGTATACAGTAACAGAGAAGAAGAAGAAAAGTATAACTGCTATTAAGATCCTATCCTATCCTATCCCGTAACTCGAAGGTCGTTGGGGCACCATAGATGATTGTTTAAACAGCGTACTCCATCTTTCTCGAAAGAGGTATTAAGATAATGGTTGTGTAATATTACTAAAAACTATTCATAAACATTTGAAACAAATAACGAGTATTGAAATTAGTATTTCATGGCTATAAGGAATAACAAAAATCATGGGAAAATTGCATGCAAATCAGACACAAGTAAACAATACAATGATAGGACATTAAGAAAGGCTTCATGGCCTGTTTTGCCCTACTCAGGCATGAAAACAGTTCGGGTGAGACAAAATAATAGAGAGAAAAAAAAAAGAGAGAAAATTTAGTACGGACTGAGAAAGAAGAGCGTCGAGGCACAAAGCACTTAGCCCTCTTGAAGGGGAAGGAGGAAGGAGAGGAAAGGGCCTGGTTCATCCCTTGCCCCCTTCAGAAAGTTTGTAAAACACATGTGCAAAACGTTAATGGTGCAATCTGGTGTAATCTGGGCAAGTAATAAGTGACTTATAGTTACAGTAGCCTACCCCTCAGTTCCACTTTAGGAGTGTTTGACATAGCGCTGACCACTGCTGCCTTCAGACCAACCTGTATAGATCACTGTTTTTAATTTACAACAGACCTATAAGTGATAACATGGGAGAGAGATGGTTCTGTTATGGTGATCAGTCCACCATGGCTCCCAGTTTTAGGGCTCAAAGTTCTTTGCCTAGTCTGATAGTGCCATTTATTCCTGGCAGTACGAGAATAGGCTTAAAACCTATGCTCGTGACCATCGTTGCAGCTGAACCGTGTCACGTCCCAACTGCCTCAACAGAGGTTCGACTTGCGTGCACTTCCACACGAGAAAAAAACCCAACACCTAAATAAACTCTAAAAGACAAAACCAGAAGTAACAAGACAATTTCTTTATTTCACTCACTCATTCGCACTAAAAATTAACTCCCTTTATCCCACTTCCCAACCAACCAACCCTCAATCCCACTAATAAAACCCCAAACTAATACATAAACAATTCGCTCAAAATAATAATGATAATTAAATCAAAATGGAAAATGACTAACTACAAAATGTACAAGAGATTTATAACAATGATGTCTGGAACAGCTTACTGACGACAAGATAAATAACAATAAGCAACTGCTTTAAATCTTTGTAAATATTCAAACTTTGTTCCACTTAAACTTCAAATAGATACAACAAGTCTTTTATATTATATAAAATGAATAAGAAAATTTATCCTTTATGCAAAATAGAATTTGTAAGAAATTAATCTAAATTATTAATTAATTAATGTCTGGCGAAATAATTCCCCCAGACAAAACTATACAATCACAGGGTTACTTAATCTAGTAGGTAATATTACTCAACAACGTTTATCAATCAATTCAGATTAAATATATCTCAATGTGCTGTAATTTATAATTTATCACATGTAAAACAATTATTATTCCTCACAATTGTCTATCAATGGTTATAGTTATTTGTTGTGTATGGTGGAGTGTGCGTGTGTGTGCTTTATAAACGAAATAAGGTTCCTTGGGCGAATACCACAACCTTCGCAACCGAGGTTGACACACAGAACACCGGCGTAATAGGCCGAGGCGCACCAGCTTCACACCAGCAAGGTTTCAGCACATCATCAATGATCTGCTCTAAGGTTTTGGTTTTGGTACATCTACAACAATACATACAAAAATACGCAACCATTAATAATTATATTACAATATACTGCACAAGCACCCCGCTGTCGGAATGGTTGTCTCCCTTTCAACATCCTTACTCATCCTCCCTGTCATCGCGCATATACATTCACAATCACCTCCTTTCCGTCATCTCTTCGCTACATAACAGCGAATTCTTTTATATCAATTTATAATCATTTAACCTATAACTCAGTTTAGAAAATTCTCACTCTCTCTAGGTATTTATGCAGCAAATAATATGAAACATAAAATAGAATTTAAGAAAACATAATTAACTATTCATTCACACTGCATGCATAACCCAAACCCCCGAACGCTATGGCCAACTGAGAAATTGAGGTAAACAACTTACGGCTACCAGTGGATCCTCCGGCCTGTTGACAAAGACACACAAACGACGGGACAAACACACAGGCACAGATGGTCAGGCAAGGTGATATACAGGCATAAGAAATCCTAGACGGAGTCACAGGTCACCCGACGTTATACGTAGATAACTCAGATTTCACCGAGAATACACAGTAGGTATTCTAAACAGCTTAGAACAGTTCCAGTTAAACAAACACTTCCAAAGTGTTCCCAAAACAGTCCTCCTCTTC
Source organism: Oncomelania hupensis (assembly GCA_036898135.1). Lineage (NCBI taxonomy): Eukaryota > Metazoa > Mollusca > Gastropoda > Littorinimorpha > Pomatiopsidae > Oncomelania > Oncomelania hupensis. Next base: position 156,200,255 of record CM072511.1, read on the forward strand.
TGTTAATAGGCTCTTTTTCGTTGACGGTCTGATCAGTACGACCCACAGACAAAGTCACTAACTGGCACCTTGACCCAACTTGGATCTGTTGATTCTGGCTACAAAAGCGATATGCAACTGTTACTGCTCCTATCAAAATATACAGTGCATGGGGTTTTATACGATTAGCTAAGAATCTTCTAGAGTATACTCGTTTTAATCATAATTCATTCCCTACACCGTTCGCGATTAGAGCACGCATTTCACACATAAAATATCGCATGGCAGCAATTAATCTTCTCAATAACAAAATAGCCAACTATGCTGTTTTCTAACATAATGCGTTCCGCACGGGCGCAAATCATTCGCTACTTTTATTAATTATAAACCAAATTAATTTATTCTGATTCTCTCCCCTTGACTACCGTAACTTTTAACCTCTATGTACAGGCTGATGATTAAACTATATACATAGGCGCGCGACTGCAAAACTGCGTAGCGTGACACAGCACCCCACCAAGACGAAAACTAACAGTTTTAGTTCTTAACAACCACGCTACTCAGTTCTGCTCAAGAAATCAGCTGGTACATTTTCCTTCCCTGGAATACTCTCCACTATCAGATCGAAAGGTTGGAGTTGAAGTGCCCACCTCATGAGTCTACAATTTGTAGTCTTTGCTTGCTGCAGGTATTGCAAAGGTCTGTGGTCGGTCTGCACAATGACTGTCCGATCATACAGGTACTGCTTGAACTTTTGTACGCCCCAAACCAATGCTAAACATTCCTTCTCTATGGTGGAATAGTTCCTCTCTGCTTGGTTTAGCTTCTTGCTGGCACATGTGATTGGCTGTAAACCCAAACCTTGGTCTTGGCACAGAATCGCCCCTATTCCAATCTCTGATGCGTCAGTCTGTAGCACTAATGGTTTTTCCATGTCTGGCATACAGCATACAGGTTTGGAACATATACGGTTTTTGAGCGTCTGGAACGCTACTTCACAAGCATCGGACCACTGTACGGGACCTGATTTGCCTCCCTTGGTTAAGTCAGTCAGCGGCACCGCTATCGCAGCAAAATTCGGCACAAACTTCCGATAATACCCTGCTAATCCAAGGAATGACCTGACCTGTTTTTTGGAAGTGGGACGTGGTGCATTCTGGATCTTGTCCATCTTTCCTTGTTCCTGCTGCACTTTGCCTTCCCCCACTATGTGTCCCAAATACTCCAGCTTGCGCCTGGAACGCTTCCTACCACCAAATCGAAATCTGACTGCTTCGTCTTCCTTCTTTACCGCCACAATCGGCGAACTGACCGGTGACACTGCCCGTTCGATCGCTCCCATGATTAACATCGTCCCAACCTCTGCCCTGATGGTTTCCACCTTCGAATGAGACAAAGGTTTTATAGGTCCTACAATATCAACTGCAACTCTCTGCAATGGTTCGTCAACTAGAGGTAGTTTCTGCAGCGGAACTTTTGCTACCCTACCCCCGGGAACTGTTTTCTGGCACTCGGGACATGATTCGCAGAATCGCCTAACATCCCCGCACATTCCTGGCCAATAGAACACCCCCCATATCCTCTCACGTGTCCTCTTTCCACCTAAGTGTCCGGCCATCGGAGGGTCGTGCGCCAGGCGCATCACCTCTCCTCTGAGCTTGCTAGGCACGACTAGCTGCGTTAGCTCCTCTTCTCCCTGATGGTGTACCCTGTACAAAATGCCCTTCTTTTTGGTGAAGCTAACCATCGCTTTGCCTGACTTGAGTTTCGTCCCTTGCTTCTCGCACTCTCTAGCTCTAGCTAAAGTGGGATCTTCTTCCTGCAACTTGGCCAACTGATCGGGCGTCACATCGAGTTGAAATGGCTTCGGAATTGGCAGTGCTTTCTCCTGCTTCCCTTCTGCCTTGGCCTGTGCCCTGGTCTGAACGGCGGCTATCGCACACTCTAACCCATCTACAGCCACGGGACTTCGATAGCCTCCCTTGAAGGTAATCCAGTTGCCAAGAATGACATCAGGTACAACTTGCTCGATGACGATCAATTCTACTGTACCCTTCACAAAAGCTGAGTCTACTTCTACGTACGCTGTAGGATACTTCCCTGACTTGACCTGATCAGCGAACATGACCTCGATCTCTCTACCTGTCATATCCTCAGGACGCACCCACTTGGCTGCTACTGCCCCCACCTCGGCACCAGTATCTCTCAGAATTTTCACAGGCTGACCCCTGACTGTTCCCATGCTCCACGGGTTGTACGGCTGAATGGTACTAAAGCTAGTCTTGGTCATTTCCGAGTGAATCGGTCCTGAATCCGGGCTGACAGTGATACGTAGCAACTGTTTCGGACTACGGCACTCCTTCGCTACGTGACCCAGCTTCCCGCACCTGAAACACTTCACAGGACGTTTCTCCCCACTAGGTTCCCTCCTCTTATCCTCTTCACCCTTGTTGCCACCAGGACCACTCCTCGCTGCCCCTACAGGTTGACTGACAGCACGATTACCCCCCTTGTATGGCACGCTACCGAACACTGGTCTGTTACTCACTGTCCGTTTCGCATCTACATGTAACTGGGCAATCTCAGCTGCTTGCTCGCCGTTCTCAGGCTGCCTCTCCCTCACAAACAGCTCTAACTCAGGGTTCATCACTGACAACAACTGTTCAGTCAGAAAGACATCAAGCACTACGCCCGCATCATCTATATCTTTCTTAGCCAAAGAAAACCATCTCTTCACTAAGACTTGCACTCTACTCAAGTACTGCGGAAAAGTCTCTGTGCCTTCTTTCCTACTCCCCCTGAACTGTTTGCGGTAGTAGTCAGCATCTCTCCTAAATCGTTTCAGAAGAGCCCCCCTGACCACTTCGAAATCGACTATCTGCTCTGGAGTTAACTTCAGATAAGTCTCTCTTGCCTCCCCTGACAACAACGGTGACAACCTAGCCGACCACGTCTCTTCCTTCCATTTCTGAGTTCTAGCTATTTGCTCAAAGTGCTGAAGATAGCTCTCAATATCCTCTTTACCATCAAATGGTTGGACCTTGATCTTGTAGCTATCAGGCTGAACTCTATCCCTCCTACGTTGGGCTTCTAGTTCTTTCTCTTGTTCCAACTGCGCTCTAAGCCTTTCCCTGTCATCTTCCCGGGCCTGCTCTCTAGCTGTACGTTCCTCTTGCAGACGCAACTCGACATTTTCCCGTTCGGCTTCTATTTTCTTTTCTAAGAGCTTCAGTTCTCTAGCTTTGTCCTTCCTCTCCTGTTCTAGCCTTCTTTCTACTATGGCTAAATCTTCTGCCCTCCTCTTCTCCGCTCGAGCTATCTCCTCCGCTCTTCTCTTCTCCGCTAGGGCCATCTCTTCTGCTCTCTTCTTCTCTTCTCGTTCCATCTTCCTCTCGAGCCTCGCTGTTTCTTTCGCTCTGTCTTCCCGCTCTAGTTCTATCTCTCTCGCTAATCTAGCGGCCTCTTGCTCCCTCTTCGCACCGTCTACCACGAAACTGGCTAGACCTGCTCCCTTCAGCCCCATGCTAGCGCCTAGCTCCTTATATCTAAGGTATACCTCCATGCCAACGCTACTTGTTCCTGCACCAGCCTTAACTGAAGTCGGGGTAAGATCAGCTGCCATGCGAGTACTATGAGCGAAAGGCGTACTCACTGTGGTTTCCTCGTCCATCGGTGCCTGACGCGAAGCGGCTGCGTCGGCCTCCGTGTACTGGTCCATCGCTCGCGCCTGCTCAGCTGCTCTCCGAGTCGCAGCCCTCGTCAGCATACAGTCGCGGACTAAGAATGAAAAATGGGAAAAAAATGGGTGAATAACAAATGAAACAAATAACGATTAACACATATACAAACAGTCGAACAAATGACAAGTAAACAGTAACAGGAGCCGGAGAAGTCCATTATCGTCTAGGCCTCGACGACAAAGTTGCTTACCTCAACCCCCCGTTTGTGCACACACGCTCGGGGTGTGAACCCTTTTGCGCAGCGCAACCTCACTCCCGACCAACCACCCACTGGCCACTCATCCGACACACAAGACGACAAAGAAACAAACACTGACTTCTGGTATCTAAACAAATAACAAATAACAAATAAATCTACCCTAACTACTTCCCCCTATCCCTTCCTAGATCTATCCCACCGCTGCCACCAAATGTCACGTCCCAACTGCCTCAACAGAGGTTCGACTTGCGTGCACTTCCACACGAGAAAAAAACCCAACACCTAAATAAACTCTAAAAGACAAAACCAGAAGTAACAAGACAATTTCTTTATTTCACTCACTCATTCGCACTAAAAATTAACTCCCTTTATCCCACTTCCCAACCAACCAACCCTCAATCCCACTAATAAAACCCCAAACTAATACATAAACAATTCGCTCAAAATAATAATGATAATTAAATCAAAATGGAAAATGACTAACTACAAAATGTACAAGAGATTTATAACAATGATGTCTGGAACAGCTTACTGACGACAAGATAAATAACAATAAGCAACTGCTTTAAATCTTTGTAAATATTCAAACTTTGTTCCACTTAAACTTCAAATAGATACAACAAGTCTTTTATATTATATAAAATGAATAAGAAAATTTATCCTTTATGCAAAATAGAATTTGTAAGAAATTAATCTAAATTATTAATTAATTAATGTCTGGCGAAATAATTCCCCCAGACAAAACTATACAATCACAGGGTTACTTAATCTAGTAGGTAATATTACTCAACAACGTTTATCAATCAATTCAGATTAAATATATCTCAATGTGCTGTAATTTATAATTTATCACATGTAAAACAATTATTATTCCTCACAATTGTCTATCAATGGTTATAGTTATTTGTTGTGTATGGTGGAGTGTGCGTGTGTGTGCTTTATAAACGAAATAAGGTTCCTTGGGCGAATACCACAACCTTCGCAACCGAGGTTGACACACAGAACACCGGCGTAATAGGCCGAGGCGCACCAGCTTCACACCAGCAAGGTTTCAGCACATCATCAATGATCTGCTCTAAGGTTTTGGTTTTGGTACATCTACAACAATACATACAAAAATACGCAACCATTAATAATTATATTACAATATACTGCACAAGCACCCCGCTGTCGGAATGGTTGTCTCCCTTTCAACATCCTTACTCATCCTCCCTGTCATCGCGCATATACATTCACAATCACCTCCTTTCCGTCATCTCTTCGCTACATAACAGCGAATTCTTTTATATCAATTTATAATCATTTAACCTATAACTCAGTTTAGAAAATTCTCACTCTCTCTAGGTATTTATGCAGCAAATAATATGAAACATAAAATAGAATTTAAGAAAACATAATTAACTATTCATTCACACTGCATGCATAACCCAAACCCCCGAACGCTATGGCCAACTGAGAAATTGAGGTAAACAACTTACGGCTACCAGTGGATCCTCCGGCCTGTTGACAAAGACACACAAACGACGGGACAAACACACAGGCACAGATGGTCAGGCAAGGTGATATACAGGCATAGGAAATCCTAGACGGAGTCACAGGTCACCCGACGTTATACGTAGATAACTCAGATTTCACCGAGAATACACAGTAGGTATTCTAAACAGCTTAGAACAGTTCCAGTTAAACAAACACTTCCAAAGTGTTCCCAAAACAGTCCTCCTCTTCCGTTAATAGGCTCTTTTTCGTTGACGGTCTGATCAGTACGACCCACAGACAAAGTCACTAACTGGCACCTTGACCCAACTTGGATCTGTTGATTCTGGCTACAAAAGCGATATGCAACTGTTACTGCTCCTATCAAAATATACAGTGCATGGGGTTTTATACGATTAGCTAAGAATCTTCTAGAGTATACTCGTTTTAATCATAATTCATTCCCTACACCGTTCGCGATTAGAGCACGCATTTCACACATAAAATATCGCATGGCAGCAATTAATCTTCTCAATAACAAAATAGCCAACTATGCTGTTTTCTAACATAATGCGTTCCGCACGGGCGCAAATCATTCGCTACTTTTATTAATTATAAACCAAATTAATTTATTCTGATTCCCTCCCCTTGACTACCGTAACTTTTAACCTCTATGTACAGGCTGATGATTAAACTATATACATAGGCGCGCGACTGCAAAACTGCGTAGCGTGACAAACCGCATGGTTTTGAGATTGCTCTTTGCACTAATCTTGTGCTAAATCGAAGGAGATTTTCAGTGTATCAGGTTGTTAAAAAGGTGGTGGTAAAGGTGGTCCCATAGCCTTGTGGCCGCGGTGTGGGGAAATACCGAAAGAGGCTAAGAGGCTAAGAGGACCGAAAGAGGCTAAGAGGATAAGACGCTAAGAGGACACCGTAGGGGAGCGTGATGTTGGAGATCACACATATCTTGGGCCAGCATAATGAGGGTGATGCCCATCTCTCTCCCTCGCTGCTTTACCTTCCCCACCCTTAAGAGAGTAGGTACTCAGTCACAGTTGAGTCAACTGGGGGCGTTGTTATTTGTCGCTTCACGTTTTGCGGTCACCCATCCAAGTGCTAACCGCACTGGACGGTGCTTAACTTGCGACACAGTAGCGAGTGCTCCAACCACTGCGCTATCCGACACCCCATCAGGTTGTTGGTCATCCGGAAATGCTAAAACGGGTGAAGGTCGATGATAACAGTAGCATGGAGGAACAGAAATACGGCCCAAAACAATTTGTTTCTAGCCCCAATCACACTTTATTAACTGGCGTGTTCACAAACAATGACAAATTAAGGGATTCGAAAAATCGTTGACGCTTACCCATGTGACTGCATCACAAGAAATGTGAACTCGCAGAGTACGGTAGTAGCAGGAGGACGAATTCACTAAAAAAAATCAGTTGGGAGTATTATGGGATGGTCTGCCAACTTATATATGTTCCGCGCTTTTTTGGAATCTGGGCAATTCTAGAATTGGCCTGCACAATTCTAGAATTGGCCTGCGCAATTCTAGAATTGGCCTACCCATTTTTGGAATTCCAACATTGGTTAGGGTTCGGGTTCGGGTTCGGGTTAGGGTTACGGAAAGGTTAGGGGTTAGGTCCCTAACCCTTTCCCTAACCCTAACCTTAACCCTAACCCTGGCGGCCAATGTTTTCATTAAAACAATGGGCAGCCCCTTCTATAATACTTCTAATTCCAAAAATGCCCGGATTCCAAAAAAGCGCGGAACATATACAATGGCTGACACAAAATTTGTTTGTTAAGTCGCTGATTGTGCTGATGCATCGGCAAGGGTCTTGCCAATAAAAGTAATTAAAAACAGCTTTCAAAACAACCAAGAGAAGAATGGATGATAAAGCTTGAGCTGGACCATCACCCGCATATTCGTGTCTCGACGCTTCATGAGAGAGGGTGTGTGGGCTTGTTGGTCTGCATCTTGGTCCTTCGCCTGAGTCCAGACTTCGTCTGACAGAGTTGACTCTGTCCGTTTCCGAGTGGAGACTGCGTTGTCGACTTTCCGAGGGCATCCAACGTGACTTTGCTTTGTGCACTTCATAGACTGCTTCGTCGCCGTTCGCCGAGGCTGTTTTCTTCAGTCTCCTGCATGCTGGTGTGAGCATCTTACATTTTTATCAATTTTACCACTTTTGATGGTTTTAGGTCCTGATTCGGATTTTTAGATCCGCTTGACGTGTGTTTTGTGGTCTGGTGTTCCCCATTTTATTTTTATTTCTTTTATTTTCTTTTGTTTGTTTGTAGATTATAGTCACACGACACTTTCGCATATAGGTGACTACTGGACCGATTTATACTGACACCAGCGGGCCAGTTGTTGGTAAAGGGGAAAATAATATGATCACACGTTGACCAATCCGGGATTCGAACCAGCGACCTTTCGGTTACTAGCAAGACGCTCTCTCCAACTGAGCTACCCGGCCCCTCCAATATTTTCTTTTTGCTGCGCTCGCCCGGGTATCCATTTTTGTGTCTACCTGCCTCCTTGAGTCTCTCCTCATGGATGGCAGGGCCGCCTCGGCCGTTACTAACTCATGCTCGTCTCCCAAGCGCCGTATCTGCTTTTATGCCCAAGCCAAACTGGTACACAAACTATACTAGTACCAATTACGGATTTCCGTTTTACAAGACGAAAGAAAAGATCTCAGAACCTGTGCGTATTATCTGGATATTGCTAGTCAGCATTATAGATACATTTTCAGAAGGAGCCGAAGGAATAATTCGTCGTGAAACATGGGATACGAGCATTTAGAGCAGCTTTGCCATGACTTGCCAAAAATCGTGAGATGAACTCTCTCTGTTTCTGTCTCTCTCTGTGTGTCTCTCTCTCTTTCTCTCTCTGTGCCTCTCTCTGTGCCCCCCTCTCTCTCTCTCACACACACAATTCATGTTCTTTACTTGGAACAGACAATTTCTGTAGCTTTTGCCCTGCTCCCAAGCAAGTCACGTGCCACGTACAACCGCCTTCTCCAAGCTTTGGAGACACTCCGACCAGGAATTGCACCCACAACATTGATGACAGATTTTGAAAGTGCTGCCATCTCGGCATTCAGGGAATCTTATCAGGGTTTAGAAGTCACCGGCTGTCATTTTCATTTGGCTCAAAACGTGTGGCGTCACATCCACTGTCTTCCTCTAGCGCTATAATGTACGGCGCTACAATGTACGGCGCTAAAATTTCGCCACGCTGAAATGTACGGTGCTGAAAAGTCCCAGCGCTGAAGTGTACGGCGCTGAAGTATCATCGCGCTGAAGTGTATGGCGCTGAAGTTCTGGTGCTGAAGTGCTGGCGCTGAAGTGACATGGAACCCCATCATCCAGGCCTATGCCCCAACATCAGACTATGACGACAGCGAAGTGGAGGATTTTTATGATAATCTACAGGCGGTCCTTGACCAAGTGCCGAAGAAGGACATAGTCATAGTGCAAGGCGACTGGAATGCCAAGGTTGGCCAAGATGCGCACCACAACTGGGGAGACACAGTCATGTGGACCCCACTGCAACAACGAGACAAATGACAGGGGTCTGAGACTCTTGGAGTTTGCCAGATACAACAATCTGGTACTGGCAAACACGCTTGGTCTACACAAAAACTCCAGACGATGGACATGGCACAGTCCTGGCGTGGAGCATCACAACCAAATAGACTACATCATGGTCATGAAACGCTTCAGATCAAGCATCAACATTGGCAGGACACGCACTTTTCCAGGAGCAGACATCGGAAGTGACCACGATCTCGTGATGATGTCTTTAAGTTCGACCTGGACAAACTGCAAGACCCGGAGGTGGCAGAACTATTTCAGGCCACAATTGGAGGGAAATTTGCACCACTGCTCATTTTAAGGGCTGGTGAAGTAGATGTCAACACCATGACCACCACCTTCAACTCAGCTGTGACAGATGCCGCCACTGAGATCCTTGACAAGCACCGACCAAAGAAGAAGCCGTGGATCACACCTGAACTTTTGGATCTGTGTGATAAACGAAGAGAGATGAAAAAGAAAAAGAACACCTCACAGGGAGCTGATGTCTACCGAAAAATCAACAATGACATCCGAAAAGGCATGCGCACTGCAAAGGAGAACTGGATTGAAGATCAATGCCAGGAAATAGAGAACAGTCTGAACAAGCTTCAGATCAAGCGTCAACATTGGCAGGACACGCACTTTTCCAGGAGCAGACATCGGAAGTGACCACGATCTCGTGATAATGTCTTTCCGGCTCCACTTGAAGAGAGTAAACACAGCAAAGTGCACCAGACTGAAGTTCGACCTGGACAAACTGCAAGACCCGAAGGTGATAGAAATATTTCAGGCCACAATTGGAGGGAAATTTGCACCACTGCTCATTTTGTGAGCTGGTGAAGTAGATTCAACACCATGACCACCACCTTCAACTCAGCTGTGAAAGATGCCGCCACTGAGATCCTTGGCAAGCACCGGCCAAAAAAGAAGCCGTGGATCACACCTGAACGTTCGGACCTGTGTGATAAACGAAGAGAGATGAAGAACAAAAAGTACACCTCACAGGGAGCTGATTCCTACCGAAAAATCAACAATGACATCCGAAAAGGCATGCGCACAGCAAAGGAGAACTGGATAGAAGATCAATGCCAGGAAATAGAGAACAGTCTGAACAAGAACAACAGCAAGAAGGCCTACCAGACTGTCAAGCGGCTGACAAGTGTCAAACAGCCCAAAGTCTCCACGATCCAAAGCAAGTCTGGCATATGCCTTACAGAAGAACAAGAAGTCTTGGACAGATGGACAGAGTACTGCTCTGACCTTTACAACCATACACCAAATGGAGACCCATCAGTTCTAGCATGTCCCGAGAACAGAGAAGAAGAAGAAATCCTCCCAATTCTCCGGGAAGAAGTTGAGGCAGCAGTGCAATCGCTAAAGAAAGGGAAGTCAGCAGGAGTGGACAACATACCCGCGGAACTGCTACAAGCAGGAGGAGAAGCGATGATTGATGCCCTCACCATTATCTGTAACAAGATCTGGCAGAGTGGGGAGTGGCCTATACCATGGACCCAGTCGCTTGTCATCACTCTTCCCAAAAAAGGTAACTTTCAAGAGTGTGAAAATTACCTGACCATCAGCCTCATCAGCCATCCCAGCATGGTCCTCCTGAAAATAATACTCAACAGGTTGAAACCCCAAGCTGAACAGATCATAGCTGAAGAACAAGCAGGATTCAGGGCAGGGCGAAGTACCACTGAGCAGATTTTCAACCTCAGAGTAATCTGTGAGAAATACCTACAGCACCAACAACATCTATATCATGTGTTCATAGACTTCAAGAAGGCGTTTGACCGAGTCTGGCATGCAGCTCTATGGGCAACAATGAAAGTGTACAACATCAGCCCTAAAATTATTGAAGTCATCAAAAGCCTGTATGACAAGGCTACCAGTGCAGTCCTCCACAACAGCGCCATCGGGAACTGGTTCAGAACAACAATCGGTGTGCGTCAAGGATGCCTACTCTCTCCAACACTCTTCAACATCTTCCTAGAGCGCATCATGTCAGATGCTCTTGCAGACCATGAAGGCACAGTCAGCATAGGGGGTAGAGCAATCTCCAATCTTCGTTTTGCAGATGACATTGATGGATTGGCTGGAGAGGAACAAGAACTTGAACAGCTGGTACAGAGGCTTGACACCACCTCCAGAGCCTATGGAATGGAAATAAGTGCAGAGAAGACCAAAATGATGACCAACAACACCAATGGCATCAACACGGACATCAAAGTCCAAGGCCAATCCCTCAACACAGTGCATAGCTTCAAATATTTAGGGGCCATTGTATCAGACAATGGGTCCCGACAGGAAGTCCTCTCCAGGATCGCACAAACAACTGCTGCCCTGACAAGGTTGAAGCCCATTTGGAAAGACAGGACCATCAGTCTACATCTATATGCTTGCGAAGCATGGACCCCCACAGCAGATCTCCAACGAAGAATACAAAGCATGGAGATGAGGTGCTACAGAAGACTTCTGGGCATTTCTGCCGTGAACTGACAAAACCGAGCAAGTCCACAAAACCTACTTTCGAGAAAATCGACGTTTTGTGTTGCGCTATATTACGCGATCGTTTCTGGAAGTTTAAGGGCATATTATAATGCAATTCCTCGATTTTAGAGTGCATACCTTGAATGTTAAAGAAATGTTGGATAGATTTGATGTTTTAAGACTATTTGTGGACTTGCTTTGTTTTGTCAGATTATTCTTGAGATAGATCTTTGTTGAGAACATGACAAAACCAAGCAAGTCACCCGCTTGGTTTTGTCAGTTTATTATTGAATTAAATCCTTGTTAAAAAAATTCACAAAACCAAGTAAGTCAAATCCGCTTGGTTTTGTCAGTTTATTATTAAGTAAATCCTTGTTTTCAAAATTCACCAAACCAAGTAAGTCCCATAGGCCGTTTCGTTTCTTTGTTAAAAAGTCTGACGAGATGAGTCACATAAGTTGGGTTTTGTAAGATGTGGGTGCGGCAGTTACAGTGAGTGTATATGTGTGCCTGTTTATTGTTTTTAGCCATTCTTCACTTAATATTCCTGGGTTGGTATGCAGGAGTCATGGGTTTTTTTGCTCTCCCTTCAAAATAATATTAGATGCAGCCAATTTAATTTAAAAAATACAAAACTATTTTCCTTTCAGTTTCCTATTGTAGCGATCTTCCTGCCTTTACACCACGTGTATGTCTTGTATTTTGTTGCCCTTATTGTGTGTCTGTAATATATTTGTTGCTGTTTGTTTGTGGGTTCGGGCACTGAATAGAATAGGCCCAACGTTTCCCGGCGTGTCGTAAGAGGCGACTAACAGGGGTAATGTTAGCACGGCATCACTGGGCGAAAGTCTTCTACACAGAAATCACCGGCCAGGGCGAGGAACCTCACGTTGCTACAGGTTCAACGACCACTTGCTCGGGGCCAAGGCGAGCCACACTGTATTCGTGGATTTCGGCTGTGCCCAACAGCCTGGAGAGGATTGGGCACCGCCAGGTCCTTTTTTGCCCAAGACACACTACATGCATAATGACACTATCCACTAATTCCATACCGGATAGGTCGTCGCCCGGCTCAAGGACCGCGCCTTCCGTTGGCCACCAGGACGGAGGTGTTAAGTATGCTACTGATGGACAATTTAGCAAGATCCGCACGAGAAACAACATCGTCATAGGAACCTGGAATGTCAGGACCCTAACTGCGGAAGGAAAATTAGAAGAACTGGCCCACGAGTTGGACCACTATCGATGGAACGTTCTAGACATTAGCGAACTGCGCTGGAAAGGCCTAGGTGAAACAACGACAGACAAAGGCCACAAGCTCTATTTCAGCGGTAGAGATGACAGGCACGAACACGGCGTTGGATTCTTGGTCCACAAGAACATTCTAGCCACTGTCATGGGTTGCCGCCCAGTAGACTCATTACCATCCGCCTGAGAGCAGCCCCTTTCAACATCACCATCATCCAGACCTATGCCCCAACATCAGACTATGACGACAGCGAAGTGGAGGATTTTTATGAAAATCTACAGGCGGTCCTTGACCAAGTGCCGAAGAAGGACATAGTCATAGTGCAAGGCGACTGGAATGCCAAGGTTGGCCAAGATGCGCACCACAACTGGTGAGACACATGTGGACCCCACTGCAACAACGAGACAAATGACAGGGGTCTGAGATTCTTGGAGTTTGCCAGATACAACAATCTGGTACTGGCAAACACGCTGGGTCTCCACAAAAACTCCAGACGATGGACATGGCACAGTCCCAGGCGGGGGGGGGGGGGGGGGGGGGGGGAGCATCACAACCAAATAGACTACATCATGGTCAAGAAACGCTTCAGATCAAGCATCAACATTGGCAGGACACGCACTTTTCCAGGAGCAGACATCGGAAGTGACCACGATCTCTTGATGATGTCTTTCCGGCTCCACTTGAAGAAAGTAAATACTGCACTAGACTGAAGTTCGACCTGGACAAACTGCAAGACCCGGAGGTGGCAGAACTATTTCAGGCCACAATTGAAGGGAAATTTGCACCACTGCTCATTTTGGGGGCTGGTGAAGTAGATGTCAACACCATGACCACCACCTTCAACTCAGCTGTGACAGATGCCGCCACTGAGATCCTTGGCAAGCACCGACCAAAGAAGAAGCCGTGGATCACACCTGAACTTTTGGATCTGTGTGATAAACGAAGAGAGATTAAAAAAAAGAAAGAAAAAGAACACCTCACAGGGAGCTGATGTCTACCGAAAAATCAACAATGACATCCGAAAAGGCATGCGCACAGCAAAGGAGAACTGGATAAATGCCAGGAAATAGAGAACAATCTGAACAAAAACAACAGCAAGAAGGCCTACCAGACTGTAAAGCGGCTGACAAGTTTCAAACAGCCCAAAGTCTCCACGATCCAAAGCAAGTCTGGCATATGCCTTACAGAAGAACAAGAAGTCTTGGACAGATGAACAGAGTACTGCTCTGACCTTTACAACCATACACCAAATGGAGACCCATCAGTTCTAGCATGTCCCGAGAACAGAGAAGAAGAAATCCTCCCAATTCTCCGAGAAGAAGTTGAGGCAGCAGTGCAATCGCTAAAGAAAGGGAAGTCAGCGGGAGTGGACAACATACCCGCGGAACTGCTACAAGCAGGAGGAGAAGCGATGATTGATGCCCTCACCATTATCTGTAACAAGATCTGGAAGAGTGGAGAGTGGCCTATACCATGGGCCCAGTCGCTTGTCATCACTCTTCCCAAAAAAGGTAACCTTCAGGAGTGTGAAAATTACCGCACCATCAGCCTCATCATCCATCCCAGCAAGGTCCTCCTGAAAATATTACTCAACAGGTTGAAACCCCAAGCTGAACAAATCATAGCTGAAGAACAAGCAGGATTCAGGGCAGGGCGAAGTACCACTGAACAGATTTTCAACCTCAGAATAATCTGTGAGAAATACCTACAGCACCAACATCATGTGTTCATAGACTTCAAGAAAACGTTTGACCGAGTCTGGCATGCAGCTCTATGGGCAACAATGAAAGCGTACAACATCAGACCTAAAATTATTGAAGTCATCATAAACCTGTATGACAAGGCTACCAGTGCAGTCCTCCACAACAGCGCCATCGGGAACTGGTTCAGAACAACAATCGGTGTGCGTCAAGGATGCCTACTCTCTCCAACACCCTTCAACATCTTCCTAGAGTGCATCATGTCAGATGCTCTTGCAGATCACGAAAGCACAGTCAGCATAGGGGGTAGAGCAATCTCCAATCTTCGTTTTGCGGATGACATTGATGGATTGGCTGGAGAGGAACAAGTACTTGAACAGCTGGTACAGAGGCTTGACACCACCTCCAAAGCTTGTGGAATTGAAATAAGTGCAGAGAAGACCGAAATGATGACCAACAACACCAATGGCATCAACACGGACATCAAAGTCCAAGGCCAATCCCTCAACACAGTGCATAGCTTCAAATATTTAGGAGCCATTGTATCAGACAATGGGTCCCGACAGGAAGTCCTCTCCAGGATCGCACAAACAACTGCTGCCCTGACAAGGTTGAAGCCATTTGGAAAGACAGGACCATCATTCTACATTCCAAAGTAAGACTGCTGCGCTCCCTTGTCATCTCCATCTTCCTATATGCTTGCGAAGCATGGACCCTCACAGCAGATCTACAACGAAGAATACAAAGCATGGAGATGAGGTGCTACAGAAGACTTCTGGGCATTTCCTATACCCAACACATCACCAACGACGAAGTCCGACAGACCATCACACAAGCCATTTGACAACACGATGACCTGCTCACAGTGGTGAAGAAACGGAAACTCCGATGGTATGGCCACGTCACCAGATCATCAGGCCTTGCAAAGACTATTCTGCAAGGCACAGTGCAAGGAGGTAGAAGAAGGGGGAGACCGAAAAAGAGGTGGGAGGACAACATTCGAGAATGGACTGGTTTGACACTGAGCGAAGCCATCAGGGCTGCTGAGGACAGAGAGAGATGGAGTATGCTGGTTAAACGATCATCTGTGGTGCCCCTACGACCTCAGGGTTACGGGACAGGATAGGATAGGATAGGATAGTTTGTTTCTTTATTTCCACACCTCGTGGAAGTTGCCGCGTAGGCGGAAGATCTACAGGATCCTTCATGGTGGGCAGGAAAGTACATGAAGAAAACTCTTTTTCAAAAAGCCGAACACGTCCTTTGCTCACCGAAATTTCGTCATCATTTTCACAGGAAAATAATATTGCACAGCAGCAATAACATGGATTCTCACTGGTCCACTTCATCTTAAGGCGCTTTCTCATTGGTCGGGAGGACTTACTTTTCTTTGTCAGGTTATTGTAGAAAATGACGTCATCATGCCAACTCGAGCATCAGCCAGAGGATCGCCGAAACAAAATCGCAGGGGACTTGCTTGGTTTTATCAGTTTATTCCCCCACTTAAAATTTTTTTAACAAGGACTTACTCTATGATATCTCCAAATCTAAACATAGTTCGGATTTGATTTTTACAGGTAAGATGCGTCATTCTCTTGCAAGTTTGATGGCGCAAAAAACTCATTTTCGACCTTAGGTGGACTTACTCGGTTTTGTCAAATCACGGCAGAATTTCCTATACCCAACACATCACCAACGACGAAGTCCGACAGACCATCACACAAGCCATTGGACAACACGATGACCTGCTAACAGTGGTGAAGAAACGGAAACTCCGATGGTATGGCCACGTCACCAGGTCATCAGGCCTTGCAAAGACTATTCTGCAAGGCACAGTGCAAGGAGGTAGAAGAAGCGGGAGACCGAAAAAGAGGTGGGAGGACAACATTCGAGAATGGACTAGTTTGACACTGAGCGAAGCCATCAGGGCTGCTGAGGACAGAGAAAGATGGAGTATGCTGGTTAAACGATCATCTGTGATGCCCCTACGACCTTCGGGTTACGGGACAGGATAGGATAGGATAGGATGAAATTCTGGAGAAAAAAGTTAAACCTGACTGTGTTGAGGAACGTTTATCTGAACCATTATTTTGTAATAATAATATTTTGGTGCAAGGGAAAACAATTTTTTATCAGGAATGGATTGAGAAAAATTTATATACAGTTGGAAGTCGGCTTAATAATGATGGTAATGTTTTTACATATGAAGCTTGTGTTCATAATTATGAAGTTACTACCAATTTCCTGGCATACTATGGATGTGTTAATGCTGTTAAAAAAATATATTCGTTGGAGTGGATTGGTGACAGAAAATAGTAACTGTGTTAATTTCAAAACCAGTAAAGTGATGAGACTTGTAGGTAAATGTCCTAGAGGTGCAAGAATATTTTATGACGCATTGATTACTGATGAAGTAAAACCAAATTGTTGTAAGAACTGGGATAAAAGAATTGAGCGAAGATTAGAATGGAAAATAATATTTAAGAAGATATTTGGAGTTACGGATATACATTTAAAGTGGCTGCAAATTAGAATAATTCACAGAATTTTAGGAACTAATATAGTATTATCCAGTATGGGAATAGAGCAGGATAATAACTATACTTTTTGTGAAAACGAAAGAGAAAACATTCAACATCTATTCTTTAAATGCCCCTATGTTGAAGTATTTTGGAAGGAATTTGAAAGGGACATTAATTCTAAATGCTATAATGCTGTTGCCTTCCACTTTAGCGAGCATTTGGTTATATTTGGCTGTGACAGAAATATAAAAACTGATAAAATATTGGATTTAATAATATTATTATCTAAATAATAATTATATTTATAGATGTAAAATGGAAAAACATACTCCACTCTATCAGTCATTTACATCTGTAATAAAACACAGATATGAGATAGAGAAATATATAGCTTGTGTACAGTTGACACAAGAAAAATGTATGCAAGCATGGCACCCCTATATCCCGCTGTTTGAACGCTTATAATTCATTTATTGTTTGTTTGCCTCAATGGTTGTTCATTAAGACTTTGTTAAAATAGTACTCCATGACCTATGTCTCTCTCTCTCTGTCTCTCTCTTTCTCTCTCTCTCTCTGCCTCTCTCTCGCTTCTGTCTGTATTTATGTGCAAAAAAGTAAACCAAACTTGCTTGAATAGCATATATTGTAAAATTATAGTAATTATGTACACACTGTAAGTTTTTTTCATATTTGATTTCATGACTAATTTGTACTATTGAAATAATGCAAAATTTTCCCGTTTACTTTCAATATTTTGTGCATAATTGTTATGATTGTATTTATTCATGTTCTGTATTAATACGGTTGTGTATTCATGCTTTTCTTGGAATTAAAAAAAGTTGATTATAAAAAAATGGGAAGGAACCTATTTGTTTAAAAGATAATCCATTGCCTAAAGTTAATTCATTCATAGAGTATGGCATTGCATTGGGCCGGGATAATCCAATTGGTAGAGCAACAAGCTCGTATTACAAAGGTTGCCGGTTCGATTTCCAGTTGCCCTGACATAAAAATTGTCTGTGAGCTCTGGCCATCTTACTGTTACTATTAGTGTGATGGTTGTTTCAGTGTATAATTTTTCATTTCCCCCTCATCCCCGGTCGACTAGGATTGTTCTCAGTCGTCTGAGTGCCAGACTATGCGCCCAAGGCAGCAAGTGGGCACCTCGGGCAGCTTGAGTTAGATTCTGTATCGGCCAGCGCCTTGAGCAGCTCTTGAGCTGAAGAAGCGCTATGTAAGAATGATAAATATTTGACATTTTGCATTGCACCTTACATCGAAATCAATTCCCTGCCACCATCCACAACTTATCCATCCCTATCACTCAAACCTTCGCTTGTTTTCCTGCTAAAGGGTACAAGAACAAGAGCCTGAAAGGCCAATTTAACGGGTCTGAGTTCCACATTTTTTCTGCCTCTGAAACCCCTTTTGAGCTATTTTTTAATATGTTGATTTTATGGCAAGTAAGTTTATTTTAAAATGGCGCTATTCCTTTACCAGCTCTAAGACTACAAGGACAGTCGCTAGTGGCCAGTCTGGTCTGTGCGCCACACTTTGCCTGCATCACCACCGCCTACAGACTCGTCGGGGCCTTGCTGGGATTCGCCTACAGCGTCTACTGGGTGGTCTTCTACATCTTCGGGGCTGTCAGCTACACTAAAGTCCTGGACAAGACGGTGAGTCATAAGAACCCTCTCTATATACTTCCTGAGCGACTTTATTATGCCCTGTGGGTTCGGGCACCGAATAGAATAGACCCAACGTTTCCCGGCGTGTCGTAAGAGGGGTGACTAACAGGGGTGATGTCAGCACGGCATCACTGGGAGAAAGTCTTTTACACAGGAGTCACCGGCCAGGGCGGAGGAACCTCACATTACTACAGGTTCAACGACCACGTTCTCGGGGCCAAGGCGAGCCACACTATACTCGTGGATTTCGACTGTGGCCAACAGCCTGGAGAGGACTGTCTTTCTTGTCCAAGACACCATTATGATGAAAAGAACCACTCACTCCATACCGGATCGGTCGCCGCCCGGGTCATCAAGGAACGCGCCTTCCGTTGGCCACAAGGACGGAGGTAATAAGTGTGCTATTGATGGACAACTTAGCAAGATCCGCACTGGAGACACCATCGTCATAGGAACCTGGAATGTCAGGACCCTAATTGCGGAGGAAAAATTAGAAGAACTGTCTTACGAGCTGGACCACTACCGATTGAACCTTTTAGGCATCAGCGAACTGCGCTGGACAGGTGTATGTGAAATAAACGACCGACAAAGGCCACACAAGCTTTATTTCAGCGGGAGAGATGACATGTACGAACACGGCGTTGGATTCTTGGTTTACAGAGACATTATAGCCACTGTCATGGGTTGCCGCCCAGTCTCCAGTAGACTCATTACCATCCGTCTGAGAGCAGCCCCTTTCAACATCACCATCATCCAGGCGTATACCCCAACATCAGACTATGACGACAGCGACGTGTAGGATTTCTACCAGATTCTGCCAGATGCAACAATCTGATACTGGCAAACACGCTTGGTCTCCTAAAAAAAATCCAGACTGTTACACTCCGTTTGATGATGGTGTTTTTCTATCAATATCTGATTCAGCCCCAATGCTGAAATCCTGATAAGGTGTAACTCAGATTCGTTTATCCACGCAGCCTGCTCACTCAGCAGCAACAAGGCAAAGTCTTCGTATGAAGTTTTCCACTTTTATTCAGCACACATCAACAACTGCATACAATCGCCTTTCCACTCTCAACTTTTTTACTTTCCAACTCACTATCAACAACACTCTCTTTTCACAACCGTATGCGCTGGGCTCTCGCCTTTTCATGTGGAAGTGACGTTGTATAAGCTAAATTTAGATAGCTACAGCGCGTGTAGGGAATTCCCGCTAGGCCTATATCGACTTCCCGCGATTACGGAGCCCTATAATACGGCATACTTGATATCAACAATCTCCAAGGTAACAGTTACGATGGAAGCTCGTTTGCCTTCGTGCTTATCGATAGTTTTTCAAGACGACCAAAGAATATTTGGAACAGTCGAGACTGACAATGATGTCGCTGATGTTTTATCAGCATTTTAAAGATGCTACATGGCAATATATATAGGGAGAACAAATAGGTTGTAATAGAATTGTTTTGAATTTTCATTGTGAATGTTACTGTTTTTTTTTTTTTTATCTCATCATCACTGACTATTTGCCCTGTTTTGGTATCATGTAGCAGTCCTGTGTGGTCCTCGACATCTCATACAGCAGTACTCTATGGTCTTTGCCATCTCATGTAGCATCTTGCATGGTCCTCATTATCGCCTGTAGACGTCCTGTTAGGTCCTCACCATCTCATGTTGCAGGCCTGTATAGTCCTCGCCTTTTTATGTAGTGGACTAGTATGGTCCTTGCCATATCATTAAATAGACTAGTATGGTCCAGGGATGGATTTAACCGGAAATTACCGGTATTTTACCGGTTTGAGAATAAAAATACCGGTTGAAAAATCAGTAGCCGGTAGAGCCTACCGGTTCTTATTTTGTTTGACTGGTTTCAAACATAAAGGAAAAGAGAAAGAAAAACAAGAAAAATGAAGAGAGAGAGAGAGAGAGAGAGAGAGAGAGAGAGAGAGAGAGAGAGAGAGAGAGAGAGAGAGAGAGAGAGAGAGAGAGAGAGAGAGAGAGAGAGAGAGAGAGAGCCAGCCAGCCAGCCTGCTAGCCACGCTGATTATATGTTTAGGGAGTGTAGACGAGAGACCTGCGAATGCGTTCAGTATCCTTGCCATATTCTTTGAGGTAATTAATACAGAATGATATAACATTGGCGGGCGCAAGGCTATCTTGAAAACGGATAAATTAAACTTGCGCACTTTTTTATTTTTTCTTTCCTCTTGCTCGTCAGTATGTATTGCCACAGTGGCAGATAGGCTAGTAATAATGAAGAAGCAAATATCTCTTTTTTCATTTTTTGCTAGGGGGGAGAGGGGCGATAAAAGAAGTTTATGTGAAGACGAAGATGTTTAGGTAAGAAAGGCCTGTTATTTACTTTTATTTTTGGCAAACATCGTTTCAGTTATAGTTAGTAGGCTTTACGGTGAGCAATAAATTAATCACTGCATTCGTTGGCAGATTTTCAGTGGCAAAAATAGTGACGCATTATTAAGCTTTGCTATGGGTCATACCGGTTTCCGTGACTGGCCTACCGGTTTGCGTTCGAGTGGGTTTGTTTACTGTGACGTCGTACCGGTTTTGCAAATCCCTAGAACGATCACTGTGGTCATCGCCATTTTATGTAGTAGACTAGTATATGGTCCTCGCCAATTTATATAGTACACTAGTATGGTCCTTGCCATTTTTTGTAGTAGACCTTATGGTCCTTGCCATTTCATGTAGCAGTCCTGTATGTTCCTCGCCATTTCATGTAGTAGACTAGAATGGTCCACGCAAATTTATATAGTACACTAGTATGGTCCTCACCATTTTTTGTAGTAGACTTTATGGTCCTCGCCATTTCATGCAGCAGTACTGTATGGCCCTCGTCATATCATGTAGGAGTCCTGTATAGTCCTCACCATTTCATGTAGTACACTAGTATGGTCCTCACCATTTCATGTAGGAGACTAGTATGGTCCTCGCCATTTCATGTAGGAGACTAGTATGGTCCTCGCCCTTTCATGTAGCCATCCTGTTTGGTCCTCGCCATTTCATGTAGCCATCCTGTATGGTCCTCACCATTTCATGTAGGAGACTAGTATGGTCCTCGCCATTTCATGTAGCCATCCTGTATGGTCCTCGCCATTTCATGTAGCCATCCTGTATGGTCCTCACCATTTCATGTAGCAGTCCTGTATAGTCCTCACCATTTCATGTAGTAGACTAGTATGGTCCTCACCATTTCATGTAGCAGTCCTGTATGGTCCTCACCATTTCATGTAGTAGACTAGTATGGTCCTCACCATTTCATGTAGTAGACTAGTATGGTCCTCGCCATTTCATGTAGCAGTCCTGTATGGTCCTCACCATTTCATGTAGGAGACTAGTATGGTCCTTGCCATTTTATGCATCAGAGTTGTGCTGTCACTGATTGATTAACATGTTTATTTCAATTTTGAAACTGTATGATCAGGTGTATTGATAGTAATAATACAACCATTTTTAATTAATTATTTTATAGAACTTAATTAATTTAATAAATAAAATTTGAAATAAGAAACAAAGAAAACTGAAAAAAGGAACCTTTCTTAGCCTTGTTGTGTCTTTAATTTTTTTGTAGACTTAATCACTGTTTATGTCTGTTTTGTGTGTGTTGACTTGTTGCGTGTGCTTGGTAGTAATAAAAAGAAACGAGTACTTATTCTCCAAAGAACAAAAACAAAACAAAACACTATAAGAAAACACACACACACACGCACACACACACACACATGTATATAAAGACATTGATTGCTCTAAAAAAAATTCAACTTAACCATGTTTTTGTTTTACATCACAGAGCTCTTCTGGGAACAAAACAAACGAGCCTAGCTTATAAATGCTCAACATGCACACACTCACGTTAAGTATCAAAACAATGAATTTATAATTCAATAAAAACACACACATTTAAAAACAAACACACACATACGCAATCAGCAGCATCTGCATTGACACACTCAAAATAAAATGCTACTATTAAACAGTGTGAAACATAAATCCAAACAATGATTTAAAAAAAATCAATGTATGGATTTTTTAAAAAGTCAATTCACTTTATTCTTGACCCAATAAAGAATGCTGGGTATATAGAATTTATAATTAGAATATAATATATCCCTCACCAAGAGATGGATTACAAGTTTACATTATTATTGACAAACACAAACTAAAAAATAATAATAAATTAAAAAAAGGTAAATAAATAAATAGATAAAAGGAATAAAAATAAAATAATAAAGTAAATTTAAATATATGTAAATAAATAAAATAAAAGGATAAATCAACATGCTATCTAGTACAAATAGAACAAAATTTAATCATCTAAAATTAAAAAAAAATAAACAACCAAATTGTTTTCAGTTCTGAGAAATATACATTTCATAAGCTAGTTTTCTATATATTAAACAAAACAATCATTGCTTTAATGATAAATATAAACAATCGGAAATACAGTATTACAGCATGCGTGTAAAATAAATGTACAACTCAACTTTGCTTAGGTGCGTAGGAGAAGGACTTTAGGCCTACTATAGTATTCCCGCGAGTCGAGTTGAGTTTCCCAGCAGAGCAATCTAATTTTAGACACGCGAAGTTTTTTCCTTGGCGCACCTATCTAATTATAGAGAACGCAACGTCACTTCCACATGAAAAGGCGAGAGCCCACCGTATACCTTTTCACAACACAGTGTGTCCATTATATATTTTTTCTCTCAACTCGAGATGACCTCAGGACGTTCTAGAATGGCGCGTTACAACCAATCAGAATTAACTTCGTCATCACTGTTTTACGTCTTACAACCTGCCTTTCTGTCAAAAGAATGTTCTCAAATATCCCGAAACTTCGATCGATAGTAAACAAGCAAATCTAGAGAATTCTCCAATAATATCGACTAACGAAAATTATCAACGTTATACAAAGCTTCTTCTAACAACAATGCAAACTCAAATCAAAGGTAAATACACTCTATTATTGCATGCTTTGCAAAATAAAATGAACAGATCTATCGCGCGCGCTTCACACATAATATCGTGCACATTTCACACGCACCATCATGCGCGTTTCAACGTAACACAGACGAAGGACATGGCACAGTCCCGGCGGGGAGCATCATAACCAGATAGACTACATCATGGTTAGGACACGCTTCAGATTAAGCATCAACATTGGCAGTGACTTCCGATGTCGTGATGATGTCCTTCCGGCTTCACTTGAGAGAGTTAGCACAGCGAAGTGCACTAGACTGAAGTTCGACCTGGATAAACTGGAAGACCCGGAGGTGGCAGAAGTATTTCAAGCCATAATTGGAGGGAAATTTGCACCACTGCTCATTTTGGGAGCTGGTGAAGTAGATGTCAACACCATGACCACCACCTTCAACTCAGCTGTGACAGATGCCGCCACGGAGATCCTTGGCAAGCACCGCCCAAAGACGAAACCATGGATCACACCTGAACTGCTGGATCTGTGTGATAAACGAAGAGAGATGAAAAAGCTGATGCCTACCGAAAAATCAACAATGATATCCGAAAAAGCATGCGCACAGCAAAGGAGAACTGGATAGAAGAGCAAAGCCAGATAAGTAGAGAACAGCCTGAACAAGAACAACAGCAAGAAGGGCTACCAGACTGTCAAGCCGCTGACAAGTGTTAAACAGCCCAAGGTCTTCACGATCCAAAGCAAGTCTGGCATATGCATTACAGAAGAACAAGAAGTCTTGGATAGATGGACAGAATACTGCTCAGAAATTTACAACCACAAACCAAACGGAGACTCATCAATTTTAGCATATCCCCAGAACAGAGAAAAAGAAGATATTCTCCCAATTCTCCGATAAAAAGTTGAGGCAGCAGTGCAATCGCTGAAGAAAGGGAAGTCAGCGGGAGTGGACAACGTACCCACGGAATTGCTTCAAGCAGGAGAAGAATCGATGATTGACGTCCTCATCATTATCTGTAACAAGATCTGGCATAGTGAGGAGTGGCCTACACGATGGATCCAGTCCCTTGTCATCACTCTTCCCAAAAAACGGTAACATTCAGGAGTGTGAAAATTACCGCACCAGCAGCCTCATCAGCCATACCAGCAAGGGCCTCCTGAAAATAATACTCAACAGGTTGAAACCCCAAGCTGAACAAATCATAGCTGAAGAACAAGCAGGATTCAGGGCAGGGCGAAGTACCACTGAACAGATTTTCAACCTCAGAATAATCTGCGAGAAATACCTACAGCACCAACAACATCTATATCATGTGTTTTTAGACTTCAAAAAAGCGTTTGACCGAGTCTGGCATGCAGCTCTGTGGGCAACCATGAGAGTGTACAACATCAGCACCAAAATTATTGAAGTCATCAAAAGCTTGTATGACAAGGCTACCAGTGCAGTCCTCCACCACAGCGCCATCGGGAACTGGTTCAGAACAACAATCGGTGTGCGTCACGGATGCCTCTTCTCTCCAACACTCTTTAACATCTTCCTAGAGCACATCATGTCAGATGCCCTTGCTGATCACAAAGCCTCATAGTGGCAGAGCAATCTTCAACCTTTGTTTTGCGGATGACATTGATGGATTGGCTGGAGAGGAACCAGATCTTGAACAGCTGGTACAGAGGCTTGACACCACCTCCAGTGCCTATGGAATGGAAATATGTGCAAAGAAGACCAAAATGATGACCAACAACACCCATGGCATCAACACGGACATCAAAATCCAAGGCTAATCCCTCAACACAGTGCATAGCTTCAAATATTTAGGAGCCATTGTATCCGACAATGGGTCCTGACAGGAAGTTTTCTCCAGGATCACGCAAACAACTGCTGCACTGACAAGGTTGAAGCCCATTTGGAAAGACAGGACCATCAGTCTACATTCCAAGGTAAGACTGCTGCCCTCCCTTGTCATCCCCATCTTCCTATACGCTTGCGAAACATGGACCTTCACAGCAGATCTACAACGAAGAATACAAAGCATGAAAATGAGGTGCTACAGAAGACTTCTAGGTATTTCCTATACCCAGCACATCACCAAAAACAAAATCCAACAGACAATCACACAAGCCATTGGACAACACGATGACATGCTCATAATGGTGAAGAAACGGAAACTCCGATGGTATGGCCACGTCACCAGATCATCAGGCCTTGCAAAGACCATTCTGCAAGGCACACTGCAAGGAGGTAGAAGAAGAGGGAGACAGAAAAAGAGATGGGATGACAACATTCGAGAATGGACTGGTTGAAACTGATCGAGGCCATGAGGGTTGCTGAGGACAGAGAAAGATGGAGTACGCTGGTTAAATGATCATCTGTGATGCCCCAGCGACCTTATAGTTGCGGGATAGGATAGGATATGAGCGACTTTAGCTGACACAAGACATTAGACGTTCAAGGACATAAGGCCACAGGTCATGATGGGCAACTCCCGTCACAGTGAGGTGAAATTAAAATCAGCAATTAAATTCTACCGCTATAAGGACCACCATACAGTATTTTTTCATGTAAATGCGGTTCTATTTATCAAAGTAAGCTTAATAGGAAGGTACCTTTTAAACTCCTTGACCTCAAAATACTGGGAACAGTAAATATTATATTATCCATTTAATTCTGAATTTGGAATGGTTTTATCTTTGTAATAGATTGTTGTCAAATTGTACACATTGAACATGTTTACGGTCGCCAATGCTCACACCACCGTTGGGGTGCCGGGTGTTTCAGTATAAATAGTATCCCCACTTTCTGGAAATTTAGTGCTTTAAATTCCCACTGTCGCTGTCTTTCTCATTTGCTCTTTCTCATTCCTGCTCTGTTCTATCAATCTGCTGTACTATCGTCTTCTTCGCTAGACCAATCTCCTACCTTTTTTCTTGAAAACTCTTCCGGGACAAGACTCCTTGTTTGTGTATGAGGTCTGTTGGATCAGCTTGGGAATATTGGACGCTTTCTGCCAGGTGGTCACTAGGGCTTCCTATGATGTTATTATTTAGCAACGTAGGCATTTTATATGTATGTGTTTTGTTGATAATTTATAATGATGTTTGTATTCTATTTTGTTTTTGTAAACGGAGGATCGATAAGTTGGGGTGAAGCCTCAGCCATCCCCTGCGTGGGATGTCTTTATTGTAAAGTGACTGGCTGGTGGAGAGCTTTAGGTTTTACTACTAGGGTTGTTTCAGCAGATCTTTTATGCGGATCGGGGGTTGTCCGGTCCTGATTTGGCTCGGAAGAGTCCGCTGGACCTAAAGCAATAATAATGTAATGTAATGCCAATTAAACACATCATCATCATCATCATCATCATCATCATCATCATCGTCATCATCGTCATCATCATCATCATCATCATCATCATCATCATCATCATCCTCATCATCATCAAAGGTAGATTTGTTTGCTGGTAGCTAGGAGGACTCAGTCTTGTCCGCTACATGCCGATCTTCCTGTGCCTGTTTGCGCTGTGTGTTCGCTCCGTGTGGGCCGTCTACTGCTGTGTCAAGACCCGGAGCATCAGTGTGCAGGTAAGAGATTCTTGTATAACGCGGATATCCCAAATAAAGATACAAGATGGCCGTTTACAGTACAGCAGTGATTTCCTGTTGTCGTTACGAACGCACAAAGAGATCATGGATACTAGCGACTTTCCACCTGTTATGCTTCCATCTGGGCTTTCACAAACGACCAATAGCCATCAGAAAAAGAGGCAAAGAGGAAATAGGGGAGGATTACAACGCCGTATGCGGAAGTTTAGCCTTAATAACAGAAAACCACAAGTATATCAACTAACAAGTTAGTATCTCGTATTGCCCCCAGTCGACGTGCGGTGGTCCCGTTTAGCCACAAGCTGAGACGGGGATATCCGAAACCTAAAAATAGAATAGAGAATTCTGGGAAACTGTTCTCGCGAAGATGTGCTCGCTGAAATGAAACGAAAGTTGGGAGAGGAACTGCATATTTCTGGTAGTGAACAAAGGCAGAAACTTGTCAGCAGTATTATCAGCGATGGAGTTATAATGGACGAAGTGCTCCATACCTATGAGGTTGCCTTTGCTCGAGCAAAGAAACTAAAGAAGGATTTGGCCGACGTCATTTCAGAAAAGGATTTCTCTACCCATAATTCCCCTGGGTTTTGAAGTTTCTAAAAAGTTATTTCAGGCCGACGACGCTTTATGGAGCGCAAAGCATGTAAAGGGAAGCAACCGGTTGTACGCGCACGTCGATAGAGACATAGAAGAGAGATACTAACTTGTTAGTTTATATACTTGTGCAGAAGACGTATGCCGCCTCTACCCATGGTTCTACTAGCTAACGCACAGTCTTTTCGCAACAAGGTTGATGAGATAGAGGCCTACGTGCGATTTGCGAAGGAGTACCGAGAGATGTGCCTACTCGCCTTCACTGAGGACCTGGCTATCCGATCGAGACACCGATGATGCTCTTCATTTGACAGACTTCGGCACTCTATCCGCCTTGACAGATCTCCAGAGATAACTAAGAAATTAACAGGAGGAGGGAGGGGGGGGGTGTGCTTTTACATTAACCAAAGGTACTGTAACAACGTTATTATACGCGAAAAGATATGCACACCAGATATTGAACTTTTCTCTATCTCACTAAGACCTTTTTATCTAGCTAGGGAATTCCTGCAGCTATTTTTTACCCTTGTGTACATTCACCCACGTGCTAATGCCAGTGGAGCTAGACATAGGCTACATACAACAGCCCGAATTCACACGACACTAGCTTTTGTGTTGCTGGGACTGTGTGGAATCAGAACTACCGTGGACCGGGTGGAAAAACTGCGATATAAACTGCCATCATCGTCTTCCGGGGCAAAGGTCACAAGGTCGTCAGGGTCATAGTTCACAGCCGCTTCTGTCAAGCCGTGGCGCATGGCAGGAAGTTGGTCGACGTGTTTTCCTTCGTCGTAAGACTGCTGACGAAGGCCGCCCTTTCTGTCGCTGACGGAGGACCCAGAATCTTTTCTTCCCTTATCATCGTCCTTGTCGTTGTCGTCGACGACCTCCAAGCTTCGTGTGAGGAGCAGGACCAGTTTTCGGCGTGGAAGCAGGTCAGGGTTGTGCAGCAGCGTGTAGGCCAGGTGCCAGCGACGTGATGCTCGAGAGTTGCTGCATACTGCACACAAACACATACACACACACACACACACACACACACACACACACACACACACACACACATACACACACACACACAAATAGGCCAAAAGTTGTCAAATTGTCCCCATATAAATGTCAAATGAAATTTTAAAATGTAAACTAACCCAAAGCAAAGTAAACTACGTCAAAACAAAACAACAAAAAAGAAAATAAAAAATAATAACAGGGCTCGCCAGGTCGCCAAATAAATATCCTCTCGCGGACGACCTAACACTTGTAACTGACTCACTCGACGGGCGACCTAAAACTTGTAACTGACATTCCCTCCTCTTAGTCTGTTTCTAATAATTCATTCAAGCTTCATGGAACAGCAAACTGTGTTGTATGTTACGTGTTTGTGAAAGTCCTTCATGGACATCTGAGAAATTCTGCCTCGGCGGATTCATTTGCCTAGGGGCGCGGTGACACAGAGGTGAAAGCGACGGCAAAACATGTGAAGCATTGAAAGTAAAGCGCTAACGTAGCAGGCAGTGGTTTGAAATGTCAAGGTTGACGGTGCACAGGAGGTAGGACAAGGTTGACGGTGTACAGGAGGTAGGACAAGGTTGACGGCAAGCAGGAGGTAGGACAACCTAACATGGCCATCTTGCCCAGGCACGCGCCCCTTAAACTTTCCCATAAAAGCAGGCTATGTGCTAAGCTCTACTTTGTGCACACAAGCATTCCATCTCACCGACTTTAAAGATCCGGACGCCCATGTCCTAGTCGGGTGAGTGCTCGCTACATACAAAAAACAGCCAGTAAACACTAGGTCCCTTGTCACCCATCCCCGATCGCCCATGATTGTGCTCAGTAGTCTGGCAGTAAGTGGCGCCTCGTGCGGCTTCAAATAGATCCTGTGTCGGCCATCCCCTTGAGCAGCTCTTGAGCTGGAAAATCGCTAACTAAGAACACATGACAAATATCTAACCAAAGTAAAGCAACTAAACAGCTTGTGCTTAGGACAACTGTAGTTACATTTAGCTGGAAAATCGCTAACTAAGAACACATGACAAATATCTAACCAAAGTAAAGCAACTAAACAGCTTGTGCTAAGTACAACTGTAGTTACATTTAGCTGGAAAATCGCTAACTAAGAACACATGACAAATATCTAACCAAAGTAAAGCAACTAAACAGCTTGTGCTCAGTACAACTATAGTTACATTTAGCTGGCGTGGTCAGATGCTTGATGCCCCTGGCTGTTCTGTCGCTGTCGTTCTTGCAGATGAGGCTGATGAGGACGGCACAGAAACTCCTCATCGTGGGGTTGTTGTGGGCGTTGTCCACCAGTAATGTCCCCACATATGCCATGTAACCTGAACAACACCATGAGCAAAGACCATGGAAATGCGTCGTCATCATCAGCATCACCATTTTCATCATTGTCATCATCATCATCATCATCATCATCGTCGTCGTCATCATCATCATCGTCGTCGTTGTCATCATCAGCATCAACATCATCGTAACAAAGCGCTTCAGTTAGACGTGCGTGTAGCAAGCAGCACCTATACTTGCACCATGGCCATGTAGCCACACAGCACCTATACTTGCACCATGGCCATGTAGCCACACAGCACCTATACTTGCACCATGGCCATGTAGCCACACAGCACCTATACTTGCACCATGGCCATGTAGCCACACAGCACCTATACTTGCACCATGGCCATGTAGCCACACAGCACCTATACTTGCACCATGGCCACACAGCTCCTATACTTGCACCATGGCCACACAGCACCTATACTTGCACCATGGCCATGTAGCCACACAGCACCTATACTTGCACCATGTCCACACAGCTCCTATACTTGCACCATGGCCACACAGCACCTATACTTGCACCATGGCCACACAGCACCTATACTTGCACCATGGCCACACAGCACCTATACTTGCACCATGGCCACACAGCACCTACACTTGCACAATGGCCACACAGCACCTATACTTGCACCATGGCCACACAGCTCGTATACCTTTGTCCATATGCTCAAATCCTTTCATCAGCAGACACCTGTCCAGACGTCCCAGAAAGATGACGCCCAGGATGAAGCTCTTGATCGTTCTCCACAGAGCGGAGCCCAAGCCCACCAACAGGTTGTTGAACACCAGCACGTAGCTCACCACGTCGTAGAGATGTCTGAAGCGCAAGGAACCATTAGGTTACAAATTTATAGGATTCCTTTTCTTCGACAAAAAAACAAAAAAATGACTCCCACTTCTCATCCCAAAATGGATTTCACATACGGCACAGAGTAATAGTTCATGTTTCTACGTGTTCTGTATGAACCTTTTTCTACAACATTTGGTTTACAGGACGAGATTGCTGAAAAATAGGAATGTAATGAGAGCAAAACCACTACCATCAATGCCAATCAACACAATCACAAGGCACGACGCACAAAATAGTATATTCGTTTAGAAAATTAAATTACATTTCATAAACGTATAAGTGTAACTCAATTATTTCTAATGCTGTTCAAGCTAGAATATTTTTTGTAACTTTTGTTTACCATCTTGAGCCAGATTTGCTTGGCAAATAGTTGTAACTTAGTGCAATTCTCCCTTGTCAGTGAAAGGGTTTAATTAAAGGGATAAGGCGTTGTTTAATACAGGATGCTATATACGCGCCTTTCCCCAAATCAGGCTCAAAGCGCGGCGATCTATGCCAACATACACGCTCACCTGTCTCATCCACCCTCACACACACCAAATACACATCCATCACTCAAACAGGTGGTGTAAAGGCAGGGAGATCGCTATTAGAAGACGGAAGAAAATCGAATTTTTTATTTTTGAAATTTTTATATTGACTGCGTCCTGTACCATTATTGAAGGGAGGGAGGAAACCGGAGTGCCCGGAGAAAACCCTCGGTGACCTCAATAGTCTCGTAGATATACCTAAGTCACATACGTACGTTCGCCCCTTGCGGGAATCGAACCCGCGACCTTCGGCATAGGAAACCGGCGACTTATGACTGCGCCACGAGGCCACCCCACTTGTCACTTCTAGGAAGGAATCGGCACTTTTCCGCTGAGGGATTGCTTTGTTTTTCAGAAAATGGGAGATGAGGAGCAGACGTGGTCCATTGTTAGAGTGTGTGTGCATGAATGTTTTATAATGCTAGTAAATAACACAAATTCGCTTTCTGTCGAGCAGGCTCTTGGTGTTCTAGAGGCGGCACACCACTTGTTGTTCTAGAGGCGACACACCTCTTAGTGTCCTAGAGGCGACACACCTCTTGGTGTCCTAGAGGCGACACACCCCTTGGTGTCCCAGAGGCGACACACCCCTTGGTGTCCTAGAGGCAACACACCTCTTGGTGTCCGAGAGGCGACATGCCTCTTGGTGTCCTAGAAGCGACACACCTCTTGGTGTTCTAGAGGCGACACGCATCTTGATGTCTTAGAGGCGATACACCTCTTGGTGTCCTAGAGGTGACACGCATCATGGTGTTCTTGGAACGACACGCATCTTGGTGTTCTTGGAACGACACGCATCTTGGTGTTCTTGGAACGACACGCATCTTGGTGTTCTTGGAACGACACGCATCTTGGTGTCCTTGGAAAGCCACGCATCTTGGTGTCCTTGGAAAGCCACGCATCTTGGTGTCCTTGGAAAGCCACGCATCTTTGTGTCCAAAATTGAGCATACATGAAACATCTTAATGTCCGAAGATTGACTCATCTATATATAAATTTGTGGACTGTTATTTCGTTATGTCCTGAAACTGAACCGATCTTTGCGAATATGGCATAACATCTATATTTTCAATAACTATGCGATCCATGCAAATTCTGCGAACGTATGGCTGAGAAGGACTTCTAAACCAGAGAACTGAAGCTGAGAACATACAGTTAGTTTTCACTGATGCCTTAAAGACCGAAGAAGCTACGCTCAGGAGATCTCTTGTTAATTTCCCTGAGTTTATAACTATTTTGTTCTCCTGGAGGAGAACGATTGTTAAAGTAGTGGTCGGAGCATCATCACCCAATACTTTTTTCATCACGCATCACTGACTTTACCGATGAACGCTTGAAGTGACCATCAGGAGGACAGACACAGCTCCATATCCATTTCTCTCTCTGACATCGTGTCACGGACCGGTTTTATAGTTATTTGGGTCCGATGACTTTATATTATTGTTAGTCTGTTTCTTGTGAGCAAGATATTTAAAAAAAAATTTTTTATGAGAGCTAAATTTTGATTTGTTAAACTGGTCACATGACAGTTCACTAATGTAAATTCAAAAATCTATTCATTCCTTTCTGGACTATACTAGAGATTGGTTGTCCTGGACTTCTAGCAGCTGTGTCTGCAGGTATATATTATTTATTATTTGAAATATTGTATTATAAATGTAACAGTATTATTAAATGATTATATTGTATTTGTATGTAATAAAATTAATAATAAATCAGTGTGAAGGATGGAGTAGGGAGGAGACGAACATGGTGGTTCACTGTAATATTTAAATAACGAATTGAATTCGGATCATTATTTGATTTGAAGTTAAAACTTGAATTGCAGTGTAAAGTATTAAGTTTATTTATATGAATGACATTAACTGGTATCATTAACCTAATAATCAGTTGTTATAGTTAGTTGTAGAATTTATGTTTATGTTGTGAACTGTATTCTATATGGATAAAATTGGAATTTGTATTGTTGCACTGGTCCCGTCACAGAGAAGAGAGAGAGAGATATGTAATCACTAATGGTAAAAAAAGAAATGTTATGTATCTAGAAACGTATTTGTGATTAACTCCTTTGTCTGCAGAAGTCTCTCGTTGCGAGGGACTCAAGAATACAAGAAGAAGAAGAAGAAGATGAAGAAGAAGAAGAAGGAGAAGAAGAAGAAGAGGAAAAATATAGAGGAAGGAGAAGAAAAAGAAGAAACGAGGAGGAAGAAGAAGAAGAGGAGGAAACAGCAGCAGAAGAGGAAGAAAAAGAATAAGAAGGAAAAGTAGAAGAAAAGAATAAGAGAAAGAAGGAAGAATAGGACGCCGAAGAAGAAGAGGCAGAAAAAGAAGAAAAGAATGCATAAGGAAAGACAGTGACGGTGCCTTAATATATTTATAAGTTTAGCTCGGCCTGTGTGCAGATAGGGTTACAGAGATAGGGGGAAAAGTGTAATAGCTTCACTGACACACTAGCTCTCGCACGGCTATGAAACATAGGCAGTCCAGCCACATGTTAACAATAAATATCACACATTTATTTCCTCTACTCTATACATAATTCTCGGAACACTCTATTAACTTAAATGTCCAAATTCACTTCGAATAGTTCGTTCCTTGATGAGTCTATGCTGCTACTATTCTTGATATTTGCTACAGTCTCATCATTGGGCTATTTGTTCTGGTTGGCCTACTGTTGGTTTCAGGAAAGTGGACTACCACACAGTCCTTCTATGTCAGTGTAGGTGCACGCTTTCGGTGTCACTTAACTGCAGTTTGAGGTGTGGTGATGGTGTCTCCTCCTTGGTTGTAAACTATTGGGCTATCGTAGCTCACTGCTAGATGCTCCACTGCGGGCCGAATGTCAGGGTTGACGTTTAGTGGTCTTCCTTCGGCCTCGGGCCAACTATGCCTGCTCATCTCTTTTACAATGTCAGGCTGTGGCTATACTAAATTGAATTGAATTTCACCCGTCCCTGCTTTAATCTTCTGCTAGCGATCTTTCAGAGCGTTGCTCCGTCTCGTGTGAGAGTTAGGCACAGAATGACTGCCTAGCCTTGCGGTCAGCAAAAGCCCGCGAAAACTAGTACTACAAGTGGCGCCTCTAGCGGGTGTCTCTGGCCATACGTCAGCTGAATGAGGTCACTGCCTAACTGAGCCAGCGTTAACGTACACATGCTTAGCACACAACTGACTTGCGTCGTCTGCTTGGCATCGACTTTAATTTACAAAGGCTACAGCAGGCTGAACTATTTAAGGCGAGAAGTCATAGTGCAGGGTCTAAATAGCCTTCTGTGACAAAGACGAAGAAACGGAGAGCAAAGAGGAGACAAGAAGACTGAAGAGAGGAGGACGAGGCGGAGAAAGAAGAGGTGGACCAGGAGGAGAAAGAAGAGGTGGACCAGGAGAAAAAAGAGGTGGACCAGGAGAAGAAAAAAGAGGTGGACTATGAGAAAGAAGAGGTGGACCAGGAGAAAGAAGAGGTGGACCAGGAGAAAGAAGAGGTGGACCAGGAGGAGAAAGAAGAGGTGGACCAGGAGGAGAAAGAATAGGTGGACCAGGAGAAAGAAGAGGTGGACCAGGAGGAGAAAGAAGAGGTGGACCAGGAGAAAGAAGAGGTGGACCAGGAGGAGAAAGAAGAGGTGGACCAGGAGGAGAAAGAAGAGGTGGACCAGGAGGAGACAGAAGAGGTGGACCAGGAGAAAGAAGAGGTGGACCAGGAGGAGAAAGAAGAGGTGGACCAGGAGGAGAAAGAAGAGGTGGACCAGGAGGAGAAAGAAGAGGTGGACCAGGAGGAGAAAGAAGAGGTGGACCAAGAGAAAGAAGAGGTGGACCAGGAGAAAGAAGAGGTGGACCAGGAGGAGAAAGAAGAGGTGGACCAGGAGGAGAAAGAAGAGGTGGGCCAGGAGAAAGAGGAGGTGGACCAGGAGGAGAAAGAAGAGGTGGACCAGAAGAAAGAAGAGATGGACCAGGAGAAATAAGAGGTGGGCCAGGAGGAGAAAGAAGAGGTGGACCAGAAGAAAGAAGAGGTGGACCAGGAGAAAGAAAAGGTGGACCAGGAGGAGAAAGAAGATGTGGACCAGGAGGAGAAAGAAAAGGTGGACCAGTAAAAGAAAGAAGAGGAAAACGAGGAGGAGAGAAAGGGGTCTGAGGAGAGTGAGATTGAGGAGCAGAGAAAGAATATGGCGGAGGCAGAGAAGAGAATACTGAATCGAACATAACTACAGTATATATATATATTCTTTCAACGGATTTACTCTGCGACATGACGTGAGTAGAAGCAATTGTATTTATCGCAGTTTGATTCTTGTTGATTATGTACTTGTGCTATTTGGTTGATTTATGTTTATGGTTAAATAGAGGGTGTGACACGTAGTCTATTGTTACGAGTTAGAGAAGTTGTGAGACGGGAGGACACGCAGATTTTGCGCATGCATATACGCAAATTCTGGAATCCCCCTTTTCCTTACACATCGGATCATCAGGATTTTGTTATTTACCTACATCGATCACCCATCTTCATCTTACTACAATCCTGTGGACAATGACGAACATCGCGTTCCACATCTAAAAACGCATATTTCTTAGAGTTGCCATGAAGTCCCATTGACTCGGGATAAGTGATTCATAAGTGTGTGTGTGTGTGTGTGTGTGTGTGTGTGTGTGTGTGTGTGTGTGTGTGAGTATCTCTCTCTCTCCCTCTCTCTCTCTCTCACTTTAATTTCCCGTATATCATTAATTTGTAAACGCCTCTGTGTTACGTAGAGTGGGGGGTTATGTTACGTTGAAACGCGAAGGATAGTATGTCTGAAACGCGCACGATAGATCTAATCGTTTCGTTTTGCAAAGTATTCAATAATAGAGTGTATTTACCTTTGATTTGAGTTTGCGTTGTTGTTAGAAGAAGCTTTGTGTAGCGTTGGTAATTTTTGTTAGTCGATATTATTGGAGAATACTCTAGATCTGCTTGTTTACTATCGATCGAAGTTTCGGGATATTTGAGAACATTCTGGGACATAAAGAATGTTGTATGACGTAAGTCAGTGATGACAAAGTTTCATTGGATTGGTTGTAGTGCGTCATACTCGATCGTTCCACCGTGTTCTGGAGTAGAGAAAAACTATATATTCGATGCTCTCTTGTTGATAGTGTGTTGATAGTGAGTTGGAAAGTAAAAAGTTTGGAGTGAAAAGGCGATTGTATGCAGTTGTTGATGTGTGCTGAATAAAAGTGGAAAACTTCATACGACGACTCCGTGTCTTGTTGATGATTGAACGGGCTGCGTGGATAAACGAATCTGAGTTACACCTATCAGGAATTCAAGCATCGGGGCTGAATCAAATACTGATAGAAAAACACCAACATCGAATGAGCGTAACATTTTTGGGGGCCAAGATGCGATTCACGCCATAGCCAAGGGTTCAACTGCGACAACAAGCGAGTCAACGTTACGAGAGGCAGTCATCGAGGGTAGCCGCCAACAAGTTGCGTCGGGAGGGGCCAACATACTGGGACTACATCCCCGATAGATTTTGGTTGGCTGCAAGGGCGTGTAATAATAATAATAATACCGGATGCTAATACGCGCTTTACTTCGAATGATTTCGAACTCAAAGCGCGGCGACCTATACCAACATACACGTGTAGTCGCTGAAGACTTGCTTCGTGAGCGAACAACAGATCGGGACTACGTGGCTGCCGCAAGACTACGTCGAGGGACAGTCTCGGAGCTACATCGCCAGTTTTACAGGGAGCGACGAGCGGACGTCGCGTCTACTTCAGCACAGGAGCATGTACATCAACACCAGCGTGGTGCAGCGTCGCATACGACGAGGACAGCGGGGCCTGCGTCAGCGAAAGCGACTAGTGGCAAGCATCAGCGCTACTGCAGAAAGCGTGCTGTTCTAGAACAGTCTAGAAAGGTGCAGCACAGTCAAGACCTTTCCAGAAAAGAACTTTCCAGGAAAGCATCAAGATGGCTGATTTCTGGTAGAAAGGAATTGAAGACCCTAGGATTAAAAGTACCTAAGTCACATTTTTGGATATTTGGAGTTGAGTGCAGAAAATGATCCTCCTATGTGTGCTAAGTCCACCCACTTACTTGTGAATCATTAAGAAGTGCCTAAGTCCCGTTTTGAAAAAGGCTTGGTGTCAGGTTTCCTTGTTTTAAGTCACAAGAAGTACTCAAGTCCGTGTTTTTTTTAATTGAAAAGTACCTCAGTCCATAACAGCCAATCACTGCTCTCGTTGGCGTCATAGAAACAGTAACACAAAATGGCTGAAAGTGCACATGACAACGAGGATGCTGCAGCACCGAAGGGAAAAAAAGACGATTAACACCGTCTGAATGGAAACGAAGCACGATAAAAGTTGCAAAAGTCAGAAGTAAGGATGTTTGGTTTATTTCAAAGGAAATAATATTGTTATGCTTATAACGCTGCAGGTGTATTACCATTACATGAATGGAGAAAATTATCATGTGCTAAATATATAGTGAGGGCATCTGCAGTTGACAATTTCACAGATTCAGAATTAGAAATACGTTCTGATTTACATTTTCCCAAAAGAGCACAGAGTATTAATTATTTACAGACTATTTTAACGTATACAAATGAGCTCATGAACGAATCTAATTTAAATTGTAAAATCGATTCAAACATAATTTCACAAATACCTATACCTAATTGGGAACTTCAACGAGCAAATTTTGACATGGACTATTCTGAATTAAGAAAACAGGAAAACGGCATTTTATTAGCAGCAGAAGCAAAGGAACGTATCTATGAAAAATATTATTCTTACCTACAAATTTATACTGATGGTTCTGTTTTAGAATCAGGTGAAACAGGAGCAGGCTATGTTATACCTGCTTTAAAGGTTAACGAGGCTTACTTTTTAGGGAAAGGGCATTCAATATTTAGAAGTTATTGCTATACTTATGGCATTGAATACAGTCATTAGTTTACACACTGACTTTCTCAATATATTATTTTGTGTTGATTCTAAATCAGTTTTACAAACTTTGGATTCAAATTCTAATAAAGAAGGCTGTTATATTATAGATGAAATTAAATATCTTATTCATAGTTTAATCATAAATGGAACAAATGTTCAATTTTGCTGGATACCATCTCATAGCGGATTAAATCATAATGACTGGGCTGATAGGATTGCAAAAAAAGGGGCAAAAATGGAAGTACTGTTATTCAGCTCGATATTCCATTCTCAGAAAATGAAGTATATCGTATAATTGAGAAAACTATAAAAAAAAAAAAATTCCTAGCAGTAAATTATATAATGGAATGTTACATTCCTCGCGGACTGTTATCAGTTTAGCATATCGTCTTGCTTTGAACTCGTGGAGGACAAAATACTGTAAGGAAGTTGCTTGCATTTGCAAACAAGCAATTTCTATTAATCATCTCATTAATGAATGCAGTGCAATTGCGCAATATATTCCACAACATATTCGAAATATTCAGGATAAAAATATTAGTTACTGGATATCAATTGCAAAATCATTAATATACAGTCCTGTTGGATGTTTTTTGTAAAAAAAACAACAACAACAGTCAGTACAGATTATTTACTAGATCTAATAGATTGTTTCTATGAAGCATAAATTAAGAACATGGAATTTTATATGCATAAATTCAGAACATTGAATTACATAATTATATGAGATATAATGATCCTGATTCGGCTTATTACAGCCCGCTGGATCCTGTAAATCATGAAGATTATTTTATAAGGATTGGTTAATAGTTATATTGGAC
The DNA here is from genome assembly GCA_036898135.1 of Oncomelania hupensis. Taxonomy (NCBI): domain Eukaryota; kingdom Metazoa; phylum Mollusca; class Gastropoda; order Littorinimorpha; family Pomatiopsidae; genus Oncomelania; species Oncomelania hupensis. The sequence goes on from CM072511.1 coordinate 156,239,514, forward strand.
GTAATTTGTATAATTTCTAAGTATTTTAAAAATTTGATTGTTTAATTGTTCAGTTTAGTGTACTTTGTTTAATCCCTTTTCCCCTTCATTATGACCATTCATTATTTGTTTAATATTTCCCCCTGTTTCCATCAAGTCTAAAATCACTTAGGTGAATAGACGTTAAATTAAAGAAACAACAAAACAAACAATATTGTTATGACCGCAGTCAGCTTCAATGTAAACAAACGAGTGAAAAATAGGTCAAACAGTAAAAAAGTACGAAGTCTACTTTGCCTGTGTGCATTTGTGCAAACTAATGTCTTTGTACATGCAAAGACCCATGTATAAGCAAAATTTTTACAGTATCTTCAAAGAATATAGATATACAAGAAACAGAACTTGCGATTGAAGCGCGATACCGCAGGAAGTGTTATCCATGCCTGTCTGCGTGTTCAACGTGGTACAATATAACTATAAAAACCACGTTTGTTAATGCTTTGAGCCGAAGGTTTAACACGCAAACAGAGGGTGACGTAATCTGTATTTGACGTCTAGAAAATTTGCTAAATAAAAATCGTATTATTATTATAAATAAAAATCGTCTTAACGGTATTATTATTATCAGAGTCTTTCCTATCTTTATGCACTGTCTTGAATATGTTCGATCTTCCACCAGAAGCTACATTCTATGACAATCTCCGTGGACTGGAAAGGGTTGAGGAGGAGGATGAGGACGAATAAGATTCACAAACTAAAAAATGCAAATGACAATGTGACAAGACATTCTTTTATTTTTCTTCAGTATCTGCAAGGGCACAATGTGTTTCTGTTAATTGTGCTTACATTGTGTTTGAGAATGGTAAAAAAATATTGCTGGGTTTGAGGTAGAAATTTAAAAAATAATAATAATACACACGTGTTCATTCATTTGTGTTATACATTAAAAAAAAAACACTGATTGTTTGTGTAATCTCAGTCCTAGCAGTTTAGTGCTAAAAGAACTTAAGTCGTTGATTTGACAGAAAAGTACCTAAGTCCATTTTAATTAACTCAATTATTCTCTAGAGGTATATTTGTTGATTTCTGTTGGGTTCCAGCACATTGTGGAATTCATTGGAATGAAGTGTGTGACACGTTAGCCAAAGAGGGAGCACTAAGATCATTAAATTCCATTTCTGTCAACAATTTGAGTATGTGTTGTCCTGAAATGTATTCCTTATTAGAAAAAGTAGTATGTCAAGATACTAGCATTAAAAAGGTTACTATACCGAACTGTTCACGACAGTTGTCAAAATTAATATAGGCCTACAAGTTAAGAATGAACTCATGGAATACTAAATATTCAGCAGATATACAGTGTATGTGTGGCAAAAATATATCAGTTTACCATATTTTATTTGAATGTCCAGTTTTAAATGCAATGTACGAAAACCAAGGACATCATTTGACTGAATATGGACATTCTATAGATGATGTATTACATCATTCACAGATAACAGCAGTTGTGAAAATTATTGCAATGACTCCTATTGGTAGACTTTTATAGTTTGGTGTTAAATCCTTCTTCCCCTTTCATTCCATTTTGTTATAAGATTTCTTAGTTGTGATTTGATTTATATTGTTGTTGTTATTAATTAATGTCTAATATCACCTGAATGTGTGAATAGACAATAAATGAAATATTGATTTCAATTAATAGAAGGTAGAAAGACAAAATATCTTATTATTTGGCATTTTCACATTTATATAATCATATACTAAGAATATAACCTAAGCAGAATAACATCAGCACGAATACCCGATTTCACTAAAGAATTTAAACTTTGAAGCCGTTTTTCTCAGAACGGACATTTTGTGACTTAAGTACTTTTAATCCTAGGGTCTTCAATTGAAATGAATCTAAAAGGCAAGCAGCTGACGGAGTACGTCAAGTCTCAGGAGAGAATACAAGAAAGAGAAATTGAACTGCAGCGTCAAGAAAGAGAAGAACAACGTCGCCGTGAAGAACGAGAACTCGAACTGAAGCGTCTTGAGTTCCAGCTAGAAATGACGCGCATCCAGCAACAGCAGAACGCGCCACAAGTCATCAGCGACCACATGGCTCCAAAATTGCCAGCGTTCGTCGACGGGAAGGACCAGATCGACAGTTATCTGGCGAGATTCGAAAGGTTCGCTGAAAGCTCCAACTGGCAACCTCGAGACTGGGCGATTCGACTAAGTGCACTTCTGACGGGGCAAGCACTTGAAGTTTACACCAGACTGTCGAACGATGACGCCAAAAACTACGACGTCTTGAAAGAGGCCCTATCGCATTGCTACAGCTTCACAGAAAAGGGCTACCGTAAACGTTTTCGTGAATGCCGGCCTTTGTCAGACGAGACGCCAACGCAGTTTGTGGAGCGCCTGTCGTCATACTTACACAAGTGGGTGGAACTATCAGGAAAGGGAAGTCTTACGATAGTCTCCATGACCTGATCGTGAAGGAGCAATTCCTCAATGCCTGTCACAAGGACCTGGCGACCCACTTAGAATTACAGAAACTGCAGACGCTTAATGATGTAACCGAGGTTGCTGAAAGATATCTCCTCGCTCACGGGAAAACGTTGGGGCCATCCAAGGGGACGAAACATTTTCAGAAGACTGGAAACCATGGGAACCAGATCCAGGGGAGTCAGACGAGCCATAGACACACGGACTCCACACCACCTCCAAGGGAAGGGCACTCAAGAGGCTGTTTCACTTGCAACGCTACAGACCACAGAGCGGCTAATTGTCCTCAAAACAAAAGCAGCGGACAGCGGAGCAGTACGGACAATGCAGCGGCGGGATACAGGCAGAGGCGGTTCTCCAATCAACGGCAAACCAGTAGATCTGACCATCAGGTGTGCGGCGGGAGCGTCATTCTTCCGGGTGAGGCCGAGCGCACAGCTACTCCTGCGGACGTGCAAGAGTGCATGACCGATGGCCAACTTCTCCTTGCAAACGGAAAATCCATCCCCGTCGTCGCCAGCGCCGCTGTGACAGTACAGAACATGCCCGTTTCCAAGGGACGCGTCGGAAATCATGAAGTGACTGTTCTAAGAGACTCTGGCTGCAGAAGAACAGTTTACTGGCGATTCAAAATGGACACTCATGGCCGACAGCAAGTGTGTGAAAGCGCCAGTTGCGAAAGTTCATGTCAGCACCCCTTTCTATATAGGCGAAGTCAAAGCGGTTTGCCTGAAGAAGCCGCTATAAGATTTGATGATCGAGAATATCGACGGCGCGAGACGACCCGACGACCCCGATTCAGAATGGAGTCCTGCCTCAACCCAAAACGTCGAAGTTGCGGAGGAGGATCCATTGCCGTTTCCCGATGGAGACCTTACAGAGCTGCTACGGGACAATGTGGCTACTCCGGCTCAGCCCTGCCGACCAGAGATCGTCGGTGCTGTTACTACCAGGGCCCAGGCCAAGAGAGACAAGACGACTACGCCACTGAAGGTCGCCGGCAACTCCAAAGCTGCCATCGTGGACAGAGATAAGCTGATCCAGCTCCAGGAAGCTGATAGCACTTTAAACAAGTACAGGAACCGCCAAGACCACGTGACCAAGGGCAGTGGCACGGTCTATTTCGAGGTGAAGGCCAAGATCCTGTACAGAATCTTCCAGCACCCGAGGGTCAACGGAGGGAAACCACTACGTCAAGTCTTGGTACCGTTACCCCTAAGGCGCCAAGTGATGGAAGTAGCACATGACTCAATCATGGGAGGTCACCTAGGCATCACGAAGACGTCAGATAGAATCCAGGCGGTATTCTACTGGCCAGGACTTCATGCGGACGTCATCCGTTTCTGCCGATCATGTGACATTTGCCAGAAGACCATACCTCGAGGAAGGGTCCCGAAAGTGCCTATGCAGAGGATGCCTCTGATCGACCGACCTTTCAAGAGGGTGGCCTTAGACTTAATCGGCGAAATAAAACCTCCGAGTAAAGAAGGTCATCGGTGGGTACTGACTTTAGTGGACTATGCGACTCGGTACCCAGAAGCAGTCCCTCTGAAGAAGATTGACACTGAGACTGTGGCAGAGGCACTGGTGAACATGTTCAGCAGACTTGGAGTGCCTGAAGAAATTCTGACAGACCTCGGGACGCAGTTCGTCTCTGACTGTATGAAGGAGGTCAACAGACTGCTGAGCATCCGGCATTTAACTACGACGCCTTACCATCCGATGTGCAACGGGCTTGTCGAAAAGTTCAATGCTACGCTGAAGTCCACCCTGAAGAAACTGTGCAGCGAGCAGCCCAGACAATGGCATCGCTACATCAACGCCTTACTTTTCGCCTATAGAGAAGTGCCGCAGGAGTCCACCGGCTTTTCTCCGTTCGAGCTGCTGTACGGAAGAACCATCCGAGGGCCGATGCACATCCTGAAAGAACTGTGGACGAAAGAAGTAGACACCCCAGAGGTGAAGAACAGTTATCAGTACGTGTTTGAGCTACGTGAGAAGCTGGAGCAGACTCTTGAGATAGCCAGAGAAACCTGAAGAAATCCCAGGACTGTGGAAAGCACTACTATGATCGTAGGGCTGTGAACAAGAAGTTCAAATCTGGCGACAAAGTGCTGGTGCTGTTACCTACCGATCATAATAAGTTGCTGATGCAGTGGAAAGGCCCGTACGAAGTGGAGACCGTGGTGGGAATCAACGACTACAAGGTGAAGGTCGGCCAGCATTCCAAGATATACCACGCCAACCTCCTTAAGCTGTACGTGGAAAGGCCATCAGAGACTTACACGCAGCAACAGCAGCTGAGATCGACGACAGCTTTGACAGCGAGGAACTGTTGGAACTGGGAGACTTCCACAGCAAAGAAGGCATCGATGATGTTAAGCTAGGACCAAGCTTGACGGAAGGTCAAGATAGAGCTCAAGGACCTTATGAGCGAGTTTCCCCAAAGCTTCAATGATGTCCCAGGCTCTACGACTTTGGTCGAACATGAAGTCCACCTCACTTCAAATATCCCTGTTCGATCCAAACCCTTCCCGATCCCTTTCAAGGCCCGTGAATCCTTGAAGGAAGACATCGATGAGATGCTGAAGATGGGCATCATCAGGGAGTCCAGTTTCCCCTACGCGTCCCCTGTCGTGGTCGTGAAGAAGAAGGACGGGAGCAACAGAGTACGCATCGACTACAGAAAGGTTAATAAGATCACCGTCTTCTACCCCGAGCCGATGCCTACCGCAGCAGACCTCTTCTGCCAATTATCGGGGAGTAAAATCTTCTCAAAGATTGACCTCAGCAAGGGTTATTGGCAAGTCCCCGTGCGTCAACAGGATATACCAAAGACTGCTTTTATAACTCCTGATGGGACGTACGAGTGCCTAAGGATGCCTTATGGCATGGTCAACAGCGGAGCTACCATGAAGAGAGGAATGAGGAAGGTGCTCAAAGGGATGGACAACGTCGTGTGTTACTGGGACGACCTGCATGCTAGTCCACACCCACACCTGGGAAGAACATCTGCAGACCTTGAGGGAGCTGTTTCACCGTCTAACAGAAGCCAACCTGACCGTGAGACCCAGCAAGTGCCTTCTGGGAGCTGACAACGTCGACTTCATCGGACGTTCGAGGAAGAGGGAGACAACGGAGGATGCTCTGACTCAAGGAAAGCCCACGAGATCACTGTTTTTGACCTTGGCCGATGACAACTGCAACGGACGAGGGCGTTGTTTCCTTGCGGATGAAAGAACATTGACTGTGTGGATGAGCTAAGAACATTGGTAATATCTAGACAGACTTGAAGATGAAAAACATTGACTGTGTAGATAAACTGTGAACATTGACAGTATCCAGAAAGACTTGCAGATGAGAAACATTGACTCTGTGTGAATGAACTGTGAACATTGACAGTATCCAGACGGCTGAAATAAGTTTTAATTCTAGACTTTGTTTGTGCATTACGTTTCAACGTTGTTGAAAGAAATTGGGTAAATTTCTTCTTGAGTGGGGGGTTATGTTACGTTGAAACGCGAAGGATAGTATGTCTGAAACGCGCACGATAGATCTAATCGTTTCGTTTTGCAAAGTATTCAATAATAGAGTGTATTTACCTTTGATTTGAGTTTGCGTTGTTGTTAGAAGAAGCTTTGTGTAGCGTTGGTAATTTTTTGTTAGTCGATATTATTGGAGAATACTCTAGATCTGCTTGTTTACTATCGATCAAAGTTTCGGGATATTTGAGAACATTCTGGGACAGAAAGAATGTTGTATGACGTAAGTCAGTGATGACGAAGTTTCATTGGATTGGTTGTAGTGCGTCATACTCGATCGTTCCACCGTGTTCTGGAGTAGAGAAAAACTATATATTCGATGCTCTGTTGTTGATAGTGTGTTGATAGTGAGTTGGAAAGTAAAAAGTTTGGAGTGAAAAGGCGATTGTATGCAGTTGTTGATGTGTGCTGAATAAAAGTGGAAAACTTCATACGACGACTCCGTGTCTTGTTGATGATTGAACGGGCTGTGTGGATAAACGAATCTGAGTTACACCTATCAGGAATTCAAGCATCGGGGCTGAATCAAATACTGATAGAAAAACACCAACATCGAATGAGTGTAACACTCTGTGCCTCATCTGATTTTTTGAACAACGCATACAGAATCTTATTTATTAACATATTCTTATTATCCCATCGACACGCCTATAGCCACACTCTTTGGAATCAGTCATGTGAATTCTACGTACACGTAAAGAACCAGATGATAGGCGATATTATTTGCCAGCCGCCTGGGCGTCGAATCTAGACATTAGCCACTTGGTAACGCATTTCCACAAAACATTTAGAAATTTGACAACTACCACCACCACTATCTCCACCACAATCACCAACACCTAACAATCTCTACCATCATCACCAACACCAACACCACAAGGAACACAGTAACAACAATACCTGTTGTTGATGTTGAGGGGGCGGTGTTCGTCTTCTTTGTTAATTTTGGGCTGCAGAAGAAATGCTCTGACCAGCCACACTTGGATGTAGAACGTCAGGATCGCAAACGCCGGTACACTGCACAGCAATCATTCGGTCAGTCAATACTGTATAACAATAATTCAATCAGTCAATACTGCCAAACAATTATTCAATCAGTCAATACTGTCTAACAATTCAATCAGTCAATGCTACATAACAACAATTCAATCAGGCAATACTGCACAGCAACCATTCGGTCAGTTAATACTGCACAACAACTATTCAATCCTTCAATACTGTACAACAACTATTCAGTAAGTCAATACTGCGTAACAATTCAATCAGTCAGTACTGCACACCAACTATTCAATCAGTCAGTACTGCACAATGTATGTATCAGTTTATAGTCCCCTCTCTTCCCGATAAGGATTTTCAGAGAGGAGACTCGTACTGCACAACAACTATTCAATAAGTCAATACTGCACAGCAATCATTTTTTCTGTTATCACTGCACAGAAAGTGAGATACCGTTCAATCAGTGAACACTATATAAAAGCCATTCAATCAGCTAACTTTGCACAGAAACCATTCAATCAGTTAACCCCATACGGCAATTCATCAGTTTATACTGCCCAAAAGCCATTCAAGTTGTTAACCCTATACAGCCACCATTCAAGCAGTCAACAACGCATCGCCAAAACTTTATCAATGTCACGTCCCGACTGCCTGAACAGCGGTTCGACAATGTAGTAGTAGTAGTAGTAGTAGTAGTGTAGGGACTAGATCATGGTGATCATTAAGCCTCACGGCATATTTAATGTCCCATCTTTAGCACATATATTTCAGGTCTGATATAAGCCGGCTCAAGACGCTCAACTACCAAAATCATATTTTATAGATTTTAAAATTTCTTGTTTATCAATAAGATTTTTGAAACTGTTTAAAGTTTTTGCCTGTTTAATATTTTGTGGAAGTTTGTTCCATAGAGGTGCAACTCTATTACTAAAGGTATGTTTTCGAAGATTAGTACGGCTATGCTTAATAAATAATTTGTTAACAGAGTTTCTTGTTATATCAAATTTGTTTAGTTCAAAAAATTTGTTAGTATCTAATTCATCAATATTATTTAAAATTTTATAAGCTTGTATTAGGTCTCCTCTCACTCTTCTGGCTTTTAGGCTTGGCAGACATAATGATTCCAGTCTGTCTCTGTAAGAAATATCTTTCAGTCCTGGAACCATTTTAGTTGCTCGTCTTTGTACACGCTCAATAGCAGCGGACTGTCTCTTTAATAAAGGGTACCAAATAATATTGCCATATTCTAGAAGAGGTCTAACCAAGGACTTGTAAAGTTGTACAAATGATGATCTATCTAGATACAAAAAACATCGCCGTATAATTCCGAGAGTTTTATTTGCCTTATTAATTACTTCACTAATGTGACAGTCAAAAGTTAACATAGAGTCAAATGTTATTCCTAAATCTTTTTCGCTATCACATTTAGTAACTAATACCTGTACATTGTTCACAGTCATGTAATAATCATTTTGGGGGTTGTTTTGCCTATGTGAAGGACCTTACATTTGGTAGTATTAAAATATAGTTGCCAGGTTTCTGTCCATTTCTGTAGTTCATTTATATCATTTTGTATAATTTGACTATCTTTTGGAGAACAATATAATTTTGTATCGTCTGCAAATATTTTACATGAACTTTGCACAGAATCTGGCAAGTCATTAATAAAAAGTATAAACAGTATTGGTCCCAGAATGCTACCTTGGGGAATACCGCTGAAAACTTCTTTTTTTAAATAGAATATTCATTACCAACTCTAGCTCTTTGTGTCCGGTCTGTCACAAAATTTCTTATCCACTGTATGATATTGCCAGATATACCATATTCTTCAATTTTTAGGAGTAATCTTTCGTGGGGGACAGAGTCGAACGCTTTCTGAAAGTCTAAATAAAGTATATCAATAGTATCTTTGTTATCTAACATTGGTGTAAAGTCTTCCATAACTTCCAAAAGTTGAGTAATACATGATCTATGTTTTCGAAAACCATGCTGGCAGTCAGAAAATAATTTATTGCTACCCATATAATTTACTATAACATCACGTAATATTCCCTCTAGTACCTTGCAAATTACACATGTAAGACTAACAGGGCGATAATTACTAGGTTCGCTTCTTGTGCCTTTTTTAAAAATAGCTATTACATTTGCTTCTTTCCAGTCATCTGGGACAATGCCTTCGCCAATAGATTTATTAAATAATTTACACAATGGAATAGAAAGTTCTTTATGCAACTCCATAAGTACTCTCGATGGTATACCATCAGATCCCTGGGCCTTATTAGGATCTAAATTTTTTAATTTATCTTCAACCAACTTAGGTGTTATGTCAACCTCCGTAATATTTATGCCATTGCTTCTACCTGATTTAGTAACAGACGGCATAGTATCTAGCTTCTCTCTTGTAAATACACTTGCAAAAAAATGATTCAATGTAACAGTTTTATCTTTATCTGTTACAGCGGTGTCACCACTACTAGTTGTTAATGGGCTAATACTACATTTTGACTGTAGTTTATTGTTAACATATTTCCAGAAGCTCTTAGCATTTGTTTTGCTACTTTTACACACTTTTTTTTTCATATTCTCGTTTGGCATTTTTGATAACTTTGTTGCAGTAGTTTCTTCCCACTATATATCGCTGGTAATCCATTCCCTCTTTAGTTGCTAAATATCGTTTGTATAGCATATGCTTCTTTTTTATACTTTTTAATGTTTTACTGTTCATCCATATGGGCTTGTTTTGATTTTGTTTTATTCTTACTTTAGGAATATGTGACTCCATGCATTTTAAAATTTAATTTCTTTCCAGCAATCATTTACACTTTTATTATCTAATACAGTCCAGTCTGTCATATTTATCTCCTCCCTCATTAAGTCATAACGTCCTCTTTTAAATTAAATTTGGTATCATTACCAGTTCTGTCCTTATTGTGTTTGCTTCTATCTATATACATAACAAACGACAATGCTTCATGATCACTTTTACCTATGGGGCATAAGTGGTTAATGTCAGAGATAAGTAATTCATCATTTACAATAACGAGGTCTAAAATGTTTGACTGCTGTCCAGCTCTGTGTCTAGTAGGCTGAGTTACCATTTGCGTCAAAAATGAGTCTCTAAGACACTCAACGAACCAAAAGTTTTCTTCTCCTGACCAAGCCCCATTCCAAGAAATATTAGGAAAGTTAAAATCTCCCATAATACATACATATTTAAAATTTGCCATATATTTAGACTGTAACAGGTCAAACAATTTTAGTTTATTTTCCTCTGTAGAATTTGGGCTTCTGTATATACATCCAATTAATATATTTTCTTCCTTTGGCTCATTTTTAAATGAGCACCAAACACTTTCCTCATAACCATAACTATCTAGTGCTGTAAATTCTTGTGCGTTTAAAGTTTATTTAATATATAACACAGTTCCTCTCTTTGGATGACTATTAACAAATGTATCATATCCTTTAATCTCATACTCCGCCATTGAAAGTTCTTTACACCTTTTCGGTACTGTTTCAGTTAATGCTATTATAGAAGGGTTTGATTCCTCTATTATTTTAAGAAGTTCATCTTTTTTATTTGTTAAACCATCTATATTTGTGTATAAGACTCCACATTCATTTTGTGGTATAATGAGTTGTGGTTTTTTGACATTTTTACTTTTCCCTCTCTTTGGATGACTATTAACAAATGTATCATATCCTTTAATCTCATACTCCGCCATTGAAAGTTCTTTACACCTTTTCGGTACTGTTTCAGTTAATGCTATTATAGAAGGGTTTGATTCCTCTATTATTTTAAGAAGTTCATCTTTTTTATTTGTTAAACCATCTATATTTGTGTATAAGACTCCACATTCATTTTGTGGTATAATGAGTTGTGGTTTTTTGACATTTTTACTTTTCCCTATCTTGGGCTGTACATGTTTAAAAGTATTTACATCCTGGTTATACTTATAATTTCATTTATCGCCTCCTACCTCGTGGTGACCAGGTCTGGACGACCATTTCACAAACACAATTTTCCCATTTCTCTGTCCAATGTCACGCTCACCATTTTCTATTCTTTGCTTCAGTTCAGCTCTCAACTGTTTGTTTTTTTCACGCTCAATAGGAGTGTAATCTTGATTTACATAGATCCTCTTTTCATTTGAAACCCCTTTATTCAGCAGATGGGCACTTCTGAGTATCTTCTGCTTAATCTCCTCACTCTTAACTCTAATTTTGATCAGTCTTGGTTTGTTGCCGCCAGCTCTGCCAAGTCTAGTGAGGTCACTTATTTCCTCTCCTTCCAGCTCTGGGCAGGTTTTAGTTAGCAAACTCTTCACTCTCTGCATCTCATCTTTCTTTTTTTCCTCTTGTTCTGTCCTGTTACTTTCTGGCAAGTTAACAATGATCAAATTTAGCTTCCTCTGCTCTCTTTCAAACTTTTCATCAAATGCCTCAGCTAGTTTTTTGTCCACCATTTTTTCTATTTTTTCATCAAGGCTACTGCCAGTGCAGCTTGCTTCCAGGTTCCCTAATTTCTGACTCATTTTTAGGACTAGCTTTGTTAACTCCTCCAACTGTGCCTCAACCTTACTTTTCTTTTCTCCCTTCTCAGAACGGCGAGTGTGGCACACAAACTGTACACTGTCATCTGAATGCTTCAAGAGCTGAAAGTTATTATCAGTAATCTTTGCACATTTTCTGTGTGCCCACTGTTTGCAGCAGAAGCATTCAAGCACCCCGTCATCATCTGTCTCTGCAGCTGAGTCACAGTAGTTGCACATATGGAACCCTGCTCTTGCTCCCCCTATTAGTTTTTCTAAATCTTCCATCCCTGATTCCAATTGACTACTTTTTCTCCCCACTCCGTTTTTTTCCACGCCCTTTAGGCCCCCTGTTTGTCATAACTTTGATTGTCTCTGTGTCCAAGCAATAACTCAAAATAATAAGCTAGTAATTCCTTCTATAATTATCATTAATTTATAATTTTTATTAATTTTATACACTTACAGGTCTACAAGTACACTTATTTTTCAATGAGTGCGCTTTCACACGTGACAAACCCAACACTTAAATATAATCTAAGACACCAAACCAGAAGTTGACGATACAATTTCTTTATTCCACTCACTCATTCACACTCAAAAGCTAACTCCCTTTTTCCCCTTCCCAACCCTTCCAACCCACAACCCACTAATATAACCCTGAACTATACATAAAACAATTAATCACTCAAAATAATAATGATAATCTAAATCAAAGTTGAAAATAAATAAATCGTCTACAAAAAATACAAAAGATTTACAACAATTCTGTTTGGTTCAGCTTGCTATGAACAAGGTAATAAATGCAAGTAATTGAATTTATTCTTTATACATTTAACCTTGTCCCACAATTATCATAATTACTTGAAAAGATTGTTATTATTTATAACTTAATGTTGTAATAGCTGGTAACAATTCTTTTCCACTACATAGAATCAACACAAGAAAACCCCCCCCCCCTTTTTTTTTTTTATATAAGAGCAAATTTATAGAAAATGTTCGAACTAGTAATTAATATTGCCTGGCGAAATAATTCCCCCAGACAAAATATATATTATTATTATTATTATTTTTTGGAGTAAATTTACGTCCCCGGACACATTAAGCGTATAGGGGACAGGAATACTTTTTTTTTTTTAAATTTAAATCAGTTTATAGTCCCCTCTCTTCCCGATAAGGATTTTCAGAGAGGAGACTCTGATTACATGCGGGAATACGAAAAAACGATGCTTAACGTCCTATTGCATGAGCGTTAAGGACGATCACCACGTCGCCACCCTGACAACAATTTTTTTTTTTTAAATCAGTTTATAGTCCCCTCTCTTCCCGATAAAGGATTTTCAGAACGAACGAACGAAAAACGATGCTTAACGTCCTACTGCATGAGCGTTAAGGACAATAAAATGTTATGTTATGTTATGTTATGTTTATCAGTTTATAGTCCCCTCCCTTCCCGTAAGGATTTTCAGAGAGGAGACTTTTACAATAAAATTATCATCGTTTCAAGTATTCTAATATTTCAAAGTCAAGTAACTATTCCTCAATCTTATTTTAATATACTTTAAACTGCTGAATTTTACAAGTTTTCACATGTAAATAAATACTTCTTTTACAAACATGTCCTTTAATTATTATATTAAATTGTTGTGTAAATACTGGGTGTGTGTGTGTGTGTTATTTTGCAAGTATAAACAGTTTTACATAAATACAAAGAACTCTATCCTGCGACACAAATAACCTTCCCGAATTTAAATGTCTAAAGTTGGAGGATGGTGTCGTCTGAGTTCCTCTTGCCACATCACCCAGACTTGGACATGGTACAGACAGCAATGCAATGGAAACTGGATTTTTGGTACATCTGCATCACATACAAAATATATAACCGTAAAGCAACCATATTACATTAAATTGTACAATCTCCTGTCTGACAGTAAGATTGTCTCCCTTGCACCACACGCATTCTCAACATTTCTTCTGTCATTCTTCGCTATATGACAGCGAATTCTCTCATGCTAACTTTCATGTATTTAATTTATAATTTATTTTAAAAAAAACCTTTTTACTCTCTCTTCTCTCTCTTTCTTGCTCTGGTATTTATGTATCAATTAAAAACGCATGAAACATAAAATTGAAACAAAGAAAATATAATCAATTATCCGTCCACACTCACATTCACCACCCAGCCCCCCGAACGATATGGCCAACTGAGAAATCGAAACAGGTGACTTACGATACCAGTGGTACTCCTCCGACCTGATGAAGACACGGACAGACAAACGCCGACACAGACACTCAGGCACGGTAAGACAGACAAGGTGAACACAGGCACATGGATGGCATAGGTGATGTCACAGGGCACTCGACATTGTACGTAGACAACTCAAGTTACGTCGCAAATATACAGCAGATATTTAAACCGACTTAGGCTTATAAAGTTCAAACAATTTGCACTCCCACAGCGCTCCTTCATAGACCTCCTCTATCACCCTATCCTCCTTTCTTGATGACAGTCTGCAAAGAAAACTTCTCAGAAACTGCCACTAACTGTCACCTTGAAAATCAGATCCACTTTATTTCTCTTTACACCGGTCCTGTCTACACATGTGATGTGAAAAAGCTCTCCTCCTGCTAAAACAGGTAGTGCACGGAGTTTTTATACGGCTATCTAGGAATGTTCCCGAATAGACTCATTTCAATTATAACTCGCTTCTAGAAACATTCGTGTTTCCAGCACGACTTTCACACATAGCAAATCACCTGGCAGCAATCAATCTTCTCATAACTATAGCCAACTAATGCTATCGACACTAGTACGTTCTAGCACGGGCATGATTCACACGCTGCTTTTATTAATTATAAACTTAATTAATTTATTTCGATTCTCTCCCCTTCCTACGGTAACCTTTTATTTCTATGTACAGGCTGATGAATAAATTATCTACATAGGCACACGACTGCAAACTGCGTAGCATGACAATCAACACTGCAGTACTTTTTATTTAAAGGAAGAATAGGTACTTCTTAAATCGCAATTTGCGCACGGCAAACTGTTCGCTTTAACCAAAAATCATCATCATCATCATCATCATCATCATCATCATCATCATCATCATCATCATCATCATCATCATCGTCACCATCGCCGTCGTAGTCATCATAATCATCGTCATCATCATCATAGCTGTTTGCACACGTACCTAAGAGTCTGCAAAATGGATGACGCAAAAGAGAGGAGCAGGTCAAGCTTGGCAAGAGCGTAAATTCCGGCGCATATTGGCAGCAAAATCATCAACACCACGTAGAAGATGATGATGTTACCTGTTACACACCATTCGACCAGTTGCCATGTACAGGGTGGTGGAAAAGTAATTCTGTATTAAAATTTGTTTATAACCTTTGGTGATTTGTGTTCATCCTTTAATAAATGATCTTATTTTTAAGTCGAAGAAAGAAAAGCAAATACTATGTACAGATCTAATAATATAATAATACAACAGTCAAAAATAACATTCATAGCCCTCCCCCCACCCACACCCACACCCAAAAAAAAATCCTTTTAACAGAGAACTTACACTTTGTATTCATAGTCTGTTCGTTTAAACTCGACAGCAAACTAGACTTAGATCTACATTTTGGAGCCCCACAACAAATAATCTTTCTATCCTATCCTATCCCATAACTCGGAGGTCGTAGGGGCACCACAGATGATCGTTTAACCAGCATACTCCATCTTTCCCTATCCTCAGCAACCCTGATTGTTTCGCTCACTGTCAAACCAGCCCATTCTCGAATGCTGGGCGGTCTTTGCAAGACCTGATGATCTGGTGACGTGGCCATACCATCGGAGTTTACGTTTTTTTTCACCACTGTGAGCAGGTCATCGTGTTGTCCAATGGCTTGTGTGATGGTCTGTCGGACTTCGTCGTTGGTGATGTGCTGGGTATAGGAAATGCCTAGAAGTCTTCTGTAGCACCTCATCTCCATGCTTTGTATTCTTCGTTGGAGATCTGCTGTGAAGGTCCATGTTTCGCAAGCATATAGGAAGATGGAGATGACAAGGGAGCGCAGCAGCCTTATCTTGTAATGCAGACTGATGGTCCTGTCTTTCCAAATTGGCTTCAACCTCGCCAGGGCAGCAGTTGTTTGTGCGATCCTGGAGAGGACTTCTTGTCGGGACTGTCACGTGGGGTTTATGGGTTACTGGGCTCTGCACAATGGAATGCTGTAACCTTCACGCTTTATTCGATGGGAACTGCTAGTTAGTCCCCCGCTGAATTACTTTAATAAATTTATTTGTTTAGCTCGGTCTGTGTTAAGGCTGGGATACAGAGATAGATAGAAAAATGGTAAAAGATCACTGTCACACTAGCTTTCACACGGCTATGAATCATATGTAGTCCAGCCACTTGGTAACAGTTAAAAATCACACATTTATTTCTTCTACCCTATTCAGGATCTTCGATGTGCTAATATACCTTAAAATGTCATAAGTCAATGCAAATAATTCGATCGCTGATAGTCTAGGCAGCTGTTATGTCTTCATCGGGCACTGGCTACTAGATTTCATGAAGATTGGACTACTGTGGTCCGTTTTACTACAGTTCTGAAGAGTGGACTACTGTGGTCCTTTTGCTATCAGTTTGGGTGCACTTCTTCCGTGTCACTTAACTGCAGTATGGTGTGTTTGAAGTCCTTTGTTGAGGTAGCTTCTGGTACACGATGTGTCGTCGTGTAGTTTGGTCCCTTGCCACGCTGTGGGGTCTTGCAGGGGGTTTTCCAGGGTTGCTCCCTCAGCCTTGTGCTGTAGGGGCTAAACAGCCAACTTGGTTTTCCTGTGGAGTTGGGCGCACGGGATAGCTCGCCTGCTCGTCTGCAATATAAGAGACGAAATTCTGCACAACCCTGAATAATCGGTTTGTGCAGAGCGTCTCACTGAAAGCCAAAGTAGCCCTCAGTGATAGCTCCACGTCTCTATACATAAGCGACGAACATTCTGCTACGTCCGCGGTCCACTGGAATCTCAACTCTACTTTCCTATACATACATAAATATCAATCGTGGCTAACTACACACACAGAATTAATAATAATATAAACATTCACTGGTACAGCCACTGGTCTGCAAACATACATATAGGTTCAACAACAGTGGTTCCGTCAGGTATACAACATGGCGGCGCAACCGGTCGTGTTTCGTCACGTGGTCACGCAAATTCGGATTAACAATTCACATCTATGCATGGCAAATTCTACAAACATAATTTCAACAATAATATAAATATATCACGATGAAACAGAAATATGTTCATTTACCTGTTTGACAAAGTCAGGCCTCGTGGCTACTTGATAGAATTCTAAGATTCTAAAGTCCTGTTTCCTGGTCTATGAGTGAAGATAGTTCTCTGCTCCGGTCTAGCTGTGTAGACTTCGGTGTCTTTCGTAGCACTGACTTAAGCTATGCTAGGTTTTGACCCAGTCAGAACCGGCTCTAACCGCTCTGCCTGCGTCTCATTGGTTAAAACTTTCAGATTCAAGGCACACAGTGCTGACGTCACTAACTGCCTGCGTCAAGCTCGCAGTGTGTGTACCTCCTATACTGTAATCGGCTGCTGTGTAATACACTAACTTTCTAAGGTTACAATGACTAAACAGGCTAAATAGTAAATAGGCAGAGTAAAACTAGTCATCTCGTCACAGGGACCCATTGTCTGATACAATGTCTCCTAAATATTTGAAGCTATGCACTGTGTTGAGGGATTGGCCTTGGACTTTGAAGTCCGTGTTGATGCCATTGGTGTTGTTGGTCATCATTTTGGTCTTCTCTGCACTTATTTCCATTCCATAGGCTCTGGAGGTGGTGTCAAGCCTCTGTACCAGCTGTTCAAGTTCTTGTTCCTCTCCAGCCAATCCATCAATGCAATCCGCAAAACAAAGGTTGGAGATTGCTCTTCCCCCTATGCTGACTGTGCCTTCGTGGTCTGCAAGGGCATCTGAAGGAAGATGTTGAAGAATGTTGGAGAGAGTAGGCATCCATGACGCACACTGATTGTTGTTCTGAACCAGTTTCCAATGGCGCTGTTGTGGAGGACTGCACTGGTAGCCTTGTCATACAGACTTTTGATGACTTCAATAATTTTAATTAAATCTTTGCAAATGTCAAACTCAAGCCCCTTAAAGCCCTGTCTGTGACTGAATAGGATAATCGTGTTTGGACGCTCAGACACTCTGCTAGGGCAAATTGCATTAGTCCTATTAGTTAGATGGATAAGAGTTATACGGCAACGATAGCATACTCTGGACCATCATTTCACATCATTTGCCAAACATACCCCACAGGATGTAGGCGATTTGGTATCCTGGCAGTCGCAAACTCCGAGCCTGTGGAAATGGAAGCACAAAAGGTTTGTCAAAATAGAATCAACCTTGTTGTATCAATTCGTACTTGTTGGAAGCGGAAAGTTTGTTGGCCAGTGCAATCAACCATTTATTATGATCATGGTCAGGTAGGCTACTTCCCCCTCTGGGGTGCCTTTTTTTTATAAACAGTATCCCCACTTTGTGAAAATGTAGTGCTTTAAATTACTACTGTTTCTGTCATTCTCATTTGTTCTGTCTCGATCCTAATCTGTTATATAAATTTACTATCTTCTATCTTCTTCGCTAGACCAGTCATCTAATTTTTATCTTGAACACTGTCCTAAAACTCTTCGTCTGTGTATGGGGTCTGTTGGGTCAGCTTGGGGATATTGGACGCTTTGCGCCAAATGGTCACTGAGGCTTTTCATGGTGTTATTATTTAGCAATTTAGGCATGTTATAGATATGTTTTGTTAATATTTTATAATGACATTTATATTTTTGTAAACGGGGGTTCGATAAATTAGAATACAACCCCCGTATGGGATGTCTTTATTGTAAAGTTACCGGCTGGTGGGGTGCTTTCAGTGTTACATTAAGGTTGTTTCCGCAGATCTGTTATACGGATCGGAGGTTAGTCCTCTTTCAACCAAGTTGTGGTCCTGATTCGCCTCTTTGCAGTCCGCTGGACCCTATAAACAATGGCTAACTAACTAACTCAGTAGGCTACTTGCAATTGTTGATTTTAATGTCTTTTTCACCGAAATGATAAGAAAGAAATGGCATCAGCACAAATAATCATAAAAATATCTGATCAATCTAGTAGTGATCACAGAATCTGACCAATGAAGAATCAACAATCGTTTTCGCTATCCTATCCTTTCCTATCTCGTAACTCGGAGGTCGTAGGGGCACCACAGATGATCGTTTAACCAGCGTACTCCATCTTTCCCTGTCCTCAGCAACCCTGATTGTTTCGCTCAGTGTCAAACCAGTCCATTCTCGAATGCTGTCCTCCCACCTCTTTTTCGGTCTCCCTCTTCTCCTACCTCCTTGCACTGTGCCTTGCAGGATGGTCTTTGCAAGACCTGATGATCTGGTGACGTGGCCATACCATCGGAGTTTCCATTTTTTCAACACTGTGAGCAGGTCTCTACACTACTACCGCTCTACAAGATCTCTCAAATTCTCACTCCGTCTATGTAAAAGAAGTCTCTAAGTTCACCGCATGGTGCAATGAAAACTATCTCAACCTGAATGTAAAGAAGACAAAAGAACTTATAATAGATTTCAGAAGAACCCCGTTTCCATACCAGACTTGGAGATAGGGGGAGAAAGGGTGGAAAGAGTCAATGAGTACAAATACTTAGGCACCATTGTAGACAATAAACTCAATTTTAATTCCAACACAGCAAGCATACACAAGAAATGTCAATCCAGAATATATTGCCTTCAGAAGCTTCGCTTCCTCAATGTCAGTCGTCTAGTGTTAACCAACTTTTACCGATGTTTTGTTCAGTCTGTTGTGACCTTTGGCTTCATTTGTTGGTATGGAGGGTTGAGTGAGAAACACAAGAACGTATTGAACAGGATTGTACACGTCTGTGCGAAAGTGACGGGTGAAAGGCAGGATGAATTGTGTGTGTTGTACGAACGTCAGGTTGAGCGAAAGGCGTATCAGATTGCGAGTGACTCGAGCCATGTTCTGGCTACACACTATGAACTCATGCCGTCAGGGAGCAGACATCGAATGCCAAAAATGTCCACAGTGAGAGCAAGAAAGAGTTTTGTGCCCAATTCCATTCATGTTATGAATATGTTGCGAGCTTGTAGGATTGTAGGAATGAGTGTTCATGATCTATGTACAATTGTGTTTATTGTAAGATATGTTTGTTTTTTTCCTTATGCAATGTTTAAGTGATATTTGGAACGTATCCTAGTTAATAATGTTTGCTCCTAGTTACTATGGGTGTGTGTATGTGTGTGTGTGTTAATGTGTGTGTGTGTGAAGGATGAGAAGGTATTTTGGAATAAACGTTGTGATAATATGCAGTGAGAAAGGTAATATCTAGTCTATGTATCTTAGAGAAATGACATGTTTAATGTTGGAATAAATGTGATAGTAAGTGTGCTGTGCGAAAGGCAATATTTAGTCTATGTATCTTAGAGAAATGACATGTTCAATGCTGGAATAAATGTGAGAGTAAATGTGCTGTGCGAGAACTTGAAAGTAATGTCCAGTCTATGTACCGTGTAAGTAGTAAGGAAATGAATATGTTGTGTTATATAATTATGTATGCATAATAGGCTAATACGTTTCTTAGTTCTTGTCCATGTACTCTTAATTTTTTATGTCGGATTGCAGACCATGCATTGAATTTCTCAGTTTGAGATCAATAAAGTTATATTGTATTATAATGTATTGTATTGTAGGTCATCGTGTTGTCCAATGGCTTGTGTGATAGTCTGGTTTTTGCTAAACTAATATAAACATCAAAACTACTGAAACGCTGTACTTGTATGTTTTCCACTCAATCAAAATGCCCAAACTGAATTAATCTTAGCCTACTTTAGTAAAAAAAAAAAAAAAAGAAAAAAAAAGAGCTTGCCATTATTCTTTAGTTACATTACATGGTTATTGCTTTAGGTCCAGCGGATTCTTCCGAGCCAAATCAGGACCAGAGAAGTGAAAGAGAACTCACCCCTGATCCGCTTAAAAGATCTGCCGAAACAACCCTAGTGGTAACACTAAAGGCAATCTACCAGCCGGTCAGTTTACAATAAAGACATCCAACGCAGGGGATGCTGAGGCTATACTCTAATTTATCGAACCCCCGTTTCCAAAAACAAAATAGGATACAAACAATATACAATATCAACAAAACACATGCATATAAAATGCCTACATTGCCAAATAATAACATCATAGGAAGCCCCAGTCACCATTTTACAGTAAACATCCAATATTCCCAAGCTGATCCAACAGACCTCACACACAAATGAGGAGTTTTGTCCCGGAAGTTTTCAAGAAAAAAGGTAGGTGACTGGTCTAGCGAAGACGAAGATAGTATAGTAGATTGATAGAACAGAGTAGGAATGAGAAAGAACAAAGGAGAAAGACAGTGACAGTGGGAATTTAAAGCACAAAATTTCCAGGAAAAGGGGATACTATTTATACTGAAACTCCCGGCACCCCCACGGGGGGATATTCTTTAGTTGTCATTATACATTAACCAGTCAAAGTATGGAAAGCATCCAGGCTCATCTTTGACCTTCTCAATGTTTGTCCCTTAAGTTAGGTTCACATGTGCACAATCTGGTTTATCACGATCTAAACATTGTGATAATTAAGGCCGCGTTTTATCCCTTGACTGAGATTGATGACTTCGCTTGTCATTTAAAAAAAGTGTGACGATGCATGCCTATGATGAGTGTGCTCGTCATTTTCTCCCCTCGGTATTGATAACCAGCCAGCAACACAACTACACACCATTTTAACGGCTCAGAACATTAATGAGCGGTTTAACATTCACACATTAAGTATGGAGACCCTTTTCAATAGCGGATACCCATCAGCCACCAGTTTTATCCAGTTATTTCTAGTACTGTTCAAGCTAAAGAATGTTGTACACTTTTACAATCGTGAGCCGGATTCGTCTTGCAAAAGTAATAGTTGTACTCAGTGCTATTTCCCCTTTAGCGGCGAAAGAATTGTTTTGAGGATACTCAAAAGAAAATGCCCAGATGACATTCCCCAGCAAACCAGCCCGATCGGGGCCCCACTCGGGCCGCATAGGGCAATCCCGACTTTTGTCGGGTTTTAGTAGGGACCCACATAGCCCTACAAAAACCCGATGCGTAGCGGATTCACAGTAGTCTCCTCTCTGAAAATCCTTATCGGGAAGAGAGGGGACTATAAACTGATTAAAAAAAAAAAAAAAAAAAAAAGAGTCAAGAAATGTGGATGCCTAACGATTTGCCCTCCCGTCTGCCGCCCGATTCTGCCCCACCACAAAGCCACGCTGCGCACACGCTAACATAGGCTTACTCTCGCTTCTCATTGGCTAAACTGTCTGGAATGTTTCGTCTGCTTCACATATGCTGCGGCGTACGTATGTGAAAAAATATTTATACAAAATCAATTCAGCAAGATATCATTATTTAATTGTGCTTATAATTCTTAATTTTTATCATACAATATGTAAAATATTGTTAAAGTGTTTCTTTTAACTATTGTATTTATTTATACATTATAAGCCAAGGGTAAATTTCCGTACCCATTACTGCTGGTCTTTTCCGGTTGTACTTAGGCGCCAATTTTCTACAGTTGCATGTGCTCGGATATTGTGTTTGCCTGCGAAAACCTATTCCGCTGTGGTTGTTTTTTGGGCCTTTGCCTTTCGTTTATGTATTTACACACGATTTCGATAGCGACGAAGATCACGTTAATATAGGCTATATCGTTATCGAAATGGTGTGTATAGTGTTAAGTGGGGACACACCAAGGACTTCCGAAAACAAAAACGCCTGTGCCGACAGTCCCTATTAACACCAGACATCTCAATTCTTTCTTCATGCAATCACATATCATAAACAATATGTGGGATATGATTTTAGGGTAAATCAGCATTGGCCAGGGATGGGGCATTATCGGGGTTGTTTCTGGTTTAAGTTGGGTTACAATAGTGTTGGTGTTGGGTATCCTGACATATGCCCGATCTTTGCCGGAATCGGGTTACCGTTCGGCAAAGGTTGGGTTACGGTCGGGTAAGTTTTGGGTACCCCGACGATCGCCCAGTCTTTATCGAAAGTCGGGCTACTGTTTGGCGAACGTGGGGTTACGATCGGGTAAGTTTCGGGTAACCCGACGATCGCCCGATCTTTGCCCGAATCGGGCCCGAGTCCATTTGCCCGATCGGGCCCCGATCGGTATCCCGATCCGGGCCCCCGAAATTGTGGTTAGCTGGGTCCCAACAACAACTACAAACGAAACAAAACAAACAGCAACAGCAACTTACAACTCGCTCTGAAGTGCTTTGCGATCCTACAAGAAATTCCTGTTTTTGCCCTTTGTAGATTTTGCTCATGTTGAACCTGCCAAAGAGATGGAGCACCTTAGAGATCTATATGCCTTGGCATGTCTTTGATAATAATAATAGCCCCAATCGAGATAATGACTATGAAAAAGGTTTTGAAATAATTTTAAAATGTATAATAAATTCTCTCAAGCAGCCATTATGGAACAAGCCAAGTTGCATTATACATCAAGAAAGGTAATTATCCTGCTCTAGTTGAAACCTTTTTTTAAAGCAATTCTCTCAGTCGGCCCCAGCAGCTGGGGAGTTTGTAATTTGCGACTGGTTTGTTCCTAATGTGAACTTCTCAATGATGTCTTTATGACTAAGCATGTAGGATATATAGACAGCACTGTAGTCTAAGCATTCAAGGCCAAACCTCCTCTAATGAGGCCTTTTGGTAAAGGTTGATACGTTTATGGAGAACCAGGTTTTATTGGTAACTGGAAAAAAAAGTCACAGGAAAAAAGTCACAGAATAAAAGTCACAGAATAAAAGTCACAGAAAAAAGTCAGAGGAAAAAAAGTCACAGAATAAAAGAGCTCCCTCTCTCCCACTCTCTCATGTTATGGGTGTAGAAACGTTATCAAGCAGAACACAATCTTTTACTGATTGTCTGGAATCTATGACACTGACTTTTATTTACATTGGCAGTTTGTTTTTGGGCTGTTATCCTGCTCAGTTGAAAAAAAATCTTTTACTAATTGTCTGGAATCTATGACATTGACTTGTATTTTATTTATTTATTTTTAATTATTGTTGTTAGTTTGATTAAATTTCCATTTTTTATATAGAAAATATTGATTTGTCACTTTCACCTGTTAAAAATCCTATTGTTTGTCGTAGTATGAATATCATATAGAGATTTAACTATTAATTTACTGTCCATGTCTTAAAAATAAAGCAAAACCTGACTTTCATTTAAATCTTGTAAACCTTGTTTAATGGTTGTGATTTAAATGCCTTATTTAATATTACAGTAATAATTTTAAACACACTTTTTTTTAAAATTCATTCTTAAGTAACACAATTGGGAAAAAACATTCTTAGTTTTAAAAACATGATTTCCTAAATAAAGATGGTAGTAAAAGCCAGTAGAATATGACACCTTGTTTAGTGGGTATGTCGCACTGTTTGTACACCTCTTACAGCAGTATAATGACCGTTCTTTATGTTTAATACCTACCTTGGCTTATGTTATTCTTTGCTCTTGAATGGCTGCTGTACGGTGCTAGCCTTTTGGAGAGAATTTAACATATATAAATTGTGTGTGTGTGTGTGCGTGTGGGTGTGTGTGTGTGTGTGCGTATGTGTGTGTGTGTGTGAACGCAGCCTACCTGTAACTGTTGACGAACAAAATGATGTAGACGACAGACGACAATAGTCCTGCGCCCACCGAAATCGCGGTAATGGCTGGCACAAGAAAAATATCGCTTGTTATTAAGGCTTTTTAAGCATTTGAGCTCACACACACACTCGCACACACACACACACACACACACACACACACACACACACACACACACACACACACACACATATATATATATATATATATATATATATATATATATATATATATATATATAATATATATATATATATATATATATATATATATATATTTATTTATTTATTTATTTATTTTAAAGGGACCCACTTTGACCACGCCCCATCGACAGATCCTTTTAACATTCACAGTGAATATTGCACCCCTGAAAAAAATTAGTTTACAGCCCCCCAAATTTTTTTTTTCGAAAGTATAGTTTGTTTGACTTTTATTAATGCATTCCGTAGTTTTTGTGCCTATCCTATCCTATCCTGTCCCGTAACCCGAAGGTCGTAGGGGCACCACAGATGATCCTTTAACCAGCATACTCCATCTTTCTCTGTCCTCAGCAGCCCTGATGGCTTCGCTCAGTGTCAAACCAGTCCATTCTCGAATGTTGTCCTCCCACCTCTTTTTCGGTCTCCCTCTTCTTCTACCTCCTTGCACTGTGCCTTGTAGAATAGTCTTCGCAAGGCCTGATGATCTGGTGACGTGGCCATACCATCGGAGTTTCCGTTTCTTCACCACTGTGAGCAGGTCATCGTGTTGTCCAATGGCTTGTGTGATGGTCTGTCGGACTTCGTCGTTGATGATGTGTTGGGTGTAGGAAATGCCCAGAAGTCTTCTGTAGCACCTCATCTCCATGCTTTGTATTCTTCGTTGGAGATCTGCTGTGAGGGTCCATGCTTCGCAAGCATATACGAAGATGGAGATGACAAGGGAGCGCAGCAGTCTTACTTTGGAATGTAGACTGATGGTCCTGTCTTTCCAAATGGGCTTCAACCTTGTCGGGCCAGCAGTTGTTTGTGCGATCCTGGAGAGGACTTCCTGTCGGGACCCATTGTCTGATACAATGGCTCCTAAATATTTGAAGCTATGCACTGTGTTGAGGGATTGGCCTTGGACTTTGATGTCCGTGTTGATGCCATTGGTGTTGTTGGTCATCATTTTGGTCTTCTCTGCACTTATTTCCATTCCATAAACTCTGGAGGTGGTGTCAAGCCTCTGTACCAGCTGTTCAAAGTTCCTCTCCAGCCAGTCCATCAATGTCATCTGCAAAACGAAGATTGGAGATTGCTCTACCCCCTATGCTGACTGTGCCTTCATGATCTGCAAGAGCATCTGACATGATGCGCTCTAGGAAGATGTTAAAGAGTGTTGGAGAGAGTAGGCATCCTTGACGCACACCGATTGTTGTTCTGAACCAGTTCCCGATGGCGCTGTTGTGGAGGACTGCACTGGTAGCCTTGTCATACAGGCTTTTGATGACTTCAATAATTTTAGGGCTGATGTTGTACACTTTCATTGTTGCCCATAGAGCTGCATGCCAGACTCGGTCAAACGCCTTCTTGAAGTCTATGAACACATGATATAGATGTTGTTGGTGCTGTAGGTATTTCTCACAGATTATTCTGAGGTTGAAAATCTGCTCAGTGGTACTTCGCCCTGCCCTGAATCCTGCTTGTTCTTCAGCTATCATTTGTTCAGCTTGAGGTTTCAACCTGTTGAGTATAATTTTCAGGAGGACCTTGCTGGGATGGCTGATGAGTCTGATGGTGCGGTAATTTTCACACTCCTGAAGGTTACCTTTTTTTGGGAAGAGTGATGACAAGCGACTGGGTCCATAGTATAGGCCACTCCCCACTCTGCCAGATCTTGTTACAGATAATGGTGAGGGCATCAATCATTGCTTCTCTTCCTGCTTGTAGCAGTTCCGCGGGTATGTTGTCCACTCCCGCTGACTTCCATTTCTTTAGCGATTGCACTGCTGCCTCAACTTCTTCCCGGAGAATTGGGAGGATTTCTTCTTCTTCTCTGTTCTCGGGACATGCTAGAACTGATGGGTCTCCATTTGGTGTATGGTTGTAAAGTTCAGAGCAGTACTCTGTCCATCTGTCCAAGACTTCTTGTTCTTCAGACTTCTATAAGGCATATGCAATAGAGTGACTGTTTATGCTAAAATTTTGTTGTGCAATTCTTATCAAACATACTGTATTAAAGATTGATCTATACGTACCTTTTTATATTACATTTCTTTATCCCTATTTTATCAGACATGTTTATAATTACTTTTTCTGTATAATTATATTAGTGATTAGTTTTCATTATCAAATACGGAAAATACGTGGTTTAAAATATTATTCTTAGTTTTGATTGGCTGAACTAGTCGAATATGGAAAATCATATTGACCGATTTCATTTATAATAATATAATAAGTTTTCTGTATTTTTCATAATTGTAAAGCAGAGATTATTTTTTCATGAACATAATTCTGATTTTGGAAATATTATCAGAGATGAAGTTGTCAGTTTTTTCATAGCCTTAGTGCTCGCAGCGTCTCAGTCAGTCAGCCAGTCAGTTTTGTCAGCCTGTGTGTATCATAGGGTGTGATAGCTTTGAAGTTATTTATTGTTACTTTTTCAAGTTCAAGTTTGTGTTATATTCTTTGGACCTGTTTCACACTGAATCGGTACGTTGAATATTTTCTTTTTTTTGAATATTGCATTGATTGTGAACTTCGCATTTGTTTTTTGGTTTCATATTTATATCACGTTTGTAAATATATTTCTATATCTTTTGGTGAACTCGACTTGCTTCGAAATATATTTTCGGGAATATGTAGTGATTTGAAGAAAATGATTTTCATAAGTCATCATTATTCTAAATTGTAATGTATTAATTCTTTTTGTATAACATTTATCATGTTTGATATATTATCGATATAATTTATTATTGATGATGATGATGATGATGATGATGATGATGATGATGATGATGATGATGATGATGATGATGATGATGATGTATTTTCATCATGTAGTAAAACGTCGAGTTTATTAATTAAGCCATTATTTATTATAACCTTCAACAGTTTAACCCATTTAATTATTTTCTTTTTGGTACATTTTACATATAACTTATAATTGTGAACTCTAATTTTGAGTCACCGGAAGTGACCCCGGAAGTGACCTACCGGATGTTTTGATTATTACATTATATAATCATCATGTGTGTTTATAGTTCTCATATATTGTTTACAATTGATTATGTTGTTTAATATTTTGTTTAATACTTTTATAAACATTTAAAGATTAGAGACCGATATTTATGAGACCCATTATTTGTTTTCAGGGTCGACTCTTTCACTATCTGGCCTCTTTCACTAAGAAATAAATTCCTTGCCTGAACTTACACCAAACGCCTGGTCTTCGTGGACATATGAAACCCACTTGTGTGTGTGAATGACATCTCTTTATACCACCACACCCACACACCCTTTTACACATATGCCAGACTTGCTTTGGATCGTGGAGACTTTGGGCTGTAACACTTGTTAGCCGCTTCACAGTCTGGTAGGCCCTCTTGCTGTTGTTCTTGTTCAGACTGTTCTCTATTTCCTGGCATTGATCTTCTATCCAGTTCTCCTTTGCTGTGCGCATGCCTTTTCGGATGTCATTGTTGATTTTTCGGTAGACGACAGCTCCCTGTGAGGTGTTCTTTTTCTTTTTTTATCTCTTTTCGTTTATCACACAGATCCAAAAGTTCAGGTGTGATCCACGGCTTCTTCTTTGGTCGGTGCTTGCCAAGGATCTCAGTGGCGGCATCTGTCACAGCTGAGTTGAAGGTGGTGGTCATGGTGTTGACATCTACTTCACCAGCCCCCAAAATGAGCAGTGGTGCAAATTTCCCTCCAATTGTGGCCTGAAATAGTTCTGCCACCTCCGGGTCTTGCAGTTTGTCCAGGTAGAACTTCAGTCTATTGCACTTTGCTGTATTTACTCTCTTTAAGTGGAGCCGGAAAGACATCATCACGAGATCGTGGTCACTTCCAATGTCTGCTCCTGGAAAAGTGCGTGTCCTGCCAATGTTGAAGCTTGATCTGAAGCGTTTCTTGACCATGATGTAGTCTATTTGGTTGTGATGCTCTCCGCCGGGACTGTGCCATGTCCATCGTCTGGAGTTTTTGTGGAGACCAAGCGTGTTTGCCAGTACCAGATTGTTGTATCTGGCAAACTCCAAGAGTCTCAGACCCTTGTTATTTGTCTCGTTGTTGCAGTGGAGTCCACGTGTGTCTCCCCAGTTGTGGTGTGCATCTTGGCCAACCTTGGCATTCCAGTCGCCTTGCACTATGACTATGTCCTTCTTCGGCACTTGGTCAAGGACCGCCTGTAGATTTTCATAAAAATCCTCCACTTCGCTGTCGTCATAGTCTGATGTTGGGGCATAGGCCTGGATGATGGTGATGTTGAAAGGGGCTGCTCTCAGGCGGATGGTAATGAGTCTACTGGAGACTGGGCGGCAACCCATGACGTGTGCCTATTAATAACATTCTGGAGCTAAAAAAATAGCAGCTACCGAAGCAGATAACAATTTTCCCGTAAGGTTTTTGATTTTAGGTTGATAAACCAGACCTCACTTTATCTCAGACACCAAAGATTCACATTCTTTTAACCGCCTGGTCCACACAGAAATAGAGTCAACGGTCACACGGCTGTCCCGTTTAAAAATACCAGGGGAAATAACTCCCTTTCAGAACCGAAACTGAACATTCAAAGATTAGCGGTTAGTTTGAGCCGCTTTATCATCGGTTAATGTAAAAGCAATGTGAATTGTATAGTAAACCCCTTTTTTGCCAAAAGTTAAGAAAGTCTCCGAACTGGGGCCTTTTTATACACGCACACAAATC
This sequence comes from Oncomelania hupensis, assembly GCA_036898135.1. Taxonomy (NCBI): domain Eukaryota; kingdom Metazoa; phylum Mollusca; class Gastropoda; order Littorinimorpha; family Pomatiopsidae; genus Oncomelania; species Oncomelania hupensis. Next base: position 156,268,723 of record CM072511.1, read on the forward strand.
GTACCTATCCTATCCTATCCCGTATTTCAAAAGTCGTTGGGGCACCACAGATGATCGTTTAAACAGCGTACGCCATCTCTCTCTGTCCTCATCAACCCTCATGGCTTCACTCAGTGTCCTCTTACCTCTTCTTCTGTCTTTCTCTTCTTCTGCCTCATTGCACCGTGATATGCAGGAAGGTCTTTGCAAGGACTGATGATCTGGGGACGTGGCCATACCCTCGGAGTTTCCGTTTCTTCGCCACTTTGAGCATGTCATCGTGTTGTCCAATGGCTTGTGTGATGGCCTGTCGGACTTCATCGTTGGTGTTGTGCTGTGTATAAAAATGCCCAGAAGTCTTCTGTAGAACCTCATCTCCATGCTTTGTATTCTTCATAGTAGGTCTGCTGTGAGGGTCCATGTTTTGCAAGCGTGTAGGAAGATGGAGGTGACAAGGGAGCATTCCATAGGCTCTGGAGGTGGTGTCAAGCCTCTTTACCAGCTGTTCAAGTTCTTGTTCCTTTCCAGCCAATCCGTCATTGTCATCCGCAAAGCGGAGGTTGGAGAGTGCTCTACCCCGCACACATACACAAACTGGCTGTTCAGGCTTATGTGCAAAGAACAGCCTACGATTTAGCAACGGATATGAATGCCAATCTCTTTGCTATTGGTCAAACTTTGTCACCACTCGATCATCATACAAAGCCTACGTGCAAGGTTGCTGTCACGGGAGCCCCGTTTCCATTGCATTTGAGATTTTGCTTGTTTATTCAGTTAGACTTAGAAGGTTACAGTTAGTCTCTAGCAGACGACAGAAATGATCATGCGTGACACAGTTGTAGCCTGACGCCCGCATAGCAGTGACATCATCGCAGCTGACGGTAGAAGGCTTTGAATTTTATACCCACTTAGATGGTTCAGTCAATCCGAACACAGCACCGTTAGGTAGAACCAGTTCTGACTGGGTAGGCCAAGGCTATGTAGAGAGTCATTTGTGTTGAGAGCTTAAGGCAGTACACAGCTACTTCCTAGCAGAAATCTCTCCACTGATAGACCAGGGAAGCAGTGCTTATTGAATATTCGAATTCAATCAAGTAGCCACAGCCTGACATTGTCAAACAGGTAAATGAACATACTTCTCTTTCATCGTGATGTATTTATATTATTTTTGAATTACGTTTGTGGAATTTGCTATGCATAGTATTAAATTGTTAGTCCCACTTTGCCTGAACACGTGGCGAATCCGACCACGAGGCGACCGGTCGATGCCATGTTGAAAGATGTACGGAACCACTGTTGTTTAACCTATATGTATGCTTGCAGACCAGTGGCTGTACCCGAAAATGTTTATAATATTATTAATTCTTTATGTGTATAGTTAGCCACGATTTACATTTATATATATGGAAATTAGAGTGGAGATTCCAGTGGACCACCGACTTAGCAGAATGTTCGTCGCTTATGTATAGAGATGTGGAGTTATCACTGAGGGCTACTTTGGCTTTCAGTGAGACGCTCTGCACAGACCTATTATACAGGGTTGTGTAGAATTTCGTCTCATATGTTACAGATGAGCAGGTGGTATATCGTGAGCCCAACTCAGCAAACGACAACAACCACGTCGACTCGTATAGTTGGCTGCCGAGGCATCTACAGCATTGTGCGCAGATAGCCCACCCGTCGAATAGAAGCAACGACAACACAGCATGTAGTAGAAGCGACCTCAACGCAGCGCTTCAACCCCACAGTTAATTGCAACAAGAAACCGTGCACTAAAACTCTGTATAAACAAGACCACAGTGGTCCACTCTTCATGAACGCTAGTAGCCAGTGCCCGATGAAGAAAGAGTAGCTGCCTAGATTATCAGCGATCGAACCATTCGCATTGACAATTGAACTTTTAAGTTAGATTCGTACTTCGAAGATCGTGTATAGAGTAGAGAAAATAAATGTGTTATTTTTACTGTTATCAAGTGGCTGGACTACATATGATTCATAGCCGTTTGAAAGATAGTGTGACAGTGATCTTTTACCATTTTTCTATCTATCTCTGTACCCCAGCCTTAACACAGACCGAGCTAAACAAATAAATGTATTAAGGTAATTCACCGGGTGTCTCACTAGCGGTCCCCATAGAATAAGGCGAGAGGGTTACAGCATTCCATTGTGCAGAGCCCAGCAACAATAAAACCCCACGTCACAGTTGCACTGACACACTCGTGTACCCACACTCGCACCAACACACTCCTGGACACACATTGTATTAACGTCTGCCTACAACTAGATTTAAATACGATCGTACCGTCAAAAATGTCCAGGCCTCCTTTGAGAGTGACGTTGAACTCGATCGTGAAATCATCCAACAGGTGATCCATCGATCGGTGAAGTAGTATGCTAAGCGCAGCCCACGTTAGTCCCATCTATAACATCATCAACATCATCATCATCATCATCATCTTCATCATCATAATCATCATCATCATCATCATCATTATTATGTAGATACACGCACACACACACACACACATAGACACACACAAACACACATATATACATATATATATATATATATATATATAGAGAGAGAGAGAGAGATAGAGATAGATAGATAGATAGATAGATAGATAGATAGATAGATAGATAGATAGATAGATAGATAGATAGATAGATAGATAGATAGATAGATAGATAGATAGATAGATAGATAGATAGATTGATTGATTGATTGATTGATTGATTGATTGATTGATTGATAGATAGATAGATAGATAGATATATCTATATAGATATCTCTCTCTCTCTCTCTCTCTCTCTCTCTCTCTCTCTCTCTCTCTCTCTCTCTCTCTCTATAAGGTGGGCCAATAAAATATTACCACTTTTTAATTGTAGGCTATATAAGTTTGTACAATGAGAATGTTTTCGAAAATTTTCTTCACAGAAATGTGACGGAAGCACCAAATTATCGTTTGATACCAAAGGTTTCCCATTTTTTCACTCGTACTGTACACAGTTTAATAATTGATGATATGCTCAATCCACGCTCCTCTTCTCTGGATTACAGTTGCAACACGCACATTGAAGTTTGTGATGACATTGCCACACATATCAAGTGGGATTCTCCGAATTTCCTGACGGATGTTGGTCTTCAGGACCCAATGGTCTGTGGGTTGTTGTAGTACACTCTCTCCTTCATGTTCCCCCATAGGAAGTAGTCTGCGGTTTTTTGAATGATTGATTGATTGTTGCTTTAGGTCCAGCGGACTCTTCCGAGCCAAATCAGGACCGGACAACCCCCAATCCGCATAAAAGATCTGCCGAAACAACCCTAGTGGGAAAATTGAATGCCCTCCACCGGCCAGTCACTTTACAATAAAGACATCCCACGCAGGGGACGGCTGAGGCTTTACCCCAACTACTCGAACCCCCGGTTACAAAAACAAAATAGAATACAAACATCATTATAAATCATCAACAAAACACATACATATAAAATGCCTATAGTGCTAAATAATACAATCATAGGAAGCCCTAGTGACCACCCGGCAGAAAGCGTCCAACACTCCCAAGCTGATCCAACAGACCTCATACACAAACAAGGAGTCTTGTCCAGGAAGAGTTTTCAAGAAAAAAGGTAGGTCATTGATCTAGCGAAGAAGAAGATAGTATAGCAGAGTGATAGGACAGATCAGGAATGGGAAAGAGCAAATGAGGAAGACAGCGACAGTGGGAATTTAAAGCACTAAATTTCCAGAAAGTGGGGATACTATTTATACTGAAACCCCCGACACTCCAACGGGGAGGGGCCGGGTAGCTCAGTTGGTAAGAGCGTCTTGCTAGTAACCGAATCCCGGATTGGTCAAAGTGTGATCATATTATTTTCCCTTTACCAACAACTGGCCCGCTGGTGTCAGTATAAATCGGTCCAGTAGTCACCTATATGCGAAAGTGTCGTGTGACTATAATCTACAAAACAAACAAACAACTCCAACGGGAAGGGGGGGGGGGAACTGTTGCCGCAGTGAGTCAGTCATGCTTACAAAGGCAAGACAGGTTTTCAACTGGGGCTTTCACTTTTCCCTTTATAGGTTAGAACAATCTACAGTGGCAAGATTGCTCATGACCCCAACGGGTAGTAGTCTGCGGGGGAAAGATCGGGGGAGTAGGCAGGTCATGAGTTGTCTGTGCGCCATGAGATAAGCCTATCTCCAGGCAGGAAAGAATTGTTTGAGGAAATCCGGTGAAAAAATCGATTATGTTTGGTATGAAATGATAATTTGGACATTTTTGTGAATAAAATTTTCGAGAAAACGTTCTCATTCAAAACACTTATTTACGATTAAAAAGTGCCATTTTATTGGCCCACTCTGTCTATCTATCTATCTATCTATCTATCTATCTATCTATCTATCTATCTATCTATCTATCTATCTATATCTATCTATCTATCTATCTATCTATCTATCTATCTATCTATCTATCTATCTATCTATCTATCTATCTATCTATCTATCTATCTATCTATCTATCTATCTATCTATCTATCTATCTATCTATCTATCTATCTATCTATCTATCTATCTATCTATCTATCTATCTATCTATCTATCTATCTATCTATCTATCTATCTATCTATCTATCTATCTATCTATCTATCTATCTATCTATCTATCTATCTATCTATCTATCTATCTATCTATCTATCTATCTATCTATCTATCTATCTATCTATCTATCTATCTATCTATCTATCTATCTATCTATCTATCTATCTATCTATCTATCTATCTATCTATCTATCTATCTATCTATCTATCTATCTATCTATCTATCTATCTATCTATCTATCTATCTATCTATCTATCTATCTATCTATCTATCTATCTATCTATCTATCTATCTATCTATCTATCTATCTATCTATCTATCTATCTATCTATCTATCTATCTATCTATCTATCTATCTATCTATCTATCTATCTATCTATCTATCTATCTATCTATCTATCTATCTATCTATCTATCTATCTATCTATCTATCTATCTATCTATCTATCTATCTATCTATCTATCTATCTATCTATCTATCTATCTATCTATCTATCTATCTATCTATCTATCTATCTATCTATCTATCTATCTATCTATCTATCTATCTATCTATCTATCTATCTATCTATCTATCTATCTATCTATCTATCTATCTATCTATCTATCTATCTATCAATCTATCTATCTATCTATCTATCTATCTATCTATCTATCTATCTATCTATCTATCTATCTATCTATCTATCTATCTATCTATCTATCTATCTATCTATCTATCTATCTATCTATCTATCTATCTATCTATCTATCTATCTATCTATCTCAGGGCCGGATCACTTACTCTTGGAGGGGGGGGGGTTCCAAAAATTTTTTAAGGGGTTAGGGGTGACAAAAACGTGTCCGCTCGAGGAACTTGAGTACAATGAGGAACGTACTTTTACTTACCACCAGTGTCAACTAAATTAAGAGCTTTAAAAAAACTCCATATATATATTTTTTTCTGACTGAGTGAGGTACATCGAATGGCCAGGGGGGGGGGGGGGTCCGGAACCCAGGAACCCCCCCCCCAGATCCGGCCCTGTATCTATCTATCTATCTATCTATCTATCTATCTATCTATCTATCTATCTATCTATCTATCTATCTATCTATCTATCTATCTATCTATCTATCTATCTATCTATCTATCTATCTATCTATCTATCTCATCTATATGTATATATATATGTGATAAAATCTAACACACACACACACACACACACACACGCCCACATGCATGTACATAAACACGCGCTCTCTCTCTCAAATATCTTACCCATCGTATCCTATCCGAAAGTATATATCGTTTTTGTAAATATTAATTCCCGTTTTTACGCAGACGGAGCGAGTAAGCAAATATGGTGCATGTGTGATTTAGCGTGGCTGTGTATGAGTGCCGGAGTGCGTATACAATTATTCAGATGTTTGTTTTATGCTTGCCAAATTGTTGTAAGCTTTTTATCTTTTAGAGCGTTTAATTTTCTAACTGACATTTGGTTTGATGGCATTATTTGCGTGTGTGTGTGTGTGTGTGCGTGTGTGTACGGTATTTATCATCGTATATTTCTTTTAACCACGTGCATTTTACCCCCTTATAACTGGAGTATAATTTTAATGTGGAATGTATTGATTTAGCCCAGTCTTAAAAATGTGAATGTGTGCGTGTATGGACTTGAGTATATGTGCTTATGTTTTGTGTGTGGGTGTGTGTGCGAGAGAGAGAGAGAGAGAGAGAGAGAGAGAGAGAGAGAGAGAGAGAGAGAGAGAGAAAAGAGAAAGATGTTTATAAAGTCAACGTAACTTTTATTCAAATGCATGATGGTCTTTTATTTTTTCCATGATATATTTTAATGTAAGTGTTCTTTAAATAAGCATTGCCTTTAAATATGATTACCCTTTCAGTGTATGTGTGTGGGAGGAGGAAGAGGTGTGTGAGAGAGAGAGAGCGTGTGTATGTCTATAAGTGTGTGTGTGTGTGTGTGTGGGTGTGTGTGTGTGTCAACAAAAGTTAGGGATCATTTACTCATTCATTCAAATTTTCCAAACGACAAGGACACTATAAATCAAATTTTGACAATATTTATTTCAAACACTTAGCAACAACATAGCAATGTATCAATTCAATCGATTAAATCATTTTAGTGAAACATTTCCTTAAACCAAGAAGGGGTTAAAATTTGATTTCACAAAACAGATTTTTAAACTTATCTTGAGTCTTGATAATAACAAAAAAAAGCAAATTGACCATTGTCTTGGCTTAAAACATTTCAGTAGTGTGTGTGGCCACCTTGGTTATCATGACACTCGACACAGCGCCTTCTCATGGAGTTAATGAGGTTGGTGAATACCTCCTGGGGCAAGGCCTGCCACTCGGCCTCCAAAAGCTGGAACAGGTGGTTGGCATCTCTGGGTGGGAGGTGTTTGGTCCTCAAACGTCGGTCCAATTCATCCCACAGATTTTCGATGGGGTTGAGGTCTGGGCTGCAAGCTGGCCAGTCCATTGTGTTGACTCCTGCCTGTTGGAGAAAGTCGGTTACTACCCTGGCTCTGTGTGGGCGAGCGTTGTCGTCTTGAAAAGTGGCCTGACGTCCCATGTGCTGCAGTGTAGGTAAGGCATGTGTTCTCAGAATTTCATCCCGGTAGCGAAGGCCAGTTAGGTTGCCTTCTACACGATGCAAGGGAGTTCTGTATTGAAGACTAAAAGCTCCCCAGACCATAACCGAACATCCGCCAAAAGCTACCCTCTCCTGCACTGTAGCGTCAATAAATCTTTCTCTTGGTCGCCTCCAAACTTTCAGACGCCCGTCATTATGGTTTAAAGTGAAGCGGGATTCGTCGCTGAAGAGTATTTGTGCCCATCGTTGCAGTGTCCACCGCATGTGTCGTCTGCAGAAGGCCAGACGCTGTTGTCTGTGTGCTGGTGTAAGGCGGGGTCGTACAGCTGGATGGCGAGATCGTAGCTGAAACCCGTGAAGGCGACGTCTAATGGTCTGCTCACTGACGTTGGTGTGAGTAGCCGCACGTAGCCGTCTTCTGATGTTGATAGCGGCAACACTTCTCGTCTGCAGCGCTTCTCGATGCACTAGCCGACCTTCTTGTGGTGTTGTGCTTTTCGGCCTACCTGACCTTGGCCTTTCCTTCACACTTCCAGTGGCATTGAAGCGTTCCGTCAACCGTACGATGACTGAGATGGAAACTTCTAGTCGTCTGGCTACTTCTCGCTTTGAAACGCCGTTTTGGACCCATGCTATTGCTCTGCCT
>CM072511.1:156278520-156306020 GCA_036898135.1 Oncomelania hupensis
GGGACGCTATCGCATGCAGATACGGGCGCCTGTGAGAGGCACGACGTGCAGCCGAGACCGCAACGGAAACGTTAAAATTGTTTTATGACTTACGCCATCAGTTTTCCGGAATTCATGTTAATTTATTTAATTTAAGGTCTGTAAGCCTACACATAGTGATCTTAGACCTACAACAACAGCAGCAACAACAACCACAACAACTTTTTTTTTTTCACGAATCACAAATCAATAAATACAATTAAAAGATTTAACATTAGCATCATTCTAACAATTTGACCAGCTTAAACTCCTACTTAACATTTACACAATTCTTGAACAACAATTCCGGAATTCTTGGGTCTGGTGTTGACAACAAATTACAAGCCGTAGGCCGAAGCTACACAAACTTAGGTACGAGACTATTGAGGTCACCAAGGGTTTTATCCGGGTACTCCGGATTCCTCCCTCCGTTCAATAATGGTACTGGATGCAGTCCATCTACAATTTCAAAAATAAAAATTCGATGTCATTTCCGTCTTCCAACAACGATCTTCCTGCCTTTCACCACGTTTGAGTAATATAAAATGTGTTTGTTCTGTGTTTGAGAGTGAGCGTGTATGTTGGTACAGATCGCCGCCCTTTAAGCCTGATTGCTGATTTGGGGAAAAGCGCGTAATATAGCATGCCGTATTATTATTAGTATTACGTACCGTGGCAAAAGAACAGGCGCATGACTGATTGCAGTCTGTGGTGTGATGCTATGCCATAGTACACTGCATAGCTGAGACTGAGCGTCACCTCTTCCCTAATCGTAAAGGCTACCTATTACGCCGGGTAAGGTAATGTATTTGGACATGAAGCTTCTCTTTTTTACGTTCGGGACGGAGGGAAAGCTATAATATAATACTTCAAGAAAACCTGCAGTTTTTGATTTTGTTTTTTAACCAGCTTCAGAGGTGATGGTGAGAGTAGTCCCCTATACGCTTCCGTGTCTGGGGACGGTAATCTACCTAACGAAACGAAACGAACGATGATGGTGAGACGACGTAAGTCTCTGCAGTGTGATACTCTGTCACTCACCGTCTTGTCCTGGTTTGATGCGTTGCTGATAACGCCGTAGATGTATAGGACGACCCAGCGGAAGCTATAGGCGAATCCCAGCAAGGCCCCGATTAGTTTGTAGGCGGTGGTGATGCAGGCAAAGTGTGGCGCACAGACCAGACTGGCCACTAGCGACAGTCCTTGTAGTCTTAGAGCTGGTGAAGGAACAGCGCTATTGTCAATGAACATGTTGTATGTAAACTCCTCGTGGTCTTATTGCTAGTGAAGGAACAGCGTCATTTTCATTGATGAATGCCTGTGCAACACTAATACATAGATTTTACATCTTAAAGCTTTTTAAAGTGTTTTATGTTTGGAATTATTCCGAAATGCTGCTTCGATCGATACTTTGGAACGGTGACCCAGAAAATATCAGTAAATGTGCAGTGGTTTCAATAGCGCCCTGAGAACGTGGTCTGGCATGTGGTTATACCAAAGAGCTTAATGATAGAAAGAGGGGAAATTTGGTACAGAACCGCGAGACGAAAGGTACGAGTTATGCGCCCTTGTCAGCATGCTGAAAATGGCTCGTGGCAGAAAGTCAAAAGGCGACCGAGTGAAACAGGGCGGTGACTTTTGCACAGCCATCAATTGCCATAATGCCAGATACAAGAAAAGTTGTGTTGGCAAGTCCTTTTTCAAATTTCCAAGAGACAAAGAAAGGTAAATTGCAATTGAAAAACTTCATTTTTTGTGTTTATGTAGGCCTAAACTAAGACCGCTGCAGTGCTGTTAGTGTTAAAACAATCTGAGAGCGGCTTGAATGATTCATGTTATACCTATGTGCTAAATCCAAAACAGTTTGCTTGCTGACAGTTTACGTTCAACAGGTCGCTCACTGTTTACATTATTGCTAGGTTGTTTGACTATATTTGTGCTTATATTTCAAAAGTAGATGTCAGATTGGCAGTTTGGCTTCGTCAAACTGCTTAATGTTAACAAGTTAAATTAGATTAAGTCTGTTTTCTCCTCGTGATCAAATACTGTGCAAGATAACCCCTTACCTAGGCACAAAATTGGTCCTTGATCTGTTGTAATCCCTTTTCGTTTGAGTGTAAACGGGAAAAAAAAGTAATGTAGAAACTCAGTCCTTGTTCTGATCTGTGAATTTCTGCGCATTAGATCTATGTTGTAGTCTAGGTTCTGATTGTTCTGTCTGATTAATTAATTATTTTCCATGAAGTGACTGATGTTATTAAGCCAGTGATGTGGGAGGTGAGAGGGTTGGGGGGTAGGGGGACACCTGATATAAATTAAATTCACACTATTAGTGAAACATTTTGTTATTGTACTTTATTGTGATTATTTGATTGAATGACAGAGCTCTCTCTTAACCCAACCCCCCCCCCCCCTCTCTCTCTCTCTCTCTCTCTCTCTCTCTCTCTCTATCTCTCTCTCACGATTACGGATTTACACAGTTTCGGATAAATGAAACAGTCTGTCATGCATATTTTAATTTTAAAATATCTGTCGTTGATTAAAAAATAATAAATTCCAGGGCAGAAAACGAACCTATGACATACACACATAAGCAGCATAAAAGCACCTAATAAATGTCAATAAGTAAACATTAAAAAAAAAAAGACAGCAGTAGCGGAATGTTAATAATAATGATGGTTAAAAGTTTGGTTTTTGCAAACGTTGCCATAAAAATGTTCTTTTGCAATGGCATAGGCTCAATAAGTTACCACGCACAGATCATTCATATAGCAGATGGTGAAATATAGCCAGCCCGAGCAAAGAGAAATAATCCTTGAGAGCGTCTCGCATTTTTGTATATGACATAATGGAAGTTCCCCCTCTTTCCGTCATAAGCTCTTTGGTTATACCCTCTATACAGAGACCACATATAGAGATGTATGACTGTGTAAGATCTATGTTATAATCTACACTTCAACGTTGGGCGGGGTTGGCTTGTACTTACTGGCGACCCATGTCTGTGTGCAGATGTTCTGGGCGATGTTGTTGGCCTCCTGGGGACAGAAGAGAGCGTCGCTGTAGAAGCCGCCACTTATGGCGTCTAAAAAGATGCTCAGCAGGATGCTGGTGATGGCGCCGAAACACAAAGCGTATGCCCAACGATCCTCGTAACCGTCCAGAAAACGCATGGGGCTGCACGACAAGGCGACAAGCACAATGTGGTCCTAAATGAGCGACAGATTTGCACAGAATTCATGTGTGTGTGTGGGTGGGTGTGTGTGTGTGTGTGAGAGAGAGAGAGAGAGAGAGAGAGAGAGAGAGAGAGAGAGAGAGAGAGAGAGAGAGACTCAGACTCAGACATTTTATTCACAACAAGGATACAGGTTTTAGGCGGGAACCTAATCTTACAATCGTATCATTCACTAGTGGTTTTGTACCCTGGCAAGAGAGAGAGAGAGAGAGAGAGAGAGAGAGAGAGAGAGAGAGAGAGAGAGAGAGAGAGAGAGAGAGAGAGAGAGAGCAAGTATCAGTATAAAAGAAACGCTAGTGTCAAGCAACTACCACCACCGTTGCCATGACCACCAAAATCATTGTGACCATCACCAACATAGCAACAACAACAACAACAACGACTTACACAACCAGAGCGGGGCGGTGGTAGCCACATTTGTGAGGTTTTCTTCTTCGTTGCAGGGCAGACAGCAGCACCAGAATGAACGTCTGCAACCATTGCCAGACAAGACATTAGGTCATGGTGTCACACACACGTACGCACGCACAATTCTATTGTGTGGACTATCTTGGTGGAGTGTTAAGATAATGTATTACCTCCCTTACACTTTGTTCGAGGAGGCGTACTTTCAATAGACGTAATCGCTCTGTGTCCTGGCTCAGATACTTCCACTACTACTACTACTACTATCACTACCATTACTAATACTACTGTCACTACCATTACTTACTACTACTACTACTATACACTACTACTACTAAGCCTACTACTTAAAACTACTTTCTACTTACTACTACTACTACTGTTGCTGCTGCTGCAAATACTTACGGCTGGAATAGTTTCATAGTAGGTGATGATTGTGAAAAAATTATCAGTGTCCTCCATCTTGCTGATTTATCTGCACACAGTCAAAGCATAAACTCGCTAAAAGAGCTGCTCACTTATGTGTATGTATATGCCAAAATGTCTGATCCTGATGTTGCTTGCATTTTGTCGATGACATTTCCAGCTTCTTTGAATGCATAATTAGCTTATGTTCCCGCGATTTATGAAGACCAAAATCTCCTAACTACACACACACACACACACACACACACACACACACACACACACACACACACACACCCGCCCCACCCCTCATTCCAACTCCAAGCACCCACTAAATACTAAGATCACATCATCCCAAAGACTAATGTTCCAAAACTTAACAAAACACATCCATGTAAGCACATAAAGGTTTAACCACATGACTTCAAAGTTTTTAACTCCGTGTGCACTCAACCATGAAAAACAACCGTAATAATTAACATCGTCTACTGAGAGCATTTTTCCAACTGGCCTTTAAAAGCATAGTAATAATTTTTTTTAACAGAAGAACAAGAAGAAGTCTTGGACAGATGGACAGAGTACAGCTCTGACCTTTACAACCACAAACCAAACGGAGTTCTAGTTCTCTATAATCTGAGAGAAATCCATACAGCACCAACAACATCTATATCATGTGTTCGTAGACTTCAAAAAGGCGTTTGACCGAGTCTGGCATGCAGCTCTGTGGGCAACCATGAGAGTGTACAACATCAGCCCTAAAATTATTGAAGTCATCAAAAGCCTGTATGACAACGCTACCAGTGCAGTCCTCCACAACAGCGCCATCGGAAACTGGTTCAGAACAACAATCGGTGTGCGTCAGGGATGCCTACTCTCTCCAACACTCTTCAACATCTTCCTAGAGCGCATCATGTCAGATGCTCTTGCAGATCACGAAGGCACAGTCAGCATAGGAGGAAGGGCAATCACCAACCTTCGTTTTGCGGATGACATTGATGGATTAGCTGGAGAGAAACAAGAACTTGAACAGCTGGTACAGAGGCTTGACACCACCTCCAGAGCCTATGGAATGAAAATAAGTGCAGAGAAGACGAAAATGATGACCAACAACACCAATGGCAACAACATGGACATCAAAGTCCAAGGCCAATCCCTCAACACAGTGCATAGCTTCAAATATTTAGTGGACCCTATAAACACCGATTATATCTATCTATCTATCTATCTATAAATTTTTCAGGAGCCATTGTATCAGACAATGGGTCCCGACAAGAAGTCCTATCCAGGATCGCACAAACAACTGCCGCCCTGACAAGGTTGAAGCCCATTTAGAGAGACAGGACCATCATGCTACACTCCAAGTTAAGGTTGCTGCGCTCCCTTGTTATCTCCATCTTCCTATACGCTTGCGAAACTTGGACTTTCATATTAGACCTACTGTCACGAACTGGCTAGTGTTAACTCTGCCTATCGACTATTGAGCCATGTGTAGTCTTTGTAACAGTAGAGAGTCAGTAGATTACACAGCAGCAATTAAAGGCCACACACAGCGAGCTAGCCACACACAACGCAGTGAGTCAGCACTTGAGCTTTGAATTTGACCGTTTTACCCAATCAGAGCTCAGCCTAGCGAATAGAGCAGTTCTGACTGTGTCAGAGCCTAACACAGTTTGAATCAGTCGTGTGTGAGACGAGGTAGAGTCAACATCTCCACAGTTAGAGAAATCTCTTCACTCATAGACCAGGAAGCAGGACTTAGAATCTTAGTATTCTCTCAAGTCATCACGGGCCTGAACTTGTCAAACAGGTAAATGAACACCCTTCTGTTTCATCGTGATATATTTGTATTATTGTTGAAATTATGTTTGAAGAATTTGCTATGCATAAATGTGAATTATTAATCCGAATTTGCCGTACCACGTGGAAGAGCCGACCACGAGCCGAAACACGACCGGTTGCGCCGCCATGTTGTATCCCGTACGGAACCACTGTTGTTTAACTTATATGTATGTTTGCAGACCAGTGGCTGTACCACTGAATGTTTATAATATTATTAATTCTGTATGTGTATAGTTAGACACGATTGATATTTATGTATGTATAGGAATTTAGAGTGAGATTACAGCGGACCCCGGAAGTAGCAGAATGTTCGTCGCTTATGTATAGAGATGTGGAGCTATCACTGAGGGCTACTTTGGCTTCCAGTGAGACGAGTAGTAGTAGTAGTCAGCGGATGGCCTGGTATTGTGACGTCACGGCTGGATGACGTAATCGTGACGCAATGATGACGTAATCGGTGCTTGCCCGGCCGCCGGTGGTAGGAGGGTGTGATGACGCAATCATGACATAACAGATGACGCAATCATGACATAACAGAGGGGTGATGGTCCTGTGCCCTGTGAAAAGGGAGGGATGACGTAGGGTCCCGAGGGGGATATAATTTTGTTGATAGTGCTGAAATAGGATTGTATGTGGTTTATATGGAGATCAAGCACTCAAAGACAGCAAGTGCGCATCTTGGTGATAGTGAATGACTCAGTGGTATGTGCGTGAGATCAAGCATCCAAAAGACAGCAAGTGCGCGTCTTGGCGATAGTGAATGACTCAGTGGTATGTGCGTGAGATCAAGCACCCAAAGACAGCAAGTGCGCGTCTCACCCAAAAGCCATCAAGTGCGCGTCTTGGCGCATAGAGAATTTCTCAGTGGTCTGTGATATGAGATCTATTAGTGAATGGATATAACTCAGTGGTCTGGGGCGCTAGATCAAGCACCCCAAAGACAGCAAGTGCGCGTCTCGGCGCCCCAAAGGCAGCAAGTGCGCGTCTTGGCGCATAGAGAATGACTCAGTGGTCTGTGATGTGAGATCTATTAGTGAATGGATATGACTCAGTGGTTTGGGCGCTAGATCAAGCACCCCAAAGACAGCAAGTGCGCGTCTTTTTCTCTCTTTATCCACTTTTTTTATTTAGACCAAGCACCCAAAGACAGCAAGTGCGCATCTCGGTGCCCCAAAGGCAGCAAGCGCACGTCTCTCTACATTTGTATGCATAAATATTTTCACACAAATAAGAATAATTAATGCCCATTGATTAATATAGAATGACTCAATGGTCTGGCCGTTAAATCAAGCACCCAAAGCCTGCAAGTGTACGTCTCTCTCTCTCTATCTCTCTCTCTCTCTCTCTCTCTCTCTCTCTCTCTCTTTCTTTCTCTCTCTCTCTCTCTCTCTCTCTCTCTCTCTCTCTCTCTTTCTCTCTCTCTCTTTCTCACTCTCTTTTACATATCTCTAGCAATGATCAATTCACACACGTACACACGTACACGCACACCCCAACACACACACACACACACACACACACAAACACACGCACGCACACATGCACGCACACATGCACGCACACACGCACACAAATATACATCTTTAACAATATTTTATGACGAATTTATACACGCACACACGTACACGCACAACACACACACACACACACACACACACACACACACACACACACACACACACACATGCACGCGCACATGCGTACAAATATACATCTTTTAACAATAATTTACACACACACACACACACACACACACACACACACACACACACACACATGCACGCACCCACCCCCCCCCCCCACACGCACGCACGCGCACATGCGTACAAATATACATCTTTTAACAATAATTTATACACACACACACACACACCACACATCTTTGTCTTTTGGTTGATCTGCTGACGCGTATTTTTTTTCCACCGTTGTGCCGACTCCTTCATTTTTGAAGTTAGAGGTACAGAAAACTACAGTTTTACTTCTTTTCCTTTGCTGAAGCTTATTTTGTGGTGGAATATTCGATAGCTCAAAAAAAGCAAAACTAGACTTTACATGCTCTGTGGAGACCACACGTGTATAAACGTTCTGGTGACCACACACAAACTTTTTACATACGAACACATGACATCGAAATTTCTGCCGACATTCACTTTCCCGCCCAAATTGTCCCGACTTTACACACAACAAATTGTGGTGACCACATGTGTTAAATTTCTGCCGACATTCGCGTTCCCGCCCAAATTGTCCCGACTTTACACACAACTAATTGTGGTGACCACATGTGTTAAATTTCTGCCGACATTCGCGTTCCCGCCCAAATTGTCCCGACTTTAAACACAACTAATTGTGGTGACCACATGTGTTAAATTTCCTGACATTCACGTTCCCGCCCAAATTGTCCCGACTTTACACACAACTAATTGTGGTGACCACATGTGTTAAATTTCTGTTGACCATCCAACCACTTTCTACATTCAAACAGAACAGAAGCCAGCATTGCAAACATGTAAGGTGTTGCCAAGTGAAGAGTTTATGTATTATTATTAGGTTAATAGCTGATTATTATTATTATTATTATTATTATTATTATTATTATTATTATTATTATTATTATTATTATTATTATTATTATTATTATTATTATTATTATTATTATTATTATTATGATTATTATGATTATTATTATTATTATTATTATTATTATTATTATTATTATTATTATTAACATTGATTTTGTTGTGCGTCGGTGCATCACCTGTGGTTTCAATGTTTATGTCTGAATGCCACATTATGTACAGTACACATTGGATTGCTTATATACACTGTGTGACCTAAAGCAATAACCTTGTATTGTATTGTATATACACTGTGTAGTGCAAGCAAACTAAAGAGTTTGAAGAGTAAAAGTGAGCGAGAGAAGTGATCTGCTATTCTGGTCAGACCTCAAATGGCTGTGATTTAAAATTATAAAGAACAACAAAAACAATGTTGTAACACAAAGATGAATTTTAATCCAAAACAAAATTCTAAGGAATCCACAGTGCCAATAAATGTTTGTGCTAAACTGTGCACTGTACGCAATCTAAAGCATCCAACTAATGATCAAATGAAAACAAGAACAAAACTATTGTAACTTAGAAAAAAGTAACATACATAACAAAATCTTCATCCTGTGACCAATCTACAAGTTTTTTAAAGGTCAGATTGAACATCATTAACTCATTGTTGAATCTGAAAACTAAGGTTTCTTTATTAATTTTAAACTTATTATTTGTCATCTAACACATTTTGATCACTGTGGATGTTTCAGGATTTCCAACTGAATCTAGTCTGTGAAAAAAACACGGACACATTTCAAATTCAAATACAGAAGATCTTTTCCAGCAGCATGACACAAAGCACTGAAAAGTAAAAAGCATTCATTTTATCTCACAGACCAGATTTAGTCGAAAATCCTGCAACATCCGCAATGATCAAATTGACGTGTTAGATCACATTTACATGTATATACAGGTAATGATGCAATGTCATGAGTACATATGCACAACTGATGCCTAATTTGGAATATCAAAATTGACAACAACCAACATAAACAAAATGGAAATGACATAATAGTAAGAAATTCTCAAAGATTAACAACGTTTTACTAAATGCGACAATAAAAGTTAGTTAGTTAGTTAGTTATTAGCTAGTTATTCCTGGGTTGGCGTGCATGAACGAACTTAAAAGCCGACTTAGATTTAACGCTTCACTTAAACATGCTACTTAAGTCTAAGTCGGCTTTTAAGTTCGTTCATGCACGCCAGCCCTGCGGACTGCAAAGAGCCGAATCAGGACAACAAAATCAAGACCACAACTTTGCAGGAAAAAGGACTCGACCCTGATCCGCATAAAAGATCTGCCAAAACAACCCTAGTGGTAACACTGATGGCACTCCACCAGCCGGTCACTTTACAATAAAGACATTCCACGCAGGGGACGCCGAGGCTATATTCTAATTTATCGGACCCCCGTTTACATAAAACAAAATAGAATATAAACATTATAAAATATCAACAAAACACATATATATACTCCTTCGGATGAGAGTATAAACCGAGGTCTAGTCTGTGTCACATACATTCCATCATAACGGACTTTAAAGATCCTGACGCTCATGTCCTAGACGGGTGAGTGCCGGTGACAAGAACACACCCAGCATGCACCTAGATCCTTCTCCCCCATCCCTGGCTGCCCAGGATTGTGCTCAGTTGTACGGGCGTCAGACCATGCGCCCAAAGGCTGCTGGTGGGCGTCTCGGGCGGTTTGAGTTAGATCCTGTATCGGCCAGCGCCTTGAGCAGTTCTTGAGCTGGAAAAGCGCTATATAAGAACGATTAAAAAAATATATATATATATATATTGCCAAATAATAACATCATAGGAAGCCCCAGTGACCACCTGGCAGAAAGCGTCCAATATTTCCAAGCTTAGTTAGTTATCTATTGCTTACAGCGTTCAGCGGAATGCAAAGAGCCGAATCAGGACCACAAAATCAAGACCACAACTTCGCTGAAAGAGGACTCATCCCTGATCCGAAAAAAAGATCTGCCGAAACAACCCTAGTGGTAACACTGAATGCACTCCACCAGCCAATCACTTTACAATAAAGACATCCCACGCAGGGGACGATGAGGCTTACTCTAATATATCGAACCCCCGTTTACAAAAACAAAATAGAATACAAACATCATTATAAAATATCAACAAAACATATAAATATAACTTGCCTACATTGCCAAATAATAACATCATAGGAAGCCCTAGTGACCACCGGGCAGAAAGCGTCTAATATTCCTAAGCTGATCCAACAGACATCATTCACAAATGATGAGTTTTGTCCCAGAAGAGTTTTCAAGGAAAAAGGTAGGTCACTAGGTGACTGGTCTAGCGAAGAAGAAGATAGTATAGTAGGTTGATAGTACAGAGTAGGAATGAGAAAGAACAAAGGCGAAAGACAGCGACAGTGGGAATTTAAAGCACTAAATTTGCTTGTGTTTTCATGGGGACAATAAAGATTCTGATTCTGAATTGGGGATACTATTTATACTGAAACCCCCCTTACTCCCACGTGGGAGTATGCGACAATAAAAGCTCGTGCTAATCTGCACACAAGGGATTGTGTGACGGTTTGTTTGTTTGTTTGTTTGTTTGTTTATTCCTTGCTTACAGCGTCAAGCGGACTGCAAAGAGCCGAATCAGGACCACAACTTGGTTGAAAGAGGACTCCTGATCCGTATAAAAGGTCTGCCGAAACAACCCTAGTGACACTGAAGGCACTCTACCAGCCGGTCACTTTATAATAAAGGCCTCCCACGCAGGGGACGCTGAGGCTATACTCTAATTTATCGAACCCCTTGGTCTAGCGAAGAAGATAGTATAGTAGATTGGTAGAACAGAGTAGGAATGAGAAAGAATAAAGGAGAACGACAGCGACAGTGAGAATTTAAAGCAGTAAATTTCCAGAAAGTGTGGGATACTATTTATACTGAAACCCCAGACTCCCCTTCCCCTCCTCTCCCCACGGTTGCTGCCGGTATGCGACACAGGTTGACGTCACGGCGGGAAAAAAGCCTTTTCAACAAAAGTCAAGTTTCTTTTAACTTCATGCACTGTCAACACTTACAAGCACTGCAGACTTGTAGTGTTCTGGCGCACACGTATTTTTGCAATATATTCATTTGTCATTTCAAGAAAGTTTGTATAGCTGTTTGGTAGCCGATTATTGTTGAGACGGTAGAACAACATACAGAAACCGCGGGGTGTAACGGTAGGGTGATACTTTCGGCCAATGCTTACCCACACAAACAATCAGCTACCACAACTAAACAAACATGTACATTGAAAAAATGTGTATGCGCCAGAGACTGTAGACGTCAACACTACTAGTCTGCAATGCTTACACTGCATGAATTTGACAGAAACTTGCCTTTTGTCAAAAAGGCCTTTCCTGCGCCGTGACGTCAACAAGTGTTGCTTACCGGCTGCAACCGCCACACAATCCCTAGTGTGAACTATGCACTGTACAAAATCTAACACGTATAACTAAATGACCATGCGTAAAAGAGAAAACTGTTGTACTGGAAAAAAGTTACTTGAATAGAAAAAAATCAAACTAAACATCTTGTCCTTTGGAAGAAAACACGTCTCGCACAGTAAAACCTCATGGCATTAACAAAAGCGTTTGATAAAAACTTCCAAATAAATTGTTAAATCTGGAAACCTAAGTTTGAATGACGTGGAATGCAGAAGATGACGAACACGGTTGCTCATCAGAAACACTGTCACCCCCAACAGCACAAACTGCAGTTCCTGCACACAGAAAAAATAATATTTTGTTCCTAAAATGATATACAGGGTGAAACTTTACAGGGTATAGGTAGGGTCACCCTCCAATCAATAATGACTATGCACATTTCAAGGTAAAGGACTCAATAAGTCAACAAAATAAAGTAAACCATTAAGTCTTTAAACGTGACCAGTCGTGACGACGACGTAACGTGAAACCTCGGGCCATCAGAGTGATCAGGTCATCGCAGCTCCCGGCCACAGAGGGTTAACCCTTACAGAGCCAGAGTCACTTACTTTGATTGATTGATTGATTTATTGTTGCTTTAGGTCCAGCGGACTCTTCCGAGCCAAATCAGGACCGGACAACCCCCGATCCGCATAAAAGATCTGCCGAAACAACCCTAGTGGGAAAATTGAATGCCCTCCACCGGCCAGTCACTTTACAATAAAGACATCCCACGCGGGGGACGGCTGAGGGTTGACCTCAACTACGCGAACACCCCGGTTACAAAAACAAAATAAAATATAACCATCATTATAAATCATCAACAAAACACATACATATAAAATGCCTATAGTGCGAAATAATACAATCATAGGAAGCCCTAGTGACCACCCGGCAGAAAGCGTCCAACACTCCCAAGCTGATCCAACAGACCTCATACACAAACAAGGAGTCTTGTCCAGGAAGAGTTTTCAAGAAAAAAGGTAGGTCATTGATCTAGCGAAGAAGAAGAAAGTATAGCAGAGTGATAGGACAGATCAGGAATGGGAAAGAGCAAATGATGAAGACAGCGACAGTGGGAATTTAAAGCACTAAATTTCCAGAAAGTGGGGATACTATTTATACTGAAACCCCCGGCACTCCAACGGGGGGAACTGTTGCCGCAGTGAATTAGTCATGCCTACAAAGGCAAGACAGGTTTTCAACTGGGGCTTTCACTGTTCCCTTTATAGGTTAGAACAATCTACAGTGACAAGATTGCTCATGACCCCAAGGGATGTCACTTACTTTTGGAAGGCCATGGAATGCAGATGACGACAAATATGGTTGCTCATCTGAATCACTGTCACCACCAACAGCACAAATGGCGGTTCCTGGACAAAGAACAAACAAACATTGCTGCAGCCACACAACAGAATTGCCTATCTCAGAGATGGCGAGCGTTGTGGCCAAGTGGGCTAAGGCGGGACTAACTTGCCTTGTCCACAGGCCAGAAACCAATGGCGCCTGACAGGTGTGGGTTCGATCCTGCATCGGGGTGTTATGTTTCTCCGAATATTATTTACTTTCGACTCGGGCAACGTCTCGGGGGTTTTCTCCGGGTACTCCGGTTTGCTCCCCCAGCAAATTTTCAAAAAATTTCAAAAAATTTAAAGAATTTCTAAATTTCAAAAATCACAACTAATGTTAGGTAGGTTGGGTTTGGGCGCGCCACAGGCTGCGACTACGCCTTCCACAGGGGAGGCGGCCCAGAATTTCCCGATAAAAAGGGACAATTAGGCATTAAATTAATATATATATATATATATATATATATATATATATATATATATATATATATATATATATATATATATATATATATATATATATATATATATATATATATATATATATATATATAAACAGATTCACATTAACGGTTTCAGTGATCGGGTCTCAAGGATTTTTTTTCCTATCACTTAGGAAAATACAAAAAGAGCCAGTTGGAAATTAACAGTAGGAGTGGCAGCCCCCCCTTTTTTTTAAAACTTTGTGTTTTGAAATATGTGTTTTGTGAAACTATAAAAAATGCAAGCAAGAGTTTACAGGTGTGAGTTGTTAATGCAACTAGGCGATAATTGTCGAAGAATTTCCAATGTTTGTTTTGTTTTAAAATGGGTACAACAATGGCTTGACGCCGGCCAAAACATTTATTAAAATAATTTAAAAGAATACTTTCAAAAGAAAGTGGAGCACGTTTGACCATTAAATAGTGGACCCCATCTGGACCAACACTCTTATTTACCGGTCAAGCCTGGAGGGCGCCGAGCTTCTTGAACATAATGAAGGGACGGAATGAGCCTACGGGCACTAAGTCAGGGGGTAAGAATGCCTCAGCCGAGCGCCTCCTCGAGAGCTCCACGGGAGAAAGCCAACTTCCATCGTCTATAGAAACAATTTTTTTAAAAGCCTCTGCCTGAGAATTTGCGGCGGAGAAGGAAAGGACCCCATCTGACAGATCGAACACCATGGCTCTATAGGTTCCACGCAGACGACGGATATTAGATGGTCGACATTTTGATCGCCGTCTAGAAATTTAATAATAATAATAATAATAATAATAATAATAATAATAATAATAATAATAATAATAATAATAATAATTATAATAATAATAATAATAATTATAATAATAATAATAATACGATGACTTGCAACGCGCACATATCTCACCACAAGGCGACTCAAGGCGCTGGTCGATATAGGATCTAACTGGAGCTGCGCGAGGCGCCCACCTGCAACATTTGGGCGCGTAGTCTGACGCCCAGACAACTGAGCACAATCCTAGGCGACCTGGGATTTCAGCCAGTGATCCCGCTTAGCTGCCGTGACGGTGCGCTTGGCAAAGAGCTTGGCAGCCTTCATACTGGCATAGATATCCGGAGTATTTAGACCTTTATAGCGGGCAAAGGCTTTCCGTGTAGCGCAAAAGGCCTCCTGTCACAAGTTCCAGTTCTTCCCTTAAGTGGGTCTTCACGTGTGTAGGTGCCGAGGGGCGCCTTAGGCGCATGCAAAGTTGGCCGAGATAGCCTCTGAAGTTGACAGGGAGTGGAGATAGCTACAGCAGCAGCGTGGAGAGCGTGCATTACATAAGCAGATGGTTGTCGTGAGGGTAGTGGTGAAGGAGCTGTCCACCATACAACAGCCCACCATAAAACGTGATAAAATTTGTAGGTAATCAATTTCACAGACTGTGTCAACATTATGACCACCACCTTCAACTCAGCAGTGACAGATGCCGCCACTGAGATCCTTGGCAATCCATCAACACAGTGCATAGCTTCAAATATTTAGGAGCCATTGTATCAGACGATGGGTCCCGACAGGAAGTCCTCTCCAGGATCGCACAAACAACTGCTGCCCTGACAAGGTTGAAGCCCATTTGGAAAGACAGGAACATCAGCCTACATTCCAAGGTAAGTCTGCTGCGCTCCCTTGTTATCTCCATCTTCCTATATGCTTGTGAAACATGGACCCTCACAGCAGATCTACAACGAAGAATACAAGGCATGGAGATGAGGTGCTACAGAAGACTTCTGGGCATTTCCTATACCCAGCACATCCCCAACTATGAAGTCCGACAGACCATCACACAAGCCATTGGACAACATGATGACATGCTCACAGTGGTGAAGAAACGGAAACTCCAATGGTATGGCCACGTCAACCTATCATCAGGCCTTGCAAAGACCATCCTGCAAGGCACGGTGCAAGGAGGCAGAAGAAGAGGCAGACCGAAAAAGAGATGGGAGGACAACATTCGAGAATGGACTGGTTTGACACTGAGCGAGGCCATGAGCTTTGCTGAGGACAGAGAAAGATGGAGTGCGTTGGTTAAACGATCATTTGTGGTGCCCCTACGACCTCCGAGTTATGGGATAGGATAGAATGTCCTCCATCACATTGTCAAGAAAAGCCGGGTTAAAATCTGTGACAATCCAAAAGCTGGATGCTTAGGGTCCAGAAGGCATGTTGGTCCCTCATGAGGTATTGATGCTTGCTTACATGACAGCTAGATATGTTCAATAAACAGAACGTTTTTCAACAGAGAATAATCAGATTTATTAAAAAGTACACAGACAGATCCACTAAAAGAATTCGAAATTTGTTTGTTTATTTCCAGGATTCCAGCCATTCAGGATGAATGGTTTGATATTGTATGATATTATATTGTATGCAAAATATGAATTTTAAACAAAAGAAATGAAAAAGAAGCAAAAATAACCAACATATAATTTTTTAAACATTATTTTGAGAGGCAAGATTTTGAAACTTTAGACGAAAGTCCAAGTAAATCACAGTCCTGGACACTTCTTATTCTAATAAACTTCTCATATTCATACTTATACAATGAAATCAATTGATATGATAAAGAAAAAGATGCTTACTATTTCTTCAGGAAATCAAACACAATCTGTGCAGTCGCCATGTCGATAGGCAGAGCAGTTTCGCAACGTAGTCACGAACTCGATCTACAAGAAAAGGAAAACCAAACTAATTTCATTAGCAATTTATTCCCTCTGCAGAGAAAATTACCAGTCTCCTTACATTTTGCAGCACATACTAACTACATGTACAATTAACAGTCAGTAATCAATAAAACATGTGTGAAGTCATGTAAAATTATAAAATTATTCATAATGCTTACGTAAAATCTCGTGCGACCAAGGATGGCGGCAGGAATAGATCAGTAGCATGGATTCTTCAGTATATTGGGCGACATAGGCTCGAATCCTGACTTCAGCAAACAATTTTGTGATTGCTGGATATTATGGGCCATCGCCTTGAGAAGCTCTCTGAGCTTGTAAGTGCGCTATATAAGAGAAATCTCTTTCGTTTATAAGAGAAATCTCTTTCTTTTCTCAGCTGTTCCACGGCGCGCGCCGGCGGAGAGAGAGGGGCGGAAGTGAAGTGACGCAAGGACGCGAACGTAGTCACATTCCGATAAAGTGGAGACCACAAAATTTTTCGGGAAACACACGCGATGTTCAAGATTATACACACGGAAGGCTGTGTATAGCCTTATGCCGACAATTTGTAACCACGTGTTTTTTTAACATGCTAGGGTGAAATTCACTCCCCTGAGTCGCTAGAAATGCCTCTTTAATTGTGCCGACGTCGGCAGAAATACACACGTTTCCGGAACGTGGGTGTGTAACTACGAATTTGTCGGCAAAAGATACAAAAGACAAAGACACACCCACACACACACACACACACACACACACACACACACACACACACATGCACGCACCCACACCCCCACACGCGCGCACACATGCACACACAGTGTTTTTGTGAGATGAATACTATACAAATGGATGCATCACACATCTGTAGTATGATCAAAGAGAGAAAGCCAATATTATTTTTGGAGAGAGCCGGTTTTAGAAGACCGAGAAAATATGTAAGTGGACACTAAATGGAATGATTAGGATACGATTCAAGTGTGAACAGGAATTAGAGTGTATGTTTGTGAAACAAATTAGCCACAACTGGACAAGGGTCCCTAGAGACGATGATGTCGATAAAAGCACGTTTAGACTTGATAGGTGTGTGATGGACTAAAGACGCGAAAATGGCAAACAGATGCTTACATATACATACGCAATGTGGGGTTAATTGTATCTGATTAGTATACCTTAATTGAATGATAAACATTTGTTTGAAAACTTATTTTATCTGAAAAAAAAAATTGACACGGGTGGGGTTTGAACCCACTCTGATATCAATCTATTGGATCTTAAGTCCAATATCTTAACCACTCGGCCACCATACAATAATTTAAAATGCTGCATTTGTAAGATGAATACTATATGGTCACATCGTCTATGATATTGTATCAACATTACATCATCTGAGGTTAGCATATCTCATACAAAATAAGTTTAAATATGCATTTTTTCTCTCTCTCTTTCTCCTTCTCTCTCTCTCTCTCTCTCGCTCTCTCTCTCTTTCTCTCTCTCCTTCTCTCTCTCTCTCTTCTCTCTCTCCTTCTCTCTCTCTCTCTCTCTCTCTCTCTCTATCTCTCTCTCTCTTTCTCAGCATATAAATATATACAATTGTTATTAAAATATACATTTATCTATGTATACTAATAGAATAATGTGTAAGCAGGAAAGCAAGGAGAGAGAAAGTCGTGCAATTTAAAATGAAAACAAAAACCAATACTCAATGATACAAAAACACAGTGTGAGCTGTATGTGAACGCATGCAATAAATGATCTTACCAGAACTTATGTGTCTGTCCTCTATCTCTCTCACACCCTCTCTCTTTTTTTTCACTCTCTCTCTCTTTCTTTTTTTCATCTCTGTGTGTCTATATTTTGTTATACAAACACACCCAAGAATAGTTAATGACCATTGATGGATATGTAATGACTCAGTTGTCTGTACATTAGACCAAGCACCCAAAGGCTGCAAGCGTGCGTCTTGACAATTTTGATTTAGATCATGTATCAATTGACCAGCGCCTTGGTAAGTATGGCGAGATATCCCGAGGGGGTGATTAGCCAGCAGGGGGAAGGGGTGATTAGCTGCCCATCACGCTTGAAAGACTGTGGCTCATCTTATTTACATGGGAGCAGATGAGAAACTTATTTATTTTAAGAGAGATAGCTTAACTAGAATTTTTTTTTGGATGTGAAGCATTGCAAATGATAGATCATGGCCTATGTGTATATATACTCTCTCTGGCTCATCCTCTCTCACACACATCTATCACTCAAACAGATGGTGTAAAGGCAGAGACATGATTTTGATAATGATTATATAGGATTGGATGAGGGTCATTTTAATCAAACAGGCAATTTTTTTAACGTTATTATTGATTTTGTTTAGTTTTGATGACAAAGTCTATCGATGACGCATGATAAAAAGTGGTAAACAGGAGCAGAATCGATGTAGTGGTTTTTGAGATATTGAATTTATATGAGGCGAATCGCGCAAATATTTTAAAGTATTTGATTTATTTTATTGATTTGAGTCTCTCTCTCTCTCTCGCGCTCTATCTCTCTCTCACTTTTCTCTCTCTCTATCTCTCTCTCTCTCTCTTTCTCTCTCTCTCTCTCTTTCTATCTCTCCTCTCTATCCCAGCTATCTATCTCTCTCACGCTCTCTTTCTCTCTGCATATAAATGTATACAATTGTTATTAAAATATACAATCATCTATGTATACTAATAGAATAATGTGTAAGCAGGAAAGCGAGGAGAGAAAAAGTCGTGCAATTTAAAATGAAAACAAACCAATACTCAATGATACAAAAACACAGTGTGAGCTGTACGTGAACGCATGCAATAAATGATCTTACCAGAACTTATGTGTCTGTCCTCTGCCAAACTTGTAAAATATCCATGAAAAATCCTCTAACAATAATCTTAACTTTTGTAGAAGATATTTGAACAAGCTAATGCATTAAAATTGATGCTGTTTGCATAAGTTGTTGGGAGCTTTACAGTCAACGAAATCTAGTACTGAAACCTTAAAATGCCACACATTTAAAATCACTAATAATATCTTTTACAATTAATCAATCATTGCGTTTTTTTATTTTTTTTTTTCATGCACCAAAGTTATATCTTACAATATTTACAACGTTTAAAGCACTTAAAATACAAGTGATCACAGAAATTATAGTTAAACTTTACCAAAAAGGTGTTTTTTTTATCAATCACAATAACAGTACCACAAAGTACCACACCACGCTAGCCCATTTTTTTCTTAAAGGCATGTTTGGACATGATATGGAAACGGCTGACGCAAGCATAAGATATGGGAAGTAACTCTCTCTCTCTCTCTCTCTCTCTCTCTCTCTCTCTCTCTCTCTCTCTCTCTCTCTGCATGTTTGGACATGATATGGAAACGGCTGACGCAAGCATAAGATATGGGAAGTAACTCTCTCTCTCTCTCTCTCGCTCTCTCTCTCTCTCTCTCTCTCTCTCTCTCTCTCATTTTTTATCGATCTCTGCACACACAATATCGAAAAATGTCACTTTTGGAGGGGATATTGAATATCTAACTACAATCTGTTGTGTGGCGTGGTTGAACATATAGACAAATCTTTACAAACATAGATAACTGAATACTAATCAAATGCTGTCAGCACGCCTTAAAAAAAAAAAGTCTAAACATATATGCCACCCTGATGACGCCCGCCAACATGTTTAACAAGTCACACACATGATCACACTTGTTTATTAGTCGGCTTATAGATTTAGCTATCACTTTTTAAAGAGTAAATACTGTGTGGATAGTGCTCAATTGTCTGGGCGTCAGATCATATACCCAAAGGCTACAAGTGCGCTTCTTGGTGGTGGTTAACAAAAGGCTGCAAGTGTACGTCTCGATGGTTTTTGAGTTAGATAATATATTAGCCAACGCCTGATAAAGTATTACATGGTTAGTGCTCAGTTGTCTAGGGCGTCAGACCATGCACCCAAAAGGCTGCAAGTATGCGTCTTGGTGGTTTTGAGCTAGATCATCTTTCTCCTCTTTTTCTTATTTATCTCTCTCTCGCTCTCTCTCTCTCTCTCTTTGCTCTATTTTTTTTAGTTGATGATCACACTTATTTTTATTAGTCAGCTTATAGATTTAACCATCTTTTTTTTTTTGATTTAGCCCTCACTTTTTTAAATCCTTTTTTATTTACCTACACACCCACCCACCCTCAGCCCCTCTCCTCGCACACCCAGCACACTCCACCATCCTATCATTGAAATACTCAAAACTATGTTGAAAAAATGCGCACCCATGCAGCAATGATGACATGGATGATAACGTGCATGGGCATGTATGCAGTATCTACACACACACACACACACACACACGTACGCACACTTGCCCACACAAATTTTTAAAACTACATGTGAAAATACAAGGAAATACTTTGAACACACTGACCCCATACAGTGATGATGGCGTGGACGCACACCCCATGCAGCGATGATGACATGGATGATGACGTGCATGTACATGTATGCAGTGTCTACACACGTACGCACACTTGCATACACAAATTTTTAAAACTGCACGCCAAAATATAATAAAATGCATTGAAAAAAAAAACAAAAAAAAAAACACGTACCCCGTGCAACGATGATACCATGTTCATGCATTGTAAACAGTGTCTGAACACGTGCGCGTGCATGTATGCAGTATCTGCACACACATTTTGTAACCCCGCACACGGATTTTGTAACACTGCATGCCCAAAGTTTTAAAAGTGCACGCCAAAATACAATAAAATACGCTGAAAACAAAACACGCAACCCGTGCATCGATGTTATCATGTGCGTGCACGTGTGCGTGCATGTATGCAGTGTCTGCACACACATTTTTAATACTCTGTACGATCAAATTTGAAACACTGCACGCCCAAATTTAAAACAATGCACGCCAAAATACAATAAAATACGCTGAAAACAAAACACGCAACCCGTGCATCGATGTTATCATGTGCGTGCACGTGTGCGTGCATGTATGCAGTGTCTGCACACACATTTTTAATACTCTGTACGATCAAATTTGAAACACTGCACGCCCAAATTTAAAACAATGCACGCCAAAATACAATGAAATACGCTGAAAACAAAACACCCACCCCGTGCAACGAAGATATCATGTCCGTGCATGTATACAGTGTCTGCACACTTATTTTTTTGGTCGATGTTTGCCAAGGATCTCAGTGACGGCATCTATCACATCCGAGTTGAAGGTGATGGTGGTGGTGATTAAGTATTACATTGATCCTAATTTGGTATAGTTATAGAATATGACAACCAAGTCTGTCACACAAAGACTAAATAAGGAAAAAATGCCAAGGGATGTCTGATAGCACAGTGGTTGGAACACTCGCTACTGTGTCGCACGTTAACCACCGTCCAGGATGATTAGCACTTGGATGGGTGACCACAAAACGTGAAGGACTCAACTATGACTGACTACCTAAAGCAGTGAGGGAGAGAGATGGGCATCACCCTCATTATGCTGGCCCAAGATAAGTGGGATCTCAAGACTATGGGACTATCTTTATTTTTATATACAAGGTGGTCTATAGCTGTATATGCTTTGTGGATAGCACAGTGGTTGGAGCACTCACTACTGTGTCGCAAGTTAAGCACCAGCTAGTGTGATTAACACTTGGATGGGGTGACTAAATACCTACTCTCTTGAGGGTGGGGAAGGTAAAGCAGCGAGGGAGATAGAGAGGGGCATCACCATCATTATGATGGTCCCAAGATAAGTATCTCTTTAACATCACGCTCCCCTACGTTCACAAGGCTATGAGACTATCCTTTATCTTTATACACAAGACAGCCTATAGCTGTATACGTTTTTTTGGCTAAATCAACACTAAAACTATGAGAGCAATTAAACTGAAGAAATGGACAGTGAAAAATTGCATTTGTTGACAATAACTTATTCATTGTTGAGTGTAAACAAAACAGACCCCACACCAAGACCACATGAGATGTAAATGGGTGCAGTGGTCTGCCCGCCCGCGCACGCACGCCCGCGCACGCCCGCGCACGCCCCGCACGCCGCCGCTCGCTGCCGCACGCCATTAAATGAACGCCGCAACAAACAAATGCCGCATCATCCACGGGCATGCATTTTTTTTTTTTGTGCTAATAAAGAGTATTTTGGCATGCAGTTTAAAAAAACAACAACAACAACAACATGTGTGCAGAGTAAACACACATGCAAAGACGCACACACGCACACAAATATACATCTTTTAACAATAATTTATACACACACACACACACACACACACACACACACACACACGCACACGCACAACATTATCATGCATGGGCATGCAATTTTTTATTGTTACATTAAAATAATAGTATTTTGATATACAGATCATGTGTATGGACGTTTATGGCACACACACACACACACACACACACACACACACACACACACACACGCACGCACACACATGCAAAGACGCATACATATGTACACACACACACACACACACACACGCACACGCACACACACACACACACACACACACACACACACACGCACATGCACAACATTATCATGCATGGGCATGCAATTTTTTATTGTTACATTAAAATAATAGTATTTTGATATACAGATCATGTGTATGGACGTTTTTTTTATTTGCTCTTTTTTATTTTGTTTTATCCTATCACTCTGCTATACTATTTTTTTTTTGCTAGATTAATGACTTATTTTTTGGACAAGACTCTTTGTTGGTGTATGGGGTTTGTTGGATTAGCTTGGGAGTATTGGACGCTTTTTGTTGGTTGGTCACTAGGGCTTTTTATGATGTTATTATTTACCAATATAGGCATTTTATATGTATGTGTTTTGTTGATAATTTATAATGATGTTTATATTTTTATTTTGTTTTTATAATCAGGGGTTTGATTAGTTGGGATAAAGCCTTAATCATATCTTGCGTAAAGTGTCTTTATTATAAAGTGGCTGGTCGATAAAAGACATTTAAGTTTTTTTATTAAGGTTGTTTTAGCAGATCTTTTATGTAGATTGGAGGGGGTTGTCAGGGCTTGATTTAACTCAAAAGAGTCTGCTAGACCTAAATCAACAATCAGTCAATCAATCAATGTCTGGGCGTCTATTATGATTTGTAGACGGGCATTTAAGATATGGGTGTGCATGTTTGATATTGACTTGCGTGTTATCGGATATGTTTGTTTTGTTGTTTTTATGTCTGGGCGTCTATTATGGTTTGTAGACAAACATTTAAGATATTGGCTTGTGTGTTATCAGATATGGTTATGCCTATTTTTATTTTTTTTTACCGGCTGAGTGCGGCATTTGTTTGTTGCGGCGTTCATTTAATGGCGTGCGGCAGTGCGGGGCGGGGGCGGGGGGGCGTGCGCGGGCGGGCAGGGCAGGCAGGGTGGGCAGGGCGGGCAGACCACTGCACCCATTTACATCTCGTGTGGTCTTGGTGTGGGGTCTGTTTTGTTTACACTCAACAATGAATAAGTTATTGGTCAACAAATGCAATTTTTCACTGTCCATTTCTTCAGTTTAATTGCTCTCATAGTTTTAGTGTTGATTTAGCCAAAAAAAACGTATACAGCTATAGGCTGTCTTGTGTATAAAGATAAAGGATAGTCTCATAGCCTTGTGAACGTAGGGGAGCGTGATGTTAAAGAGATTACACTTATCTTGGGACCATCATAATGATGGTGATGCCCCTCTCTATCTCCCTCGCTGCTTTACTTTCCCCACCTCAAGAGAGTAGGTATTTAGTCACCCCATCCAAGTGTTAATCACACTAGCTGGTGCTTAACTTGCGACACAGTAGTGAGTGCTCCAACCACTGTGCTATCCACAAAGCATATACAGCTATAGACCACCTTGTATATAAAAATAAAGATAGTCCCATAGTCTTGAGATCCCACTTATCTTGGGCCAGCATAATGAGGGTGATGCCCATCTCTCTCCCTCACTGCTTTAGGTAGTCAGTCATAGTTGAGTCCTTCACGTTTTGTGGTCACCCATCCAAGTGCTAATCATCCTGGACGGTGGTTAACGTGCGACACAGTAGCGAGTGTTCCAACCACTGTGCTATCAGACATCCCTTGGCATTTTTTCCTTATTTAGTCTTTGTGTGACAGACTTGGTTGTCATATTCTATAACTATACCAAATTAGGATCAATGTAATACTTAATCACCACCACCATCACCTTCAACTCGGATGTGATAGATGCCGTCACTGAGATCCTTGGCAAACACATCGACCAAAAAAAATAAGTGTGCAGACACTGTATACATGCACGGACATGATATCTTCGTTGCACGGGGTGGGTGTTTTGTTTTCAGCGTATTTCATTGTATTTTGGCGTGCATTGTTTTAAATTTGGGCGTGCAGTGTTTCAAATTTGATCGTACAGAGTATTAAAAATGTGTGTGCAGACACTGCATACATGCACGCACACGTGCACGCACATGATAACATCGATGCACGGGTTGCGTGTTTTGTTTTCAGCGTATTTTATTGTATTTTGGCGTGCATTGTTTTAAATTTGGGCGTGCAGTGTTTCAAATTTGATCGTACAGAGTATTAAAAATGTGTGTGCAGACACTGCATACATGCACGCACACGTGCACGCACATGATAACATCGATGCACGGGTTGCGTGTTTTGTTTTCAGCGTATTTTATTGTATTTTGGCGTGCACTTTTAAAACTTTGGGCATGCAGTGTTACAAAATCCGTGTGCGGGGTTACAAAATGTGTGTGCAGATACTGCATACATGCACGCGCACGTGTTCAGACACTGTTTACAATGCATGAACATGGTATCATCGTTGCACGGGGTACGTGTTTTTTTTTTTTTTTTTTCAATGCATTTTACTATATTTTGGCGTGCAGTTTTAAAAATTTGTGTATGCAAGTGTGCGTACGTGTGTAGACACTGCATACATGTACATGCACGTCATCATCCATGTCATCATCGCTGCATGGGGTGTGCGTCCACGCCATCATCACTGTATGGGGTCAGTGTGTTCAAAGTATTTCCTTGTATTTTCACATGTAGTTTTAAAAATTTGTGTGGGCAAGTGTGCGTACGTGTGTGTGTGTGTGTGTGTGTGTAGATACTGCATACATGCCCATGCACGTTATCATCCATGTCATCATTGCTGCATGGGGTGCGCATTTTTTCAACATAGTTTTGAGTATTTCAATGATAGGATGGTGGAGTGTGCTGGGTGTGCGAGGAGAGGGGCTGAGGGTGGGTGGGTGTGTAGGTAAATAAAAAAGGATTTAAAAAAGTGAGGGCTAAATCAAAAAAAAAAAGATGGTTAAATCTATAAGCTGACTAATAAAAATAAGTGTGATCATCAACTAAAAAAAATAGAGCAAAGAGAGAGAGAGAGAGCGAGAGAGAGATAAATAAGAAAAAGAGGAGAAAGATGATCTAGCTCAAAACCACCAAGACGCATACTTGCAGCCTTTTGGGTGCATGGTCTGACGCCCTAGACAACTGAGCACTAACCATGTAATACTTTATCAGGCGTTGGCTAATATATTATCTAACTCAAAAACCATCGAGACGTACACTTGCAGCCTTTTGTTAACCACCACCAAGAAGCGCACTTGTAGCCTTTGGGTATATGATCTGACGCCCAGACAATTGAGCACTATCCACACA
The DNA here is from genome assembly GCA_036898135.1 of Oncomelania hupensis. NCBI lineage: Eukaryota > Metazoa > Mollusca > Gastropoda > Littorinimorpha > Pomatiopsidae > Oncomelania > Oncomelania hupensis. Next base: position 156,304,686 of record CM072511.1, read on the forward strand.
GTATTTACTCTTTAAAAAGTGATAGCTAAATCTATAAGCCGACTAATAAACAAGTGTGATCATGTGTGTGACTTGTTAAACATGTTGGCGGGCGTCATCAGGGGTGGCATATATGTTTAGACTTTTTTTTTTCAGGCGTGCTGACAGCATTTGATTAGTATTCAGTTATCTATGTTTGTAAAGATTTGTCTATATGTTCAACCACGCCACACAACAGATTGTAGTTAGATATTCAATATCCCCTCCAAAAGTGACATTTTTCGATATTGTGTGTGCAGAGATCGATAAAAAATGAGAGAGAGAGAGAGAGAGAGAGAGAGAGAGAGAGAGAGAGAGAGAGCGAGAGAGAGAGAGAGTTACTTCCCATATCTTATGCTTGCGTCAGCCGTTTCCATATCATGTCCAAACATGCAGAGATAGAGAGAGAGAGAGAGAGAGAGAGAGAGAGAGAGAGAGAGAGCGAGAGAGAGTTACTTCCCATATCTTATGCTTGCGTCAGCCGTTTCCATATCATGTCCAAACATGCCTTTAAGAAAAAAATGGGCTAGCGTGGTGTGGTACTTTGTGGTACTGTTATTGTGATTGATAAAAAAAACACCTTTTTGGTAAAGTTTAACTATAATTTCTGTGATCACTTGTATTTTAAGTGCTTTAAACGTTGTAAATATTGTAAGATATAACTTTGGTGCATGAAAAAAAAAAATAAAAAAAACCGCAATGATTGATTAATTGTAAAAGATATTATTAGTGATTTTAAATGTGTGGCATTTTAAGGTTTCAGTACTAGATTTCGTTGACTGTAAAGCTCCCAACAACTTATGCAAACAGCATCAATTTTAATGCATTAGCTTGTTCAAATATCTTCTACAAAAGTTAAGATTATTGTTAGAGGATTTTTCATGGATATTTTACAAGTTTGGCAGAGGACAGACACATAAGTTCTGGTAAGATCATTTATTGCATGCGTTCACGTACAGCTCACACTGTGTTTTTGTATCATTGAGTATTGGTTTGTTTTCATTTTAAATTGCACGACTTTTTCTCTCCTCGCTTTCCTGCTTACACATTATTCTATTAGTATACATAGATGATTGTATATTTTAATAACAATTGTATACATTTATATGCAGAGAGAAAGAGAGCGTGAGAGAGATAGATAGCTGGGATAGAGAGGAGAGATAGAAAGAGAGAGAGAGAGAAGAGAGAGAGAGAGAGAGATAGAGAGAGAGAAAGTGAGAGAGAGATAGAGAGCGAGAGAGAGAGAGAGACTCAAATCAATAAAATAAATCAAATACTTTAAAATATTTGCGCGATTCGCCTCATATAAATTCAATA
>CM072511.1:156311020-156388520 GCA_036898135.1 Oncomelania hupensis
ACAAAGTAAAAGAGGCACTCCTAACGGGATTCGAACTGACAGGAGAATGCTACCGGCAAAAATTCCGCACCAACCGGAGAGTGAAAGGAGAGAGCTATGCGCAGTTCGCGGATCGGTTGTCCACAACGCTGGATAAGTGGATTAGCCAGTCAGCCACGGCTAAGACGTATGATGGACTGACAGAACTGTTAGTATGGGAACAGCTACGGGAAACCATGACCCCCGAGCTGAGAACCTTCTCAGTAGAGCAGGGCGCGGAAAGACTAGAAGATCTGGTCAAGGTCGCAGATAGGTACGTGGCCGCACACGGAGAAGCCAAGAGCTTCAGGCGAGACCTAAAGCCTAACGGGAAAGAGGCACAGAAACGAAGCCCTAACCGAGAAGAGCGCACCGCGAATAAGCCGAATAACCCCAGACCTGGGCAAAATAAAGGACCCAACACGGAATTCGGGAAAAGAGGTCCCGCAGAACAGAGACGGTATTGTTCGTTCTGCAACAGAAACAATCACTCCACCGCAGAATGTTTCAAGTTGGCCGCACAACGTAGGGAAGAGCGCGAAAGCCGGCCAGCGCACAGAGTTCTAACTCAAAGCAGCGGTAACAAGCCACACACGATCGGAGATCACCCCTCGGTGACAGACACGGTCAAGGTCAACGGAAAAGAAGCGAACTGTCTGTATGACACAGGTCTATCATACGACGCGATAGTTAGCGAATCTCTTGTATCGCGCGCGGACTTGACGGACAAGACAGTCGACTTACAAGGAGCAGACTTGACGAAACCGACGACTACTTGCCCAATAGCATGGATCGAAGTAGAGAGTAGGTACGTCACAGGACGAATCCAAGCAGCTGTTTTACAGAAACCCCTGTATGATCTAGTGCTAGGTTGTAGGTATGTGTTCTTAGGCACGCCCCCTAAAACTGTAGAGATAGCTGCAGTGCAAACCAGGGCCCAAGCTAAAACCCAACCACCCCAGCCCGAGTTCGCTCCGAATCCAGGACTCGAAGAGATCAAAACAGCACAGAAAGAAGACACCTCGATAGCGAAGTGCTTCCAGAAGCTACCCAAGGCGCACACACCCCCGCACAAAGGAGACTTCTACATGGAAGAGGGAGTTCTACATCGACAAGGAGATGGAGATCACACCCAACTAGTACTACCAGCCACCCTTCGAGCCCAAGTACTAGAACTAGGCCACAGCATGCCACTCAGCGGACACATGGGAATTGGAGCCACAGTGCAGAGAATCAGCGCACACTACTATTGGCCAGGAATCACGGAGGATGTCAAGCGCTACGTGAAATCTTGCCACCAATGTCAACGATATTCCCCGCGACATCACACCGTACCAGTTACCTTAGGACCATCAGTAGTAGTCGGCGTGCCATTCCAGCAAGTCTCAGTAGACATAGTAGGACCACTGCCCATGACCAAGAAGCGGAACAGATTTCTACTCACACTCGTCGACGCATGTACGATGTGGTGCGAAGCAGTCCCGTTGCCAGCGATCGACACCAAGAAGATCGCAGATGCACTCATCGCCATCTTTACCAGAGTCGGATTCCCGGACAGCATTAGAACGGACAACGGATCTCAGTTCACCGGCCGCCTGATGCAAGACGTGTTCGAGTTGATACAAGTTCATCACATTCGCACACCCCCATATCACCCCGCCAGCAACGGACAAGTAGAAAGACTGAATGGAACCCTTCTCACCATCCTCAGGAAAGTCGCCGACGACAATCCAGAAGCGTGGGACACCTACGTGAATGCGGCACTGTTCGCATGCCGAGAAACGCCCCATGCAGCCACAGGCTACACCCCGTCAACATTGCTATTCGGCAGACCTCTAGCCGGACCGCTAGAAGCCCTACGCAGAAGTTGGACGGAAGCCAAGATAGACGACACACCAAGAGGTGCCACCAAGTACGTCGCAGACCTGCAGGAAACCCTCAAAGCAACGTGGAAGAAAGCTGGTGAAGCACTGAAGAAGGCAAGAGCCCGTCAGGCGAAGTACTACAACCGCCACGCGAAGGACCGAGAACTGCAAGTCGGCGATCAAGTGCTACTCTTACTTCCAAGTGGAACCAACAAGCTGGACATCGCTTGGAGAGGACCGTACCGGGTGACTGCCAAGAAATCCAAGACAGTCTACCAAGTAGAGGTGAACGGGAGAGCCCGATACCACCACATCAATCTCCTCAAGAAATATACGGACCGACCAGCGACCCCCAGCACTCACAACTTGTTAGCCATCGCCATCGCGGAAGAAGGAGAAAGCATGGAGACCAATGCAGTAGAGTATCCCCTGCACTCCAAAGAAACCTACAAAGACGTGATACTCAACGGAGACCTAGCCGCTAAACAGCAACAGCAAGTACTACAGGTCATTCGACAACATCAGACTGTGCTCACAGACCGACCAGGGAGGACAGACCTCGTCGAAGTAACCTTAACGGTAACCGACCCAACACCCGTCCGCCAGAAGCTCTACCCGATGCCACTGTCTCAGCAGCGAGCCATCAAGGAAGAGATAGACACCTTACTGGCAGCCGGAATCATCTCAGAGTCTACTTCACCCTACAGCGCAGGCACGGTATTGTTGCGAAAACCCAACGGAGAGCATCGACTGTGCATCGACTTCAGACTGTTGAATGCCGTAACGCAGTTCCAGCCAGAGCCACTCCCGGACCAGACAGACCTATTTGCCAAGCTACAGCGAGCGAAGTACTTCTCACGCATCGACCTCAGCAAAGGATACTATCAGATACCAGTACAACCACAAGTCCGAAAGTACCTAGCTTTCAGCACTATGGAAGGACACTTCGAATTCAACGTGCTTCCATTCGGACTCCACAACGCACCCAGCATCTTCAGCGCCATGATGCGAAAACTCCTGGCACCCCTGAGCAGCGAGCACCTACACTCGTTTATGGACGACATCCTCATCGCTACGCCTACGTGGGAGGAACATGTCACGCTCCTACAACAACTACTCGCCCGCCTCAGAGACACGGGATTGACGGCAAGACCCACCAAATGTCAGATTGGATTCACAGAACTAGAATTTCTGGGACACACCATCAGTCAAGGAAGCCTGCGACCGGTAGAGAAGACAGTGAAACGCCTACTCGACGCTCCTAGGCCCAAGACCAAAAAGGAAGTACAGTCGTTTCTAGGACTCTGCGGCTTCTACCAGAAGTTCATCCCCAACTACAACAGCATCGCCGTACCCCTGACAAATGGAACCCGGAAAATCGCCCCGGACAAAGTAGTTTGGACAGCCGAATGCGAGACAGCATTCCAAACACTCAAGGACAGAATGACATCGGCGCCAGTACTCCACCTACCCGATTTGACTCAGCCATTCGTTCTTCGCACCGACGCAAGCGACTTAGGCCTCGGAGCAGTACTGCTACAGCGCGACCCCAAGAATGCAGAGACGCTATTCCCTGTCGCCTACGCCAGCAGAAAATTGAGACCCGCCGAGACCCACTACGCCACGTCGGAGAAAGAATGTCTTGGACTAGTCTGGGCCATACAGAAATTCCAACTCTACCTGTATGGGACCCACTTCACAGTTCAGGTGGACCACCAACCACTATCGTTCCTGGCAGCCTCCAAGTCTTTGAACTCTCGCCTGATGCGATGGGCACTCACCCTTCAGGCATACTCATTCCAAATCGAATACATCCCCGGCAAAGAGAACCACGGAGCCGACTACCTCAGTCGCCATCTCGTGGAGGACACAGCAGCTGTCGCCCACCCAACACAACTAAGGGCCACAGCACCAGAATTCGTCCCCGCCCAGTAATACCCTGTCACTAGTGTCCATAGCTACCTGGCACAGCATTGCAGCTCAGGTAGAGCAACTTAACTAGTTTGTAAATAGGACCCTAGGATAGTGCAGTGTTAAACTAGGCTCTGTAGTAGAAAAAGGTCGAATCCAGTAGTCATCGCCTTTTTTCAGTTGAGGGAGCCTGTCACGAACTGGCTAGTGTTAACTCTGCCTATCGACTATTGAGCCATGTGTAGTCTTTGTAACAGTAGAGAGTCAGTAGATTACACAGCAGCAATTAAAGGCCACACACAGCGAGCTAGCCACACACAACGCAGTGAGTCAGCAGTTGAGCTTTGAATTTGACCGTTTTACCCAATCAGAGCTCAGCCTAGCGGGTAGAGCAGTTCTGACTGTGTCAGAGCCTAACACAGTTTGAATCAGTCGTGTGTGAGACGAGGTAGAGTCAACATCTCCACAGTTAGAGAAATCTCTTCACTCATAGACCAGGAAGCAGGACTTAGAATCTTAGTATTCTCTCAAGTCATCACGGGCCTGAACTTGTCAAACAGGTAAATGAACACCCTTCTGTTTCATCGTGATATATTTGTATTATTGTTGAAATTATGTTTGAAGAATTTGCTATGCATAAATGTGAATTATTAATCCGAATTTGCCGTACCACGTGGAAGAGCCGACCACGAGCCGAAACACGACCGGTTGCGCCGCCATGTTGTATCCCGTACGGAACCACTGTTGTTTAACTTATATGTATGTTTGCAGACCAGTGGCTGTACCACTGAATGTTTATAATATTATTAATTCTGTATGTGTATAGTTAGACACGATTGATATTTATGTATGTATAGGAATTTAGAGTGAGATTACAGCGGACCCCGGAAGTAGCAGAATGTTCGTCGCTTATGTATAGAGATGTGGAGCTATCACTGAGGGCTACTTTGGCTTCCAGTGAGACGCTCTGCACAAACCGATTATTCAGGGTTGTGCAGAATTTCGTCTCTTATATTACAGACGAGCAGGCGAGCTATCCCGAGCTATCCCGAGCTATCCCGAGCTATCCTGTGCACCCCACTCCACAGAAACGACTAGTTGGTTGAGGAGCCTCTAACGCACAAGTCGGAAAGAGCTACCTTGAAAAACACCCTGTCAGACCCCACAGCGTGGCAAGGGAACCCAACTACACAACTACACAGGTGTACCAGAAGCTACCTCACAGAAGGACTTCGACCGCACCATCAGAAAGTTAAGTGTAATCGACGAAGGTGCACTTAAACTCTTCAGAAACTGTAAAACGGACCACAGTAGTCCAAATCTGTATGAAATATAAAAGCAAGTGCCCGAGGAAGATATAACAGCTGCCTAGACTATCAGCGATCGAACTATTAGCAGTGACTGAGACATTTTAAGTTAGATTAGTACTTAGAGAATCTTGTATAGAGTAGAAGAAATAAATGTGTGATTTTAACTGTTATCAAGTGGCTGGACTACATATGATTCATAGCCGTGTGAAAGCTAGTGTGACAGTAATCTTTTACCATTTTTCTATCTAACTCTGTACCCCAACCTTAACACAGAACGAGCTAAACAAATAAATTTATTAAAGTAATTCAGAGGGTGACGTACTAGCAGTTCCCACCGAATAAACGTGAGGGTCCATAATTCCATTGTGCAGAGCCCATAAACCCCACGTGACACCTACAACGAAGAATACAAAGCATGGAGATGAGGTGCTACAGAAGACTCCTGGGCATTTCCTATACCCAGCACATCACCAACGACGAAGTCCGACAGACTATCACACAAGCCATTGGACACCACGATGTCATGCTCACAGTGGTGAAGAAACGGAAACTCCGATGGAATGACCAAGTCACCAGAGCATCACGCCTTGCAAAGACCATCCTACAATGCACGGTGCAAGGAGTCAGAAGAAGAGGGAGACAGGAAAAGAGATGGGAGGACAACATTCGAAAATGGACTGGTTTGACACTGTGCGAAGCCGTGAGGGTTGCTGAGGACAAAGAAAGATGGAGTACGTTGGTTAAACGATCATCTGTGGTGCCCCAACGACCTTCAAGTTACGGGATACGATAAGATAGAATAGGATAGGCCGTCATAATGTGAATTACACAGAACTCGTGTTAATTAATCTTATGGCTGATACTTGTAAATGCACATTTTGGCGTTGGTAAGCCGCCTTGGTCAGAATTAAGCATGATCACGTAAAAATTTTAATTATGAAATAAAAATTGTAATTATTATGTAATAATTACAATTTTCGGTTTTGGCGCATTTTCAGTCGGATTGCTAGAGCAAAAACTGAAAATTAAACAAGATCACGCGAAGATATTTATAATTTTTCAACGATTATTGTAATTATCCCTTGATTTATTGTCATTATCCCATGATATTTGTAATTATCTCATGATATTAATTTGTAATTATGAGGTTTTGGCGCTAGTATGCCGTCATAGTATACCTCAAAGCATAATTATTACCACTCGAGATTCGTTCCCACCTGTTATCCCAGGCATCGATTACACACGAAGAAATAACAAACGAATTAGAATGCGAACCTCGGCATGTAGACCAATCACCCATCGCTGCTGCCAGCAGATCAATATGGTTTGCTAATATTCCAGCCAGAACCGAGTTCAACCCAATCTCACGGAGCTCTGAGAAAGGAACTGGGGCCAAAATTCCAACGCCATTTCCCAAATAAATGGTGGTACTTTCTTTTTGTATTGTTAACGCCTAGCCCACGTGTCCCAGATGCCTTTGTTGCCTCCAAATCCCTGTTACTAAAACAGTGGTGACTGCCTTGGGTAGATGTACTAACTTTTGATCTCCCATTGTGAACCTTTGTACTTATTATATTGCGTTTCCGCTTCCGGCCATTGTCTCTTTAAAGTGCACCGTCACATCATTGCATACCACAGACACCCGTATCTCTGTGAATAATGTCCCTCTCCATCCTAGCTATCAGAAACGGGGACGCTAATCAGAGAGATACGGGAGCCTGTGGAGCTTACTTGACATACGCGGCACGGCACTCACACACATGTGTGTGTCAGAGTAACGTCGTTTCTTCATGCCCACCCCCCACCGCCCCCCCACACACACACACCCGCACACACACACACACACACACACACAAACATATATATACGAGGGCAGTCCGATAAGTACTTAGCCTCACCGCCCGATGGCGCCAGTATCGCAAGAGCAATTTACTATTATAGTACCTTCTCGTAGACGGCTACTGTCGAAATTTCAGCCGGATTTTTAAAAAATGTGCTTTTCTACCATGATAACGCACCGGCTCACACCTTCGCCCTCGCCAAGGCCAAATTGGTCGGATTGGGCTACGAACTGCTGCCCCCATCCACCGTACTCTCCAGATTTGGCCCCGTGCGACTACTTTTTGTTTCCAAACTTGAAAAATCACTCGCCGGGCAGAAATTTGAGTCGAATGAGGAGGTCATCGCAGACCTCGCGGAAACGTATTTTTCAGACGGGTTAAAGAAGTTGGAGCATCGCAGCTGGGTCAAGTGTTTGATTGATTGATTGATTTATTGTTGCTTTAGGTCCAGCGGACTCTTCCGAGCCAAATCAGGACCGGACAACCCCCGATCCGCATAAAAGATCTGCCGAAACAACCCTAGTGGGAAAATTGAATGCCCTCCACCGGCCAGTCACTTTACAATAAAGACATCCCACGCGGGGGACGGCTGAGGGTTGACCTCAACTACGCGAACACCCCGGTTACAAAAACAAAATAGAATACAACCATCATTATAAATCATCAACAAAATACATACATATAAAATGCCTATAGTGCAAAATAATACAATCATAGGAAGCCCTAGTGACCACCCGGCAGAAAGCGTCCAACACTCCCAAGCTGATCCAACAGACCTCATACACAAACAAGGAGTCTTGTCCAGGAAGAGTTTTCAAGAAAAAAGGTAGGTCATTGATCTAGCGAAGAAGAAGAAAGTATAGCAGAGTGATAGGACAGATCAGGAATGGGAAAGAGCAAATGATGAAGACAGCGACAGTGGGAATTTAAAGCACTAAATTTCCAGAAAGTGGGGATACTATTTATACTGAAACCCCCGGCACTCCAACGGGGGGGAACTGTTGCCGCAGTGAATTAGTCATGCCTACAAAGGCAAGACAGGTTTTCAACTGGGGCTTTCACTGTTCCCTTTATAGGTTAGAACAATCTACAGTGACAAGATTGCTCATGACCCCAAGGGGTGGGTCAAGTGTATCAAACTAAAAGGAGACTATAGTGAAAAATAAATCGCCACTTTTACAAAATTTTCGTTTTTCTTTTGTAGGCTAAATACTTATTGAACCACCCTTTTTAAGTACTTTTAAGTGTTCCAACACTGACCCTAACCCTAACGCTTATCCTAACCCTTACTACAGCCCTAACCCTAACGGATCATTGGTTTGACGTCAATACAAGTAGGTCGGTCAAATCAAGTTATGTAGATGTTCACTGGTTTGTCCAAATAACACAGTGTAAACAAATACACACACACACAATCACACACACACAGACACCCACACAGACACACACCCACACACACACACACACACACACACACACAACTAGACCTACATAAAATCGATTATTTACGATGAAATGCGATACCCATTGTTACAACGTCGTCCTTGTGTTATAGGCCTATTTCGATGGGTGTGTACATTGGCATTTAACGGTACAACGACACATCATTTGAAGATGGTGTACAGTCTCAGGGTCCTTTAACCTCATCACAGCCGATAATAATTAAACCTTCAACTAACTCCAGGTATTAGTGACTATTTCCTAATTGCTGTTGACTTTGTAAGCCGTTTCCTATCAGGCGTGACCGCTTGCTTGGAGTGTTTTAAGCAATCTCCAGCTCCTGAAACTTCCTATAAGCTAAACCGATATACGTTTACTGTAGATAATATAGTAATATTGCCTTTATGCATGTACTGTATATAAAATAGTGATACTGCCTTTATACATGTAATGTATACAGGCTTAATATTGCTGCTGTAATAGGCTTACTGTACATGACTGTATCTATTAATACCGCCGCTATTCATGTAATGAATAATAATATTATTAATACCGTGTATAAATATTTTATAATCTTAAGCTATATAGCGTTTTTTCAGCTCATGAGCTGCTCAAGGCGCTGGCCGATACAGGATGTAACACAACTGGCGACCGGGGATGGAGGAGAAGGGAAAACTATCCTATCCTATCCTATCCTATCCTATCCTATCCTATCCTATCCTATCCTATCGGTGATTAGAAAGTCGTTGGGGCACCATATATGCTCGTTTAACCAGCGTACTCCATCTTTCTCTGTCCTCAGCCACCCTCATGGCTTCGCTCAGTGGCAAGCCAGTCCATTCCCGAATGTTGTCATCCCACCTCTTTGTATGTCTCCCTCTTCTTCTGCCTCCTTGCACCGTGCATTGCATGATGGTCTTTGCATGGCGTGATGCTCTGGTGACGTGGCCATACCATCGGAGTTTCCGTTTCACCACTGTGAGCATGTTATCGTGTTGTCCAATGGTTTTTTTGATGGTCTATCGGACTTTGTCATTGGTGATGTGCTGGGTATAGGAAATGCCCAGAAGACTTCTGTAGCACCTCATCTCCATGCTCTTTATTCTTCGTTGTAGGTCTGTTGTGAGGGTCCACGTTTCGCAAGCGTATAGGAAATTTGAGATGACAAGGGAGCCCAGCAACCTTACCTTGGAGTGTAGTATGGTGGTCCTGTCTTTCCAAATGGGCTTCAACCTTGTGCTATTCTAGAGATGACTTCTGTCGGGATCCATTGTCTGCTACAAGCAATTGTTTTTAATTTTCACGTCTGTGGTGTTTCCTACTAACGTTTTCATGTTTTGACAAGAAGAAAGACTGCAGTGGAAGACTACACCATGACCCAGTCGCTTGTCATCACTCTTCCCAAAAAAGGATAACCTTCAGGAGTGTGAAAATTACCGCACCATCAGCCTCAACAGCCATCTCAGCAAGGCCCTCCTGAAAATAATATTCAACAGATTGAAACCCCAAGCTGAACAAATCATAGCTGAAGAACAAGCAGATTCTGGACAGGGCGAAGTACCACTGAACAGATTTTCAACCTCAGAATAATCTGCGAGAAATATCTACAGCACCAACAACATCTATTATTATGTGTTTGTAGACTTCAAGATAGCGTTTGACCGAGTCTGGCATGCAGCTCTGTGGGCAACTATGAGAGTGTACAATATCAGCCCTAACATTATTGAAGTCATCAAAAGCCTGTATGACAAGGCTTCCAGTGCAGTCCTTTACAACAGCGCCATCGGGAACTGGTTCAGAACAACAATCGGCGTGCATCAAGGATGCCTGCTCTCTCCAACACTCTTCAACATCTTTCTAAAGTGCATTATGTCACACTTGTTTTGTGCGTCTATGTTTGGTATAATCATACTTGTATTGTATATCTAGTTTGATACATGTATATAATTTGCCAGTGTGTCCCGTTTTTTTTCAGTGTGCCCCATTTCTGGGAGCTTGACATAATAACCTGATTCCGAAATGGGAGGTGGAGTGGGAGGGGAGTGGAGGGGTAGTGGTGGGTGAGGGTGGGAAGTGAAGGGGGGGATGGTGGATGGTAGTGGTGGAGCGTGGGGTAAGGAGGATGGGGGTGGTGGAAGTGGTGGGTAGTGATGGTGCGCTAGTTTTCACACTCCTAAAGGTTACCCGTTTGGGGAAGTGTCCCTCCTTAGTCATAGGTTAAGAACAAAAGGGTGTATTTCTGAATATAATAATACTGGGGATATGCTCCCCTACTTCTCCTTAGCTATGCATAGCAACTCAGTAGGGATTCCCAAAATGGAATGCCGACTTGAGCATCGGACATTGCCCGTTTGGGAACAATCGAGGACGAGTTAACGTTGTTCGTAGATTATAGTCGCACGACACTTTCGCATATAGGTGACTACTGGACCGATTTATACTGACACCAGCGGGCCAGTTGTTGGTAAAGGGGAAAATAATATGATCACACGTTGACCAATCCGGGATTCGAACCAGCGACCTTTCGGTTACTAGCAAGACGCTCTTACCAACTGAGCTACCCGGCCCCTCAAACGAGTTCACAAAGCAATAGACCATCACATGATGGTCTATGCACAAAGGCAATATCTGCTTTTATGCCCAAGCCAAAAACTGGTACAAACAAACAACTAAATAAACTCTCCAATATCTGGAACATTTCCAATCATATCCAACTTAGACGAAAAATAATTTAAAAACTCTTTAAACTCTCTCTCTCCAAACTCTAATCTCTCTCTCTATTTCTCTCTCTTTTCTCTCTCTCTCTCTCTCTCTCTCTCTCTCTCTCTGTCCTCTCTTTCTCTCTCTCTTTTACATAAAACCAATAAAATAACCCATTGTACCCAACAATAACTCATCAAAAAACAACTCTCATGTCCCTCTCTTCCTCCTTTTCTCTGTCACTAACCCCTTCCACCACAAACCATAATGTATCTAAATGTCTACTACCCAAACTTTCCCACCTCTTCACCCCTTCTTATCTCTATCCTTTCCTCGCCCCTTTGAGCTGATAATACCCTCTTCTATAGCATCCCTTATATGCCACCCACCTTGCTTCTCAATATAATCATTATCATATTTCCATTCCCATTCACCACAACCCTTCACTTGTCCTTATTCCCATCAATTTTCATTATTACCATACTGTCCTCGTTGTTGATGTGTTACTAATCTTACTTACATTAATTCATTGAATTCACCACAAAGGGCCTCTTTGGTGATGTGTTGGGTATAGGAATCCCAGAAGTCTATCACACCTGCTTTTTCTTCGTTGGAGATCTGCTTTGTGAGGGTCCATGCTTCGCAAGCATATAGGAAGATGGAGATGACAAGGGAGCACAGCAGTCTTACTTTGGAATGTAGACTAATGGTCCTGTCTTTCCAAATGGGCTTCAACCTTGTCAGGGCAGCAGTTGTTTGTGCGATCCTGGAATGTACTTCCTGTCGGACCCATTGTCTGATACAATGGCTCCTAAATATTTGAAGCTATGCACTGTGTTGAGGGATTGGCCTTGGACTTTGATGTCCGTGTTGATGCCATTGGTGTTGTTGGTTATCATTTTGGTCTTCTCTGCTTTTATTTCCATTTTATAAGCTCTGGAGGTGGTGTCAAGCCTCTGTACCAGCTGTTCAAGTTCTTGTTCCTCTCCAGCCAATCCATCAATGTCATCTGCAAAACGAAGATTGGAGAATGCTCTACCCCCTATGCTGACTGTGCCTTCATGATCTGCAAGAGCATCTGCCATCTGACATGATGCGTTTTGGGAAGATGTTGAAGAGTGTTAGAGAGAGTAGGCATCCTTGACACACACCGATTGTTGTTCTGAACCAGTTCCCGATGGCGCTCTTGTGGAGGACTGCACTGGTAGCCTTGTCATACAGGCTTTTGATGATTTCAATAATTTTAGGGCTGATGTTGTACACTTTCATTGTTGCCCATAGAGCTGCATGCCAGACTCGGTCAAACGCCTTCTTGAAGTCTATGAAACACATGATATAGATGAAAAGATGTTGTTGGTGATGTAGGTATTTCTCACAGATTATTCTGAGGTTGAAAATCTGTTCAGTGGTACTTCGCCCTGCCAGAAATGTCATGATCTGGATATATGTGACTATACCTTATGCTCTGTATCAACATTTGTATTAATTAATATAGTCATTTCAATGTATATGAAGTCAATTACTTTATATGGCCATTTTATATGGCGTTATTTTGACAGACACTTTCCCTTTTCAGGGCAGTCTGATAAGTACTTAGCCTCACCGTCCGATGGCGCCAGTATCGCCAGTATCGCAAGAGCAATTTACTATCGTGTAGTACATTCTCGTAGACAACTACTGTAAAAATTTGAGCCGGATCGGACTCGTAGTTTTATTTTGACAGTGTGTGGAAGCGGGCATGTCCGCGGATTTTAGAAAAAAGTGCTCTTCCACCATAATAACGCACCGGCTCACACCATATATATATATTTGTTTTAAATTATTTATTTATTTATTTTTAACATCAACATTAGCTAATCATTTTAAATGATGAAATATTCTCAAAATTTTTGATGAATTGTTTTCTAGACCATGTCTGAGGGCTGTGTTGTAAAAGACCTTAAAAAATCAAAATTGTCAAAAAATTCTCTCTCTGAGATGCAATGGTAGTCCTATTGTGACATTAGATTATTGTACTCAGCAACAACAAATACATTAAAATGTAGTAAGTTTTTTTAACATGAGAATGTATTTTCATTATTTACAGGTTGAGAGTTTTTTGTATAATACATTATTTATAAATGAATGTATGTTTTATGTAGGAGCTGCATGCCCACCTCAACACAAGCTTTGATCAGAAGACTCTGCAAGAGCTGGTTGAAAGAAAAGCAAAAAGCAATCCTGAAGTTCTGAACTGGTCCATGAGCATTGCTGACTATAAAGAACTTGACGAGTAAGTAGCAGCTGAATTCAGGCATCATTATACATTCTAACATGTACGGAATTAATAAAAATTGTATCGCACCTCACTTACAAACAATAGGAATGTGATTGTGAATAGTTTCTAGTGGTTTTGATTATAAGAATTAAAAAAAATATATATTCTAGCCATACCAATACACAAGTGCACCACGCACCACGCACTTGTGTATTGGTATGGCTAGAATATTTTTTGCTGAAGCAGCGTGCAACCCTTGCAGTTAGTACTGGGATGGGTGACCATCCTGGAAAGGCAACCACCAAACCACACAAACGATGAAACAAGTGCACCCCAGTCTACCCAGCTGTGAATAGGTACCAAGCTCTGGTGTAAGGTAATAAGCGAGGGAGAGAGGAGAATGGCACTGCCCTCCTTACGCTGGCCCAGACAAAAGAGGTCCCAAATAGCACTCTCTCAACAATGGCCCAAAGGTTACGAAAACACCTTTACCACTTATTATTAACAGGAAATGGAAGAATGAATTAATAAAATGTTACTTTGTTGTTACTCCCCACCCCCCACCCCTCTCTCTCCATTTCTTTTTCTCCCCAGATCGCTCAGACTTGATAAGAGATTGAATGTTACATTAAAAATGCCAGCTGATTGTGACTAATTGTCTTGTGTTTTGTCTTTTTTAGTTCATTTAACCTCTTCAAGCTGATTCACAAGATTGTAGACGATGAAGATGCTGTTTATAAGGTGCATTTCTTTATTTTATTTTTTTGTTACCTAGCTTAAATTCTGGTTTCTTACCATAGAGGTACCAGGTGGGATTTTTTTAAATGCCTCCATTTTCTGTCCTGCAACATGGGATACTACAAAGTTACTTGGAGACACTGTGCCACCACTCCTTCCGATAGGAGTATAAACCAAGATCTTGTCATTGCACGCACGCATTCCATGCCATGGGCTTTATAGATCCTGATATTTCTCAGCATCATTAAGGTCGAAACTTTGAAATTATCATCTCCCATCCCAAGAAACGTCTGCTCATTCGTCGTGTTTTTGCTTTCAGTTGACTGTAGGCGTCATTCAGAGGTTTGCGGCAGAAAATGTCAAGTATCTTGAACTACGGTCAACACCAAAGGAAATTCCTGAGACAGGAATGACGAGAGAACTGTACGTACGTTCCATGCTGCGAGCGATCCAGGACTGCCAAGCTGAGAAAGTGGACATCATCGTTTACGTGCTGTTGTCCATTGACAGAAGAAACGGCGTAGAAGTGGCCCAGCAGACAGTGGACCTGGCGGAGAAGTTTTACACAGAGACAAAGGGCATTGTTGTGGGCATTGATTTCAGTGGGGACCCTGCAGTAAGTACTCTATTGGTGCCATTCTTAGAAGAAAATATAAGTATTGTTCTTGTATGCATTACCACCATTCGTAGCAGAGACAGCTAAAGCTTTTGTTGCCTCTTTACCATCTCTGCAGCTGGTCATACAATTTGAAATATTTCTGCAGTCTTGATGTAGTCACAATTGTTTACCTTTTAGCTACTGGGAAGTATGAAAAAATGTTTAGAATATAGATTGCAGAAGAACAGTTGTAAATGGAAAACTACTTGTTTTTTTCCAGACTACTTGTTGTTTTTTTCCAGACAATGTTACAAGCTTGAAAACACGTCCTTTTGGTTTAACTGCTGTAAACTCAACCGGCGGCAGAGATGGCGGAAAGGCGATGTAAGCCCCAGGCCTCTCTGCTATGCAGTGTGATATGTTACATTATGTAGGTAAAAGAACATTCAGGTGTAGTTTATCAGCTTCCAACCCTTCCTTCCCCCTTTCCCCTCACTCTCCCTCCACCCCCACTCCCACCCTGTGGTATAATTCTACTGGCCAGAGAGTTCAACACAGTGGTGATAATTCATTGCTAAATATTGCAGGTAGGGAATGCGGCAGACTTCATCCCAGTTTTCCTGTCAGCGAAACAGAAGGGTCTCAAAGTTGCTAGCCATCTTGCGGAGGTATTTTGTCTCATTATTTCTTACTCATTGATTTGTTTTTCTTTATTAATTTTGTTTATTATTTAGTTATTTAGTCTTTCATGTAAATATTTTTTTTATGTTTTAATGTTTTTATTTCTTTCATTTAAAATCTATTTATTTGCAATATTTATGATTACATTTGTGACTTTCATCAATAGCAATGTGAGTATGTACTCACCACTCCCCCTCCCATTCTCCTCCCCCCACCAACACCTAAAAAAAAAAATTTTCCTGATTTTCACAAACCTGTCTGAGATGAGACCTAAATAGTCCAAAAATTATATATTTTTAAAAAATGTCCGTCCGTCCCTCTGTCTGCCACCCATCTGTGCAAACACTTTAAAGTTGCTATGTACTCAGAGCCTATTTAACTATCACAACCAAACTTGGTAAGTTGGTGTATACCCATGAGCTCTCACAAAAAAAAAAAATAAAGATCAGTGAATTAATGACTTTACTTCAAGGTCAAGGTCATCAAATGTTAGTTTACAAAAAAAATAAAAAAAAAAAGACGACTATTTTTCACAAAATTTCACTTATTTTTTTCTAGGTTATTACCATTGAACTTATGATTCTTTGAAGCATGATACTGTGCAAAGAAGCTTCCCAAAGTCAGTTTGTATCGGTACTTTGAAGTGAACTTTTCTCTAAACTATGAGAGATGTAAAGTCCAAACTTGTTGTATTTAGGGGTGATAGATTGATCTTTCATATATGTTCCGTTTGTGCATTGATCTTGAAGGTCAAAAACATAGGTAATCGTACAGTGGAATGGCTGTTTATTTAACCCATAGTATGCAACAACATTGGGTTATTTGATCAGTCATGCATGCCGTTGGTGCTCATGTCCTATCCCTACTAGCCCTAGCTCAAGCCCGATATAAGAAATACTGCAGATGAACATGCCTTTGTTTGTTATTCCAGAAAGGCTATACAAGACAAACTTTGCCCTGGTCAGAGTTTAGCAAAATGCAAAGCAACAGTGCGGTAGATGTAGGTTTGTTTTCTGGTTGAGTTCAAAAACAGTATAGATCTAGCTTTAATGTTATCAACACTACCGTGTACATTGGTTTCCAGACAACAAAAATCGAATACAAACACAGTAAAATTATTATTATTGTTCTTCCTAACATTATGATCATTATTGAGGAAGATTTATGTCACATAGGCCTATAGTTTTTCAATCATTTGTGATACTCAACTTGTTTCATCCTTCGAGAATATAATAATAATAATAATAATAATAACGGATTTTTATATAGCGGATACTCCAGCCTATGACCAGACTCACCACGCTTTACATAGTCATTACATATAAGTACATGCACTCGATAAAACATCGCTTTAGCTACAATACACCAAAAGACAGAACAGTAAGGGTGTAATTGCCGCCATTTAGATAAGAGAATTTCCATTCGCTCGTCAAACGCCTGTATTAATTTAGGGCCTGGTCAAGTAATGACGCACACGAAACACAGAAGTAGCATAGAGTTCATTTATTCGTAGTCAAAGAACATTCACGAAAAATGTCAACGTCTCATATAATACGTATGTGTGTGTACATATCAGTATGGGGACAACTAATTTCTGTATACGTGACTATGAACTTCTTGTGCTAGACGATGTGTGGTAAAATACTGCGAAAAGAAAGAAATAAACACAAGAAACATTAGCAAGTGTACCAAACAATGTATCAAAACCCTTATTCAACAAGATACAATCAAAGCAATGAGACGGAAAGCATACACATACTGGAGGACAACTTAGAGACAAATACTTTAGTTGATTTCAAAAAAGGACAATTTAGCTAAGGTTACGTGGAACCAAGCCAGAACAAACAAAGGAACGAATGCTTTATGTTCCTTTAACTTACACGACGATTAGGCTACGTTTATTCTTTCAAGCCTCAAAAGCAATTGGCGCAAGACAATTTGACTATGCTCATCTAACATTAGTCAATTCATTAATACAAACGATTCGGCTACGTTCACCCAACGAGCCTCGGTACGGTGCCTAAAACTAGGAAATACTCGTCGATGACCTAGCTCAGTAAAACATTTATAACTGAATTCACATACGTAAACATTAAACAACATATTATAGGAAATACACCTGAAGTCCCAAAACGTCGCTAACTACCTTTGCAGAGACAAAAAACAGCAAAGCTTTAAGGAAAAAACTGTATAAATACCCAAGTGGGTTAACATTTCGAATAAGGCCGATAATTCGACAAAAAACGTTATCTTCATTAAAGACCAAAACAGTTATCTTATTCGTCAAACTTAGTCCGACAAATTGTGACGACAATTAGCTTTAATCAAGCCAAGACGTTCAGCATAATCAGCGCGTTATGACTAACCACAAGCTAAAAACAAATAAACTTGACTTGTCCTTATTTACAGATCCTGAACAAAGTGTTCACCTCAATAATTCTTCTGACAAAAGACCAAGTTCTAAATCAAAACGAATTCTATTAATCATTAGAAAATCAAAAGCTTAAAGAATATCAGAAACAAATTAATTTGCAGAAAAGGCATAAAATCAGTCACTAAAACGAGAAAATCATAGAGGTCATAATCATTTGCACAAAGCAGCAAAACATATGCAAAACGCAAAATATCTATAAGTACCTTATGACCACTGTAAGACGTTTGGAAACCACACAGATCCAAAAGGCGACAACAACGTCTGGTACCAAAGGCAGGTAAAATAAAGGCTTCCACAAAACTCTACAAATCGTGAAAATCACATTTAAACTATATCTTTCAAATCAGGTGAGCACAACCTTTATATCATATAAACTAAAAACGACCCAACCTTCTCTCAGACCCAGCAATCTAACTAACCAGAAAAAGCTGAAACAAACGTTTATATCTGTTACTATCAAAACTCAGTCTTGCGTCATAATCCCGATCTCATGAGAAAAAATACGCAAACAATATTTACAAACGAAACACAGTTCACCAATAATATTCAAACTCATATCAAAACTCTGCACGCTTTTGCCACTGACTTGAGAGAGCAATAGATCCGGAGAGAGGGTGAGAGAGAGAGGGGAAGAAGGGGAAACACGACAATCACAAAGAGAAGAATCACGACAAACACAGTTAGAGGGATAAGAAAGACAGGCACCAAAAACAAATGAAAGGAAATAAATGAACAGTCCAGTCATAAAACCAAAAAGATGCGTCGGGTTGGCCAATGAGGTGATGATACGTCTTGTCAGTCAAAATCAATAAAACCAAACGAAAGAAAACGATAGAAAGGAGAAGCAACATACAGTGGGGAGGAAAAGTAGTACAGATAACGGGGGACACTTTACACACTAAGAAAGTACATGATATCACAAATAACAAAGACTCTCTCTCTAGATCAATAGCCCATATTAGTTTCAAAACGTATCTAATTATATATCGATCACGCATGACTCATAGGCATGCACACACCCGGCCTTAATTATGTCCAGGTAATTAACACATTTGAAATCAATAACATTAACATTTCTACAATCACACCAGGAGACATTATTGGAACAACAACCAAAAAATACATGCAGCATTCAGCTTTCAATCAATCAAATCAATCGTTCGTAGCGATAGTTGTGGTCACGTTCTGGTTGCCTCCTCCTCTGTTGTCATTCCCTCGCTTGTCGGGTCTTCGGCCACTTTCACCACCATCTCGTTTAATGTACACAAAGTCCTTCTCGTGTAGGCATGTGGGATGTTTTTTGTTACAAATGCCGCACACCTCTCTGTTGTCACACTGACGCGATTTGTGCTCCTTACTTATCAGGCAGCCAAAGCAGAGGTTTGATTTCAAAATGAAAGTCCTTTTCTCAGCAACGGACTTCTTGGCGAAAACTTCGCACTGACCCAGGTTATGGCTTGTTTGGGTACAGAATTCGCAGAAGGGGGAAGTCTCCGACCGGGTAGACAGGGCATTCTTCTTGGACGGCGCGCTGAGTGTGTTGGGCGATGTGACCCTTGTAGACGTAGGAGGGAAAGCTCCGGAGCCGAATACGGGGTCGTTACTAATGTCGGCTTCTTGTGTCACAAAGTTTACAAGTTCAGCGAAATTGGGGTACCTTTCGAGTTCGATCTTCGTCCGGGACACGTTCCGGCACCAGCGGTGGACCATCCAGTCGGGGAGTTTGCCGATAATACGCTTTAGGTATTGGGCGTCGTCTAAGATCCCTAATCCTCCTACCTCCTTGGCTGCAACGGCACACTGCTGAAGAAAATCCGCAAGCCGTCTAAGTCCCAAGTAATCTCGGCTTTTAACGATGGCCCACTCGTCCAACTTTGTCCTGAAAGCTTGTGAGACTACGTAACTGTTGCCGTACCTCCTTTCCAAAACTGACATTGCCTTGTCGTAGGCCTCGGGTTCGCTCAGCAGGAAGAATCCAGCCACGGCGTCCTTCGCTGTTCCTCCCAGGTAGCGCTGGAGATACAGGAGTTTCTCGCTCGATGCTATCCTCTGTCGTTGAATCAGAAAGGAGAAAGCAATCTTCCAGGTTGGATAGAGGAGCGGGTCGCCGTGGAAGATAGACGGTTCTTGCATGGGAAGTCTATTCAGCAGGAGAGCGTCCGAAAGCGTTTGGGCAAGTGAGTCTGTGGAGGTGTACTGCATCTGGAGCGGGGCTGGAACAGATCTGGGTTCCTCATAAGACGACGGGTAAATACCTCTGGGTGCCGCAATGCGATCAAAGTCAATGTTCGTGAGACCATTCTCTGGAACACCTACTCTGGGGAGTTGACACGAGGTGGGAGAGAACGTAGAACCATCAGGGCTCGGCACGAAGATCTTTGCCTCTGGGCGCAAATGTCTTCCTGCAAAGTGTGCAGAGCTGAGAGGGAGGGGTTGGTAGGTAGAAGGCATGGGGTCCGCTGGTGCGGACAGATAAGCATGCCTCTCCTGCTGCTCTGGAATCTCCGGAGGCCTGTGTTGACGGTCAGCGTGCAGGGTGTCGAAGTTGCGAACAGCAGCTGTTTCGAGATGCGCAGAGAGACGGTGACCCTCGTACGATGCACTCGGGAAGACACCATGGGGGTGCTGCCAGGGTATCGATGTCTGGTAATAACGAGACGACACCCTAGGAGAGGACGCGAAAGAGTACACGGTCGTTGTGGTGGTCGTTGTAGAGGTGCGGGCCATGTACCTGACGCAATCCAAGGAAGCGTCAACGGTCGCAGTAGTGCCCACTCCCCTCCCGTGGCTCTCCAGGCGAGCGGTAGCGGGGGGAATGAAGAGGGCGTGACTTCCGACGGGGTCATCATTCACGACCCTGACGGTAGCAGAAGTCGTGAAAGCGGGAACGGCGTCTCCGCCCTCCCTGAGAGCGGAAGCTGTGGTGATGACGGCGGCAGCTCCGTCTACGGGAGCCTCCAAAGTCACCGCGGCGATGGCAGCAGGGGGGCCCATGGAGGGCTGGTCCTGTCCGGGCTGATGTTCCACGGCAGCATCTCCTCTTCCTCCTAACATGCTAGTGTTTGCGACTATCAGGGAGGGACTTGCCTGTGGGGCAGCTAGTGTAGTCGATGTGGGAGACTGAGGGTGGAAGTGAGTGTCTAGCAGATTTACCGTGGGAAGAAAGGTAGGATTCTGAGGGTGAGCATCAGCTTGTTCTAGCACGCTTAGCATGGCTGAATTAGCCTTTATCTCAATGTCTGTTCTCAGTAACTCTAGCTGTCTAACTCTTTCTCTCTTCCTTTTCTCGAACTGCATTTTAGCTCTAGCTTCTGCTATCTTTCTTGTAGCCTCTTGATCGGCCTCTTCTCTCTTTCTAGCAGCTTCTAGTCTTTTTCTAGCAGCCTCTTCCTCAACCACTCTGGTACTCTCCTGATCATCTAGCTCCTCTATCAGTCTCGCGTGTTCGCTTTCTAAAGCTAGGCCTGCGCGTCTAGCACTGAGAGAAGCGGCTTTCATTCTTATCTCGAGTTTGAGGGAAGCTGTGGAGATTACGCTAGAATTAGTTGACGACCTAACGGAAGATCCCCTAGACGAACCACTGGCGTCACTTTTCTTGGTCGATCGGTGGCTAGACGCTTTGCTACCATGATGCGAACTAGTCCCTGTAGGAACTTCAACAGTCCCTTCGTTCACGGCACGCACTATGTTAGAGATGACCTCTTGGGCTTGCATCTGAGCATTCTCGTCTTCTAACGTCACTTCACCACCGCCTAGCTTAACTAGCTTCTCTTGAATTTCTCCGAGCTCACTTCGCATCTGAGAAATCCGCACTCTTGCCCTTGCTAGGTTTTCTAGATTGGGTTCGTCTTTGCCTAATTCTTTCACTGCCGTAGCAATAGCCTTCACCAGCAGAGACCTTTGTTGACTAAAGAGTTCTGTCTTTATTTCAATGTCATATGCTTTGCCTTTCTCAGTAGGTTTGGGTTCGCGTTTGGACCTAGTGACATCTTCAGGCTGTACTGGTATCTCAGTCTCTGTTTCACCATCTTCTACCTCATCTTTCGACTCGGGTTTCACGGGGGAGACTATTCCCTCTTCTATATCTTCCTTATCCATGATAAGATCAATGTTCAGTTCTTAGTACTGCAAGACGTGGCCAAAACGAAGAAAGTTATATTCTTCCCAGAAGCTGGTTATTCATTTTAAGAACACCTGAGCAAGGCTTAGCGGAACTGGTTAAAGAGTAGTTGCTGGGTCTAGGTTGGTCGCAATTAAAACAGAATAAAAGTCTTGTTGTCTAAATGCTTGTTTGAGCAACAACTAACAGACCAAGATTATTCTTGTTTACGATATTCGTCTACAAAGTCATATTCAAAACGTACTGCAGGAACCGAGCGAGAGAAAACTCTATCCCATAAATTGTAATAAGTCCTAAATTCAAAGGGGGGTGACGAGAGGCTCTAAGTATTTTACTGTAATTGCCGCCATTTAGATAAGAGAATTTCCATTCGCTCGTCAAACGCCTGTATTAATTTAGGGCCTGGTCAAGTAATGACGCACACGAAACACAGAAGTAGCATAGAGTTCATTTATTCATAGTCAAAGAACATTCACGGAAAATGTCAACGTCTCATATAATAATACGTATGTATGTGTGTACATATCAGTATGGGGACAACTAATTTATGTATACGTGACTATGAACTTCTTGTGCTAGACGATGTGTGGTAAAATACTGCGAAAAGAAAGAAACATAAACACAAGAAACATTAGCAAGTGTACCAAACAATGTATCAAAACCCTTATTCAACAAGATACAATCAAAGCAATGAGACGGAAAGCATACACATACTGGAGGACAACTTAGAGACAAATACTTTAGTTGATTTCAAAAAAGGACAATTTAGCTAAGGTTACGTGGAATCAAGCCAGAACAAACAAAGGAACGAATGCTTTATGTTCCTTTAACTTACACGACGATTAGGCTACGTTTATTCTTTCAAGCCTCAAAAGCAATTGGCGCAAGACAATTTGACTATGCTCATCTAACATTAGTCAATTCATTAATACAAACGATTCGGCTACGTTCACCCAACGAGCCTCGGTACGGTGCCTAAAACTAGGAAATACTCGTCGATGACCTAGCTCAGTAAAACATTTATAACTGAATTCACATACGTAAACATTAAACAACATATTATAGGAAATACACCTGAAGTCCCAAAACGTCGCTAACTACCTTTGCAAGAGACAAAACAGCAAAGCTTTAAGGAAAAACTGTATAAATACCCAAGTGGGTTAACATTTCGAATAAGGCCGATAATTCGACAAAAAACGTTATCTTCATTAAAGACCAAAACAGTTATCTTATTCGTCAAACTTAGTCCGACAAATTGTGACGACAATTAGCTTTAATCAAGCCAAGACGTTCAGCATAATCAGCGCGTTATGACTAACCACAAGCTAAAAACAAATAAACTTGACTTGTCCTTATTTACAGATCCTGAACAAAGTGTTCACCTCAATAATTCTTCTGACAAAAGACCAAGTTCTAAATCAAAACGAATTCTATTAATCATTAGAAAATCAAAAGCTTAAAGAATATCAGAAACAAATTAATTTGCAGAAAAGGCATAAAATCAGTCACTAAAACGAGAAAATCATAGAGGTCATAATCATTTGCACAAAGCAGCAAAACATATGCAAAACGCAAAATATCTATAAGTACCTTATGACCACTGTAAGAGAAACCACACAGATCCAAAAGGCGACAACAACGTCTGGTACCAAAGGCAGGTAAAATAAAGGCTTCCACAAAACTCTACAAATCGTGAAAATCACATTTAAACTATATCTTTCAAATCAGGTGAGCACAACCTTTATATCATATAAACTAAAAACGACCCAACCTTCTCTCAGACCCAGCAATCTAACTAACCAGAAAAAGCTGAAACAAACGTTTATATCTGTTACTATCAAAACTCAGTCTTGCGTCATAATCCCGATCTCATGAGAAAAAATACGCAAACAATATTTACAAACGAAACACAGTTCACCAATAATATTCAAACTCATATCAAAACTCTGCACGCTTTTGCCACTGACTTGAGAGAGCAATAGATCCGGAGAGAGGGTGAGAGAGAGAGGGGAAGAAGGGGAAACACGACAATCACAAAGAGAAGAATCACGACAAACACAGTTAGAGGGATAAGAAAGACAGGCACCAAAAACAAATGAAAGGAAATAAATGAACAGTCCAGTCATAAAACCAAAAAGATGCGTCGGGTTGGCCAATGAGGTGATGATACGTCTTGTCAGTCAAAATCAATAAAACCAAACGAAAGAAAACGATAGAAAGGAGAAGCAACATACAGTGGGGAGGAAAAGTAGTACAGATAACGGGGGACACTTTACACACTAAGAAAGTACATGATATCACAAATAACAAAGACTCTCTCTCTAGATCAATAGCCCATATTAGTTTCAAAACGTATCTAATTATATATCGATCACGCATGACTCATAGGCATGCACAAAGGGTACAAATTATTTACACTTATGTACACAAATTACAATTTACAACTATGTACACAAATGACAGAAAAGACAAATAGAATAGCAAAAACATATTCACAGCTATTTATATGCCCGGTTAGGCCCAGGAGGAAAAACAGTATAAATATGTACAGCCATGTATACACTTACGGATCAGACAGAGACAAAGAGGAGAGAATGGCAGCGGGATACAGATCATTCTGAATAGTGAAGTTTGAAGAGGTGGGTTTTGAGGGCCTTTTTGAATGCTTGTGTTGATTGTATGTTGCGGATATGGGAGGGAAGGGAGTTCCACTGCTTAGGTGTGGAGTAAGCGAATGCACGTTGGCCGTATGTCTTAGTGCGGGTGACGGGAACCTTGAGTGTGCGAGTGTCAGCAGAAGATCTTAAAGTGCGTGAAGGGGAGTAGACAGACAGTAGATCAGCAAGGTAGGAGGGACAAGAATCTGTGAAGAAGTTGTGACAGAGAACAGAGAGTTTGTACTCTATGCGTGCTTGCACAGGAAGCCAGTGAAGGGAATGTAGTAGAGGTGTGATGTGATCGCGTTTCTTAGCTCGGAATACTAGTCTAGCTGCTGAGTTCTGAACCTTTTGTAGCTTGTCAATGATGTGTTTTGGGGAGCCAGCGA
Source organism: Oncomelania hupensis (assembly GCA_036898135.1). Taxonomy (NCBI): domain Eukaryota; kingdom Metazoa; phylum Mollusca; class Gastropoda; order Littorinimorpha; family Pomatiopsidae; genus Oncomelania; species Oncomelania hupensis. Next base: position 156,335,980 of record CM072511.1, read on the forward strand.
GGAGAGAGTTGCAATAGTCAAGACGAGAAAGGACGATAGCGCAGACTAGGGTTTTGGTGGCAGTGAGCGTAAGATAGTGGCGAAAGGAGCTGATTTGGCGTATGGCCGTGTATGCAGAGCGACAGACGTTGGAGATGTGGTTGTTGAGGGACAGGTCATCGGAGAGAATGTAGCCGAGATTTCTTGCTGAGGATGAGAACTGAATGTTTGTTGTCCCTACTGTAAGCGATGTTGGGAGAGGCGGGAGTGAGGAGGAGGTGTTGTGCTTGTGAATGAGGAGGGCTTCGGTTTTATTGTCATTAAGCTTAAGCTTGTTAAGTGTCATCCATGACTTAATGTCTGTGATGCAGTTCTCCAAAGTCTGAACAGTGGAATTAATGAGAGAGGGGGCTGTGGATTTATAAAGTTGTGTGTCGTCTGCAAATGACTGACTCTCAACAGCATGCTTTCTAAGCAGGAGAAGCAGTGGCTTGGTGTACAGAGTGAATAACACCGGCCCTAAAACGGAACCCTGAGGCACGCCGCACACCAAGTCTGCTGTGCTGGAGTAACAGCCATCGACAGTGACTGCTTGTGATCTGTCGGAAAGATATGAGTGGAACCAAACCAGGACCGAGCCGGAGATTCCAAAGTAGTGTTGAATAGTGTTAAAGAGAATGTGGTGGTCGACTGTGTCAAAAGCGGCTGAGAGGTCTAGTAAGGTGAGAACGGAGACGTTACCATTATCTAAGGCCAGCAACAGATCGATGGTTACCTTTAGGAGGGCTGTCTCAGTGCTGTGGAAGGGTCGGTAGGCAGACTGGATGGGGCAAAGTAAAGCGTTATCATATAGGTAGGCAAACAGTTGTTTGAGAACAATTTTTTCTATGACTTTGAAACAGGTCTATAGTTCTTTAGATTATTTTTGTCTAAACTTGGCTTTTTAAGGAGGGGTTTGATGACAGCCGTTTTGAGCACAGATGGAAAAACACCAGAGGACAGACTCTCGTTGATAATGTGGGTAATGGTCGGGAGTAGAGGGTCAAGATTCTCTATCAACATGGGGGTAGAAATGGGGTCAAGAGAGCAAGATGTTGGTTTTGAGCTTAAGATGACTTTCTTGACTTCTTGCTCTGTTATTGGTTGAAAAACGTCCATCTTTGCGGTATTGAGGGAAGGTGAGAATGGGTTAATGAGTGGGATCTCATGGCTGTCAAGAGCGTCCCTTATGTCAGCCACTTTCTGTGTGAAATAATTACAAAATACATCTGGGAGCTGACATGGTGGATGCGTGGATGGGAGTGATGTTGCATTGCTCTTACCCCTTAGCTGATTGCAAATGTTGAACAACTGTTTACAAGTTTAGCTGCTGCTAATTCTGTCGCTAAAGTACCGGGTTTTGGCAGTCTGGACTATTTTAGTGACCCGTTTTTTTGCAGCGGTGAAAATCTGCTTGCTAACTTCTAAACCCGATTTAAGCCTCTTTTTCTATGAAGAATGAAAGTCCAGGGCACTTGTAACAACCATTTGTGCAGTTAATAGCACTGCAGTGATCACTCCTACATGTCTTTTTGTAGAATATTTGCCAAGTACAGTGTCTCGTTCCATGCCGTAGGCCATTTTGTATCACGATAACCGCTTGGCGGCACTGGTAAGTTTCGGTTCTGCGTGTCTGGGAGTTATGCTCGTTCTTTGTGAAACTAAACTTTCTTTGATATTTCTTTGCACTTTAATGCCACCATTTCATGTTGTTTTCTCCGGGCACTCATTTTCATGTTAAATATTGTGAGTTCCATGAGGAGCATGTGAGTCTTATGGGCTTTGCCTTTCTATTTATTTTTTTGTTCCTCAGTAAGTTGACCGATAAGAGCTTTTATTGCTGTAATCATCATCATTGCCCTGACAGCATCAGAATTATTGCCATCATTATCATGATGATGATGATCACAATCATCATAGGTTATCATTGTGACCACCATCCACCACCAATACGCTTCTGTAATTATTGTCGCTGTCTAACAGATAACCGCATTTGAGGAAACGTTAGCAGTGCTAAAAGAATCACCACCGGATCGCATAGGCCATGGCACTTTTCTTCATCGCTATCAGCCTGGTCAGGGTCACGAGGAGATTGAAGAGATTGTCTTGTCTAAGAAGATTCCCATTGGTAAGATTTCTGCTTGTGTGTCTAATCTTATTTTTTTTTATAATCATGGTTAATTAGTATGCAACATATGGATGGGAGTGAGTGTTGTGATAGTTTCACATTAATGTAGCCACTGCCACTGTGTGGGAGTGAGAAAGAGAGAGAGAGAAAGAGAGAGAGAGAGAGCGAGGACCAAGGGGCATAACTGCAACTAAATCGACAAATATTTAGCGACGTTTGTACAGGAGATAATGCTGTGAATGTTTGACACTAAGGTGGTGAGCGCTAATGGTGCAGAATAACTGCCGCCGGGTCGACCATTGTTTTCTTCAGCATTCATACTTCATTAAAATCATTGCAGTTGGTTGCTGGAAGCCAAAATTTCCAACTGGACCCCACTAGACAAGTGATCCAGCCAAACGTCAGCAGTCCTTCAGAACGTTCACTAGCCCAACAACATTCACACAAAATAAACACTGACATTTGTCTGCACAGGGTGTCGAGATTCAGTGAAGTATACCTTGAAGTACCATCAGCTAGGGAAACTGGGAAAGATTCAGTGAGGAAGAACAAAACCCAAGGTACACTTCTGAGGAATAAGCTGCAAGTTGTAGGTCTTCCCACAAAAATATACCTTTGCCGCTAGTGAATTAGTTGATACTTACTAAGCTTATATACATACATTTTTGTTTGGGTTTCATGAACAAGCGTATTAGATACACATTGTTTGCTAGAAATGGTATTGGCTGGACTCCCTTGGAATTGGCGATAGAGGCACGCTCACATATAAAGTCGACAAAGCGTGACCATACACTAGAGGGGCCGGGTAGCTCAGTTGGTAAGAGCGTCTTGCTAGTAACCGAAAGGTCGCTGGTTCGAATCCCGGATTGGTCAACGTGTGATCATATTATTTTCCCCTTTACCAACAACTGGCCCGCTGGTGTCAGTATAAATCGGTCCAGTAGTCACCTATATGCGAAAGTGTCGTGTGACTATAAGCTACATACAAACAAACAAACCATACACTGAAATCTTAGGCTTTTGGTACACTAACAACTTAGGCTTTGTGGATTAGCCATGGTAAATACTGGTATGTTTGTTGTATTAAGCGATGAGCACCAATGGGATATCATTGCTAATGGAGTAAAACTCGTACCTTAAAAAGGTTCCTATCCTATCCAATCCTAACCTATCCGATCCAATACTATCCTATCCCGTAACTTGATAGTCGTTGAGGCACCACAGATGATCGTTTAAGCAGCGTACTCCATCTTTCTGTCCTCAGCAACCCTCATGGCTTCGCTCAGTGTCAAGCCAGTCCATTCTCGAATGTTGTCCTCCCACCTCTTTTTCTGCCTCCCTCTTCTTCTGCCTCCTTGCACTGTGGTAAAAATGGCTGGAAGAAAGCAGATAAAACCTGGCCTTTGAAGGAAACTCAGTCAGTGGGCTGATTACGTAAGATGTTGACAGGTCAGAGGTCAAAGGTTTGCAGATGCATCTTTTGCAAGTGGAGCCCCGTCAAGTCCTGCGGGATCCCAGCACCTTTTTAAGTTGTTCATACTCTTATTAGCTTTCACCTCAATAACGTGAGTAATAAACTGTTCTATGGTTGTACTAGCTTGTGTGAAAGTTAATAACAATGACCTTGGATTCAGCTTACATAGTCTTGTGTGACTGCATGCAATGAAGAAAAACTGAATAATCCCTAATATTATTGTAAATTTTTCACTCAATTTAATTGAATTGAATTTGATATCATTTAATTTAATTTTATTTTATTTTGTGGGTAGCAATGTAAGTTAGATCCTTTCTCCTACATTTTATTTTTAAAATATTTTCTTTTAAAAAAAAAAACTACTTGAAATGAAAACTGAAATTAAACTCTTTGTTCTTATCGTGTTTGATTACTGTTAAATTCTAGAAAACTATACAGATGTTAAAAATACTATTGTTTTCCATCATATTGATTGATTTATTTATTTTAACATGTTTCCACCAAAGTGAGATAAGGCTAATTTTAGTCTGAACTTTAAAGAGATTTTTTTTTCTGTTATTTCAGACTAATTTTTTTGTTTATTTGTTTTATTGATTATTTGACTGACTGATCACTGTTGTATTTTTTGCAGAGGCCTGCATGACTTCTAATCTGAAATGCAAGACAGTGACGGAATACAGTGAACACCATTTTAACTTCTGGTTCCAGAAGAACCATCCTGTGGTAATTTGTGTAAGTAGTAATAGTAATCAGTTTACATTCCAAGGTAAGTGCGCTCCCCTGTCATCTCCATCTTCCTATACGCTTGCGAAACATGGACCCTCACAGCAGAGCTACAACAAAGAATACAAAGTATGGAGATGAGGTGCTACAGAGAAGACCTCTGGGCATTTCCTATACCCAGCACATCACCAACGACGAAGTCCGACATACCATCACACAAGCCATCTACGACACGATGACATGCTCACAGTGGTAAAGAAACGAACACTCCGATGTTATGGCCACGTCACCAGAGCATCAGGCTTCGCAAAGACCATCCTGAAGGGCACGGTGCAAGGAGGAAGAAGAGGGAGACAGAAAAAGAGGTGGGAGGACAACATTCGGGAATCGACTGGCTTGACACTGAGCGAAGCCGTGAGGTTTGCTGAGGACAGAGAAAGATAGAGTACACTGGTTAAATGATCGTCTGTGGTGCCACAACGACTTTTGAGTTTCAGGATAGGATTGGGTAGGATAGTGATAGTGAACACTTGCATATGGATGTGTGTGTGTGTGTGTGTGTGTGTGTGTGAGAGAGAGAGAGAGAGAGAGAGAGAGAGAGAGAGAGAGAGAGAGAGAGAGAGAGAGAGAGAGAGAAGATGAAGAAGAGAATGCGACATTTGGAGTGGAGATAATTCAAAGTTCCACCATGAAATAGCTGTGTGATGTAAACAAAAGGTAAAGGGACATATCTGCAGCTAAGGTACATAACTGCAGTTAAGGGACATAATTGCAACTAAGGGACATAACTGCAGTTAAGCGCCACATATCTGCAACTACGTTGCCAAATGTTGAACCACATTTTGAGGGGAGATAATCCTGTCAAACTTCAACCTTAAGGTGTCGAGCAGCCGAGTCGGCCATTTGGTATTTTGACAGTACAGTAGTTGTGTTTTGTTTTAATAGAATTTGCTAGATCTTTTGGTTCATTTGCTTACTAATTTGCTCATCTAACTGAATTATTATTTTTCCTGGAAAGTATATGCATTCTGATTCACCTTGAAATTTTAAAAAAGTTGAAAATTGTTCTTTGTCCAAGACGATCTATGTAGGCTAATTAATAAAACTAACAGTAAACTCATGGAACACCCAAGTTATTTTTAAAAAATCGTTTGTTCTTATTTTCAGCCAATCTCCGTTAAACATATTTTATATGAATGTCCTAGTTTGATTCCATCGTATAAAAAAAAAAGAACATCAATGTGGGGTATTTAACTCTTTCCCTGCCAGGCATGTTTCCACGTTTGTGCCAGACATTTCTCTGGCACCGGAAATAAAGTTCAGTACCTTAGGCATTTAAGCTACTGTTCTTTCATTAATAGTTGTTAAATAGACATATTTCATATCAAATTAAAGGTAAAAGAGTGAAGAATAAGAAAAAAACCACACAAATGTTAATTTGATTATGTTATTGAAATATGTGTTTTGAAAGCATGTTGATCTTTTTGAAATTATAAAATAAAATAATATTTCTACATACCACAGTGATAAAAAAAATCTGGAGGAATAATTCCAATCACTGAATCAGCTTCACACACCAGAAAGAAAATTTATTTAGGATCAAAATACACTTTACAGTTTGAAATTATATTGATTATTAGCAGAGTTTGACACACTGTCGATTGTGCCCATCACATATGCTTAGTAAAATGCACAAAAAACACCCTAAAAACGAATCAATTTGAAGAAACCACTCGCGTGTCGATCGGGAACGAAAGTAGAAAGAGCTATCTCTCTTTGGTTAAAATAAAACTTGGATTGGACTGCGCAAAAAACCGGAACGAAACGGAATACTGAAATCGACGATATATCGTCGATTGGCACAAACATGGCGGCTCAGATCGACGATATATCGTCGATTGGCAGGGAAAGAGTTAAGAATCCGTTGATATTTTTATTGCGTAGTCCTGCAATAATAGATGTAGTTAATACAGTGGAACCTCCGGTATACGACCGTCCAAAATCTGAGAAAAAACGGTCTTATAATAGAAGTGGTCTTATACCGGAAACAAGGGGTGGTGGGGTCAGGCTCGGAGGAGTATGTAGTCATAATTTTCACACTCACCAGCATGTATTCTTTGACAAAGAAAACTGTAAAACATGTGTCAATTTTAGCTTTGTCTTTTATTCACAACTTCAAAAATAGAAAACCGTCGTGTCTTCAGACATTTTGAACAGGGAAAAACTTTCTCTCTGCCAAACTCAAAACTTTCCTCTTGCGCGACGCCATTTTGACAAGCCAGTGTAGGCGAGTAGTGTCCCTTACTTGCGAACCGGAAATAGCAGACAACAGCTGGCATACACTAACATGAGAAAAAACGAAAGTTACAGACAATAAATTAACTGATGTCTCTTTTAAATTGCCTAAGAGGGTCGTATAAAGGGCTTAAGACACGGTCACTGGTCGCACAAACGAGGTTGTTGCATACTAAAGGTCATTTATTATTGGAAATGAATCCGTCAGTAGTTTTAAGGTCACATAACGGAGGGAGTCGTATACCAGAGAGACGGATACCGGAGGTTCCACTGTATAATTTACATGCCCTCAGTTAGTTAAAGTTTGTAGTAACGTTAGTTTTTATGGTTGCAGTTAAACTTTAAATTGCTAGATTTGATTATATGATTGTATGTCCATGCGTAGAATAAAATGGACTAAAATCCCATGTATGTCCATGCGTGAGAATGAAGTGGTCTAACATCACATGAATGTGTGTGCATAGAATGAAGTGGTCTAACAACACATGAATGTGTGTGCATAGAATGAAGTGGTCTAAAATCCCATGAATGTGTGTGCATAGAATGAAGTGCTCTAACATCACATGAATGTGTGTGCATAGAATGAAGTGGTCTAACATCACATGAATGTGTGTGCATAGAATGAAATGGTCTAACATCACATGAATGTGTGTGCATAGAATGAAGTGGTCTAACATCACATGAATGTGTGTGCATAGAATGAAGTGGTCTAACATCACATGAATGTGTGTGCATAGAATGAAATGGTCTAACATCACATGAATGTGTGTGCATAGAATGAAGTGGTCTAACATCACATGAATGTGTGTGCATAGAATGAAATGGTCTAACATCACATGAATGTGTGTGCATAGAATGAAGTGCTCTAACATCACATGAATGTGTGTGCATAGAATGAAGTGGTCTAACATCACATGAATGTGTGTGCATAGAATGAAGTGCTCTAACATCACATGAATGTGTGTGCATAGAATGAAGTGGTCTAACATCACATGAATGTGTGTGCATAGAATGAAGTGGTCTAACATCACATGAATGTGTGTGCATAGAATGAAGTGGTCTATTATCACATATATGTCAAGAGACCTTGAAATAAAATATTGAATCGGATTGAATACCATCTTTTTGTTTGTGATGCAATTTCAGACGGACGGGGTTGGTGTGTACCTCACTAGCTTGACAGAGGAGTACGTTCATGCTGCACATTCCTTCAATTTCTCCATGAAAGACCTCTGGCACCTTTCGGCGGCCTCTATCGACTACGCCTTTGCTCCAGACACGGTCAAGCAGACCCTCCGGCAAAAATGGAAGGAGTTTTATGCCAAAAGATTCAACAACAGTGGTGTGTAACAAGGGACATAACTGCAGCTAAAGTCGGCCGATATTGAGCCACGTTTGAATGGGAGATAACCCTGTCATTTCGAACTTCATGAAGCAAGCAGTCTAAGTCAACCATTGTGGCTTTAATTAGAACAGTTAACAGACAAAAACCTCGGAATCATTTTCTCGCAAAATGTACTGCACTCTAGTGAGCACAGAGCAAAATTAATGGGAGACATTTTTTCTTTTAGACCTATATAATACCATAGTACACAATCTACAAGTATCTTTATTATGATGATGGCAGAAGTCAATGAGAAGAAGAGTGTGTGATTGTTTTGTTATGAAACATTAATTTTTGTTTGTTCTAGAAATAGAAGTTAAGAGCGGGATGGGCACTGTTTTATTTGCTATAGCGTGTTTGTGTCACCTGTATTATAGTTACATAGTATGTAGGTGTGTATGAAGCCATAGGTATGTTATAAGATTTTTATATTTTTATTTTTCATTGTTACTGTGCAAGGCACAGTGCAAGGAGGTAGAAGAAGAGGGAGACCGAAAAAGAGGTGGGAGGACAACATTCGAGAATGGACTGGTTTGACACTGAGCGAAGCCATCAGGGCTGCTGAGGACAGAGAAAGATGGAGTATGCTGGTTAAACGATCATCTGTGGTGCCCCTACAACCTCAGGGTTACGGGACAGGATAGGATAGGATAGGTTACTGTGCTACCTCTTTAGTAGGACCTTCCTTATTACGACTACCCCTGACTTAGGATCGAGATTATTCTTACCAATATTTTTTGCTTAAATAAATGTCCTCTGTGTTGCAACTACCTCCCTAACTCGACTTATGACCTGACATTTTTTGTGGAAATAAAAATTTTCTATAGCTAAAATAATGATCAGTTTGTCAGCAACTGCTTGTATGCCTGATGTTTACCGAAGCATTTGGAGCGAAAATGAAGTCGCAGTTTCTTCCCTTGAGCTCATGTAACTGAGTTTTGAACAAAGAAGAGTTTTCCCTCGGCAAAGATGGTTACTGCAGGAGTTAAGAAAAGAACAGCACTAAAATTGGTGGAGCGTGTCGCTGTCATTCATCATAGTGCGAGAGGCAAGCTGCAATATCTAATGCAAAATCACTCGGTGTTGGGAAAATCCAGATTGAGGGCATAATTTTAAAAAAAAAACCACCATTCTAGCGAGATGGAACAGCATTGAAAGTGCAAACCGAAAGTTAAGTAAGATCCGACGTTTGGCATCGATGAAAGAGTGTGGCAGTAGTTTATGCGAAGCTCGGAGTAAGCACCTTCCCATGACGGGAAACCTTGGTCAGGAAAAGGCACAGCAAGCAGATTTGTTTCCATTTTATTTCTGTAATCATGTTATTTTATTTAAAATTAAATATAAGTACCGTAACTTGTTGAACTCTTTATTAAGACGCCCCCTCTATTAGAACCGAATTTTCAATGATTGCTTAGGGTCACAATGGGGAGGGAGCACTGTATTATTATTAGCGATGTTATTTAATTGAGTCACTTAAATGAAGAAAAAAAAAGTTGGGTGAATTTATTTGTGAGCTGTATTGTTGAACAGGTTGAGAATGAGAGGTTGTGTAGACTGTGTGTGTTTGCATGGGTGCATATTTCTGTGAAAGAGGGAGATAGAGGGAGGTGGAGATAGAGGGAGATAGAGGTAGAGAGAGAGAGAGGGAGAGAGAGAGATAGAGGGAGATAAAAATAGAGGTAGAGAGAGAGGTAGATAGAGAGAGGTGGAGATAAAGGTAGAGAGAGAGAGAGAGGTAGATAGAGGTGGAGATAGAGGTAGAGAGAGAGAGTTAGAGAGAGAGGTAGAGAGAGAGAGGTGGAGATAAAGGTAGAGAAAGAGAGTTAGAGAGAGGTGGAGATAGAGGTAGAGAGAGAGGTAGATAGAGAGAGGTGGAAATAGAGGTAGAGAGAGATGTAGATAGAGGTAGAGATAAAGGTAGAGAGGTGGAGATAGAGAGAGTGAGGTAGATAGAGGGAGATAGAGGTAGAGAGAGAGGTAGATAGAGGTAGAGAGAGAGGTAGATAGAGGTAGAGAGAGAGGTAGATAGAGGGAGATAAAGGTAGAGAGAGAGGTGGAGGTAGAGAGAGAGAGAGAGAGAGGTAGATAGAGAGAGGTGGAGATAAAGGTAGAGAGAGAGAGAGGTAGATAGAGAGAGGTGGAGATAAAGGTAGAGAGAAAGAGGTAGATATAGAGAGGTGGAGATAAAGGTAGAGAGAGAGAGAGGTAGATAGAGAGAGGTGGAGATAGAGGTAGAGAGAGAGGGAGATAGAGGTAGAGAGATAGAGGGAGATGGGCATATGGAGATAGAGGTAGAGAGAGAGGTGGAGAGAGATATATAGGTAGAGAAATAGAGGTAGAGAGATATAGGTAGAGAAATAGAGGTAGAGAGATATACGTAGAGAAATAGAGGTAGAGAAATAGAGGTAGAGAAATAGAGGTAGAGAGATAGAGGTAGAGAAATAGAGGTAGAGAGAGAGAGAGAGAGAGAGAGAGAGAGAGAGAGAGAGGTGGAGAGAGAGGTAGCAGGAGGTGTAATGTTAGCACACCTTCTTTTAAGTGTTCCATTTTTGCTTGTAATTTTTTTTCTCCAGCACTGTGATCATGCTTGTTTTGTGGAAATGTTCATGCGCTTAATACATTTTCATTCCTTCATTCAATATTTGATATGGATACGGCGAAGCGATTGCTTCAGGAGCTTTATAATGTTCATGTTTTGTGGGTCAGATTGATTTTAACAGATTGTTGATAGATTGAGAACAAGAACATGAATGTTGGCATCACAAAATTCGATGTGAGAAATTGATGTTATCTTCAGAGAATAGTATTACAGTATTAGCTGTTGATTGTTAGGTGCAATAACAAAACTTTGATTGTTGGATGAAGTCATTTAATTTTGATGGGTTCTTGAAGTAATTATTCAAAATAATCATGTTAAATGTTTGCGTGTCAGTGAGTGTATATCTCGTTTTAATTGTATCTGAGAGGGACAGAGATAGAGAGAGACAGATTTTGAGATAGAGGAATAAAGGGAAATACATGTATAGTTGTTCTAGCAAACGACCTTTACAATGCTCAAACACAACGTTTCAGATCCACATTTTGCAAATATGAGACACAAAACAATTTATGGGTATGTAAATAGTCATCACTTAACGTCAATGATATTTTTTCCCCCTGCAATTTTGATCTGAACTTTATATACATGTTAAGTATACATAATGGTATGAATCGTTTAATTGTAAAGCAATTTAATTAGTTGTTGAATGTTGAAATAGTATGTGTAGGCCCTTGTTATGAAATTAATGTTGTTACATATTATCGAATGAATTTGAAGGTTATGATTCGTAAAGTAAATGACAATGTAAATTAAAAAAAATGATTGATGATGCAGGTCAATAGAATTTACAGTTATTATTCGTTAAGGAATGTCAAAATAGTATTTTGTGATTGGGCAGTACACAGCACTGGCTTTCTAAAACGTTCCTGCTCTCTCTCTTTCCCTCTCTCGCAAACACACTCCCACACGCACACTTGGGGTATGACGTGGTGCAACGGAGCAGCTGACTGACAGACAGGTCCCTGTACTTCTTCCCAGGGATGCATGGTTAAGGCCGTCCGCCATATCGCCAATGGTGAGCGGAGATGTTACTCATTCAGGATGTTTAATTACAGTAGGCCTACATATCTTTAACAGCTCCGTTTGCCTACCCTTGTCCTCTACAGCCGTTTGCATATGAATCCATTCACCCTTCAAGTCGTCCACGCTCCTAGTCTGTGCTTTATTGTAATTGATTAATTACGTTTGGCCATATTATGGGGCTGGCAAAGAATCCATTGTGATGCATCAATTCAGGAAGTTACATGGGGTCAACGAAGCAGTCACGAAGTTTCTCCCCACCTTTAAGCACAACATCCGGTCCCTCCCTCCTACCTCTCCCTCCAGTGAAGTCGGTGTTGCAGTGGGTCAAAGCACCAGCCACGAAGATGGTGAAAGGGGGCTTTGTTTCTATACTGTGTGGTCCATGACAGAATGGGTGCAGCTGATAAATATTATAATTACCTACCTTCACTGCACTGCGCCCGAATGGAATGTCTTTTCTTGTATCTAGTCTACCGCCGAGTGCAAACAGCGTGGCCAAGACTAGACGAAACCATCTCGATCTCTCGCTCGGTACTTGAGGGAGGATTGGGGGTGGGGGGGAAGTAGAAGACTTCGTCTAGTCTCAGGTTACAGTTATGTTGTCGTGGGAAGACAAAATAAAGCACGTACAGCGACGCTAGCAGAACGAAAAAAACTACATTTTGTGTCTTGGTGACGTATTTCTTTGTCTGTTTGTGTTGTGATAAACACACCCCAGCACCCTCCCCTTTTGATGAACACATAAACATTCATCACTTCCCCCTTCCTCCCAAACACACACACACACACACACACACACACACACACACACACACACACACACACACACACACACACATTCAGTGCAATAATAATTATCTTTTCTAGAAGTTTGTGTTTGAAATTTAGAAGGAAAGTGTGACATCTGCCCCGTTGGAGTGCCGGGGGTTTTCAGTATAAATAGTATCCCCACTTTATGGAAATTTAGTGCTTTAAATTCCCACTGTCGCTGTCTTCCTCATTTACTTTTCCTATTCTTGCTCTGTCCTTCACTCTGCTATACTATCTTCTTCTTCGCTAGATCAATGACCTACCTTTTTTCTTGAAAACTCTTCCTGGACAAGACTCCTTGTTTGTGTATGAGGTCTGTTGGATCAGCTTGGGAGTGTTGGACGCTTTCTGCCGGGTGGTCACTAGGGCTTCCTATGAATGTACTATTTAGCACTATAGGCATTTTATATGTATGTGTTTGGTTGATGATTTATAATGATGTTTGTATTCTATTTTGTTTTTGTAACCGGGGTGTTCGCGTAGTTGAGGTCAACCCTCAGCCGTCCCCCGCGTGGGATGTCTTTATTGTAAAGTGACTGGCCGGTGGAGGGCATTCAATTTTCCCACTGGGGTTGTTTCAGCAGATCTTTTATGCGGATCGGGGGTTGTCCGGTCCTGATTTGGCTCGGAAGAGTCCGCTGGACCTAAAGCAACAATAAATCAATCAATCAATCAGTCGCTGATGTCGCAGCTGTGCGTCGCAGTCTTGTCGCTGGACTGTTGCCACACATGTTCAGATCACGTCGACTGATCATTTATCCACTCTCCAGGCACTCTATATAGCCTCGTGCAGCCTTGTTCTCAAGCTTAGATGAACATTGGCCAACCTTCTGGCTGCTTTCACAAGGGTGAATCGAGGTTTAAAACGCCCGCAGAAGGATTTCGGTGTTGACCTTGTATGCATTCGCAACATCCTTGGAGTTGGCAGCCATCACTGTAGTCGAGAGGTTTGTCACGTAAAGGAGAAAGAAAATGTGGAGCTTTCAGCACATTTTAAAGATTAAAATGGTTGTCCAAGTCTTTGATTACATGGTTTTGTACGAATGTCTCGATGGTGTGTCAGTGACGCCTTTCTGAGTAGTTTAATAGATGATGCCATGACGCATTGTTGTTTCTATCTCGGCATCCTTTATGAAAATTTGCAAGCGCTCGCGCAATGACGTCATAACGGATTCCAGATAGTCTATGGGGTTTTAAAGGGGTTTTTATGGTTTTCTTAGGGTTACGTCATTGTGATATAAATTTCCTTGGGAAATGCTGACTTGCCCGAGGATCTCGCGGCTGCTTCTTTGAATGTCCTTCTCCCCCTCCTCCTCCTACTTCTTGGTCCTGATTTGGCTCGGAAGAGTCCGCTGGACCTAAAGCAATAATCATGTAATGTAACTCTTCTTCTTCTTCTTCTTCTTCTTCTTCTTCTTCTTCTTCTTCTTCTTCTTCTTCTTCTTCTTCTTCTTCTTTAATCTTCGTCAAATTTGCATCCGCCTTCTTCTTCTTCCTTCTTTTCTGGATTTTTTTTTCAATGCAATTTCTTTCTTTCTTTCTTTCACTCTTTCGTTCGTTGCCAGTTCTGTATTGCTTATTAGGATAAAATAAATCAGAAGGCTCCAGTAGGATGGCGTAAAGTACATTAGCTCACGGCCGAACGCGTGAACATCAAACTGTTAGTCTTATATACTTATAGTATTAGGGACTTTTTTTAAATAAAATTTATTTTATTATTTTGTTTGGAACTCCAATTCAGAACGCTGTGCTTTGAGTTCCATTTGAAAAATAAAGCACGTGATAGCATCACGCCTTATTATTTTCGATTTTAAGTATTATTATTATTATTATTATTATTATTATTATTATTATTATTATTATTATTATTATTATTATTATTATTATTATTATTATTTTCAAATTTTTTAAATCAAAACAAAACAAAAAATTTTTGATATGCTGAGGTGCATTGTGCTGTATAGCGGGTAATACAGAGTTGTTGACTAACTTGACCTCAATGTGCACATTTGTGTGGATAGAAATGTATACCAGATAGGTTTAATAATAATAATAATAATAATAATAATAATAATAATAATAATAATTCAGGATGCTATCACGCAGTTTTTATTCACTCGAACTCAAAGCGCGGCGATCTGAAGAGATCGCTGTTACCCAAGTTGGAATACAAGTCAGTGTTTGTATTTCCAGGTTTATTTGGAAATATTTTGAAACAGTCAAGAAGATGGAAATGGAATGGGGGGGGGGAGGTAGGAGGGGATTAGAACGAGCCAAATGTAGGTCTATCTGTCGGTCGGTCGGTCGGGTGTTCGGGCTGTTAGACGCCATACCTCAAGAAGCACTAAACAATTCAATTCCCTAAATAAACCACGTCGTATTTGCGCTAGACTATTCGTTACTTCCGCGTCTTCTTCAGATTCAGATAAACTCATTGTCACAAAAACGTGAACAACCATATTTGATACTCTGGCTCGTCTTGATGAACTCGGTAACAAGGTGACAACAATTAGCTTAGATAAATGTCAAGCGTTCGCTGATTTTCTCAGTGAACTCGGTGTCCGTCTGTTGTACCCGTCTACCCTCCATTGAGAACGGTTTGGGTTTACACAGGAAGGAAGCAGAGGTCTTCACCTTCATTTGTCGTGGCCATCAACCCCAAACTTGACGACAAGAAAGCCACGTCGTGTAACTTTCAGTGTCACCATCGTATGTTTGACTTGCAGCAATTACCTGCTCTTCGCCGACCACTTTCCACATCTCGAGTTGTATTTTCTTGTCGAACTCTTGATCTCCATTTAGCCCGAAAAGGATACACGTCTTTTTTTAATTTTATTTTTAATCGTATTATACAAGAACAATGAATTGCGTTCATAATTCTGACTGCTCGAGATGGTGATTAGTACTAAAAATGTAGAATCGAGGGCAGTACATGATCCGTGGGATACGGATAGACAGCCATTTGGACGCTGGTATAGTCCGTGTTGTCTGTTATCGGGTCAGCGAAAGCAAACCCCATGACTCATCCCGACCTTTGTTTTAGTCTCAAAAATTTGCAAACATTGCAAGTTTGTTTGGGGATTTATAGTTAGTTTAGTATAGTTTAGGGTGGCATTTTGTCAGTGTGTGTGTGTGTCTGTGTGCATGAGTGGTTTTGTGTATGTGTATGTTTGTCTGTATGTATGCATGATTGGTTGTGAGTGTGTGTGTGTGTGTGTGTGTGAGTGTGCGTGTGTATATGTACATATGTTTTTGATTTTGTATGTGTATATAGGCTTACGAGTATATGTATTCACGTGTCATGTTCTAATGTTTGTATATGTGTTTGTGTAAATTCCAATATTAAATGTAATGTGTGTGTTATCATATTTTATGCATTTTATTATCACCATTACTATTTTACGCCCTTATGAGCAAATGAGTGTTTGTGTGTGTGTGTTTGTGTGTGTGTTTATTTAATTCAATAAAATACAATGCATCTTTACTGTCCAACTTTCATATTATACATAAAAACGGAAAATTGCCTTTGGCATTGAGCGCAAACTTTGCATAAAATAGTACATGAAAACAAACAAACAAAAAATCATATGGCTCAGCTATAAATATTCTCTCTTTCTCCCTCCCTCTATCCCTCTCGCCTTTATCCATGGTGACACATTAATACACACCCACATGTGTACATATCCTATCCTATCCTATCTTGTCCCCTAACTCGAAGGTCTTTGGGGCACCACAGATGATCGTTTAATCAGCGTACTCAGCAACCCTGATGGCTTCGCTCAGTGTCAAGCCAGTCCATTCTCGAATGTTGTCCTCCCACCTCTTTTTCTGTCTCCCTCTTCTTCTGCCTCATTGCGCCGTGCCTTGCATGATGGTCTTTGCAAGGCCTGATGCTCTGGTGACGTGGCCATACCATCGCAGTTTCCGTTTCTTCACCACTGTGAGCATGCCATCGTGTTGTGAATGGCTTGTGTGATGGTCATTCGGACTTTGTTGTTGGTGATGTGCTGGGTATAGCAAATGCCCAGAAGCCTTTTGTAGCACCTCATCTCCATGCTTTGCATTCTTCGTTGTAGATCTGCTGTTAGGGTCCATGTTTCGCAAAGCGTATAGGAAGATGTAGATGACAAGGGAGCGCAACAGCCTTACCATGGAATGTAGACGGCCTATACTATTAAGACCATCAACTCATTAAATGCCGACCAGCATCTTCCATTGCGGCGGTCCTTAGGCTCGAGCCCACTCCTGCTCACGGAGACGTTCAGTCCCACAGACGCTCAGCATGCGGGTATGAGGAGGACGCACCGTCGGGGCGATAAAGGGACCCGTCCTGGCGGTGGCAGTACAGAAGTTGAAGCTGCTGATGCGGACTGAGGGCGATTCCGATAACGTCGCTCCACTTCAACCTACATTCCTCATTTTCTCACAAGTTGGGTTCCTCAGGACCGGGCTTCGGTCGCGCTGCATGGAAGGGCCCTCCTCGTTTGGTCTCCGTTTGCCCGGCCTCCGGCTGCCCTTTACATTTATCTACGTTTGGGCGACGTGGGATACCATGTGGAGAGTGGCAACATCCGGACTACAGCTGTTTCACTGCCAGCTGCACCTCGCGTTCTGCTTACCCACCCTCACGCGGCCTCTACTCGGTCACCCTCTTGCGGCTCCATCGGCGCATCCCTCTATGGCCTCCTCGGCACCTCTCCTCCGGCCTGTCCTTGGCGTCCCGCTTGGCACCCTTAACGACATCTACGCAGCTGCTTCGTGCGCTTCACACCACCGTCATTCGTACTTCACCTCCCGCTCTGATTTATCGTGTTTTCTTCATCTGAATTCAAGTTACCATTTTACTGCAACACGACTTCTTACGTCATCCTGCCTTCACCTACTGCAACAAGACTTCTTACTTCATCCTGCCTTCACTCATCCAGTCCCCTATACGCTCAGTGTCCGGGGACGGCAATCTACATAATGGAATAGAATGTGATAAGTAAGATGACAACACCTAAAGAGTGCATAAAATCATGCAAAAGAAATATTCAAATGTTTAAATGTTCTTTATATTTATGTATAACACACGTTATTGTTCACAAACATTTGAATGTGTAATACGCAAATAGTGTGTAAGGGCGCCTGTGTGGCTTATACTGAATTGCTTCTCTTTGTTGAGATTGTGATATTTTAATAACTGATATCGTATGTATATTTTGTTGAGCAATAATACATGTATTTCTATTAGTGTATTTTAATGAATTTATTCATAACAAAGTTTGTTTTAAGATTTATTTTTTTTAAAATTATGGCATACATGTGAGATAGGGGTGTTTAAGGTGTGCGTGGGTATGAAAAAACAACGAATCTCTGGATTTATTATATTTCTAAAAATGTAAGAATGGTAGTTATTTTGCATTTTTTTATTTATTTGAATACGACGCAAATGGCTGTATATACTTTCTTTGAAGGTAACAACGATTTGTTGAATTATATAATAATAATAATAATAATAATAATAATAATAATAATAATAATAATAATAATAATAATAATAATAATAATAATATAATAATAATAATAATAATAATAATAATTATTATTATTATTATTATTATTATTATTATTATTATTATTATTATTATTATTATTATTATATATCAGGATGGTATCACGCGCATTTTCTTCAATATAACTCAAAGCGCGGCGATCTGAAGAGACCGCAATCACAAAAGACGGAATAGAAATTAATTTTTTATTTTTCAAATTTGTAGATTGACTGTATTCAATGCCATTATTGAAGGGAGGGAGAAAGCGGAGTACCCGGAGAAAACCCTCTGTGTTCTTTCTTTCTATCCTGCCTTTTCAGTGTTCGCTACTTCCTGTCCTGCCTTTTCAGTGTTCGCTACTTTCTATCCTGCCTTTTCAGTGTTCGCTACTTCCTGTCCTGCCTTTTCAGTGTTCGCTACTTCCTGTCCTGCCTTTTCAGTGTTCGCTACTTTCTGCCCTGCCTTTTCAGTGTACTTCCTGTCCTGCCTTTTCAGTGTTGGCTACTTTCTGTCCTGCCTTTTCAGTGTTGGCTACTTTCTGTCCTGCCTTTTCAGTGTTCGCTACTTTCTGTCCTGCCTTTTCAGTGTTCGCTACTTTCTGTCCTGCCTTTTCAGTGTTCGCTACTTCCTGTCCTGCCTTTTCAGTGTTCGCTACTTCCTGTCCTGCCTTTTCAGGGTTTGCTACTTTCTGTCCTGCCTTTTCAGGGTTCGCTACTTTCTGTCCTGCCTTTTCAGTGTTGGCTACTTCCTGTCCTGCCTTTTCAGTGTTGGCTACTTTCTGTCCTGCCTTTTCAGTGTTCGCTAATTTCTGTCCTGCCTTTTCAGTGTTCGCTACTTTCTGTCCTGCCTTTTCAGTGTTCGCTACTTCCTGTCCTGCCTTCTCAGTGTTCGCTACTTCCTGTCCTGCCTTTTCAGTGTTCGCTACTTTCTGCCCTGCCTTTTCAGTGTTCGCTACTTTCTGTCCTGCTTTTTCAGTGTTCGCTACTTCCTGTCCTGCCTTTTCAGTGTTGGCTACTTCCTGTCCTGCCTTTTCAGTGTTGGCTACTTTCTGTCCTGCCTTTTCAGTGTTGGCTACTTCCTGTCCTGCCTTTTCAGTGTTGGCTACTTCCTGTCCTGCCTTTTCAGTGTTCGCTACTTCCTGTCCTGCCTTTTCAGTGTTCGCTACTTTCTGTCCTGCCTTTTCAGGGTTTGCTACTTTCTGTCCTGCCTTCTCAGTGTTCGCTACTTTCTGTCCTGCCTTTTCAGTGTTCGCTACTTTCTGTCCTGCCTTTTCAGTGTTCGCTACTTTCTGTCCTGCCTTTTCAGGGTTTGCTACTTTCTGTCCTGCCTTTTTGAGGGTTCGCTACTTTCTGTCCTGCCTTTTCAGTGTTGGCTACTTCCTGTCCTGCCTTTTCAGTGTTCGCTACTTTCTGTCCTGCCTTTTCAGTGTTGGCTACTTCCTGTCCTGCCTTTTCAGTGTTCGCTACTTTCTGTCCTGCCTTCTCAGTGTTCGCTACTTCCTGTCCTGCCTTTTCAGTGTTCGCTACTTTCTGCCCTGCCTTTTCAATGTACTTCCTGTCCTGCCTTTTCAGTGTTGGCTACTTTTTGTCCTGCCTTTTCAGTGTTGGCTACTTTCTGTCCTGCCTTTTCAGAGTTGTCTACTTTATGTCCTGCCTTTTCAGTGTTGGCTACTTTCTGTCCTGCCTTTTCAGTGTTCACTACTTTCTGTCCTGCCTTTTCAGTGTTGGCTACTTTCTGTCCTGCCTTTTCAGTGTTGGCTACTTTCTGTCCTGCCTTTTCAGTGTTGGCTACTTTCTGTCCTGCCTTTTCCGTGTTGGCTACTTTCTGTCCTGCCTTTTCAGTGTTGGCTACTTTCTGTCCTGCCTTTTCAGTGTCGGCTACTTTCTGTCCTACCTTTTCAGTGTTTGCTGTCATGCCTTTTCAGTGCTCGCTACTTTCTGTACTGCCTTTTCAGTGTTCGTTATTTTCTGTCCTGCCTTTTTTTGAGTGTTCGTTACTTTCTAGTTTTAATTTAATAAGTTAGTTATTTATGAGTTTGTTGTTTTTTATTTACGTATTCACTTTTGAAGTTCAGTTTTAGTAGGTTTCATTCAGTCTTTAGGTGTTTGATATATGATATATTCTGTCTGTCTGTGTGACTGTCTGTCTTTCTGTCTCTCCCAGTGGTTAAAAAAAAGGGTAAAGGTAGTCCCATAGCCTTGTGGCCGTAGGGGAGCGTGATCAAGTTCAAGTTCAAGACACTTTATTACCCAATGAATTCAAAATACATAGGATTTCGTTTTGGTGATGCGGTAAAACATTCAGTCCCTCTGCAACAACAAACAACCTTCCACTGGACATTAAAACATTAAAATACTCTAATAGAGAAAGTTATTTTAAGGAGTAAAGCACAGGCGCACGCCCACTCGCAACCCTCACACGCACACGCATACTCACGCATACCCGCATGGGTATCTAAATTAAAATGTAATAAGATAAAATACATTAAAGAATCAGAATTGCACCACTAACACATTATTGCAACTAATAAATTGGCGTTTAAGTATAACACCTCATGCTATGTGGATAACTGAGGACACTGGTACCGAGAGGGCAGCCTCGGGGAAGAAGCTGCGTCTAAACCGGCTAGTTCTAACTTTTAGTGCTCTGAAGCGTTTGCCTGACGGGAGGAGCTCGAACAGATGGTTGGCTGGATGGGATGGGTCGCCAGTAATGTTGCTGGCCCTTCTTGCCAAACGCGTGCTGTATAAGGACGCGAGGGATAATAAATCGCAACCTATGATTTTTGCCGCGCGTTTCACAATTCTTTCGAGTTGAAACTTCTCGCCCGAAGTGGCGCCTCCAAACCAGACTGTGATACTGAAGCACAGGATACTCTCAATCACGGCGCGATAGAACAGCGCGAGTATTGTCTGGTTAAGTCCGAGCCTCTTGAGCTGTCTCAAGAAGTGGAGGCGCTGCTGACACTTCCTGATTATGGACATGCTGTTATTGTCCCAAGACAGGTTGTTGGAGATAACCGTTCCAAGAAATTTAAATGAATCAACCTGTTCTATGCATTCACTGTTAATCATAAGAGGTGAGATTGTGCTTTTATTCCTGCGAAAGTCGATGACCATTTCTTTTGTTTTAGATACATTGAGCTCAAGGTTGTTATCTGAGCACCAGCCAACCAGCCGCCCGACCACCTCGCGATATGCACTTTCATCTTCACCCGAAATGAGACCCTCGATTGTAGACTAGTGTCATCAGAGAACTTGACCACTAGCACCGACGGATCTGACGACCCACAATCGTTTGTGAAAAGGGTAAATAAAAGCGGTGACAAAACACAACCTTGCGGAGCCCCAGTATTTAGGACTCGAGAGCATGATGTGGCTTTACCCCCTTTACGCTCTGGTGTCGGGGACGTAAATCTAACTAACTGTGGCTTTATTGACTCTCACGACCTGTGGTCGGTCCAACAGAAAATCAAGGACCCAATGACAAATGAAGAGATGGACGTTCAACAGCGCCAGTTTATCAAACAGTTTGTGAGGGATGATTGTATTAAAAGCAGAACTAAAATCAATAAACAATACTCTAGCGTATGTACGCGAGTTCTCCAGATGTTGATGATGTTGGAGATCACACTTATCTTGGGCCAGCGTAATGAGGGTGATGCCCATCTCTCTCCCTCGCTGCTTTACCTTCCCCACCTTTAAGAGAGTAGGTAGGCCTACTCGGTCACAGTTGAGTCAACTAGGGGCGTTGTTATTTGTCGCTTCACGTTTTGCGGTCACTCATCCAAGTGCTAACCGCACTGGACGGTGCTTAACTTGCGACACAGTAGCGAGTGCTCCAACCACTGCGCTATCCGACACCCCATCTTTCCCCACTGAACTGATTTAATTATTTAAACTTAATAGATTTTAAAGTTGTGTATTGTATTGTATTGTATTTGAGGGGATTCGGTTCATGCGAACTGTACGTGATCACAAGCCGACGCGTTTCAACTACCGTTTAGCCTTTTTAATAAAGTGCGTTTTAATTGGCTGAAAGTGTGGCAAAAGACAACTTTGACCAATCAGACTTTGCGATACAGCCTGCGGTGGTTGTGAACTGAGAAATGTCAATGTTTACAGGCGTGATGGAGGGGAGGATGCGATACAAGAGAGAAGTAGTGTGAGACGTGGACAAGTGGTACAGACACATTTCTTTTGCACCGTGTTTCACGAGTCGGAGAAGCGTTTGTTTGATAGGTATGTATTGTTTGATATATATATATATATATATATATATATATATATATATATATATATATATATTATATATATATATATATATATATATATATATATATGTATGTATATATATATATATATATATATATATATATATATATATATATATATATATATATATATATATATATATATATATATATATATATATAGGTAGTGTTGTGTTCATCTCTCTCTCTCCCTCTCTCTCTCTCTCTCTCTCTCTTTCTCTCTCTCCCTTTCTCTCTCTCTCTCTCTCTCTCTCTCTCTCTCTCTCTCTCTCTCTCTCTCTCTCTCTCTGACTCGCTGAGCTCATTTTTGCACATCCGTTATTTTATTTCTTTTTGATTTTATTTCACTTTGTTTCAATTAATCAGTTATTTAATTAATTTTAATTTTATTTAATTTTATATTTAATGTTATTACCTATTTCATTTATGTAAGTATTTTACTTGTTTATCTATTAAATAATTAAATAATTTTATTTATTTAGTTTACTTGTTTATTCGTTAGATAATTATTTTACTTATTTAAATACTTTGTCGAACATCTGTAACCATTTTAAATCTGCACAGTTCTTTGAAATTTCAATATTTTTCAATGTTATTTATTTCACCACCTAAATGGTTTGTTTCTATGGTTTTTTTAATGTGTGTGTGTGTGGGAGTGTGGGTGTGTGTGTGGGTGAGGATGTTTACACGGCGTTATTGGGACAAGCTAGTGCAAGTTTGCATACGTTCTTTGGACAGACCTCCTTGTTGGGACGTCCATTTAATGATCCGTGAGGGTTAGGGTTAGGACTAGGGTTAGGGCTAGTGTTAGGGTTAGGGTTAGAACACTTTAAAGTACTTAAAAACGGGGTCGTAGCACGACCCATTGTCCACAGAACGTATGTGGCGATAGAGGAAAGTCCAAATAACGGTGTCTGCGCAAGTATGTGTGTGTGTGTGTGTGTGTGTGTGTGTGTGTGTGTGTGATATCCACGAATGAACTTTATTACCAAGTACAATAACCTATATACAAGCATTTCGTGTGGTGGAGAAAAGGAGAAGGAGAAGGAGGAGGAAAAGAAGAAGAAGATTGAACACTGAAGTGTAACCTCCATACCCAACATTGGCGATACGGCAGAACGGGATAACCATCCCTGGGAAAAGGGAATAGGGACGTAAATCAACACTGAACCATACTGCTAAGTGGGACAGTGAAATATGGCCACTATTACCTTGAACATCACGGGATTCGAACCTGGGTCATCCGTGTGCAAGGCGAATGCTCTACCACTGATCTACGACGGTGGGTGGTGAAGAAGAAGAAGAAGAAGAAGAAGACGAGAAGAAGAAGAAGAAGAAGAAGAAGAAGAAGAAGAAGAAGAAGAAGAAGAAGAAGAAGAAGAAGAAGAAGAAGAAATAAAGAAAGAAAGAAAGAAAGAAAGAAAGAAAGCTATCAACAACAACAAACAACAACAGCAACAACAAGCCAGTAGTGGGATTAGGTCAATATTAGGATATGGTATTGCTGGCTCCTGTGGGTTTTGGGCCCTTTGTCCTAGGTGGCGCTGCTCTGCGGCTGCCGTGATTTCACTGAGAAAGCAACCAGATTGTCACCCGTCTGGGTGACTACAATTATTATCCAAATCCTAAATGTAGTTAAACACGACAGCTCCTCGTTTTACTACCCCAGACGTCGGAGTACAGATGATGCGGTAACCGGGTTGCAGAGACAGAGAAAGGGCGCAGCTTGGAGACAGAGGAATCACAATGAACCATCCTGACTATTGCTGGATCTACGGAGAATCCGCAAGTTGTTCAACGCAAAACAATACATCTTTTCTTAGTTGGCCAAACCGTGCTCTGAATACACTATGGAGCAAACAGGAGCCCAAACACTTAAGACGGGTAACATACTGTAGCTAAGAATTTCAATATGGTGATGAGGTTGTTTCGCTCTCTGATCCTTCTCATTCATAGCAACAAAAACAAATATACAAAACAAAACTAACAAACAAAAACATTTGATATATCTTTTTTTTTCTTTTGGTAATCTTCCTCTCTCCCCTCCCAACACACATTCAACTATTTTACCATATTTTTTCAAGGGTTCAAACGTGTGTATGTGTATGCTACGTGCATCTGTGTGCGTGCGTGTGTGTGTGCTTGTGTGTGTGCGTGCGTGTGTATATGCATATGTGTGTGTGCGCGTGCATGTGTGTGTGTGGAAAACTAGGGTTCTCCGTACCCACCATCAGCACACCCTTGCTAACTTTATGCTGTGACCGGTTTTGTGTTTCAAATATCAACGGTCTTTCTGTCCGATGGTAGGCCTAAGCTTACTCTATTTCATCGTTTTGAGATAGAGCGAGGAGGGTCAGAAAGGATCGCTGTCTTGAGTGCTGGATTGCTGTGTGAAATCCTAAGCGATTGCATCAGAGTTCAGACTTAAAATATTACTGCAGCTAACATTTGTACTTCCATGATCATCACGGACTCCAGTTTCGATACTACTGGTTAGTGCGTAGACCTACATTGATCTCCTAACTTACAGATGTTGACAGAGTACTTCAGGTAAGATGATTAAATGTAATAATACTAATTTATTTTTTATAGTGCAAAACCAAATTTACAGTTTGCTCTAAACGCTGTCACGCACACACACACACACACACACATACACATACACATACACACACATACGCTCGCAAGGATAAATATTTAAACAATGTAGCAAACCATCGTAAAACATCGTAAGAAATAATACAAACATCACATCTAACAGCGATAAATATTTGATCAATACGGTACAACATTATAAGATAAAATACGGTACACATCGTAAGAAATGATAACAAACATCCCATCTAAGTATACAAATGCATGTTTAAAGAGAGAGGGAGGGAGAGAGGCATAACACACACATAACACACACACACTGAGAAGAGAACAACAGCATTAAGAATAAATAATGAAACAATGATAAAAAAAAATGGCTCAAAGTAAAAAGTACCACTTAGTGACACGGAGAAAATAAGTAATATGACCGTATATAAGAATTTATGTTATAAATAGGAGTAAAATTTAACTAAAACTATTTTTAAAAACGTGTACAGGCAGTAAAGCTTTAAAACCAAGAACATTGCATAAAAGACACTGATGGAACACACACACAACACACACACACACACCACTATTCAATCACTCACTCACACACTGATTATTCTGGATCTAAAAGTATTTGATAAAGAGCTAGATTTTGAGGCTCTTTTTGAACACGATAAGAGACTGGGATTACCGGAGGTTGGAGGGCAGAGAGTTCCAAAGAGTTGGGGCAAACACAGAGAAAGATCTTCTGCCAAAGGACTCAAGCGAATACCTAGGAACTGAGAGGAGATCTGCATCTTGTGAACGGAGTGATCGAAAAGGCTAGTAGGGGTAGAGAAGTTGTGAAAGATATGAAGGACAGGAATCAGTGTGCAGACAGTGAAAGCAAAGAGAAGCAATTTTGTAATCGATATGAGCCTTTATAGGCAACCAGTGTAAGGTTTTCAGAGCGGAAGATGCACTAGAATGACGAGGTTGACGAAGGACGAGGCGAGCAGCATTGTTCTTAATGTGCTGAAGTCTGGAAAGTTTACCATCAGGAAGGCCAGACAAAAGTGAGTTACTGTAATCAAGTGGAGAGCGGCAGGGATAGCTCAGTGGTCAGAGCGCACGACTTGTGTGAGTGCGTCTTGGGCGACGTGGGTTCGAATCCTGACTTCAGCAAACTATTTTGTGACGGCTGGATATTACGGGCATGCGCCTGGAGAAGCTCTTTGAGCTTGTAAGTGCACTATATAAGAGAAAGAATGAAAGAGACAGCAAGCTTGTTGATGGCATCTATAGTAAGATTCTGGCGTATTTTGCCCAGTCTTCGGAGATGGAAGTTCAGAGCTTTGCACAGACTATTTATCTGCGTCTCCATTGACAAACCCTTTTCCAGGTGCCGCACCTATATTCTGGACAGACTTGGAAAATTCAATTTAATGATCTAAGACAGACATTGAGTGAGTTGAGGTCTGCTGCAGTCTTCTCTGTGAATCAATCAAGATGAGCTATGTAGTTTCGTCCTTCATTTTTAGTTTGTTCGTGCTCATCCAGCTGTCCATGGAACTGATGCACTCAGACATGTCCAGGGCAAGGGCAGGAACCGCTGAAGGAGTAGCAGAATTATGCAACTGTGAATGATCAGCAAAGAAATTATTAAGATGTTGGAAAGCATTGCTCATAGAACTAAGTGGTTGAGTGTTCATTATGAACAGGACAAGGCGAAGAACTGAGCCTTCTGGCATTCCATACTCCAAGGGTGATGGAGCGGACCTTACGATGTCAACAATGACAGAATGAGTGCGGCAGGAGAGGTAAAAACGAAACATGCTAAGACCATCCCAGTGCAGCCAAAGCGCTCTTCCAGACAAGCGCACATAATTCCGTGGTCAATGGTGTCGAACGCAGCGGACAGGTCAAGTAGCGATAAGATCGATAACCTATCCTGATATGATCCGCCGCCTGCAACCGGTCCTTTACTGCACGTAGTAAAGCGGTCTCTGTCCTGTGGCTTTTTCGGTAGATTGACTGCAACAGGCTCCAACAGGCTATGTGCCTCAAGATGAGGCAAGCTGGAGACAGGATGATAATTTTTTTTAGAATTTCAGGATCAAGGCTAGGTTGTTTTTTTTCTAAAGAGGGTTGAATAGAGCTTGTTTGAAGACGTCGACATGGGGGAACTGAACCAAATGAGAGGGAAGTGTTCATGATAGTTGTAATGATAGGAATGACCTGGTCCAGACACTCGAAGAACAGGTCGGCAGAAATGGGGTCAAGTTGGCATGATGTTTTGGACATAGAAAGAACAATCTTTTTGCTTGTTCGTCAGACATTAGTTTGAAAGGACTAAGTGGAGTTCCAGAGAAGCCCAAGAAAGACTCATTGTTACAATCATCATGCCTCATTCAATACCACAGGCACACAATATTCCCGTTTTGTTAATTCACAACAACGCCTTGGAGCATGTTCATCACGCACTGTTAGCTTAATCCGTGAATAATAATAATAATAATAATAATAATAATAATAATAATAATAATAATAATAATAATAATAATCATAATCATAATAATAATAATAATAATAATAATAATAATAATAATAATAATAATAATAATAATAATAACTTTTCTATGATCATAGTATGACGTGGTCAGCTCATCGCCTTCACGTCCGGGGAAAAACTAGCATTCTACGGAGACAACATTTTACACAGACAGCTTGAGAGACAGTTTTGAGAGGTTTTATTTGCTAACCCACAACTCTTTCATTTTGTATTTCTATTTATTTACTGGAAAACATACATCAAAATATCAAAATACAAAATCGTCATCCTACCTTTCTAGTACAATTCCATCACCTAATGCTGAGGCAGAGAACAAAGGAAACTGAGAGCTGAGACAAAGAGCGGTAGCTAGCTCCCTTCACTCGTGCACCATCTTTATATATATACAATGGATATCCGGTCCCAACATTACGCCTCCCAACTTAATAACGATTGGTCAACTGTGCAATTATAAATATTTATAACAATATGGGCGTGCGTTCTTTCTCTTATTAATTTCAAGGAACTGTCCCAAACCGTCTTACTATCTCATATCCTCCTTTTACCATTCTGTGGAGTTTCATTCACCACCTAAATTGGCTACGCGATGTTAAAAGTGAAACAGAACTACATTAACCCTACTCCACGTCTTTCCTCTAACTTTGATTAAAGATTACTTTCCCATCCATGGCCTCATTACCTATCTTATCACTTTCAAACACACACCTACCCTCAAAACTACTATTTCTAAATTACTAATATTGCATCTATACTTGTGATCACCTTCACATCTCTTCATATTTAACAATGTATTACACAAATAACTCCATATTGCTAAATAATTAAACATCTTAATGTCTTCATTTATATTCATGCTTCCCAAATTTCCTTTATAACCCCACTCCCTTAATCAACAACCATATTTCTTGTTTCACTTTTTAGTTCCTGTTTCTTGCTTAAATTTCACGGAACCCAAGAAAAATTCTGACATTTCCACCACCGCTTTTAATCGTCTATCTCAACAATTCATTTATCTTCCGCCTCCTTAAGTTTTGGATAAGCTCGGCGCTAATTACGTTTTCGTTTTTATAACCTCTTATTATGAACACTAATACAAACTTCTTTGTATCAAAGCTAAGCATGTCCAGCAACTGTAATACGCTTCTCAAATTTATTAAAACGTTACATCAATTCCAACAACTGTGGTACATTTCTAACATTGTATTGAAACCATAATTTGGACTCTGTCATAATACTGTGTAAGCTGGCTACGGATAGATAAGCTTAAGTCTTGAGATGCACAATCCAGGGGAGGCAAGCGCCTACATGTTGCCACTGCGAACTAAAGCTTTGTGCTTGATCATCATTTTGATGTCTGGAATTAACATTAAAAAGCGTACACACACACGCACACACTCATTACGTTTCTCAACAAATTGATTATTTTAGACCAGTCGAAACAGTGTGCAGTCAAAAGGGTCAGTTAAATAAGTGTTTCGGGTAATCTGTGTGTTTCGTAGACTTTGCTACAAGTTTCAGATGCCCATGGGACATAGACTTTACAATCTTTAGATGCTCCGCGTCACACAGACTTTGCACGTCATTCTTTTAGACTGTACACAACATTCCTACTCTAATTAATCATGACTTTACTTTGTCGCCTCCTCAGCCGTCAAAACTTCGGGGTGCATTTTCCTGATCGGGGTAAGCACAGATGCTATGCAGCACTGTGGTGAGTCACCAAGGGCAGGTAAAACTGATACAGTGCTGGCTTGATACAGTAGCGTATACCTACTCTCGATCACGACAACTCCCGATTTTTTTTTCCCGCACTGAAAGGATCACTGTCGTGAAAACCTGATGTCTGATGTAAGGAACGGCTCTATCCAAATAGCTGTCGCCGTTCAGAACGCGCGGCGAAGAATGGTTTATGCCAGGTTTAGTCCCAGTTGTCTCGGACTATTGATTGCTATGTATCGATCTAGGCAGCAATGTGGATGGACGTTGATGCACTGACCGGTCACAGACATCTAGCGCTAGGGAAATATTATTTTTAATCAATTATTATTCTTACAGGTATTTGCTAACGAGAGAAGAACACACACGCACGTAAACACAGTTACTAATTTGAGACTATGCTGAGCATGATAATCTAGGTCAATATAACATTCCTGGCTTCCAGACTTTTCTGTTAAAATGTGTCCATTTACTGATTTAAATAATTATTGTTGATTTGAACTTGATCTCCTTATCATAAAAGTAAATAGTAAACCGAAGAATCTCCGTCCAAGGTTCCCATCCATCTGTTCTCCCTTCTCCTTCCTCTCAACTAATCTCTCCCCCTCCACTCCACTTCCTCCGCCTCTTCTATCATGTAAAGCAGCGCGCTGTTGCTCAGTCATACTTCGCTGTACTTTAATAAAAGCGTTTTTATCACGGTGAAAACTGTTTTCTGGATCTGTATGAAATTGACCCTTTCAGTTATGTTTGGATAGTCGTTTGTGCATCAACAGAGCCATGCAGATCTCGGTCTATTTCACACAGAGGCAAGATTCGTCTAAACTTTATTTTAGGATCTAAATTTGTGAGAAGGAGAACTGAGGAAGGGGTACACGGGTAGGAGCATATTTGACGAGGTAGGTAATACCTAGCTCGGTGTGTGGAGGCAGGCCTAGCCTTTCAGCTGCATGTGCGGGCTTCGATACCTTCTGTGGGTAGATAGAAGGGAGCGGCCGCTAGCAAACTGCAACAGTCACAACAAGGGGGCGAAACTTTGAGGGCGGGGCGGCCAAACAGAAGACGCTGTCACTCAAGTGCACGAAGAGTTATCGTCGGTTCATGTATGTCGTCTGCATACGGCGGTCGTCTGCGCACCTTTTCCTTTTTGCTTTCATTTCATGTTTGTCCACAGAAAAAAGGAGGAAATCGGTGTTTTCTCTTCACAAACTGCACCGTGACAAAGTGTATTACTATTTTTAGGGTCCTCAAGTTGTGTGACTGACAAAGAGTGGGTTATTTTTAATACAGGTACTGCATCTGTTTTCTCACACTCCTTCTTCTACTTCCAGCTGAGCGACATCAGTATATTATAAAGACGGGAACTGAAGACTGCAATTATGTGTTGATCATATTGCCAACATGCAAAGACAGATGCTAGTCAATTGTGTGTTTTAGGTTATTGCAATTTTGCCAGAACATATTGTGTGTGATTTTAGCGCATTGAATTTCCGAGACACTTCATTTAAGAATACACTTTGTTTCAATTTTCCGTGTTAAATTCGTCGTCTTTTTCAGCCAGTGAACTTCGAGACTACACAACAAAAACAAAACAACTCAGGAAATTGTGAAAAGTCAAACAAGAACTGAACTTATTACCGGTGATTTCAAAAGTAAAAACAAAACGAGAGTAAAAAGTGTTGAACTGCTTTGCATATTAACTAAAGACGATTGTGAAATCTATAAAGTGGACAACAACACCTATCTGCAGTTTTGACTGTTGTGGAAGAAACAAGACCGAAGGTGGAAGAGCATTCCATATTTCAGGATCTGGAGCGGTGACGTAAAAGTGGAAACATGAAGACTGTTCTGTCAGCGGTGGTCCTGGTGTTGATTGCTTCCATTCAGCATGTTCTTCCCCAACAGGTGAGCCTCTTATTTAGTGGGTTAGTTAGTTAGACTGTGGGTTAGTTAGTTAGTTAGTTAATTAGTTAGTTGGTTAAATATTTATTTATTTATTTATTTATTTATTTATTTGTGTGCGTCTTCGTTTATGTGATAGATTTTGATCATCTGTTTTGAGTGTTTACTTTGTTCTGTTTGTTAGCATCGTCGGTTTCTTTGGTCGCTTTTATTTTCTGTTTTTTGTGTTCCTCTCTAAACCTTTTTTGTGTCCTTTTACGCTACTGTGTGCGTTTGTTTTCTGTCTTTCTATAACTCTCTTTCCTTCTTTTCATTGTTTTGTTTTCTGTATTGCTATAACTCTCTTTCCTTCTTTTCATTGTTTTGTTTCTGTATTTCTATAACTCTCTTTCCTTCTTTTCATTGATATGTTTTATCTATTTCTATTTCATTCTTTTCATTGATATGTTTTATCTATTTCTATTTCATTCTTTTCATTGGTTTGTTTTTATTGCTCGTTTATTTTTCGCCAGTTCTTATGTTTGCTATTTTAGTTGTTTTTTATCTTTTACTTTTGTATATCTTTTTAATAATAATAATAATAATAATAATAATAATAATAATAATAATAATAATAATAATAATAATGGTATTTATATAGCGTTTTTTCCTAATGACTTCAGTTCAAAGCGCAGTTCTCACGCATTTATACTTAATTTTAACATCGAAATACATATACAAAGAAGGTAAACAAGAACGAGACACTAATAAATTATGCAAAGACATAAAACAAACATGAAAAAGAATATTTACAAGTACTTTGTAAAAGACGGGGGAAGGAGGGAGAGGAGGAGAGCAGCTAAGGTATAAGGGGGCTGGGGGCGTGCGGTGTAACGGCGGTGGTCTGAATCACAAAAGAAGGTATGATGATGGTGATGGGAGGCAAGATCAGACATTTTTAAGAAAGAGACGAATCTGTGAGAGAGGAAGATAGTTCCACGTCAAAGGACCAAGCACTGAAAAGAATCGACAACCTGCAGAGCAGAGTTTGTAGCGGGGTATTTGTAGCATGAGGGTGTCAGAGGAAGAACAAAGAATATTTTTTATGAATTTTTGACGCTTTGTATAATTCTGTTGACGATTTCGTGTAATTGGTGTTTTTTCCTTTGTGAAAAACGATTACAAGGGCTTTTTAGAATAATTAATTAATTAATTAATTAATTTAATAATAATAATAATAATAATAATAATAATAATAATAATAATAATAATAATAATAATAATAATAATAATAATAACGGAATTTAATTATAAATCTATTGTAGTTTTCATGATTAGATATCGGTGTCTCAGACACCCACACTCCCTTCCGCTTGAACCCGCCCGCACTCTCCCACTCCTTTCCCCTCACCCCCCAGCCTACACCCTCTGCCACCGCATCTACACTATGCCTTGACTGCCTTAGCTTAGATTTCTCATTTGAGTTTATCAAGAGCAAGTACGTGCAACATGCCCGTTTCATTTTCACTCGCCTACCACAAAAATGTAGCTTTTGCCTTAAGTGCTCTGTGGGGCAAGCGACCTTCGAGACTCCACAGAGCTTTTCAAAAGCTCTACAGACTTGGGCAGCTTTGAGGTTTTTGAGATAGTCTGTGTAAGATCGCAGATTAAGTCGTGTTTAAACAAACCACACACGGAATAATCAGAGACCAACCTGATGTTGTTCAAAAGCCATAAACCAGGAAAAGGTTCAGTTGCTAGATACACAGTGTGTTTTGAAAACTACTGCGCTGACTGATTTACTTAAAATATTAATCAGTGGAAACATTAAAATGTTAAAATGTTAGTCAATGGAAACATTACAATGTTAAAATGTTAGTCAATGGAAACATTACAATGTTAAAATGTTAGTCAATGGAAACATTAAAATGTTAAAACGTTAGTCAATGGAAACAGTCTATAAACCTTTTATCTTTTATCACGTTAATATTTTTCCAAGAATTCTTCTTCTTCTTCTTCTTCTTCTTCTTCTTCTTCTTCTTCTTCTTCTTCTTCTTCGCACTGCAGCAGTAGTAGCAGTAGTAGTAGTAGTAAGGAGCTGGATAAAGCAGGATCCATCTAAACTCCAACCGCCCAAGGCGCCAACTTGCTGTCTTATGCGAATCGTCTTACACCCCACCCCGACAATTGAGCACTCCTGGACGATAGAGGAGATACATTAAAATAATAAGACTTCGAGCTTCATGTATAGAACATTTAGCAAGTAAACGAACTGAAAATGGCGCAGCGCGAGGGTCAATGCAAACCCCGGATTGCATTCGCTGTTTGAGGATCAGACCCAATCCAAGGTGCGCACTTGCTGCAAGTTTGCACACCGTGTTGCGCCGTAAACCATTGAGCCTGTAGCAGTGTAATAACAGTAGTTTATGCCTATATCGTATCTACCGATACTCTCGCTTGATTTGCTACACATTGTAGTATGAAGATAGCATAGTATGGTACTAAGGCTAATCTTTCGATACACCGCGATCAAACAAGTCATGATTTAGGCATTTAGCTAAGTTTGTCCTCACTGTTTGATGTCATTTTAGTGGTCCGGTCCTACTTTTGTGATAACATTATTCAGAGATACGCCCTTCTCAGACAGCCAGCTTATTTGCAAATTGCATAGACCTGACATGGACGAAGAGTGTTTGTTCACAATCTCACATGCACGTAGGTATTTTCTACTTTCTTTTTCTGCCTGCTTTGTTCTTTTACAGGCATGTTTCACCACCACCACCATCATCATCATCATCATCATCATCATCATCATCATCATCATCATCATCATCATCATCATCATCATCATCATCATCATCATCATCATCATCATCATCATCATTTTCGTCGTCATCGTCATTATCGTCGTCGTCGTATTCGTCTAGGCTTCTTGTTCTTCTTGTTCTTCCTATTCTTCTTGTTCTTGATCTTGTTCTTATTGTGTTTGTTCTTCTTGTGTTTGTTCTGCTTGTTGTTGTTATTATTGTTGTTGTTGTTGTTGTTGTTGTTGTTGTTGTTGTTGTTGTTGTTGTTCTTCTTCTTCTTCTTCTTCTTCTTCTTCTTCTTCGAATATATTTTTCTTTATCTATCTATCTATCTATCTATCTATCTATCTATCTATCTATCTATCTATCTATCTATCTATCTATCTATCTATCTATCTATCTATCTATCTATCTATCTATCTATCTATCTATCTATCTATCTATCTATCTATCTATCTATCTATCTATCTATCTATCTATCTATCTATCTATCTATCTATCTATCTATCTATCCATCCATCCATCCATCCATCCATCCATCCATCCATCCATCCATCCATCCATCCATCCATCCATCCATCCATCCATCCATCCATCCATCCATCCATCCATCCATCTATCTATCTATCTATCTATCCATCCGTCCATTCATCCGCCTGTCAATCTGTCTGTCTGTCTTTCTTTCTCTCTCTTTCTCTTTAATAAACTCTTCTTGCGCTCTTTCGGAAGTGGAAAAATGATGGATGTTAAAAGCTTCTTTCTGTTTTAGATTAAGATTTGGCGTCAGTTTTAGCCAAGAAAATTACTTGAGAAATGGGTGGTTCATTTTTGCCATCCTTAAAAGTAAACAACCTTTTTTGTGAAGAAAAAGATTCATTAAGGCTGGTTTAAAAATTAACACTTGAAAATGAGAAAAGCTCTTAAATTGGCCTAAAACCTCATCACCCTCACAATTGTCTCGTTTATATGGCTCATGCTTCCGATTCTAAAAACAGTTGCCGGTGTCACGTCCTCAAAGTTCCGGGTTTCTTACTTTAGCCGGGCGCCTTTGCGCATGCGCCAGGTCAAGTCGGGCCGGCTTTTTCACGATTTCTTAGGCGTTGTAACCCTAACCCTAACCCCAAACCCTAACTCTAACTCTAACCCTAACTCTAATCCTTACTAAGACTACGATAGCACTGTGAGCATGCGTCGAATTTTGTAATGCGTCGACCAATCAGAATGCTCCCAGTCGCTCCCAGCCCAACTAAGATACTAGGAACTTTGACGATGTCACATCGGTTTGGGAGTCTAGCCAAACTTTCTCCATGGCTGCCTGCGGATTACCTCACGAATATAGGGAGTTCTTTCTGAAGAAAATTGTGAGCAATAAAATAGCAGAACAGGTTTGTAAAGGCTTAATTAAGCCTATCTGCGCAACCCTCCAAAGTTTAACTTTTTCGACTTTGCCCAAAGACAAAGGCGTCTAATGCTTGCATTGATGAATCTTCTTGTTGGATGACTGAACCGTATTCGCTCGCACCTTTAGAGAAAACGAAAAAGAGGGGGAAAGGAAAGCTGCTGTTAACTCTTGCTGTCCCAATGGCTAGTTTGGAAACGCTCAAATTCACACATCCGGCGAACCCGAATGTGGAGCCAAAACAACCGTCCAATTAGTGCAATGGTGTCGACTGACATACGGAGAATCTGGGGCTGAATAATACACTTTCTTAAAGATGATGTGAACAATCACTTGGAGGTGAGGTAAAGGTCTTTTGGTGAAAGTAGCTAAATTGTCAGAATGGCTATATCCCTCGGTGATCTGATTATTCGTCTTTGTACGTGGACACACTGAGTGTCAGGAAAAGTCATAAAGTGCCGTTCACTTTGCATAACACTATACACAAAGCTAGCTTGCGCAAACGGGAACTCGGATTGTCTTTTCTCCTATAGGTGTCCATTTTTGTTGGGCTGACTTGAGACTGTGCATGGCTTGGGGCAACTTCGCTCGGATCCTATTTGGATGAACTGAAGTCAAGAAAAGACTGGGAAGCAGCCCAATTCTCTGTCCAAGATCAATTAGCTTTGAAGCGACAAGGGAAAGAAATGGATGGAAGAAGAAGAAGAAGAAGAAGAAGGAGGAGGAGGAGGAGGAGGAGGAGGAGAGAAAGAAGAAGCAGCAGCAGCAGCTAATGTAGCACTGAACATCTATTAGTCCAAAGTGTCTCCAATTTCAGTTAGTTTTGAAGTAAGACAAAGTTCAAACACGTGATGTTAAGCTGGACATTTGGACACACTGAATTTGAAAGAGACAAGGTAGTTTGCCAACGTAGATTTTAAAGTGTCTATGAACTTTTAACAACCGTTATCTACTGCGTCATAGTAAATAACTGAATAATGGCTGGTAATCTTCGGGTGATCTTCTGAGCATAGACGAGGGATAAGCAAATTGAGTAGAAAGGAATTGTGCATAGTGTGCCACAAGGGCGGATCTAAGGGAGGGGAAGAGGGAGAAGGTGGTTCCAAAAATTCCGAACCCCCAACCCCCCAAAAAATGTATAAAAAATTAAATTAAATTTTAAAAAAATAAAAATAAAATAATGATTTTTAAAAAATGTGTTCTGTCTTATGGTGTTACTTAAAGCAATGTCTTCCACAATCATCCAAAGCCTATGGATGTTTGCGGTCGAAAGACTATCTTATTACTACGGCATGATTACGGCCCTTGGCGTTGCTTTCACTTCCGTTTACAGGGCAAAGTGTACTAGCGTTTTTTTGTGTTTTTTTAAAAAGAAGTGGCTACGGGCAGGAAGTTAAAGGCAATGCCCCTCTGACGATGCCTGGGCACTAAGAAAGAAACTGTTCTTCTCACTTCTGCCAATGGGCGGTGACTGAATAATCATAATAGTTAGTAGTAGTAGTAGTAGTAGTAGTAGTAGTAGTAGTAGTAGTAGTAGTAGTAGTAGTAGTAGTAGTAGTAGTAGTAGTCAGTGAATGAAACCAATTTATGATTGTGGCTGCTCGATCCCAAGGAGAAGAAGAAGCCAAAACAGCCAGACAATAACAGCATGTCCATTATCAGGAAGTGTCAGCAGCGCCTCCACTTCTTGAGACAGCTCAAGAGGCTCGGACTTAACCAGACAATACTCGCGCTTTTCTATCGCGCCGTGATTGAGAGTATCCTGTGCTTCAGTATCACAGTCTGGTTTGGAGGCGCCACTTCGGGCGAGAAGTTTCAACTCGAAAGAATTGTGAAACGCGCGGCAAAAATCATAGGTTGCGATTTATTATCCCTCGCGTCCTTATACAGCACGCGTTTGGCAAGAAGGGCCAGCAACATTACTGGCGACCCATCCCATCCAGCCAACCATCTGTTCGAGCTCCTCCCGTCGGGCAAACGCTTCAGAGCACTAACAGTTAGAACTAGCCGGTTTAGACGCAGCTTCTTCCCCGAGGCTGCCCTATCGGTACCAGTGTCCTCAGTTATCCACATAGCATTAGGTGTTATACTTAAACGCCAATTTATTAGTTGCGATAATGTGTTAGTGGTGCAATTCTGATTCTTTAATGTATTTTATCTCATTACGTTTTAATTTAGATACCCATGCGGGTATGCGTGAGTATGCGTGTGCGTGTGGGGGTTGCGAGTGGGCGTGCGCCTGTGCTTTACTCCTTAAAATAACTTTCTCTATTAGAGTATTTTAATGTTTTAATGTCCAGTGGAAGGTTGTTTGTTATTGCAGAGGGACTGAATGATTTACCGCATCACCAAAACGAAATCCTATGTATTTTGAATTCATTGGGTAATAAAGTGTCTTGACTTGACTTGACTTGACTTGATTTCTGTTGGGTTGTAAAGAAATTAACAAAGAAAACAGCCAGCCTGGGCGAAGAGTCAGCCAGCCTGGGCGAAAAGTCAGCCAGCCTGGGCGAAAAGTCAGCCAGCCTGGGCGAAAAGTCAGCCAGCATGGTCACCCATCCAAGTACAAACCATTCCCGACGTTGCTAATCATGAAACATTTCTAGCCTGTGCCCAAACCGCTACACTACTGGGAGCGAGGGGAGAGGGAGAGAGAGAGAGGGAGGGAGGAGAAAAGAGGTGGGGTTGGGATTGGGATGGAGGAATGGGGAAAGTGTGAATGAGGGAGGCTGGAGTTCTAAAAGCCAGGAGACATTGTACATAGTAACTGATGTAGATCTATGGGTCCAGCCACTGGTGGATTGCATGGTGTCAGTGTTAGCAGACAGTTGGCCAAACACACGAGGGCTTAGGTTGGTATTGAACAGCACGCGAGCTGGGCATTGTTGTGACTGAATGCATGTACCTGCCACCCTTACTCGCAGCACACACTCAAACATACCACAGCGGCACGCAAATAAACCAAAGGTATTGAAGGAAAAAGAAGGATAAATAAAATAGGGTTTCTGAACTCGGAGAGAGAGAGAGAGAGAGAGAGAGAGAGAGAGAGAGAGAGAGAGAGAGAGAGAGAGAGAGGGGGGGGGGGGGCTATAACTCTGAATACTCCGAGTGAAACTGTGTCTGATTTGCCAATGAAATTGAAAGAATAAGTAACAGGAAAATGTGGCTTACAAACGAACATGGACAATGAACACATTAGACGTACCATACACATGATGCATCTCACATATGTTAAAAAACTCAACAAGCTAAGGATTAACCGTAAAACGTTTTCCGTAACCTTTGGATTGTAGATGTAAAAATATGCTGGTTTGTTTGTTTTTATCTAACTTGAGAAAGAATATAATAATTAGTGTAAGAATTAAACTAAGGAGGCGATGCGGACCTAACACTAGCAAAAGGCAAATCTAATGCTTATAACCTAATTCCTGTTTTGCAAAACAAAGGCACAAGACTTCATCTCTCAAAGAAAAAACACGAAGGTTGGGAGATAGGGGAAGGTAACTTGCTTCTGGATCGCCGTAAACAAAACTTTTTCAAGTCAGTGTCACCAGTACTGTAGAGGGATTCCGTAAAAATGGAAAATCACCCTGCCGGTAAATAGAGCACAAGCAAATCTCCCAGACATTGTGGATGTAGAACAATGAGGAAACGGATTAATACCTCCTCAGGTAAATATATGTAGCACTGAGGTCAACCAGGTTGCATGGACGTTGAAGAATGAGGATGCAGCTTAATCTCCATGCTGACATGAGTAGAGGGAGGTTTGATAAACACGTGCTTGAAATGAAGCTTCCTTGAAGCGCTATTGCAGGCATTTTCCCATAAACATACAAAGCAGCAGCTGATGTTCAAACACCGCAACTGCTGTACTTGACATAAATGACCCAGACTTCTTCTTCCGCTCCTCCTTCTCTCCTGCTCCTTCATCCCTTCTTCTTCTTCTTCTTCTTCTTCTTCTTCTTCTTCTTCTTCTTCTTCTTCTTCTTCTTCTTCTTCTTCTTCTACTTCTTCTACTTCTTCTTCTTCTTCTTCTTCTTCTTCTTCTTCTTCTTCTTCTTCTTCTTCTTCTTCTTCTTCTTCTTCTTCTTCTTCTTCTTCTTCTTCTTCTTCTTCTTCTTCTTCTTCTTTTTCTTCTTCTTCTTCTTCTTCTTCTTCTTCTTCTTCTTCTTCTTCTTCTTCTTCTCGAGCAGCGGGAAGAAACAAGTTCGATGTTTGCATTTCTAAACGAGAGAGTGACCAACAAAACATTAAAATCTTTTGGTCTTCATTTTCACATGTATTTTTACATTAAAGGTTTGCTGTTAAACAGAACTATATGTACCCGAATGGGGCACACGTATTCTTCTATAAAGGACATAGGTATGGGTATTCCTCAAGGATCAATTATTGCGCCGTTACTTTTTTTCTTTGCTTGTCCATGACTTGCCATATATATTATCAAAACACACCAACGCTGCGCAATATGCAAATGACATAGCTATATGGATGAACACAACACTCAGAAAACGGACAAATAAAAGAACAGTTAATTATATCCCAAAATTGCATCAGCAAGATTTGAATAATCGAAATATGTATATGACCAAAAATGGATTGGAACTTTCTGGGGTGGGGGGGAGGTGGGGGACTAGTCTTGTGCTATATAACAATGGCGTCAATTCCAAATATTTAACAAAATTAAGGTTGGACGGAAACATTTGTTATATAAACAAAACATACAATTCTTAGGCGTATTTCTTACGCCGAAAATGAATTGGAAATCTCATATTGGGTATCTAGTAAATAAAGCAAGGCAACGTTTATTAAAAATAATAAGTTTCCAACTTTTTGGTCAAGACACTCAAACTTTGATTCATTTAGCGGCGATCTTAGTACGTTCAAAATTAATCTACGGACAATAAGTTTATTTTTCTGCTCCTCAGCTCCTGTTAAATAAATTACAAAGCATAGATAGTAAGGTTATCAAAATAGCATTAGGAATTCCGGTTCAAACAAATATTACAAAAGCATATACGGACGCAGGATTATTGTCTTTGTCAAAGCAACGTAAATTAGCCATAGCTAAATACGAAATGCGAAGCCTTTCTGTACAAAACTCTGTCAAGGATGAGATAATTCATTTTTTCAAAAGTATCCCAACTCAACACAGCAGGTATCGTATATTCATACAGCTCTATAGACTATACCAAAGATATATTATGTCAGCGTGTAATATAAATGTATCCAGTATACGTATCCAGCCTGTATAGGGGGCCGGGTAGCTCAGTTGGTAAGAGCGTCTTGCTAGTAACCGAAAGGTCGCTGGTTCGAGTCCCGGATTGATCAACGTGTGATCATATTATTTTCCCCTTTACCAACAACTGGCCCGCTGGTGTCAGTATAAATCGGTCCAGGGGCGGATCAGTTAGTTTTTTGGGGGGGGTTTCCAAACTTCGTATAAAAAAAAAATAAAAAAAATAAAATAAAAAATATAATATATATATATATATATATATATATATATATATATATATATATATATATATATATATATATATAATTTATTTTATGTTTATTTTTTTTTTATAATTGTATTCTCTCTCTCTCTCTTTCTCTCCTTCTTCTTCTTCTTTCTTTATTTTATGTTTATTTTTATTTTTATAATTGTATTCTCTCTCTCTCTTTCTCTCCTTCTTCTTCTTCTTTCTTTTCCTTTTTTTTTTTTTTTTTTTTTTTGGGCTGGGGGGGGGGGGTTTCCGGAAACCCCGGAAACCCCCCCCTCGTCCGCCCCTGCGGTCCAGTAGTCACCTATATGCGAAAGTGTCGTGTGACTATAATCTACAAACAACAACATCCAGCCTGCGATTCCTAGAATTCCACCATGGGAACATTTGCCAGTTGACTTTGATATTGGTTTTATCAATTTAAGGAAAAATGAAAATGACAATGTCCTCAAGCCAGAAGTCCAAGAACATATCAACACTGCATATCCACATCATTTGAAAATGTTTTCTGACGGCAGCGTTATTGAACCAATCGTGGATCTGGATTTTACATACCTTCAATGGATTTCAAAAAGTCATATTACCTTGGAAACGGTTTATCAATTTTTAACTGCGAATTATTTGCAATGTTAATGGCGCTGGAATATGATCTAGATATGCCAAGGGGTATTTATGACATCTTAATTTGTGTCGACTCTAAGTCTGTACTTTATTCTTTACACAACTGAAAATGTAAGAAAAGGGCGCTTTCAATATGAGATCCGATATCTTATTCACTGCCTTAGGATAAGAGGTACAGGAATAGTATTTTGCAGGGTTCCATCACACGTTGGCATTTTCGGTGATAACATTTCTGATTGCTTAGCGAAACGAGGAGCAGAAAATATGATTCTGTATACATTCAAATAAATATGGCTCAACATGAATATTTTCCTCTTTTAGAGAAGTATGCCTATATTAATGTTTGCAATAGAAATATTGTGCGAGGCCCGAGAAATGTATCTCGATTAATATACAAACTATGCCTAACTCTTGGAATACTAAGTTTTCTAAAGAAATTACATGTGTGTGCTCTGAAGAAATTACAATTCGTCGTTAGATACTAGATTATCCAATTTTAAGACCTTTGTATTTACAAAAGGCATTATTTTTGTAGAAAGTGACCTTCACAAAATCTTACCAAGTGTCGTTATACATGATATTGTACAAGTCATCATGACTACTCCATTGTACTCACTGCTGTACATTTTACTTGTTTTGTTGTTTGTTTACATTAAGATTTAGAATTATTTATTGTCTAATATCTGTTGTTGTGAAAAGACAATAAGTTGAACGATTGATTGGTGACCAAACAGACGTTATTTGCAGGGATTGGGGGGGGGGGTGTCTGTAAAGATTCGTTTTTGCCCTCCTTGATAGGTTACAGTTTTTTTTTAAACCCGCGCAACACTTGTTTACTAAGTAATATTAACACATAATGGAAAGCTGACGATTATTACTTAGTTTGCCCACAGAATAGGGTACAGCCTTCTGGATTCAGTTTATATAGTTTTGATTGCTAGTGCACTTCGGTTTATTTTGTTGAGAAGTGCTTTGTCTTGATTTTTTTAAATTTTCATTTACGGATTTAGCATCTTCAGATACACTGGATCATTGCGCCCTGTTCAGAATCTTCGCCGAAAGCTATAAAGGGAGGATCATGTATTTGTTTCAGTAATGCTTCCCAATCAAAAGTCATAGCATTGGAAAGCTCTGGGAAGGGAAGATCCATCTGTTGAACGAATGGCTTTGGTAGAGACAGTTTATGTTGAAACAGGTAGAGAGAATATAGAGTTATGTAGGGCAGAGGGTTATGCGATGTTCCACTAATCCTATGATCCACCTTCCTTCCCTTGGCGTGCGCTTAGTGTGTCCCATCAAAGTTTGTTTGAACCACATAGTCAGTGGTCATTCCTCCGCCCTCGTCCATCGCAGGTGGGAATTGGGCAGTCAAGATGACCAATCCTTATGTAGGGTGGGTCAGTTGTCTTCCTCCTTCATTCCATTCCTTGGGAGGGATGGTCCGGCAGAGTTCTTGCGATGCACGGCCTGGTTTGGGGTTTTGTTTAAATCAATGAAGATTGTGCCCCTTGACTGCAGCCTTTATCTGTTGAAGCAGGATTGGTTACGAGATGAGATTGTTGCACGACCAATCTCGTTGCTTGATACACAATACCGCACATAAACAACCAAACGTTCCGAGAAACAACCAAACGTTCAGAGATTTTTTTTCCATCTATCCTATCCTATCCTATCCTGTAACTCAAAGGTCGTTGGAGCACCACAGATGATCGTTTAACCAGCGTACTATCTTTCTCTGTTCTCAGCAACCCTCATGGCTTCGTTCAGTGTCAAACCAGTCCATTCTCGAATGTTATCCTCCCACCTCTTTTTCGGTCTCCCTCTTCTTTTGCCTTCTTGCACCGTGCCTTGTAGGATGGTTTTTGCAAGGCCTGATGGCTCTGGTGACGTGGCCATACTATCGGAGTTTCCGTTTCTTCACCATCTCATTGTTCTAAACTTTGCTCAACTGTTACGATTGAGACGCGCACGATAGATCCGATCATTTTGTTTTGCAAAGCATGCAAGGATAGCGTGTATTTACCTTTGATTTGATTTTGCGCTGTCGCTAGAAGAAGCTTTGTATATTGTTAACAATTTTCGTCGATCGATATTGTTGAGAATTTTCTGGAATGACTTGTTTATTATTGACCGAAGCTTCCAGATGGGTCCCATGAAAACTAAGCGATTCTTCTAACCTAAAGAAGATTCTATGACGTAAGACCGGTAGATCCGGTGACTAGTTTTATTTTGATTGGGTGTTATTACGTCATGCTGGAACATTCGAATTTTTTCTCGATTGCATGTAATGATAGTAATAATCATTAATTTTTTGTAGTGATTTTCGGAAAGCGATGTTGTGTGCAATTGTTGATGTCTGCTGAATAAAGTTGGAAAACTTCATACAACGACTCCTGCCTTTTTGCTGAGTGAACAGGCTGACTGGATAAACGAATTCGAGATATACTTATTAAGATTCAAGCATCGGGGCTGAAT
Organism: Oncomelania hupensis; assembly: GCA_036898135.1. Taxonomy (NCBI): domain Eukaryota; kingdom Metazoa; phylum Mollusca; class Gastropoda; order Littorinimorpha; family Pomatiopsidae; genus Oncomelania; species Oncomelania hupensis. The sequence continues at coordinate 156,379,760 of CM072511.1, forward strand.
CGGCTATTGATAAATGAAGTGTAACATCAACAAAAACAAGAAGTATTGACCCAAACAGAGTGGTGAAGTTGTTAGAAATCTTCGTTCAAAGGATAATATTAGGCGTACCTAATAAAAACGCAGCTGCCATTCTGTGAATTTAAATTATCAATGTACCCAGCAGTAATGGCCTATCAAACATGAACGTGATTCTCTCTCATCGTTCAGTCTGTTGATGTGTAATCATCATAGATCTTCTTCTTCTTGGGTTGAGCAGCCACAATCGATACATTGATTCTTTTGATTATCATATCCTTTTTACGCATATATGTCAGCACGGATATTCCTATGGAGCTCAAGTAACATTATTTTAAAGATTTCTCCTTGATCTTCCCATCCCAAACTGTTGTGACTAAAGAAGGGGACAAACGTAACATAATATTTTGTTTTAAACTTAGACTACATTTAGCTGCACAGTACAGTAAAGTATCCCATTATCCTGTTTTGGTTTAAGCCATTGTTGAAGGATTTTTCATCCTCCTAACCAATTTAAATATATTTAAGGCCTGTTTACATATATGTGTTCAAATGTGCGCATCTTCTGTTTTCATTGAAAAGTTCACAGAAAATGAGTGGATCCAGGATGTTTAACGTAAAGGGTGCATGCGCATGCTCGCACTTAACGTTAAATATAAAGGGATGAAGGGTGCAGCTCTTGATAGCTGAGTTCAAAATAGGGATGAAGTATTGCAATGTCACGTGTGTTATACATGTGTGTTTGACATCTCATTACCAAATCCATCCATTCTATGTTTGCTATTAATGGAGAAGGAGGGAGGGGGAGAAGAGAAGAAGAAGAAGAAGATGAAGAAGAAGAAGCGAAGGAAGAGGTGAGGGTCCCATTCTTCTTCTTCTTCTTCTTCTTCTTCTTCTTCTTCTTCTTCTTCTTCTTCTTCTTCTTCTTCTTCTTCTCCATTCGACACCTTAACATTTTATATCTGTGATGGAGATGATGATGATGGTGATGATGATGCGGATGATGATAATGATTAATTTAAAAAAAAACATGTTCAGCTTCCTCTTTTCATGGTCAATCCCATATTGATCATAGTTTTTACATACCCTAATACATCGGATTACTATAAACTTATTTATATCAATAATTACTTGTCATCTGCGATCCCATATTGATGATGGATAAACCCAAATCATTGTAAAACTTACTCATGCTAATAATTATATTTCAATTCAGTCTTACTTCACAAAGGCGCGGATGTTTAAAGTAGCCATGATCAATAAGGTAAAATATTCATAATAGGTTTGAGACATTTCTTTGAAAGGAGGGGGCGGGCGCCTAAAGGTAAACAACTCCGCGGCCAATTTCAACCCTTTCAAATGCTACATAATCATCATCCCTCTACTTTACTAATGTATTTCTGTGTTTGAGGTAGCCATGATCAATAAAGTAAAATAAGTTTTAAATAGGGTTAGACATTTCTTTGAAAGGAGGGGGCGGGCGCCGTCATGTAAACAACTCCCCTGCCAATTTCCACACTGTCAAAGGCTACATAATCATCATCCCTCTTCATGTACTTTACTAAGGTATGTCTGGCTTAACGGCAATGGGGCTGACGAGCATCATATACAAGGCATTGGTTCGACACTTATGGACGGCCTGGAATGCCGGTGTGACATCGTCCAAGTTCCTAGTATTTTATTTGGGCTGGGAGCGACTGGGAGCATTCTGAGTGGTCGACGCATGCACACAGTACTATCGTAGTTTTAGTAAGGATTAGGGTTAGAGTTAGGGTTAGGGGTTAGGTGTTAGAGTTAGGGTTAAGACGCCTAAGAACATCGTAAAAAAGCCGGCCCGACTGGACCTGGCGCATGCGCAAAGGCGCCCGGCTAAAGTAAGGCGCCCTGCTAAAGTAAGACACCCGGAACTTTGAGGACGTGACACCGGCCACACCCTAACGCACAGGCTAGCGCCCCCTACTCTTTCAAAAGAGAGTATAAACCGAGTGCCTACGCATTCCATCGTACAGATTTTAAAGATCCCGACGCTCAGGTCCTAGATGCGTGAGTGCCAGCTATATTAAATACAAGCAAGAATGTACGTTTGCTTTAATTTAACGGCAAGGTCCCTTTGCCGTGTGGTATCCCTACATCTTTTCACAGCTGGACCTAGCCTAAATGTATATCACCGTGTTCACAGTCCCTTCTTCTTGATTGCAAACTCTTATAAATATGTCCTAAATGACCTTAAGCGAAGACTTCATGTGAAATCTTTAACCTCAAAGGCCCATGAGGGTGCAGGTGAAGACCCACGCCTATCGGATAAGGACATACCCATTAGCGGTTAAGTAGGATGAAATAGCCCCCGTGTGCAAACATGTCTCGGCCTTTATCGCTTTGTATCCACACATTTCACAGTGCGCCTACGCAGTTCACATAGTTAAGAATTTTGGAAATGGCTTCTTTTATGTTGAAACATGCATTTCAGCATAGCTGTCTGTTTGTTCGTGTCCAAGATCAATATGGCGTTTTAATAAACCTAGCTGTACATGAATACCATATTTTCTTAGTGGGAATTTATGGTTGATTGATTGATTGGTTGATTGTTGCTTTAGGTCCAGCGGGTAATTTATGGTTCGTAACTATTTATTGTGTAATAACATAAAAAGAAGTACTGTGGCCGAGAAAAGAAATTGATTTATAAGATTGCTAATAATAGTTAAATATGTGTGCACCCGTGCGGTCATTCGTGCACGTGTGTGTATGTGTATGCGTGTGTGTTGCAGTTTTGTAATCGGTATTTGATCAGGCTATAGTATGTGTGTGCACTCATGCGGCCCTTCGTGCACGTGTGTGCGTGTTTGTGTGTGTGTGTGTGGGGGGGGGGGGGGCGGTTCAATCGGTATTTGATCAGGCTACATGGCATAATCAAACAAAATAACTGATGCTAGCCAAGTTGAAAGACCTTTCAATTCAATTTACCACAAGTGTCAAGCTGACATCGTTTACATTGCGCATCCCGACCAGTTACCGACCTTTGCCAAAGATGGATAAAGCGCCCTCTATGCCGTCTGCTCGATGCACTGGCAATGACCGTTTTTCCACACGTGAATTTACTTGAAACTTTGGGCTTGGAGAGAATGTATACATACTTTTTTGGCGGAGAACTGAAGTTTAGAGGACAAGGTGAGGAAGGATGGAAGCCAAGAGCGCAGTGTCAAGGGAGACTATCCTATTGTCTGCCCTTGACAATGACTAGTTGTTGCCTTTGCACGTGATTTCGTTCCTAGCGTTGCTTCCAGTGTTGGCACTTTCTTTTGGCATCTCTTTTGAATGCTTTTGTTTTGTCTCTCTCTCTCTCTCTCTCTCTCTCTCTCTCTCTCTCTCTCTCTCTCTCTCTCTCTCTCTCTCTCTCTCTCTCTCTCTCTCTCTCTTAGAAATCTGATACATTTCTTGCTGACTTTGCTCTAATTTGCTTTATTGGGTAATAATTCACGCTTTGCTTTTGTTATATGTGTAAATAATAATAATAATAATAATAATAATAATAATAATAATAATAATAATAATAATAATAATAATAATAATAATAATAATAATAATAATAAGGCTATTTATATGGCTCTTTTCCTAGTTTAAAAAAAAACAGTTCAAAGCGCTCTCTCACACATTCACACACTCACATTCAACAAACACATCATATTCATCACTCAAACATGTGATGTAAAGGCAAGTCGCTATTAGAAGACGGAAAGCGAAAATTTATGTTACTTTGGACATTGTTAGATAGACTTCATCCGCTACCATTATTGAAGGGAGGGAGAGTATAGCCTGCATCCACTACCATTATTGAAGGGAGGGGGGAGTATAGACTGCATCCACTACCATTATTGAAGGGAGGGGGAGTATAGACTGCATCCACTACCATTATTGAAGGGAGGGGGAGTATAGACTGCATCCACTACCATTATTGAAGGGAGGGGGACACTGTTAGATAGACTTCATCCGCTACCATTATTGAAGGGAGGGAGAGTATAGCCTGCATCCACTACCATTATTGAAGGGAGGGGGACACTGTTAGATAGACTTCATCCGCTACCATTATTGAAGGGAGGGGGACACTGTTAGATAGACTTCATCCGCTACCATTATTGAAGGGAGGGAGAGTATAGACTGCATCCACTACCATTATTGAAGGGAGGGGGACACTGTTAGATAGACTTCATCCGCTACCATTATTGAAGGGAGGGAGAGTATAGACTGCATCCACTACAAGTATTGAAGGGAGGGGGACACTGTTAGATAGACTTCATCCACTACCATTATTGAAGGGAGGGGGACACTGTTAGATAGACTTCATCCGCTACCATTATTGAAGGGAGGGAGAGTATAGCCTGCATCCATTACCATTATTGAAGGAAGCGAGACTATAGACTGCATCCACTACCATTATTCAAGGGAGGGAGAGTATAGCCTGCATCCACTACCATTATTGAAGGGAGGGGGAGTATAGCCTGCATCCACTACCATTATTGAAGGGAGGGGGGAGTATAGACTGCATCCACTACCATTATTCAAGGGAGGGAGACTATTGCCTGCATCCACTATCATTATTGAAGGGAGGGGGAGTATAGACTGCATCCACTACCATTATTGAAGGGAGGGAGAGTATAGGCTGCATCCACTACCATTATTGAAGGGAGGGAGACTATAGACTGCATCCACTACCATTATTGAAGGGAGGGGGAGTATAGCCTGCATCCACTACCATTATTGAAGGGAGGGGGGGAGTATAGACTGCATCCACTACCATTATTCAAGGGAGGGAGACTATAGCCTGCATCCACTATCATTATTGAAGGGAGGGGGAGTATAGACTGCATCCACTACCATTATTGAAGGGAGGGAGAGTATAGCCTGCATCCACTACCATTATTGAAGGGAGGGAGACTATAGACTGCATCCACTACCATTATTGAAGGGAGGGGGAGTATAGCCTGCATCCACTACCAGTATTGAAGGGAGGGAGCACACGGGAGTACCCGGAGAAAACCCTGGGTGTCCTGAAAGGTCTCGCACCTAAGTCACGTAATTACTTAAGTTCATCCCATGCGGGCTTCGAACCTGCGAACCTCGGCATAGGAAACTAGCATCTATCCACTGTATTACCAGGCTGCCCCAGTTACCTGTCAACATAAGATGAACAATGACGGACTCGCAACACAGTGTGAACTTGTATTTCATTGGCTTCCCTTACTTCCCCTCCTCCCTCCCTTTCCCCTCCCAAATGCATTCACTCACGCACGCGCGAACTAGCACGCACGCATACAACACACGTAAATACATACGCATGCTCGCTGTTCCCCAGTCCCATTTCTAGTCCTCAGTGAGTTACAACAAATAATCCTTCTAGGCCAATACGCTACAATCCTCTATTGTTCTAAGCACACTGGAAATATTTTTATGCTGAGTATTAATCCTGTACGAGACATCATGTACATGGGTACGGTCACCGCCTTAACTGTTCAGCTTTTTTTCTGACCAGTAGCTGACTTCTTTGTTCAGAGTAATTGTTAGCTCCGACTTTCTCTGAATTTCAGAAGGCATCGTTCATAGTGAAGAAGAAGAAGAAGAAGAAGTAGTAGTAGTAGTAGTAGTAGTAGTAGTAGTAGTAGTAGTAGTAGTAGTAGTAGTAGTAGTAGTAGTAGTAGTAGTAGTAGTAGTAGTAGTAGTAGTAGTAGTAGTAGTAGTAGTAGTAGTAGTAGTAGTAGTAGTAGTAGTAGTAGTAGTAGTAGTAGTAGTAGTAGTAGTAGTAGTCGTAGTCGTAGTCGTAGTCGTAGTAGTAGTAGTAGTAGTAGTAGTAGTAGTAGTAGTAGTAGTAGTAGTAGTAGTAGTAGTAGTAGTAGTAGTAGTAGTAGTAGTAGTAGTAGTAGTAGTAGTAGTAGTCGTAGTCGTAGTAGTAGTAGTAGTAGTAGTAGTAGTAGTAGTAGTAGTAGTAGTAGTAGTAGTAGTAGTAGTAGTAGTAGTAGTAGTAGTAGTAGTCATGAAGAAAGGATCAAATTATTTCCGGTACCGAAGAAAGTATAATGATGTTGGCAGATTGCAATCAGCGTTTTGTACAGTAGGTTGGGACACATCTTGAGCTGACTATATATATATATCCTTAAGCAAACTATTAGCACCTTATCACGCTTTAGATGTCTCCGTACATGGGCGACGATATTCCACTTAAGGTAGTGGTTTGATCAGACCCAATTTATAATTATCAAAGTCCTAACAGATGGCTTTCTCCGTATATTGATCTTATTTAACAGTCGTTTGATTGGTCTCAATGTATACTCAGAAGTCTTTATAAGACTGTTTGGTAGTACCTACAGAGTCATTTGATAAAACCCTATTTATAATCGACGACCTAAAGTACTTTTAGGCAATGACCTACCGTGGTTTGTATATCAATCAAGTGTTTGGAGATTTTAAGTATGTTGTTTAATTCCGCTGAAAGGTGAATGACTTTGATATTCCGATAGGCAATGGTTACAACAGCTGTGAACGTATTGGCTCTTGACAGTACTTTATAGTCTATAAGTATGGTTAGAAGCACGTGTAACCGTTACTTATAGCATAATGTTCTGCCTCTGTGTGAACTCTCGATTTGATGTTGATGGGGATAAGGGGACGGGGAGAAAAATGATAGCATGGTTGTTCCAACAGAACTGAATGGTTGAAAAGTGACTCCTTATTGAACATTTCTTATAACTGGTAAATAGAACACCATTTGCGTTACAGAAAATACGTTGTGATGATTCCTATCCTATCCTATTCTAGTTATCAGGGCTGCTGAGGACAGAGAAAGATGGAGTATGCTGGTTAAACGATCATTGGTGGTGCGCCTACGACCTCGGGTTACGGGACAGGATAGGATAGGATAGGATAGGATCCTATTCTATCCCGTAACTCAGAGGTCGTAGGGCACCACAGATGATCGTTTAACCAGCGTACTCCATCTTCTCTGTCTTCAGCAACCCTGATGGCTTCGTTCAGTGTCAAACCAGTCCATTCTCGAATGTTGTCCCCCCCCCCCCCCTCTTCCTCCTTTTCGGTCTTGTCTTCTACCTCCTTGCATTATGCCTTGCAGGATGGTCTTTGCAAGGTCTGCTGATCTGGTGACATGGCCATACCATTGTAGTTTCCATTTCTTCACCAATGTGAGCATGTCATCGTTTTGTCCAATGGCTTGTGTGATGGTCTGTCGGACTTCGTCGTTGGTAATTTGCTGTGTATAGGAAATGCAAAGAGGTTTTCTGTACACCTCATTTACACTCTTTGTATTCTTCGGTATACATCTGCTGTGAGGGTCCATATTTCGCAAGCGTATAGGAAGATGGAGATGACGAGGGAGCGCAGCAGTCTTACTTTGGAATGTAGGCTGATGGTCCTGTCTTTCCAAATGGGCTTCAACCTTGCTATGGCAGCAGTTGTTTGTGCGATCCTGGAGAGGACTTCCTGTCCTAAATATTTGAAGCTATGCACTGTGTTGAGGGATTGGCGTTGGACTTTGATGTCCGTGTTGATGCCATTGGTGTTGTTGGTCATCATTTTGGTCTTCTCTGCACTTATTTCCATTCCATAGGCTCTGGAGGTGGTGTCAAGCCTCTGTACCAGCTGTTCAAGTTCGTGTTCCTCTCCAGCCAATCCATCAATATCATCCGCAAGACGAAGGTTGGAGATTGTCTACCCCTTGTGCTGACTGTGCCTTCGTGATCTGCAAGGTCATCTGACATGATGCGCTCTAGGAAGATGTTGAAGAGAGTTGGAGATAGTAGGCATCCTTGACGCACGCCGATTGTTGTTCTGAACCAGTTTCCCATGCCGCTGTTGTGGAGGACTGCACTGGTAGCCTTGTCATACAGGCTTTTGTGGTGATTACCTTAGTAGACTTCAATTGCTGATCTCTGATGTCATCTCACAGTGACCAGAGCAGTTCGTAATAACCCGTCGCCTGACATTACGTGGGCGAGCTCAGCTGAAATAAGACATAAGAAGACTTTTGACAACTGTAAGGGTTACAATACAGTTTGTTTCATGCCATTGCAGTACCATTATTTTACAAAAGTTATCAGCCATCAGACAATGGGTCCCGACAGGAAGTCCTCTCCAGGATCGCACAAACAACTGCTGCCCTGGCGAGGTTAAAGCCCATTTGGAAAAACAGGACCAACAGTCTACATTCCAAGGTAAGGCTGCTGCGCTCCCTTGTCATCTCCATCTTCCTATATGCTTGCGAAACGTGGACCCTCACAGCAGATCTCCAACGAAGAATACAAAGCATGGAAATGAGGTGCTACAGAAGACTTCTGGGCATTTCCTATACCCAGCACATCACCAACGACGAAGTCCGACAGACCATCACACAAGCCATTGGACAACACGATGACCTGCTCACAGTGGTGAAAAAACGAAAACTCCGATGGTATGGCAACGTCACCAGATCATTAGGTCTTGCAAAGACCATCCTGCAAGGCACAGTGCAAGGAGGTAGAAGAAGAAGGAGACCGAAAAAGAAGTGGGAGGATAACATTCGAGAATGGACTGGTTTGACACTGAGCGAAACAATCAGGGTTGCTGAGGACAGGGAACGATGGAGTACGCTGGTCAAACGATCATCTGTGGTGCCCCTATGACCTCCGAGTTATGGGATAGGATAGGGATAGGATAGGATAGGATAGGATAGGGATAGGGGATCAGCCATTTTCAATAAGGAGTTACT
>CM072511.1:156391020-156406020 GCA_036898135.1 Oncomelania hupensis
TTCACGGTAAGTTATAACTCTGTCCACCCTGTTGTGGTGGTGGTGGTGATGATGTTGATGGTAGTAATTTATTTGATTAGTCGCTTTAGTGAGTTCAGTGGTGATGGAGTCAAGAATAATGTTTTTAATTCTATTGTGATGTATTTAGTCAGCTAGCTAGTTCAAGGTAAGCTATAAAGAAGGCCAACCTTTCCACATTCGTGAATTTCTGTCTTGTGTTATCTTATTTGATGAGCGAATTAGTTAGTTAGCTTCTCCGCCAATTAGATAGGCCTCATCAAGTTATAGTCTATATGCTCGAAACTGTGACATTATAATAATTACCTATTCACGCCTTTCTCTATCTTGCCATTATTATACACGTTGAATTATAAATTAGACGTGTGTATAATGTTTCAGGTATAAAACTGAATCTACAGCGGATCCATGTTTAGTTGGGACACTGTCCACAGTCTCTCTGTTGTCTGATTTACCGGTAAGGACATTTTGTTTTAGTTCACAAACTGGGATCTTCTTCCCTTCCCGTTCTTTGTTTTGTGGGCATCTGTGTTCTTTAAATAAGTAGGGGAAACAGTTTGTTACCCAACACTGCATAGCAAAAAACGGAGGGCGTCGCTGCTATGTGGGGAAAGCGAGGGCAAACCAAAGCATTCTATGTTACAGGCAATGTTTCCAAATGTCAAAATTCAGGGCCTGGCGTGCCGAAAATAATAATGATAACATGACCCTGAGGCACATACATACGAGCGCCCCCTACTGATTCGGGTGAGGCTAATGATAAATCGAGGTCTAGCCCCATGTATATGTGCGTGCACGCTTTCCATCGCCCGGACTTTAAAAATCCTGATGCTCACGTCCCAGACGGGGGAGTGCCAGTTACATTATCACACCCAGTATGCACTAGGTTCTTTCACTCCCCACCCCCGTCCCCGGTTTCCCAGGATTGTGCTCAATTGTCAGGGGCGTCAGACTGCGCGCCGAAGGCAGCAAGCGGGCGCCTTGGGCAGCTTGAGTTATATCCTGGGCAGCCCTTGAGCTAGAAAAGCGCTACATAAGAACGTATTAATTAATTATAATTAATTAATTAATGTACTAAATGAAGATTTGCCATCAAAATGGACAGTGTCACTCTGCATTATACTTCCATGAGTAGATGACTGTCTCTGAAATACTGTCCTGTAAGCTTACTGTGTTTAGGTGAACCACTTTTTCGTCAGCTATATTCTTTGTGATAGGCATAGTTGTTTCCGTCGCAGGGTACTGAGGTGAAGCTGGAACTGCTGCTGTTGTTGAACGGAACGACAGTGGATACGGCCAAACAGACCTTGCAACCAACAATCACCGCCACGCCCTATGTCCTTGTGGGAGAGGCTGAAGATGTCAGGTTTGTCATCAAATTTCTCGTTATAGGCCTATTAGGCTGCTTTCCGTTGGTCTAGTCTCTGGAGCTGGATGTTATGCTTATTCCTTGTGGACTTATAGAAAGAAACAGAGAGTTCGTAGATATTGTTCTTGGGTCTGTTTTATCTAAAAAGCATGGCACGGTTATCGTCAATTTCACAGGTCGTTTAGATTTTCAAAGTCTGTGTGTACCTGTGTGCCGGGTGAATGAGTGGGTGTTTTAAACTTATTTGTGTCTCTTGCTTGCCGGTGTATATAATAGTGTGTGTTAGCCATTGGTCGGGTAGCTCAGTTGGTAAGAGCGTCTTGCTAGTAACCGAAAGGTCGCTGGTTCGAATCCCGGATTGGTCAACGTGTGATCATATTATTTTCCCCTTTACCAACAACTGGCCCGCTGGTGTCAGTATAAATCGATCCAGTAGTCACCTATATGCGAAAGTGTCGTGTGACTATAATCTACAAACAACATTGGTCCCAGTGAATGCGAGAGAAAAGCGCTTTGAGCAATCACATTGTCAGATATTCAGTTCAGTTCAATCCAGTTCAACAAACATTTATTACCATAAAAAAAAAGTATGCACAGCCATCTGTTTCACATTTGAATAAATAAAGGCATTAAAAAACCGAATTTTCTTAAAAACTAATACTTACATCGACAAATATTAAATTTAGAGATTCATTCGTTGTTCTTACCCACACACATCTTATACAACCCTTTCACACACGTATGCCATAATTTAAAAAAAAAACATGTCAAATAAATTAATATTATTATTATTATTATTATTATTATTATTATTATTATTATTATTATTATTATTATTATAATTTTGCTCGCCTGATTTGTATTATAAATTTCTAGTTTTAAAAAATCAACTTTTGTCCCAGCTGTAGGCTATTGTCTTCTGCAGTTCCGTGTTATACTTGTAACACTTTTAACAATCTTCAAGACACTGGCGACAGAGGCTTAGAAACAAAGAGGAACGCCTTCTTTAAACACAGAAATGTGAGGTCACGCCTTCTATGTCTGGCCACGATATGTGGCACGTCCATAGGAAGAACCTCAGGCTGGGAGTATGCTAACCTTAGCATGCACACTGCTGAAACAGGCTTCTCCCGATCAGGAGACCATGGTAGTCCTTGAAGGAGAGAGGAGTTTTTTTTTCGCTGCTTGCTACTACTAAAATGTGAAAAGATCACGTATTGGCTGGACATTTTCCACCATCTGTAAACTCCCCAGCCGACCTTCCTGCATCCGTTATCTCTCTAGAGAATCTTTTTCATCGTTACGTTTGGGTCTCTAAAACCTGCAAAATGTGGCAACATTATTGTCGTACCGGTTTTGCAAAAACCCTCTTACTGTTAAATGTTCGCTCCACCGGTTTTTGTTTTGTTTTTTTAACTAGCAAGACGCTTAAGGAAAACGCAGAGTAATAACTGCAAAATGCTTTGCAGCCGTGTTGGCAGATAATGAATGGCTGTGGACCCACAGACCTTTAATATCATTGATTTCTTAAGTAAATACAGACATTAGGTTGAGCATTGAGCTATGATGATGATGATTATGATGACGACGATTATGATGACGACGACGACGACGATGATGATGATGATGATTGATGATTGATGATTGATGATGATGATGATGATGATGATGATGATGATGATGATGATGATGATGATCCTTTTTGCCTGGCCGGCCTGTAAGGGAAATCGCCGCTCCCACAGTTTTATTCCTTGCGCAATTCGATTGCTAAACTTAATGCGGTCATCCCCGCGCCCCCCCCCCTCCCTCCCCTAACGCAATTTTTCTTTTAAATAAACGCTCGACGATGGCCCGATTCAGTGATTGATTGATTGCTTATCAACTGATTGATTTGATGATTGATTGAAATTCTTACCTTATTTTCTTACCTTCATGTTTTTATTTGATTTAACTGTCGGTGGTGAGTGTTCGTGATGTGTGTGTGTGTGTGTGTTGTGTGTGTGTGTGTGTTGTGTGTTGTGTGTTTGGTTTATGTTTGTATGGCAGGACATGTGCTTATGAAATCGTGTGACAATGTTGTAATACCTTGTTTTACATTTCACTGTTTTTAAACTTTAAAAAAAAGCTGCTTCTAAATCTTGTAATTACCCTATGTGGATAAAAAAAGTTGTGTTGAATTGATGATGGTGATGATGATGATGATGATGATGATGATGATGATGATGATGATGATGATGATGATGATGATGATGATGGTGATGTCCATTTATAACGCGTCCATTATATACTTGTTATCTGTATAAAACATCTACTTGAATCTGTCGCAAAATGAGATCGACCTACAACACTTGTTCCAGGTTAAAATACAAAAACCTTTAAGATGTTTCCTCAGACATATGAGAAGGGTGTGAACTCCATTTTGAAAGAAATAGGCTTTGGGGTTAAAAAAACAAAAAACAAAAAAACTGACTTTGGATAACGATTTTTTTTAAAGAAACTGAAGATATAGACTACAATCTTAGTTTTGACATGCAGTGGCCTTTCGTAAAAGGGACAGCTCAGAGAGTTTTTTTTTTTAACTTCGCAGTATAGAGAGGCAGTATGTTGGTTTGCACAAAACATTGCATTGTTATTTTGGCGTGTCTGGGTAAGCAAAGGTTTCAGGACCCAGATCTGCAAGGCTACGACATTCCTCCACTTTAGAACACACAATGACCGTCTGTGTCCTTCAAGGTTAAAGGATCTTCTCGGTCCACCGGGAAAGAATGTTTTCGTCTGCTTGGTTAGTGTAGCTTTTCACAGTAGGAAAGCTTTAGGTAATTAGTAAAAGTTTGTTTTAGTTTGTAGCCCGGTTGTTCATACGTTCCTGCTTTGGTGTAAATATTTGTTTTTATAGGATTACGATAGAAATTCCATTTAAACAATTGTACACGTATTGGTAGGCCTACTATCCACAGGACACTGTTGCGATTATATGGAATTGTTTGTCATTGATCGTGCAGTTAAATAGTCAAACTATAAAGCAGTAAGCTTATTTCTTATTTTACAGATTCAGCATCACCGTGGGTCAACGATGCGTTAACAACGGAGAGGCGAACGACATCCAACCATCACCTTCAGTTCCAAGGAAGCCTGAAGAAATTGCAACACGACTCAGAAGGGAGACAAATCCTACGGACACCCAGACAGAAGCATATGTCTCCTCTACTGTGCTTTCTGGAGAAGGCTTTCTACCAGCGGACCCTGATACTTCAGACACAGTCTCAGGGCATAGTAGTAGTGCTAGGCCAAGTCAAGATACCAACGTAGATAACGCCGTCGGTGGCAAATCTCTTCCTCTCCATTCAGCCAATGTAGAAGCAGTAATATATAATACCAAAGATGTCAAACCAAATGAAGAAGGTGTAGCAAACGAAGAAACGACCACGGTAGATAATATCGACGGCACAACTTCAGGGGACGGGCCTGTTCAACGCGTGGAAATTACGACGAGGAAGGTCTCTGTATCAGAAAGCGGCGCGATGGAGACCAAGACTACGACCACTAGCATCGCGCAGCCAGCTGACTACATATATGATGAGCCTGAAGCTAACAATTATGTGTTAGAAGCAAGAGACATTGCTGGGTCTCCAGATTTTTATGACGTCGATAACGTGTATGATGACGATTCCGAAAACGGTACATTCTTCTCCTCATCGCCATCTACATCGTCGCCAGTAAATAATGCGATAGGTGTTTCACCGGGCGGACAAGACAGTTCTTCAAGTTTACCTCAACCTATTATCGATGACGTAGCTAATTCGTCAACTGCTAACCTTGACAATCAGAGCACAAATACAACAGCAGCAAATGAGTTAGGCACTACAGCTTCAACAATGGACCACAACGCAACTTCCGAATTAGCGAACATTCCAATAGAGAATACTACAGTTGAGACGGCTACTCCCTCAACGCCAACGACAACAACGACGTCTGTTCAATCTTCTACTGATCAGCATACTCCAGGTCCTATTCTTGGAGGTGTGACAGAGCAATATGATAGCAGCAGTAACATGCCAGAGGACAAAAACCACACTTCACATGGCAGTATAGAAACAACGATGACGATCACGACGACAACGGCAAACCCAACAGCGACGATAACTCAGCCTAACACAACTGAGAGCGGGGTGGGTCAGACCGGAACTGCTACTCCGCCGATTACAACAAACTTAAATACAACTGAATCACAAACAACTCAGTCAAGAACAACTCAGAAGTCTACACAAAATGCTCAAACAACACTTTTACAGTCAAACACAACACTACCTTCTCAAGGTACTCAAACAGACACTTCTATGACAGTGTCAGCTCCCACAACACCCAGAGCAGGAAGCTCGCAGGTCACCACCACACAAAGCCAAAGGACATTACCCGTAGCCACGCTACCACCATTGGTGCTTCCGTCCAGCACCTTGCCTATGGGATCTAGAGGTAACAGCAGCGGCCTGGCCCTGACCACAGACCCTGAGGGCAGCGGCAGTAACGGCCACGACGGAGGAGACGACACCTTTTGGCCTATCGTCGCCGCCCTCGTCATCGGTATCCCTTCCATCATCGTCTTCGGCATCGCCATCACCGTCATCCACAAACGACGACTGGCGTCTCCGGCGCGTCTAAGAGCCGCCAGCATGTATCCCTCCCTGTAAGCCGCTGTACTGAGTGACCAGCTCTCGCTGCTACATCATATTGTTTGTGCACGCTGATGTACTGACTTTGCACAGGTACGCATGCACTGCATCCACAATAGCTGCTGTGCTATCACACATGTAAACTATAGCTTTTCGTACGATGTTCGTTTTCACTGTGTATATTGTGGCTTCTTGCTTTTGATGTTCTGCACCTGTAGTGGCTTTATTGTAACCTGCCCCGAGTTGCCTAAGCAAAGCGCTACTTAACGCTACGTAACGTTTTTGGCGGAAAGTCTGCGCAACCCTATTCCCGCGGAGGGCGCTCTGTAGCGGTCTCGAAAGTTTGTTTCTATCCTATCCTGTAACTCGAAAGTCGTTGGAGCACCACAGATGATCGTTTAAGCAGCGTACGCCATCTTTCTCTTTCCTCAGCAACCCTGATGGCTTCGCTCAGTGTCTAGCCAGTCTATTCTCGAATGTTGTCCTCCCACCTCTTTTTCTGTCCCCCTCTTCTTCTGCCTCCTTGCACCGTGCCTTGCAGGATGGTCTTTGCAAGATTTGATGCTCTGGTGACGTGGCCATACCATCGGAGTTTCCGTTTCTTCATCCCTGTGAGCATGTCATCGTGTTGTCCAATGGCTTGTTTGATGGTCTGTCGGACTTCGTTGTTGGTGATTTGCTTGGTATATGAAATGCCCAGAAGTCTTCTGTAGCAGGACTTCTAATGCTTGCAGGCACGCTTGGTCCAGACGGTGGACGTGGCGCAGACCCGGCGGGGAGCATCGCAGCCAAGGCGCACTTTGGATCGGGCGTCGGCATTGACTTGGCGCGCGCTTTTCCGGGGGCGGGCTTCGAGTCGCGGTCTCGTGGTGGTGTCCTTCCTGCTTCGCTTGGGGAGAGTAGGCACTGCAGGTGTGCACCGGACTGGGGTTCGATCTGGACCGACTGCGGGACCCGGAGGTGGCAGAGGTGTTCCAGGCCACGGTTGGAGAGAGGTTTGCGCCGCTGATCATTTTGGGAGCTGGTGGGGTGGATGTCGGCACCATGACTTCCACCTTCAACTCAGTTGTGGCGGATGCCGCCACTGGGATCCTTGGCTGCATCGCCCGGGTAGGAGACCGTGGATCACACCTGAACTTTTGGGCCTGTGTGATAGACGAAGAAAGATGAGGGCGAGAGGGAGCACCTCATGGGGAGCTGATGCCTGCCGAAGGGTCGCCTGTTACATCCGAAAAGGCATGCGCACAGCAAATTAGAAATGGATAGAAGGTCAATGCCAGGAAATAAAGAACAGTCTGAACGGACTGTGAGACGGCTGACAAGTGGTAGGCAGCCTAGGGTCTCCACGGTCCAAGGCAAGTCTGGCCTTACGGTAGAACTTCTTGGGTGGATGGACAGAGTGCTGCTCTGACCTTTGCAGCCACGCACCGAACGGAGACCCATCAGTTCTAGCATGTTCCCAGAACAGAGAAGGGGAGGAAATCCTCCCAGTTCTCCGAGGGTGGGGTGGGTGGGGGGTGGGTGGTTTGAGGCCCCGGTGCAATCACTGAAGAAAGGGAGGTCAGCCGGAGTGGACATGCCCGCGGGGTTGCTTCATGCCAGAGGGCAGGCGGGATTCGGGGCAGAACGGGGTGCCGCTGGACAGATTTTCGACCTCAGAATATTCTGCAAGAAATACCTACAGCACCAACGACATCTATGTCATGTTTTTGTGGACTTCAGGAAATCTCTGTGGGCGGCCGTGGGAGTGTGCAGCGTCGGCCTTATAATTATTGAAGTCATCAGGGGCCTGTAGACTGGGCCATCGGGAGCTGGTTCGGGGTAGCGGTCGGTGTGCGTCGGGGATGCCTGCTCTCTCCGATAAGATAGGATAGGATAGGATAGATATTTGACGGAATAATTATGTTTATGTGCAATCGATATGAATTAGTATTTATGTTTAATAGTATTGTGTCGTCAGTGCGATTGACAGTAACTTTCACTTTCAGCCAACTTCACTTTGATTGGCTGTTGTGCAGTTAATATGTGCTGCGCCATTTTAAAAGCGCTCGCTTATAGCAAAAGGTTACCCAGAAGCAAAAATAGTTCGTGCGAAGCAATCGAAACGTTTTATGGCCCTTTTTTTTCCCCTATACATCTCGGGCCTGCTTATTAGAAGTCTAGAAGCTTGGGTTTATTGGTGTATCGAATATTACTTGACAGTAAATAGTGTACTGTACAATGTGGCATGTATTACGTTTTGATCATTGGATGCGAATGTTGTCTGATTAATCCTGATGTTTTCGTGAACGGGTGGAAAAAAAAGTTACTTTAAATAATGCACGAGGTAAGCAATTAGCATGTCTGCAGCAGAATGTATAGCATAGTATAGTATAGACAGTGCACATCATAATTAGGCTTACATGTAACACGTTCTGCACGTTTGTAATAAAGCACTATATGGCGTACCTACGCGTCACGATCAACGGTCGCGCATTTGAGGTTTTGTAATAGCTATGAAAAGGGATGATCAACGTGGAACGGTGTCCTCCACGCTTTGGCAGGCTTTGATCATCCTTTTTCATAGCTATTACAAAACCTCAAACGCGCGACCGGCGGCAGGCGTGGCAGGTGTGGACAAGAAATATAACGATCATATACGTGACGAAGTTGAAGAGAGTGTTCGTCGTTGCTCCAGACCCGATGAACATTCTATTCTATTTTGGCACCTGTCTGTTTTTGAGTGTAAAGGCAAACTGCGTCCCTGTGTTGTTCTGTGAGCTAACTATAAGTCTACGTGTACATCTGAACAAAACCCCCGTTGGGTTGCCGGGGGTTTCAGTATAAATAGTATCCCCACTTTCTGGAAATTTAGTGCTTTAAATTCCCACTGTCGCTGTCTTTCTCATTTGCTCTTTCTCATTCCTGATCTGTTCTATCAATCTGCTATAGGCTACTATCTTCTTCTTCGCTAGACCAGTCTCCTACCGTTTTTCTTGAAAACTCTTCCAGGACAAGACTCCTTATTTGTGTATGAGGTCTGTTGGATCAGCTAGGGAATATTGGACGCTTTCTGCCAGGTGGTCACTAGGGCGTCCTATGATGTTATTATTTAGCAATGTAGGCATTTTATATGTATGTGTTTTGTTGATAATTTATAATGATGTTTGTATTCTATTTTGTTTTTTTAAAACGGGGGTTCGATAAATTAGAGTGCAGCCTCAGCGTCCCCTGCGTGGGATGTCTTTATTGTAAAGTGACTGGCTGGTGGAGAGTATTCAGTTTTACCACTAGAGTTGTTTCAGCAGATCTTTTTTTGCGGATCAGGGGTTGTCTGGTCCTGATTTGGCTCGGAAGAGTCCGCTGGACCTAAAGCAATAATCATGTAATGTAATGTAATCTGAACAAATGGCTGGGGCGGAAGTAGGACAGGGACAGTGGGTGGAGAAGGGGAGAGAAGATATTAATAGCAGCAGCAACTGCAACAACAACGAGAAAGAAAGAAAGAAAGAAAGAAAGAAAGAAAGAAGAAAACACAACAAGAACAACAGCAATAGCAGCAGCAACAGCAGCATGCAGCAGCAACAATCATCCACTTAACCGTTTTGTTATTTTTCCTTACATTTCCAAGCTACAGTTAAATATGGAACGTTCAGTGTAGTTTTTTCTTTCAATATTAAGGCTTTTAATCATGCTGCTGGGACTAAACTTGAATATTATGATTCCTATGTGTTACTTCGATCATAAGTACACTCACTATGTTGTTAATATGACAAAAGAAAATAAAATTGCGATCACCGACGAACCTGTTTTTCTCATGTTACAGAAAAATCGGATCACGACAAGCTCTTCATGTCAACGGCCTCAGCCAGCGATCTTCCATCGACGTCTGACCTTCGCCTTGCCAAATTTCACTTTAGTCTTATGACCTTGCCTCATAACTTTAAAATTTATTTATTGACGTTGATAAACATCTCTCTTGCTTGGTATTGAAGAGGTTCTTATGATCGGGTTTCTTGTGCTGAAGTCAGTGACAGTATTTACCATTTTATTATTCATGATTTTCCAACTGTGCTAAAACCTGGAATGCAGTGTATTATGCAGTTGGTATTGTATGCAATATGTATGTGGGTGTGTTTGTACTAGCGTGAATGCGTGCGTGTGTGTTTGTGTGTGTGTGCGTGGATGAGAGAGAGAGAATTGTGTGATGTATATACCATGAAAATCCCAGTGCATATGTGGATAAATTGGTTGGTCAGATGTGACAGAGAGAGATAGAAGAGGTGGAGAAATAAAGAGAACGAACAGAGAGAGAGAGAGAGAGAGAGAGAGAGAGAGAGAGAGAGAGAGAGAGAAAGAAAGAGAGAGAGAGGGGAGTGGGAAATGACAAAGACGAACAACAGAGAGCGCATGAAATTCCTTGCACAGAGAGAGAGAGAGAGAGAGAGAGAGAGAGAGAGAGAGAGAGAGAGAGAGAGAGAGAGAGAGAGAGAGAGAGAGAGATGAACAACAGAGAGCGCATGAAATTGTGTGAGAGAGAGGGAGAGAGAAATCAATGACGTGTAGCCTACATGACGATTGTACTTGTGAAATGTATATTGCTAATATTAGTTTATGATACAGATCAAACAAATAACTGTGTACACAGAGTTAATGCTTCTGCATGATTCTGAAAGAAAGAAATGTAGTGCTTGCAACTTCTGATTTTGGATTGTTAAACGCTTGATGTGTTTGACGAATCGTAAACTATAGAGATTTTACTATAAATATTTTTTAAATATTTATTTTCTGGTGTTTTATACACCGGCAGTGCTGGTCATAAAATAACTTTTTTTGGTTAAAATTCACTTATGAATCATATTTATTTGCTATGCATTTTGATGTTAATGTACAGATTAAAAAAAAAAGAATAATCATATCATTTTATGAAAATATGTGAATGTAAAATATCTTGTTAGGAATTTGTAATTGAAATAATTGCAGCAAAATTCAATGTCAAAACTTGTTTATAACCTTGTGAATTGTTGTATGTGTACATAATATTTTCATTATTATATACGTCTCCCCTCTCAAGCTAGTCCATTGCATTACGCACATGTGATGGTGAATATGAATGAATGAACGAAAAAAAATGTCTGAGGGAAACAAAACTAATTGAATCGACTAAGGATACTAGCAAGTCAGCAACCCCCCTCTCCTCCCCCCAAAACAAACAAATAAACAAGTCAAGTCAAGTCAAGTCAAAGGCGTTTTATTCCATAAAACCCCTTGGGGCACTTGGATACAACGAAAATGAATACAAATAAACATACATGCAGAATATCCATAAAAATCATAAAATACAATATAAAATACATTATGTACATATATTTTACAAAAATAAAAATTAATCTTTCACACTCGCGTTCTAAGAGACATAATAAACATTTACAAAATACACATTCATTATTATCACACAACACAAGCATACTACATAAAACTTATGTCCACACAAGCTGATCACAAATCGCACGCACTCTCTCCAAGACAAGATTGGGTGATAAAGAAGGGGAGAAGGGGGGGGGGTACACACTGGTATTGGATATTTATATTGTCATTACTGAAAAAAAAATCCCTATTATTGCTATCATTAATATTACAAATTATTATATTACGTTCTAAAGCTATCCATTATTATTTTTCATGCCAGTTTCAGTAGAACACCTTGAAACAAATGAACGGAGGAATGAATGATTGTTACTTCCCATTATTGAAGTATGATTGAGAGAGAGAGAGAGAGAGAGAGAGAGAGAGAGAGAGAGAGAGAGAGAGAGAGAGAGAGAGAGAGAGAGAGAGAGAGAGAGAGCTCGTGTTTGCATTGAATCATGTCTTGTTCTCTAGATTATGTACCATTATTTCGTTGTTTATTTTTTATACACTAATTGCCATCGATCTACATTCCGTGTTTAAAAAAAAAATAAAACTGTCCTAAAAGTAAAGTGTTCTGTGTTGTTTTGTACTGTTCTCCATTCCAGCTCTATCTGCGTGTGTCACGTGTGTCTCTGTATCTGTCTTTCTGTCTGTCTGTCTGTCTGTCTCTCTCTCTCTCTCCCTCTCTCTTTGTATTGTAACAAGCAACATACCCAAAGAAATAACTATAGTTCTTAAACTTGTGTGTGTGCGTGCGTGCGTGTGTATTCGTTCATGTGTGAACGTGTTTTCTGTATGGGCGTGGATGTGTGTCTGTGTATGTGAGTGTGTATGTGTGCGTGCATGTGTGTGTGTGTGTGGTTGTTTATTTGTCGATGTGCAAACGTGCAGATATTTTCCGTGCATGTATGTGTAAAAAGTGAGGAGAGAGAGGGAGACAGACAGACAGACACACAAACAGGCAGACAGACACAGACACACAGATGTTAGTCAGAGCTCGACTACCTTGCTTTCGTGCTGTTTTCCCAGCAGGTAAAATAATTGCACAAACAATGAAAAGTGTTTTTTATTGCTTGTACCGCTACATGGCGATAAAACATATGACTCAAGTTCTTAACAACCCTAATGTCAGTTCCTGTGTTACTTCATTTATTATTAGGTTGCATCCTGACTGCTATGACGTCAAAGGAAATTCTGATGACTAAAAAACAAGAAAAAAAAGGAAGAGAAAAGAAAAGGAAGAATGTGATGTAAGGGACAGCCTCGGTCTGTTAATTCTCAATTTTACATGAAGGGTTATAGAGAGCAATCCTTGTCACTGCTAAAATATAAGTTATTCAAGAGCAACAAACACAGATAAAATCTTTATTAAGGCAGATCTACAACGAAGAATACCAAGCATAGATATGAGGTGCTACAGAAGACTTCTGGGCATTTCCTATACCCAGCACATCACCAACGACGAAGTCCGAACAGACCATCACACAAGCCATTGGACAACACGATGACCTGCTCACAGTGGTGAAAAAACGGAAACTCCGATGGTATGGCCACGTCACCAGAGCATCAGACCTTCTCCTTCGGAGGCTGAGGTCTTTCGATCTTGCTCCTAAACTAATTCTGAACCTCTACCGTAGCATCATTGAACCCCTTTTAACATACTGCAGCATCATCTTTTTTCCCTTGTTGTCTGTTACTGAGAAAAATAAACTGATTAAAATATCCAACACTGCATCAAAAATCATCTCCCTCCCAGTTCCCCCCATATCTGACATCCATAACAAAGCCCTACTCCGCAAGGCACGTACAGTCTCTGCTGACGCTTGTCATCCTCTACACTCTGAGTTTGAACGACTCCCATCTGGAGTCCGGTGGAGAGTCCCAAAGGCAAAAAAGGCAAAATTTCAGCGTAGTTTCGTGCCAACTGCTATTGGCTGCCTGAATAAAGCCAATGGCAGAAGCAGAAGTCGTTAGCAGATCAATGGGAAGACTGCACAGCATTGTTAATCCCCCCCCCCCCCTCCTACTACTTACTCCTCCTGACAGTACTTTTTCTGCTTAAATCTGTTGATGTACTTTACTTGTACTGGCACTTGTGTGTGTGTGTGTAGTGTCATTACTGTTTTAGATATTGTAACCTACAATATATAAAATATATGGTATACACTTTTAATACACAAAATAAATAATATGTGGATTTGTCGATTGTTTCCTTAGAACTGATTTTTTACTTTAAACAGTGTAACATGTGCATGGTCTATTGATTTATAATTATAGCCTGGCATGCCCTCATAATCAAGAAGTAGTTTTAGGTGTTTTTAAGTTATTATATCTTATGTTTGTTATTAAGTAGTAATTAATTAAGGTATTGTTTGTTCCATGTTAGTTTATAGTTGTAGTCAATGTTTGGAAGGTTTGATATTGTAGACTAACGAACGTAGTCCATGTGTTTTGTTTACGTAGGCCAAACAAGGTCGAGGTCACAGGTTGCGAACCAAACTTAGAACAAGTACGTAGCCTACCTGCTTCCTGTTGCATTTAGATCCACTAGTAATCTTCATCGTATGTCCCTTCCTCAAGTGATACCTCAATCCTAGTATTCCATCGTAATCCCATCAGGTGCACAACACGTTTGCCTCATCTATTTCGATAAATAATATCAACTGAAATTCCAGCACCTTCTCATAGCTGCCACTGTTTCCCTCTCATCTCTACATGACTTAGGATTTGTGCGCATACCATCCGCGCACAGGCCAGGGTTCGCGACCTGTGACCTGACCTGCCCGTGAGGCATGTCTCATAGGCATAAGCCTACGTATATTATTATTATTATTATTATTATTATTATTATTATTATTATTATTATTATTATTATTATTATTATTATTATTATTACTATTAATATTATTATTATTATTATTATTATTATTATTATTATTATTATTATTATTAAGCGTTTTTTTATTAAGATGCATTGTCATTTTCTTTTGATTAGGTAGATGTGTTATTGGTCTATTTTTATCTTGATTGAATTATGTTCCTGTTGCTGTGGCATGCGGTGAGGATGTTGTGTGTGTGTGTGTGCTCGTGTGTGTGTGCGTGAGGACACGCGTGTATATATACGCGTGTGTGTGTGTGTGTGCGTGTGTGTGTCTGAGATGTGCAAATATTTATCTATTCAAGGCCTGGACACTGTGGGTGTGGATGTGTGTGTGTGTGTATGTGTAGGTATGTGTGGATATATTAGGTGGCAGTGAAGCTAATGATATGCTTGACTGTATATTGTTCTTATGAGTCATATCTTATCTTATACCTTGTATTTTTAAACTGTTTATGTTTTTAAATTTAATATTTAATATTTTGTAATATTTATAAAAATATTGCAGGCTACTGATGTCACCCACATCTTCCATCTTTTTGGAATAAAGAATTGTTGACTTGACTTGACCTTGTAAAACCAATCCTGCAAGGCACGGTGCTAGGACGCAGAAGAAGAGGGAGACAGAAAAAGAGGTGGGAGGACAACATTCGAGAATGGACTGGCTTGACACTGAG
>CM072511.1:156411020-156516020 GCA_036898135.1 Oncomelania hupensis
TTGGATCGTGTGCCTGTACGTCCTGCGCGGCCGCCTACCACCCTCTCTCCCCCTCCTATTCATTCTGTCGCTTCCGAGAAACAGCCAATCATATGGACGATAATATTCACTATTTTTTATCGACGCTTTTGATTGGCTATATAAGACTTTTTTGTTGTTGTATCAAATTTTATTCATCAGATTAACATAAGTTGTACTGATACATATAAGACTGACAACAACCCAACATTAAACATGGCTGACAAGCAGCGATCTGAGAGGAAGCCGAAGAAAAGGAAAACTAAAGCAGACAAAACTAATTGCTAAAAAAAATTAAAACAAGATGAAGGAAAAGAAAAATAAACATTTTTGTCAGCCTTTGGCTTTGAGTGCTCGGTAAGAGAAGAAAAAGGTGAGCCACAACCGGGCCCGGCTGAAGAAACTCAAACTGATGAAAAGACTTTTCACGCCAAGTGTTTATTACGTATGTTGGTGTATCCCCTAAAAAACTGAAAGGGGGTATAAAAAAACCCTTATGTTTGCAATGAAGGTATGAAAACCCCCACATGTTTTGGTTGAGGGTATAAATACCCCTAACTTAAAAACTTTCTCCATCACTGCAAGGGAGCGCAACAGCCTTACCTTGGAATGTAGACTGTTGGTCCTATCTTTCCAAATGGGCTTCAACCTTGTCAGGGCAGCAGTTGTTTGTGTGGTACTGAAGAGGACTTCCTGTCGGCACCAATTGTCTAATACAAAGGCTCCTAAATATTTGAAGCTAGACACGTCTGTGTTGAGGGATTGGTCTTGGACTTCGATGTCCATGTTGTTGGTCATCATTTTGGTCTTCTCTGCACTTATTTCCATTCCATAGGCTGTGGAAATGGTGTCAAGCCTCTGTACCAGCTGTTCAAGTTCTTGTTCCTCTCCAACTAATCCATCACTGTCATCTGCAAAACGGAGGTTTGAGATTGCTCTACACCCTATGCTGACTGTGCCTTCATGATCTGCAAGGGCATCTGATATGGTGCGCTCTAGGAAGATGTTGAAGAGTGTTGGAGAGAGTAGGCATCCTTGACGCACACCGATTGTTATTCTGAACCAGTTTTCAATGGCTCTGTTGTGGAGGACTGCACTAGTAGCAGGCTTTTGATTACTTAATTATTGTAGGGCTGATGTTGTACACTCTCATGGTTGCCCGCAGAGCTGCATGCCAGACTCGGTCAAATGCTTTCTTGAAGTCTACAAAAACATGATATATAGACGTTGGTGCGCGCTGGAGGTATTATTCTGAGGTTGAAAATCTGTTCAGTGGTACTTCGTCCTGCCATGAATCCTGCTTGTTCTTCAGCTATGACTTGCTCAGTTTGGGGTTTCAACCTGTTGAGTATTATTTTCAGGAGGACCTTGCTGGGATGGCTGATGGTGCAGTAATTTTCACACTCCTGAAGGTTACCTTTTTTGGGAAGAGTGATGACAAGCAACTGGGTCCATGGTGTAGGCCACTCCCCACTCTGCCAGATCTTGTTACAGATAATGGTGAGTGCGTCAATCATCGTTTCTCCTCCTGCTTGAAGCAATTCCGCGGGTACTTTTTCTTGTTCATCGTTCTTCGTTTATCACACAGGTCCAAAAGTTCAGGTGTGATCCACGGTTTCTTCTTTAGGTGGTGCTTGCCAAGGATTTCAGTGGCAGTATATTTCACAGCTGAGTTGAAGGTGCTGGTCATGATGTTGACATCTACTTCACCAGCTCCCAGAATGAGCAGTGGTGCAAATTTCCCTTTGGTTGTGACTTGGAATATTTCTGCCACCTCCGGGTCTTGCAGTTTGTCCAGGTCAAACCTCGGCCTCACGCACTTTGTTGTGTTTACTCTCTTCATGTGGAACCAGAGGGACATCATCACAAGATCGTGGTCACTTCCGATGTCTGCTCTGGAAAAGTGTGTGTCCTGCCAATGTTGATGCTTGATCTGAAGCATGTCTTGGCCATGATTTAGTCAGTCTGGTTGTGATGCTCCCCGCTGGTACTTTGCCATGTCCATTGTCTGTGTTTTTTATGGAGACCAAGCATGTTTGCCAGTATCAGATTGTTGTATCTGGCAAACTCCAAGAATCTCAGATTTTCTGTCATTTGTCTCGTTGTTGCAGTGGGGTACACATGTGTTTCCCCAGTTGTGGTACGCATCTTGGCCAACCTTGGCATTCCAGTCGCCTTGCACTATGACTGTCCTTCTTGGTCATGGACAGCCTGTAGATGTTCATAGAAATCTTTGACTTTGCTGTCGTCATAGTCTGATGTTGGGGCATAGGCCTGGATGATGGTGATGTTAAAAGGGGCTGCTCTCAGACGGATGGTAATGAGTCTACTGAAGACTGGGCGGCAACCCATGACAGTGGCTAGAATGTCTTTGTAGACCAAGAATCCAACGACGTTTCCGTGCCTGTCATCTCTCCCACTGAAATAAAGCTTGTGGCCTTTGTCGGTTGTTGTTTCACCTAGTAGGTCTTTCCAGTGCAGTTTGCTGATACCCATTGATGGAACAAAGCTATTACAGTGGTTGTTTAATATGTTGGGTTGTGCAGTGGTGTAATGGTTTGAGCGCACACTAGCAATGTTTCATGTTAAGCAACGTCGGGAAGGGTAAGTACTTGGATGGGTGACCATGCTTAGGAGGCTACCACCGAACAACATCCCTCCCCTCCCCTATTCCTTTCTCACCCCTTCCCCCAGCCCACCCCCCCCAAAAAAAAAATTTGAAACTAGCACACGACCCACCCCAGTCCACCAAGTTACAAATGAGTACCTGGATCTATTTAGAACTGGTGAAGGTAAACAGCAAGGGAGAGGAGAGATAAGCACCACCTTTTTCAAGCTGGCCTAGGGAAAAGTGAGGACCCGTACGCTTCCCTCCCCAACAACTGAAAGATTACAGTGGAAACCACTTAAATATTTGTTGGCTGCAGATAAGATAGAGATGGTAAAAGGAAATAAGCAAAAATAGAAGAATAACAAAGATTCACCAAAAATAAATTATGGATCTGTTACTAACAGTAACTAATAGCTGCAAACCTTAAACTTGAACCCGTCATTCTCAAACACAGGCTCAGCTGTAATTCTAGAGGTGCTGAAAGAACAGGCCTATTTGCCAAACTAATGTGAATAAAGAATGGATTGAACGGAGACAACCTAAAACTTTTATCTAACTCACCAGATAAGTGACTTTACTCTCAAGCACCCTCCCTTTTTTTTGGGTAAAGCTGACAATAATTTTAGCAAGTTTCACTAAAATGTTAATTTGCACTGTCTTTCACCATGTGCAGACAATTTCCACTTTCTTTTCGTTTGAAAAATAAAAATGGACTAGTGAGAATTATGGCATACTTCTGATTTTGGAGAAGTCACTCTGGTAGGTGCGTTGAAACTCTGATTTTCATCATCCTTGAGAAACATGAAAATAATTAGCAAATTTTCATTATAACCTATGGTTCTTGATCACAAGCATGGTTCAGTTCCACGTAGAGTCCTATTTTTATTTGAAGTAATGCACAGTATTCTTACTAAAATATTACATGTTGTGTGGTGTGGTGAATTAGAATTTGTCCACAGCTTCATGCTTGTGAGGTCATTCTGGAGGACGAAGGGGTCTTTGGCCATGTGACCTTGGAAGAATTTCACCTTGACATTTTCCCTCTTGACTCTGACTTCCTCTCCATGGAGATGCCCAACCTTTTCAGGTCCTTCTATCTGGTAAGCTATTTCTCAAGAGAACATTGTGTTTTCATGTTATTTTTGCCAAAGACAGAATATGGCTACATTTATAGTGGGATAGGGAATGGTCCCATGGGTGAACAAATCTCAACAGTAAAATGATGCCAGAATTCTAACTGGCAATGACACACAATTACTTTGAATTTTGATGTGTGTGACATTGATAACTATAATCAAATAAATCAGGGATATCAGAGGATCACATATCATGACAGTATCGGATAGTTTGCCTTTCTTCTGATTTGTTTGTACAACCTTTCAACAACAGTTTTAATCTAAGAGATTACTTTTCTCAGTGCTGTGTAAAAAATAATAATAATAATATTTATTTTGGATAGCTCAAACCCAAACTTAAAGCTTGCTCTAAGCCCTTGCACACATACGCTCGCAAGGAAAAATATTTGAACAATATGGTACAACATTATGGGATAAAACATGTTAAACTTCGTAAGAAATAATAACAAAACATCCCCTCTAAGTATAAAAAGGCATTTTTAAAGAGGGACACATGCACATACACACACACAAACACACACAAAGGAGGACATCAGAATAAATGTAGAATAAATAGTGAAACGATGATAAAAATAGCTCAAATTAAAAAGTACCGTTTAGTGGCTTGGAGATAAGAAATAATATGCCGGTAATAAAAGCAATATTCAAAACTCCTATAAGAATTTCTTTTATAAACCAGAGTAAAATTTAACTAAAATATTTAAAAACCATATAGGCCAACCCCCAATAAACAATAAAAAGGCATGTACAGGCAGAGAAGCATTTAAACCAAGAACATTACACAAAACACTGATTGAACAAACACATACCCACAATCAATTTATTTAAAGTCTGTTCACAAATTATGTTATTTTAGACTATAAAACAAAGAAACAAAATAATATAAATAATAAGGTGAAAAAAAGGAATACCAATAAGTAAATAAATCATAAATAATAATGATAAAAAGAAAACAAAATTGAAGGAAAAGAATAAAGCAGCAACAACAAACCCATAAGAACTTTTACTGATTAAACAATGTAACCTAATGAAGCACCATCATATTAACATCTAAAATACATCGAATAAAATAATTAATAAAAAATTTTCTATCTGAGTACACGATATAATAGATGTGATTGTCAGCATCAATTCATTATCAGCTAATATTTTGTTTACATCATTGTACTGTGTGATAACAGTATTAATATTATTTTCTATGAATAATTTGTTTAGACATGGGCAATGTAATATCAAATGTTCTACAGTCAGAGCATTTGAGCACACACATTTGACATCGTTAGAAAATTTAGTTTTCCATGAATTTAATTTTAACTTGTAGACAATTTTTGTTAAATGTCTGGAGTTAGACAAAATATTATTGTGTACAATTTTAAGAAAATAATTGTCCACTATTGATATCAATTCATAGTAGGAGAGGCTCATGTTATGATTAACTTCAGTAGGCTTACTTGCACCATCTTTAGCTAGTTTATCAGCTAATTCATTACCTTTTATTCCACAATGAGAGGGAACCCACAGAAAATCAACTGTAACATTTTTAATTAATAAACAGTGTAAAAGATATTTGATTTCAAAAATCATTTCTCTTCTAACTGAACAATTCCAGTTTTGTAGCGCATACAAAACAGACTTTGAGTCTACACGTAACACTATGCCGAACAAATCTAATGTTAATGTAAGAACACAATTCAAAGCCATAATAATAGCATACATTTCTGCAGTAAAGATTGAAAATTTTCTCCCTAAATAAAAAGACTTTTCAATATTAAGATCAGGAATAACATATGCAGCACCGGCATCAGAAGTTTCAAGTAGTGAACCATCTGTATAAATTTTTAATATATTGAAGTAAATAGAATTTAAACGTTTCTTTACACTATTAGCTAACATATTTATTTCTTCATTTTTATTTAAATCTGTGTAATCTATATCGAACTGAGCCCGTAAGTGTTCCCAAGGGGGTATTTTGGGTAAAACAGTAACAGATTTTACATTACTAATACTAATATCACAATTTATCATCACTGCTTCTGTATAATCATGAATAGTCTGAATGTATGGAATATATTTTGATCTTTTGGGGAATTCGTTTTTAGAAGATAATAACACTTCATCGGTTACAGAATTGTCAATACATAAACTTCTAAGAACATATTTTGAAGCAGCTAATTTACGTTGATCTGATAAAGAAAGTTTGCCTGCTTCATTATAACAACGTTGCGTATTCGTATGCACTGGTACGCCAAGAGCCAATTTTATTGCTTTACTATCTATACTCTGCAATTTATTTAAGAGTGATTTTGGTGCTGAAAAATACACCTCTTGTCCATATATCAATTTCGATCGAACTAGAGAAGTTGCTAGATGTAATAAAGTCTTCGTATCCTGACTCCAAGCTTGTACATTTATTATTTTTAATAAATTTAATCCTTGTCTTGCTTTATTGATTAAATATTCTATATGATATCTCCAATTTAATTTTGGTGTGAAATAGACACCAAAAAATTTTATAATTTGTTTATAAGCAAGCCTTTCGTTGTCAAGTTTTAATTCTGGTAAACATTTTGGATTTTCTCCGTTGTTAAGTAACATTAAACTAGTTTTTTCCCCGGATAATTCCAGACCATTTTCTGTCATATATGTAGATAAATTATTTAGTTCAGTTTGATATATTTTTTCAACATAAATAGTACTTCTTTTATTTGTATGCTTTCTTAATTTAACATTCATCCACATTGCTATGTCGTCAGCATATTGCACCACATGGGTATTTCTCGATAAAACCTTAGGTAGGTCATGTATTAATAAAGTAAATAAAAGAGGTGCAATTATAGACCCTTGTGGAATACCGGTATTAACATTTTGAAATGAAGAATATGTTTTACCAATTCGTGTACATATAGATCTATCATGTAATAAACTTTTTATATACATATAAATATGTCCACTAAGCCCTACTGATTTTAGTTTATACAGTAGTCTAGAATGCCACACAGTATCGTATGCTTTCTTTACGTCAAAAAATGTAGCAAGCAAACTTTTTTTTTGGAAAACTGCTTTTTAATATGACTAGAAATTTTAACAAGATGATCAGCAGTGCTTCGGCCCTTGCGAAATGCTGCTTGATTAACATTATTTTTATCACAATAAAATAAAAGTCTCTGATTAATTATTTTTTCCATAAGTTTACCCACATGTGAAGTTAAAGCAATAGGTCTATAACAGTTGTTAACAGATGTAGAAGGTTTACCCTGTTTGAGGATAGGAATTATTACAGACTGCTTCCAGACTACTGGTACAGCTCCACTTTCCCAACATTTTTGGATAAGTGAGTGCAATAGCTTCTTCCAATTTAAGGGTAAGTGACTTAACATCTGATAAGAGATACCGTCAATCCCAACTGCTGAATTATTAGTTTTAAAAGAATTAAAAGCGTCTATCATTTCATCAAAAGTGATAAGACTATTAATATATACATTTTTATCTGGAATTGGGTCTTCATACTGTTCTTTGCTTTGGTTGTCTAATCTATATTTTAAATTACTTTGACTTAAATTACTAGACACATTTTAAATTTTAAATTACTAGACACACACACACACACACACACACACACACACACACACACACACACACACACACACACACCACTATTCATTCACTCACTCACACACTGATTATTCTGGATCTAAAAATATTTGGTAAAGAGGTAGATTTTGAGGTTCTTTTTGAACAAGGTAAAAGACTGGGAGGGCAGAGAGTTCCAAAGAGTTGGGGCAAACACAGAAAAAGATCTCCTGCCAAAGGACTCAAACAAATACCTAGGAATTGTAGGAAGTGTACAGTGTTTGAGAAATGGAGTTGATGCTAGCTCCTGAGGAAGTTGTTTTTTTTTGGTTTTTTAAAATCAAAATCCATGTATAGAGATTCTGTTAATCTGCCTGGCTTTACATCTGTTAACCTTTGAACTTGCCTTCTATCTAAGGGTCAGTTTTGTTTTCAAAATTTCCACAATGGGGGTTAAAATATAAGACACATGGATTTGCTAGAGGCACTTCTTCGCCACTCTAGGTCAACAACCTGCATTGCCTTGCTCAGACAATGTCTTGTATCAGTGGAGAGCATATTCCTTTTTTGCAGATTTTCGATAATGTTCTCTGCTCTATAAAAGTCATTATAACATTTACGATATTGTTGCAGAAATGGACCCACACAAAAGGGAATGATAATCTTGATGAGAATGAGCTTGGTTTGGACAGGAGAGATAACCCTGTCTAAAATTCAGCCCTAATTTAGCTGTGGGATCTCATTTATAAACAAAGGGCCAAGGGAGTCTACCAATATTGAGTAAAATTTGCATGGAAGATAATCCTGTCTAAGGTTTGACCAATTTTTTTGTTCAGCGAGCACCCACATCAGCCATTTTCTTGTGCAAAGTTTATGTGAATATTGTGAATTTAGAACTACTGTTCATGCGTTACTGTCGCAGGATGGGGACTACACTCATGTTCACACTGTGGCGTCATCACTAGTCACACTTCAGCAGTTGTATGGGAACATTCCTAATGTCCACACTATCGGCAAAATGTCCAAGGTATAGCAATGCATGTGTGTGTGTAGAGAGAATAAGGGTAGGGTGGGAGGGTAAGGGTGCTGGTGGTGGTGGGGATGATGGTGGAGGAGGTGCATGGAGGGGTGCAGAGAGGTCTGTGATGATGGCTGGGTTTGTGTGTGTACATGTGCGAGTGTCCAACATACAGATTGCATTTCTTCCATCATCATTAATTTTTCAAAAAATATTTTAATGCTGGTTGAAGATAATGCATACACTCAGATTCCGTACCACTAGGGTTGTTTTGGCAGATCTTTTATGCGGATCAGGGGCAAGTCCTCTTTTAGCGAAGTTGTGGTCTTGATTTTGTGGTCCTGATTCAGCTCTTTGCAGTTTTCTGGACCCTGTAAGCAAAGAATAACTAATTAATTCTGATTCCAAGGCATATTTCTTCCTTTTTTTTTTTCCAATTTTTTTGCAAAACCTAGTGTAACGTTATTGACCTTGCCTGTCTGCCTAATGGCTTGTATTACCTGCTTTGTTCATATTTTTTAAAAGAACATTCCACAATTATTTAATTTGCTTGGTAGATGGCGTACGAGCTGATGCAGACACTGCAGGAACAGGAGATGAGCAAAAAAGAGGGTAGTGATCAGTCCAAGTTCAACATTGGACAGTTGTTTATTATTGACAGAGGTGAGTTGACTCCTTATTATTGCTCTTGTTATTTTTATATATCATTTTGTATTGGTGTCCATTTTGCGCAGAAATGTATCTATTTTAATTAAAGCACTTATGTAATAAGACATGGCGAGTGAATTTCTGTAATCTGGGTCATTGACGCTGTCAATGTTCACACTATACTAAAGAGTTTGTTTGAGAAAAAGAAACACATTCATAGGACCATAATATGCATAACCACAAGTTATTGTTCAGAACTGGCTGACAGCTGCAGTTATCCCCCATTGTGGCACTCGCTACTTGATCTCCCTTCCAAATGTGTCTCATTGGAAAGAGAGTCAGACATCTTAGAGTTTAATGTTCCTATATGTTGTTCTTATATAGTGCTTTTACAGCTCAAGAGCTGCTCAAGGCTGCTGACCGATACAGAATTGAACTCAAATCACCCGAGACGCCTTAGGCGCACTGTCTGACTGCCCAGACAACTTGGCACAATCCTGGGCCAAATGGGGTTAAGGGAGAGGAGATCTAGTGTTTTGCTTGGTGTATTTAGGAGTACACAGAATATTGTAGGCCTGCGTCATGGATAGACTTTCTGTGTAGGGTCTGTACATGTCTTTATGGGCATGTATGCCAGTGAGAGAAACAATGATTGGTTAGATCTGAATATCTTCAATTTTGTTCAGAAAGATTGATTATGAAAGTTTTGGAAAGTCATTGATATAACTGAACCAGCACTGCATGCATTATTTGCATAAACATACAGAGAAAGAGTTATTACTGTGAAGTACATTACAGTGAAAGTTGTGGATGTTAATTTACTGACTAATTATATTGCATGGTTTCTATACTGTTGTTTGCAGAAGTTGACTATGTGACACCCTTGTGTTCACCAATGTCATATGAGGCGTTGCTTGATGATACCTTTGGCATTGGGTGTGGTACGTTGTTCTTTCTCTTCTCATGTTAATTTTAATTTCTTGTTGAATCGTAATGTTAATTTGTTGTTGATGTTGTTAGTTAGCTTTCAGCAACACAAGATGTGGGGGGAATGTAGGTGTTTTTTTAGTATTTCACCTAAACTTTAGGCAGAATAATTATCAACTGGCAGGCTAAGTTTGTGTCTGCATTACATTTATGATTGAAGTTCTCTAGCAGGAATGTCTACTGTATGCTGTTGCTTTTCCTGTTACAAAATATGTTCTGAAGATGCTTGATTCATGGAAGAACAGATGGCCGGCAATGCATACAACATCAATGGTAGAATATATATTCCTAGAATTTGGGGTAGGTATTTTTACTCAGTGCGTAAAAAATTTCTATCCAATGCAGAAGAAACGTCACAGAAGCATTTGAAATCAAAATGCATAAACTCATCTTGAATCATGATCTAGGCATAGAACTTCTTCACATTTATGAACATAATATACTTCAGACATCAGCTCGCTCGAATTCCCATTTCAATTCAACCCAGTGACTTCAGCTCAGCATCTTTCCATTCCGTCATCAAGTTTTCTCATTTTCAGCGTGTTACACTCGGTTTGATGTTGGTGTTTTCTATCAGTATTTGATTCAGCCCCAATGCTGAATTCCTGATAAGGTGTAAATCAGATTCGTATATCCACGCAGCCTGCTCACTCAGCATACAAGACACGGAGTCGACGTATGAAGTTTTCTACTTTTATTCAGCACACATCAACAACTGCATACAATCGCTCAATCGCCTTTCCACTCTCAAATTTACTTTCCAACTTCACTATCAACAACTACCACAACACCACACAGGGCATCCATTTTATAATTTTTTTTCTCATTCGAGATGACGACAGGTCGTTCTAGAAATGACGCATTACAACCAACCAATCAGAATTAAAGATCGTCATCACTGACTTACGTCATACATCTCTCTTCCTGTCAAAAGAATGTTCTCCGTTATCTACGTCCATCAAGAAACTTCGATCGATAGTAAACAAACGGATCCAGAAAATTCTCCAACAATATCGACTAACGAAAATTATCAACGTTATACAAAACCTCTCCTAACAACAATGCAAACTCAAATCAAAGGTAAATAAACTCCATTATTGGATACTTTGCAAAACGAAGCGATTAGATCTATCGTGCGCGTTTCAAACATACTTTCGTTCGCGTTTCAACGTAACACAGCGTCAGTAGGCTGAAGAAGTCAAATGCGACACTGAAGAAATATTTGTTCTGTTCAAGGTCAGCAAAACAGAATCTGAGCCTTGAAGACCTACTCCAAAATAAAAACATCCCTGTTTGGCATGCTCGTATTTGGATGAAAATGTTTTGCTCGATTTCCTATCTTCTAATTCATGATTATTTCCGTTCCGCTGTGCTAATGTATATATGGTGTGTCGACAGGAGTGCTGATGCTGGACAAAGAAGTGGTTGGCAAACAACAAAACATCAAGATGCTACTGTCTGGCAATGATCCTGTAGGTTTATTTATTTACGTCTGTATTTTGGGGTTGGTGCCTCTGAACTTTGCCCAGAGGGGTTGGATGGGGAGTGTGCCGGGGGTCCTTATTATTTTCATATTTACTTTTTTGGGTCTTACTTACGGCTCTACTTGTGCATCACAAGCAAAAAAGGACATGGTCAGAGCGTTGCTAAATACCTTCTGCCAAGATTGTGTTGCAGATTAAATTTGGCATGCTTCAGTCTAGTCATAAGCTTTTGTGAATTATTGCTTTTTGTGATCCTCAAAGATGGAATGTATACTGAGCATTCTTTGTGAATGGATACCTAGCCCTGTGCAGTACAAATAGACATGATGATTATCATCATCATCCTCTTTATGTTGTCTATTTGTTGGGAGAGAAAACAGTTACATACACAAATACTCTGACCAGCATGAAGCATGGCCAACAGTTGTGGCTGGCAGGGCCGGATCAAGGTAAGTAGAAGGGGGGGGGGGGGGGTTCCAAGTGATGGTATTGGGCCGGACGGAAGGTGGGAAAATTTTGCTATGTTCGTAAATTGCACCATTCATCACACATTCTGGTTGGTTGGTTTGTTTTTGAGTTTAATGTCCCATATTGGCTGGAGCCATGGAGACGGCTGATCACATTACACACTGACACCAACCTAAAAGTTTGTCGATATGAGGTAACAAATACTGAAATAGGGTCTCACATAGTCCCACGCCCGGTTAGAATCCACGAAAAAAAAACACAACTACATATACATATTTATTTTTTCTTTCTGAGGTACATCGGATGGCCAGGGAGGGGGAGGGGGGGTTCCGGAACCCAGGAGCCCCCCCACCCCCCAGATCCGGCCCTGGCTGGGAATGAAAGAAAGAAAATGACAAATAAAGGAAGAAAGAGTAAGAAAGCCAGAATTCTTGTTGTTTATGATTAGAACATTGTTTCAGATTTATTCCGAAATCCGTGACCGACACTTTTCCAACGTCTTCCCTTACCTCAGTTCAAAAGCCAAAGAACTGCAAGCCATTCATGAAGTAAGTTTTTTTTCACCTCTCCTCTTGTTGTTGTTGTGGTTGTTGTTTTTGTTGTGGTTGTGGTTGATGTTGTTGTTGATGTTGTTGCACAGTTCGAGTAGTGAAGTTGAAACTGTTCTGCTGCAGCACACAATGATGCAAAACCACAACATTGAGTTCCACTCGCCTGGTACTGTGCAAAATGGTTTTCATGAAATTATGTCAAAGTGGTTTGTTTTCTTTCCCCATCTGGCCTGATCAAAGTGCTGTGAAACATGCCTCTGAAATGCGGGAAATTTGTAGCTAAATCTATTCTTTCTACTGTTCATAATATGAAGCACAATTGAGAAGGAATTTATCCAAAAGCAATGTTTTGATTTCTTGTTCTTGAGCAACAGGACGGGAAATAATCCTGTTAAAGTTTTATACTAACGCAGTGAGCTTCGCTGTTTGGGGGAGAGAGAGAGAGAGAGGGTGAAGGGACGTAGCTGCAGCTATGCCGACAAATGTTGAGCGACATTTGGGTGTAAGATAATCCTGTGAAAGTATGCCACTAATGTAGCCAGTGCCAAGGTGCAGGATAACTACAAGCTAATGTTATATTTTCCATCTCCACCACCACCACCACTGATACCTTGCACAATAATGTTGGTATTGTTTGTATTTGCAGAAAAAGAACAGCCTTAAGACAGTGGGTGACATGAAGACTTTTGTGTCGCAAGACCTCGGGCGCTTGAAACAACAACAGGCAGCACTCTCACATCGTACATTGTTTTCATTCGCTTTGTATTATTATCCTATATTATTTATTTATTGTTATTTTATTTAATCACTTTTATAGAGCACTTTTCCATCTCCAGAGCTGCTCAAGGCAATGGCCGATACAGGATCTAACTCAAGCTGCCCACTTGCAGCCTTTGGGCGCTTAGTATGACTCCCTGATGACTAAGCACAATCTTGTGCAGAGCTGTTCACTCCTCCGGTTTGACCGGATTTTCTCCGTTTTGACTGTAAAAATCCGCTTATCCGTTTTGAAAACAAAAACTCCGGTTTCAAACGCGAGAGATGAAAAAAAAGGTAGTTTTTTCGGTAGTAAGATGCTCTTTCTTCCGTTTCGTAAGTTTTCCGTAATAAGACAAAACCTGGAATTTCCTGTACAAGTTTCGATTTCCGGCTCTCGCACTTTCTTTCGTGTGTGATCGAGCATTTGTGCGTGTTTTCGAAGTGACTACTTTGTTCGCGATGCCGAAAATAAAAAACGCAGAAGATGGTGGACAAACACCACCCAAAAAGAAGATGCTTCACACGCAGAAGTGGAATGCTTCTTATTCAGAACTGCATAAGTGCTTAACGAGCTCCGAAAGGTCTGAAAACTATGCTTACTGCAAAATTTGCAAACTTGACTTCAGCGTTGCGCACGGCGGTAGAAATGACATTGAAAGGCACGTGAACTGTGGTAGACACAAGCAGTTGCAACAAGAGCAGGCTAACCAACGCACAATAAGCTCGTTTATTGCTAAAGCAATAAATAAGTGAATGATTTTCTTTTTAATGTGTTTTTGTAGTAAATGTAACTGTCTTTTTGTTTTCTTTTTTCTCAATCTCTCAAAAAATGTATTCCAGTACTGTACTCCTGACAGACAGATGAAACTCCTGACAGACAGTCTGCTTACTCCTGTCTGGCATTGGTAGGGGTGAACAGGTCTGCTTGTGCGACCGGGGATGGGGGAGAATGGAACTAGTGCATGCTGGGTGTATTTGTGTAGCCGGCACTCACTCATCTAGGGCATGAGCATCAGGATCTTTAAAGTCCATGCGATGGAATGCGTGTGTGCACAGACTAGATCTCGGTTAATACTCTAATCCGAAGAAGGGAGCTCAGTGTCTCGAGGGGATTTTTGTCTATTTCTTTGTTTTTTTTTCTTCAGGCCGTTAATGGCGTTTGAGCTACTGCCTGTACAGGCTGCAATGTTATTGCCCGACATTCCAGTACACGGTGTATGCCACTGAGCTAACTACATTCTCCAATGTTACCTAAATGCAGTTCAGCTTTCTGCATGTGTCAGTGGTTAGTTTGGGTATTGAATTGTGCACCAAAAGCAAAGCACCATGCATACATGTGATAAAATAAATAATAATAATAATAATAATAATAATAATAATAATATTAATGAATGTTAAACCTAACAACTCAAAGGGAGGCGATCTTTAATCAAACCTACACGCTCACATATTACACAGCTTTCCTACATACAGAATAAACACTAATGTATTACTCAAACATGCGATGTAATCAATGACATGCTCTCAGTGGTGAAGAAACGAAAACTCCGATGGTATGGCCACGTCACCATAGCATCAGGCCTTGCAAAGACCATCCTGCAAGGCATGGTGCAATGAGGCAGAAGAAGAGGGAGACAGAAAAGAGGTGGGAGGACAACATTTGAGAATGGACTGGCTTGACATTGAGCAAAGCCTTGCGGGTTGCTGAGGACAGAGAAAGATGGAGTATGCTCGTTAAATGATCATCTGTGGTGCCCCAATGATCTTTGAGTTACAGGATAGGATAGGATAGGATAGGATGCGATGTAACAAAGCCCAAAAATTTTAGTTTCTTCATTTCTTTATTTTTTATTCAAATGTATTGACTGAATTTTGACAATGTTTGTTTCAGATATCAGCGCCTGTGAACACATCATGAAGTCAAAAAGCAAACAGGATTTTGAGGGCTACATCCGTACCGAACATAGTGAGTACCGTGTACATTTTATTTACCCTACTTTACTACAAAAGTGATGCACATCACACACCACCCTCAGCCCAAAATTTAAAATAAAGAAAAGAAATTTTCTTCCACGCCTAAGGCTTTCCATATGATAGTTCTTGCTCAAGAAAACGACGCACATTTTAATGAATCTTGACTTAGTTAAGACAGATTTTATCACATTTTAGCTGCACCATATTATATGAAGCATGGGTCAAAGTAGAGGAAAATGGTAATGCCTTGTAGTCCAGTAAACTATGGTATTTATTTGTTGCATTACGACCTCACAAAAGCACAGGCCTGATGCACGTAGTGGCCATAAAC
The DNA here is from genome assembly GCA_036898135.1 of Oncomelania hupensis. Taxonomy (NCBI): domain Eukaryota; kingdom Metazoa; phylum Mollusca; class Gastropoda; order Littorinimorpha; family Pomatiopsidae; genus Oncomelania; species Oncomelania hupensis. The sequence goes on from CM072511.1 coordinate 156,426,576, forward strand.
AAATTATCCTAGGCAATAACAGATGTCCCAGCTCAAACCACTGTTTTGAAAGTGTTGGTTTAATCTCAGACTCTTTTTTTTATGTGGCTGTTTCAGTACACCTCACAATAAAAATTGTGTATTTCCCCCCTTTATTTTGATTTTGTGTCTAAACAGTTTTTTTTCAACATGGAGTATCCACAGAATCCTGATGAAGAAGAAGGGGTATGGGTGCCGGGCTTTGTGTATGCCTCAGTAGTGTTTGATTGTTGCAATGCTGTGTTGTACTCCACAAGTTATTTGTAATCTTTTATTTGTTGGGATGGATTGCGCAATTGTTTGAGTTGTTTTGGGGGATATTTGTCCAGGCCTACTGGAAGGATCAGACACCAAGGAGTGTGTCACATACATTGAGGATTCTTTGTACAAGCAGGTTGGTCATTTTCATTTTCTCTGCAAAGGTGTGTCTGCTGCACTGCGCACAAGGAGGGGTGGGAAGGAAATGGTGGAGTTGGAGCTGGGAGGGGTTTGGAGGGAAGTGGAAGGTATGTGAAGAAAAGATATGGAGTATATGGTGGGGAACATATGATTTATATAATTGCTCCCTACTAAGCTTTTTTTCTTTTTTTCTTTTTTTTTAATAGCAAAAATTACTGCCTCATTTGATTTCAGTCACCCCAGCTCGGCACTTTGCGACTGTTGTGCCTACTGTCTTTGTGCCAAGATGGTTTGTCAGCGGGCACCTACAAGACTCTCAAGACAGACTTCCTGCATGTAAGCGCAGTCATGATTTTCAGTATTGGCTTCTTTCTCTTTATTTTTTATTTCAATTGTGTGTGTGTGTTTTTTTTTAAATATTTTTTTTTATTTGTTCAATGTTTCTTTACTTATTGTCCTTTTTATTATAGTAAAAAAAAAAAACTATTTTAAAAAAACTTAAGACCAGATCAGTTTTAATTGTGTCTATTGTGCACATTGCTCATTAGCATGAGCATGATCTTTATAAATAAGTTTTCTGTTCTTAAAAAGCAACAACAATTTTCCTTTTTATCTGGAATAAAAATTTGTTGAGTTGACTTGACGACTAGTCCTCAAGGCGGACTTTCTGAACGTCAATGTGCTGGTTGTAGAAACTGAAAACATTCTGATAGAACTTGCCAGAATTTGTTTTTTTGTTTTTGTTTTTGTTTTGTTTTGTTGTTTCGGTCAGTTTGTGGATTATACACAACCTGGTGTTAATAACATTTGGTGTGAGTGTTTGAATGATTGATTCATTGATTTTGATTGATTTATTAATTGATTGTTGGATTATTGTTTGGGGAATTATTTTTGGGACAGAGCCATGGGTTTGAGCACCTAGTGACGTTCTTCAGTCTGAAGAAGTTAGGCATGCTGGTGGAACAAGAGCCCAGTACCAAGACCAAGGTCACTGTGCCCGCCAAGCTGCGGAGGTCACAGTTCAAACAGCTGTGTGGCAAGCTGAGCCTGGTATGAGTGTGATTGTTTGTTTTTTTCCACTTTGCAAAAACAATTGACCCATATATTCGTGTCACTCAACCGATTACGTAAGGTGCACTCACTCGAGCAATAACAAAGCCACAAAAAAAAATTGTGTTTTTTTGTTTTGTTTTTACTGTGTCACATTGTGACCATGTCTGAAAAATCTGTAGTCCAAATGTTTTTTTAATGTTTTGTGTTTTAGAACTTGCTGTGAAACTTTGGGGGTGTGGGCATGTTGTAGCTAATCAGATGACTTATTATACTTGTGTATGTTTTGATTGCTTAGTTTTAGTGTTTGATGTTTTTATGTCATAACTATTTATCCTTGAGACTACATGCGTGTGTAAGCTCGTGCGAGCGCTTAAAGCAAACTTTTATTTTGGATTGGTGCTTTACCCAAAACCAAAAAAAAAAAGTATTATTATTATTATGACTTACGCTTTAAGTGCATGCGCAAATCAAGTAGCCAAGGATCAACACAGCGCCAACAGGGTCCAGCACCATTTAATCCGTCACACATGTGCATACAATCTGACTCATTGCCTTGGTGCAATATGGATAGTCAAATACAATATTAGTAGCTCTTCACCTGATTGCTTTGCAATCGCATCAACCTAGACCACTCACTGCCACATGCCACTGACCGCGAGCCGTCAAGGGACTAATTCCTTTCAGAACTGTTTTTTTGTGTGCTACAGTGTATTTACATGTGACTATCCCACTGTTGCCACATAATTTCAGAAGATTGTTTTTGAAACTATTGTTACAAAATAGTTGCTCGTCTGACTTCCCCTTTTGACAAAAGCTCAAAGTTTCAGTTTTAGTGTCCGTTATATAAGAAGATTATTTAATACTGCTTTTAAAAATCTAAAATCTGCTTTGTGTTTCAGATTCCCAAATCGGCAGAGGAGGTGAACATGAAGAACCCCAGTGATTTGTCGTATGTGTTTGGTGGTGCATTCTCTCCCATGTCTGTCAGGATTGTGGAATACGTGAGTTCAGTGCTGCCTTTTGGAGTGTATGTGGTTTTGTATTTGGCGTGTGTGTTTGAACACAAGCAACTCAAAGTTATTAAGTCTACTGTACAAATTCTACCAACCTACAAAAATTAAAAACTGCCCAAAGAGCGTACAGGATATTTAGCATGTTTTTCGCTGTTCATGTTTCAGATTTTGCAGCATGAAGCGTTGTTGACATTTGAGGACATTGGCCGCATGATTCCAGGTGGCATTTTCTCTGATATCAAATACCGCGCTGCTATTAAAGGAGCAGGTAAGTTCAGTGTTAGTGAGTATGCTATATTTATTTGTTGCTTTGTTCTTTTCAACTTGGGTAAGGAAGAGGGCTAAGCACAAGATTGGGGACAAGAGTTGTTGAGAAGATTTGTGTTTTCTTCTGACAAAATTAAATAGGAACGATATAAACCTATTGTCTAGTTCAATTCCATTTATTGATCCTGTTCCCCCTTGGGGTCATGAGCAATCTTGCCACTGTAGATTGTTCTAACCTATACAGGGAAAAGTGAAAGCCCCAGTTGAAAACCTGTCTTTCCTTTATAGGCATGACAGATTCACTGCGGCAACAGTACCCCCGTTGGATTCCCGGGGGTTTCAGTATAAATAGTACCCCTACTTTCTGGAAATTTAATGCTTTAAATTCCCACTGTCGCTGTCTTTCTCATTTGCTCTTTCTCATTCCTGCTCTGTCCTATCAATCTGCTATACTATCTTCTTCTTCGCTAGATCAGTGACCTACCTTTTTTCTTGAAAACTCTTCCTGGACAAGACTCCTTGTTTGTGTATGAGGTCTGTTGGATCAGCTTGGGAATGTTGGACGCTTTCTGCTGGGTGGTCACTAGGGCTGCCTATGATGTTATTATTTAGCAATATAGGCATTTTATATGTATGTGTTTTGTTGATAATTTATAATGATGTTTGTATTCTATTTTGTTTTTGTAACCGGGGGTTTGATTAGTTGGGGTAAAGCCTCAGCCGTCCCCTGCGTGGGATGTCTTTATTGTAAAGTGACTGGCCGGTGGAGGGCATTCAATTTTCCCACAAGGGTTGTTTCAGCAGATCTTTTATGCGGATCGGGGGTTGTCCGGTCCTGATTTGGCTCGGAAGAGTCCGCTGGACCTAAAGCAACAATCAATCAATCAATCAATATTGATCCTGTTTCAGCCAAAACATCATTCCTGCCAGCCAGTCACACATCCATGAGAAAAGTGCTGGTCTATTTTCTAGGCGGATGCACCTACGCCGAAGTGGCAGCGATACGTATGATGGCGCAGCGAGACAGTAAGTCTTACGTTATGTTCTAGCAAATATTTTTTGCGGTGCGAGTGATATGCTGTGAATGAATGTTGAACTTTAACATCCACTTCCACTGTTGGCGATACAGCAGAGAGGGGGATATACTCATTGGGCCAATTAACCTTTGGACATCTGTCACAATGACAATATTATTTTTGAGGTGCTTGCTTATTTGAAACCCTTGAGAAATAATTGAATTGTTATGACCCGTAGAAGACATTTATTGCTATCACAGGTTGCGCTTGCACTGTCAATTTTGCATTTCTATTTCAGAGAGCATTATGAGAGAAATACGACCACTTTCATGGAAATCTTTGTCCACAATCAAACCCATGTGTAGATATATTTTTCTGAGGTTGAAAATCTGTTCAGTGGTACTTTGCCCTGCCCTGAATCCTGCTTCTTCTTCAGCTATGATTTGTTCAGCTTGTGGTTTCAACCTGTTGAGTATTATATTCAGGAGGACCTTGCTGGGATGGGTGATGAGGCTAATGGTGCAGTAATTTTCACACTCCTGAAGGTTATCTGGAAGATGGAGTATGCTGGTAAAACGATTATTTGTGGTGCCACAACGGCCTTAGAGTTTAGGATAGGATCCTATCCTATCCTATCCTGTCCCATAACCCGAAGGTCGTAGGGGCACCACAGATGATCGCTTAACCAGCATACTCCATCTTTCTCTGTCCTCAGCAGCCCTCATGGCTTCGCTCAGTGTCAAACCAGTCCATTCTCGAATGTTGTCCTCCCACCTCTTTTTCGGTCTCCCCCTTCTTCTACCTCCTTGCACTGTGCCTTGCAGAATGGTCTTTGCAAGGCCTGATGATCTGGTGACGTGGCCATACCATCGGAGTTTCCGTTTCTTCACCACTGTGAGCAGGTCATCGTGTTGTCCAATGGCTTGTGTGATGGTCTGTCGGACTTCAACGTTGGTGATGTGTTGGGTATAGGAAATGCACAGAAGTCTTCTGTAGCACCTCATCTCCATGCTTTGTATTCTTCGTTGGAGATCTGCTGTGAGGGTCCATGCTTCGCAAGCATATAGGAAGATGGAGATGACCAGAGAGCGCAGCAGTCTTACTTTGGAATGTAGACTGATGGTTCTGTCTTTCCAAATGGGCTTCAACCTTGTCAGGGCAGCAGTTGTTTGTGCGATCCTGGAGAGGACTTCCTGTCGAGACCCATTGTCTGACACAATGGCTCCTAAATATTTGAAGCTGTGCACTGTGTTGAGGGATTGGCCTTGTACTTTGATGTCCGTGTTGATGCCATTGGTGTTGTTGGTCATCATTTTGGTCTTCTCCGCACTTATTTCCATTCCATAAGCTCTGGAGGTGGTGTCAAGCCTCTGTACAAGCTGTTCAAGTTCTTGTTCCTCTCCAGCCAATCCATCAATATCATCCGCAAAACGAAGATTGGAGATTGCTCTGCCCCCTATACTGACTGTGCCTTCGTGCTCTGCAAGAGCATCTGACATGATGCGCTCTAGGAAGATGTTGAAGAGTGTTGGAGAGAGTAGGCATCCTTGACGCACACCGATTGTTGTTCTGAACCAGTTCCCGATGACGCTGTTATGGAGGACTGCACTGGTAGCCTTGTCATACAGGCTTTTGATGACTTCTATAATTTTAGGGCTGATGTTGTACACTTTCATGGTTGCCCATAGAGCTGCATGCCAGACTCGGTCAAATGCCTTCTTGAAGTCTATGAACACATGATATAGATGTTGTTGGTGCTGTAGGTATTTCTCACAGATTATTCTGAGGTTGAAAATCTGTTCAGTGGTACTTCGCCCTGCCATGAATCCTGCTTGTTCTTCAGCTATGATTTGTTCAGCTTGTGGTTTCAACCTGTTGAGTATTATTTTCAGGAGGACCTTGCTGGGATGGCTGATGAGGCTGATGGTGCGGTAATTTTCACACTCCTGAAGGTTACCTTTTTTGGGAAGAGTGATGACAAGCGACTGGGTCCATGGTGTAGGCCATTCCCCACTCTGCCAGATCTTGTTGCAGATAATGGTGAGAGCATCAGTCATCGCTTCTCCTCCTGCTTGTAGCAGTTCCGCTGGTATGTTGTCCACTCCCGCTGACTTCCCTTTCTTCAGCGATTGCACTGCTGCCTCAACTTCTTCCCGGAGAATTGGGAGGATTTCTTCTTCTTCTCTGCTCTCGGGACATGCTAGAACTGATGGGTCTCCATTTGGTGTATGGTTGTAAAGGTCAGAGCAGTACTCTGTCCATCTGTCCAAGACTTCTTGTTCTTCTGTAAGGCAAATGCCAGACTTGCTTTGGATAGTGGAGACTTTGGGCTGTTTAACACTTGTCAGCCGCTTCGCAGTCTGGTAGGCCTTCTTGCTGTTGTTCTTGTTCAGATTGTTCTCTATTTCCTGGCATTGATCTTCTATCCAGTTCTCTTTTGCTGTGCGCATGCCTTTTCGGATGTCATTGTTGATTTTTCGGTAGACATCAGCTCCCTGTGAGGTGTTCTTTTTCTTTTTTAACTCTCTTCGTTTATCACACAGATCCAAAAGTTCAGGTGTGATCCACGGCTTCTTCTTTGGTCGGTGCTTGCCAAGGATCTCAGTGGCGGCATCTGTTACAGCTGAGTTGAAGGTATCGGTCATGGTGTTGACATCTACTTCGCCTGCCCCCAAAATAAGCAGTGGTGCAAATTTCCCTCCAATTGTGGCTTGAAATATTTTTGCCACCTCCGGGTCTTGCAGTTTGTCCAGGTCGAACTTCAGCCTAGTGCACTTTGCTGTATTTACTCTCTTCAAATGGAGCCGGAAAGACATCATCACGAGATCGTGGTCACTTCCAATGTCTGCTCCTGGAAAAGTGCGTGTCCTGCCAATGTTGATGCTTGATCTGAAGCGTTTCTTGACCATGATGTAGTCGATCTGGTTGTGATGTTCCCCGCCGGGACTGTGCCATGTCCATCGTCTGGATTTTTTGTGGAGACCAAGCGTGTTTGCCAGTACCAGATTGTTGTATCTGGCAAACTCCAATAGCCTCAGACCCCTGTCATTTGTCTCGTTGTTGCAGTGGGGTCCGCATGTGTCTCCCCAGTTGTGGTGCGCGTCTTGGCCAACCTTATATAGGATAGGATAGGATAGTATATAAATATATTTGAAAAAGTTTGTAGTAACCATACCTCTTGACTTTCTAATCTTTGTTGTATGAAATTGAATGAAACTTAGTTTTTATTTTATTTTATGTTATATACAGTTTCTCTAGCACTTTCTCAGCTCCAAAAAAACTGCTTAACTTACTGACCATACTGTTTCAGATCTGCAGATCGTTATAGCAACAACAGCGATGATCAATGGCAACACTCTCTTGGAACAAGTGTGTGAAAAGAAGCCTACATGACATGGATCCTAGCGACTTAAAGTTTCAACAGAGGAAATTAATTTTGTATGTTCGATCTTCAAAACAGTTAAAAGCTTTTATTTTGGTTAAAAGTAGTGTGTTCATGTGCAATTATAGGATGGTTCAAATTTTTTGGAAGTAAAACTCTTCTGTGGAAATGACTCAGAAGAATAGAGAGTAATGTTAGCTTGTTTCAACCAAAGACTAAGAATTTCTATGCTAGTAACATTAGTTGGTAGTAACAATAAAGGGATGTAATGTGCAATACCCCAAAACAAATTGGCTGAATCTTATTAAACCGAATGAACATGTTGCTCAACATTATCACTTGTTCATATAATTAAGAGAATATGGTATTGGTCAGGAACTAGTCTTTAACTGTAATTCAGTTATTTATTCTACTCCCATGCATGCAGTCAGGTCAAGCCAACCGATTTTTATTTACCCACAAAGGAGAATTGATACAGGACACTGCATCTCAGTATATGGAAAATGTTGTAAAACATGAAAATAAAAGAAATACAATACATGATAAAATCACGAGATAACCAGCAAGCACTTCAACTACATTTATTGCAATGTGAGACTAAGTACTCGCTCAAAATTAAAATAAAAACTCCAGACTCTACAGAAATGTATGTATTTCAAATAAAATATAATTTACTAATTATGTTTGAAAATTATATTTCTGTGATATTTATGAAAGAAGCTGCTGTGTGTTTTTGTACGAACATATGAGTTTCTTTGGTCACACATGAAAATTGTTGCAAGTTCTTTAAAGACAGCTGATCCAGTCAGCTTTGACCATGTCAAGCAAAATGAGTTTGTTATTTTATCCTTTTCTTGCCATCATCATTGTTTGTGAATTAAATGTTGTTGTTTTTCAAAGGGCAATCACCCTGGCCTGCATTTGTGAAAAGCGTGCAAATCATCCTGTATAGATTTTGGTTTGTAAAGGTCTGAAATCAACCTGCATTCAGATTCTTTATTGCCAAATGACACAAAGCACAAGGAATGAATTTGAAATTTGTGGTCGATAACATTTTGTTTTTGAAAGTCTCTGTAACCTTCTTGCATTCATTAGTGTGTCAATGAAATTGCCTTCATGAAAACCTGCAGTCCTATCATGTCCCACAAATATTTCCATTGTCAGTAATTATGACCCAATATTAAGTTATGGCAGTTGTGTTTTGTGGCAGCAATATAGCATCTTTTTTTTTAATACGTTTTGTGAAACTGTGCATTAGACCATTTGATGCTAACGGGCTGCATTGAAATACTACTAGTTTGTAGAAGCAGCTAAAACATCTGGCCCAAAAAAGGACTTTTGACCCCAGTCTGAGTTTTGATGCTGTTGAAGAATATATCTATACACAGACTATACTCTTAGCATTCACCTAGCATCAAGGTCTCCTGCTTAGTGGAAAATGGCCAATTGGTTTCTTGCAGATTTATACGAGTTGTAATTTGTGCTATTCCTATGCAATCCTATCCTGTCCAATAATTCGAAAGTCGTTGGACCACCACAGATGATCATTTATCAGCGTACTCCATCTTTCCCTGTCCACAGCAACCCTCATGGCTTTGTTCAGTGTCAAGCCAGTCCATTCTCGAAAGTTGTCCTCCCGTCTCTTTTTCTGTATCCCTCTTCTTCTTTCTCCCTGTTAGCATAGTGCTTTGCAGGATGGTCTTTGCAAGGTCTGATGCTCTGGTGACGTGGCCAGACCATCAGAGTTTCATTTTCTTTACCACTGTGAGCATGTCATCATGCTGTCCAATGGCTCGTGTGATGGTCTGTCAGACTTTGCGTTGGTGATGTTCTGGGTATAGGAAATATATTTTTCGTTGTAGGTCTGCTGTGAGGGTCCATGTTTTGCAAGCGTATAGGAAGATGGAGATGACAAGGGAGCGCAGCAGCCTTTGGAGTGTAGACTGACGGTCCTGTCTTTCCAAATGGGCTTCAATCTTGCCAGGGCAGCAGTTGTTTGTGTGATCCTGGCGAGCACTTCCTGTTGGCACCCATTGTCGCACACAAAGGCTCCTAAATATTTGAAGCTATGCACTGTGTTGAGGGATTGGCCGTGGATTTTGATTTCCATGTTGATGTCATTGGTGTTGTTGGTCATCATTTTGATCTTCCCTGCACTTATTTCCATTCCAAAGGCTCAGGAGGTGGTGTCAAGCCTCTGTACCAGTTGCTCAAGTTCTTGTTCCTCTCCAGCCAATCCATCAATGTCATTCGCAAAACAGAGGTTGGAGATTGCTCTACTCCCTACTGTGCCTTTGTGATCTGCAAGGGCATCTAACATGATGTGCTTTAGGAACATTGTGCTTTTATCGCTTGTAAATTTCAGTTTCCGGAACAAACGTTGTAAAGACTGCCAGTATGTGTACATGTATAATTATGTCAGTTTGACAGTTTTGATATTTATGGAGTTGTTTAACGTGCCACTTTAATGATGTTATGTTTGTTTTGGTGTTTATGTCGGAGACCTTTTGCTGCTGTCGGGCTGCTATAAGGTTATAGAGGTCGTCACCACGAAAGCTATGCTGACTCCAGTCTGAATGTCAGAGGCTGTCGAGAGCATGCTCCTTTACCCGTACTATGCTTGATAGATCTCTGACACTCAGCCAGCATCAAGCTTGCCTGTTTAGTGGAAACCATCTTGTTGGTTACATGCTAAACAACGCAGTAATAATAATAATAATAATAATAATAATAATAATAATAATAATAATAATAATAATAATAATAATAGTAATAATAATAATAATAATAATAGTAGTAATAATAATAATAAAAATGATATTTATATAGCGCTTTTTTCTAAGGAACAATATCAGTTCATTGCGCAGTACTCACACAATCATTCTAAACATCCGGCTTCATACAAAATAATATCAGGAAAGACACTTGCAAACGAATAAGAGATGAAGGAGCGAGGGAGGAGGGGGAGAGCTAAGATGAGGTGATGGGGTGGGTGGTGGTGGTGATCTAAATCCCCTCCCCCCCCCTCCCGCCCCCCCCCTTTAAAAAAAATGGAGGAATGACGACGATGATGATGGGAGGCAAGATTAGAAACATTTAAGGAAGAGATGAGTTTTCAAATTGGATTTCAAAATAGCTATGTTTGGAGAGTTGTGAAGAGAGAGAGGAAGAGAGTTCCAAGTTGAAGGGCCAAGCATTGAGAAAGATCGAGAGCCAGCAGAGGAGAGTTTGTAGCAAGGTATGTGAAGCACGAGGGTTTCAGAGGAAGAACGAAGATTTCTAGAGGGCTTATAGAATTGAATGTTCAGGGTGAGGTATGAAGGGGAGCAGCAGTGGGCGCACTATTTGTAACAGAAAATAGAGATTTTGTAGATAATTCTTTGAGAAACTGGAAACCAATGGAGTTAATATAGGAGGGGTGTGATATGATCAGATTTTTTCTTTTTGAGAACCAGACATGCACCTGAGTTCTAAACACATTGGAGCAGATAAATAGAATATTAAGTAGAGGGAAGTCCAGTCAAGAGAGAGTTACAGTAGCTTAAGCGTGACAAAATAAGAGAGGATATGAGTTTGACAGTAGCGTCAGTGGTCAGATATTTGCGGACAAGGCCTATTCTATGGAGATAAAAATTGCACGTTTGACAGGTTTTGCGGATGAATTCTAACTTGTAGAGGGTGTTGTCAAGAACGACACCAAGGTTTTTGACAGAAGATGACATAGAAAAAAGAGTGGTCTGGCCAAGGGTTACAGTGTCTACAGAGGAAAAAAGCAGGTTGTGTTTGGTACCTGTGAGCATAACTTCAGTTTTGTTTGCATTGAATTGGAACTTGTTGACTGTCATCCAGTTAGAAATGTCTTCAAAGCAGTCAGAAGTTTTGGTCAGATTAGATGGAAGGTTTTGAGGAATGTCACTGTTTTTCAACTGTGTATCATCAGCGTAGAAATGGTGGAAAGTGTCATGGTTTTGGATGATGTGAGACAGAGGAGATGTGTAAAGGATGAAAAGAACAGAACCTAAAACTGACCTAGAACTGACTTCTGAAGAACACTGAAGACTAGTTTGGACAGTTCAGATATGGTTAGTTTGAAAGTGTTTGAGAAAGTCATTGTGTTGTGAGCGTGACAGTGTCCTGTCATTGTGGGTGTTGTTGTTTTTGTGCATGCATGAGCATTATGTTTCCAGCAGTACTTAATTTGCCTCCATTGCTTGAATGATTGGCTTTTGTGAATGATGATTTACCTTTGTGGTTGTTTGGTGTGCATGATTGTTCTGTGTCAATGAGAGTATCCATGCTGTTGTAGTTTGTATTTTGTATCATTTGTATGGTTTGGCAAATAAGCTGGTGTTGTATATGCATTAACAAGAAGAAAAAAAAACTACTTTCATTGCAGCATATCACATTAAAATAATTATGTTTCTTCCTGTTGTCATTAATTCTGTAATCAAATGTTATTTCCTTTTTTCCCCCAATAAAATCAAATAAATATATAAGGTGTATGTTTTATGTATTGCATTTGTGACTGTTTGTCTTGCTGTTATCTGTTACATGTAAAGCTAAAAGAAACTGATGAATTCAGAATTGATCATAACCTCCACTTCGGATTATTTAGTATTACCAGTTTTTGTAACAAATACATCTGATGGCTGCTTCGCTTTATTTTAAGACCCATTTCCTTCTTTATTTCCCTTTCTCTTCTCCCTCCCCCCTCCGCCCTCTTTCCAGATCACTGCATGCGCAAAGAGCATGTCTACCGACGTGGAGGATCAAGCTATACAAGATATGAACATCTCCATTTGAGTCCGTTTTCATGTCCACCTTTATGTTTAACACACTAAGGAGGGATAACTCCTCTGCAGATAGAGAAAAAAAATTATATCAACTTCCGGTTTCTGCCACGGCATCGTCAGCAAAACTAAGGGTACTTTCGAGAGAGTGAAAGTGTGAACAAGTACAGATTTTAACATAACAATGAAGTTTGTTTCATTGTGCCTCATATTGAGGCATAGATGACGGAATGTTCCAGCAGTTTGTGAACTGTTTTGAATTGACAGATAAAAGCAAAAGAACAAATATTGAGGACCACGGCATCAGCCTGCTATTGCAAGATCAGCTGAAAAACAAAGTGTAGTAAGCCTTAACAAATCCAACTGTTTTAGCGTAATTTTATTTTGATATGTTTATTTATTGTATGAATTAATATTTGATAATATAGTGTAGTCATCATGGTAGCATATGGAGATAGCTTACAAGGACGAGCAATCTACCCATCATCAAAGTAAGTTGCCATTAAATTACATTCAATATGTCTATGATCTATCATCTATGTGTTTGTTTTATTGATAAATATATAATTTACAAGTTCACAAGTGAAATGTTTCTTTGCCTGACCATTAAAGGCAAATGTATTATTAGGTCAATTGCACAAATTATATATATGACGCACAGAAATCAGATTTTGACACGCTGCTTTTGAGACCATTGAGTCGCATGTTTGTACTTTTTGTGTAAATCAGTGTCAGCTTCTTGTATCTTTTACATCAGAATGTTATCAATTTATTGTGCCCATTGTATTACCACTATTCCTGGCTGTTTTATTTCAATGTAGTAGTTGCAATAGAACGTGGCTTGTTATTTTTCTGCTTCAGGATGGCGTTATATACAGGATTACTGGTGGCGTCCAAATTACTTCGTTCTTTTGGCCTCTTCATCGCCTATGACTTGCTGAAGCTCGTTCCAGTGGTCCTCTTTCTTTTCTTACTCAAAGCTGGGTAAGATTTTTTTTCTCCTGTATGAAGTATAATAATTCAGTTTGTGTTTAATTGTCATGAGCCATGAGAGTTGCTGGGGACAGAGAAAGATAAGAGTATGCTGGTTAAACGATCATCAGTGGTGACCCAACAATCTTCGAGATACGGGATAGGATAGGATAAGTTTAATTGCCTAGAAACAAACTGCTACCCATGTTGTTCTTGTTGGTTGAAATCGCTTTAGACTTTACTGTCTTTAGTAAACTTATACCAATATATTTACCAACAGGAAAGTTTAGCAAGCAAACTATCCCGGCCATTGTAGTAACTGTCCAGATAGTCTTGTGGTGGTGCATGAGCCAAGTTTTCTGTGCGACCACTGAAGATGCTTCCAAGCTAAAAACAGCTGTCTGGTCAGAATGGCTAACAATAACATTAGGGGGAACTTCGGACAGTTTTTTCTTTAAGACTGTTTATTATATCAATGGTCCAACTTTTTGATTTGCGAAATGAAAACAGTATTTTGAGACAGTAATTAATGAGGGATACTAATAAAGAATGTAATGTAGTAATATTGCTTTCAATAACTAAAAGTAATAATAATAAAAATAATAATAATGATAATAATAATAATAATAATAATAATAATAATAATAATAATAATAATAATTTTTAAAGTAAGAAATACATTTTTAAAATATAACAATTAAATAATGAATTATAAATTCATAATATTTTGTAATTATACATTTTCAGATTTTGTCAAGTTTAGATTTTTTTAAATAAAATTTAGTATTATTTAATGTCTTAATGTCCAGTGGAAGGCCGAAGGGTGTCAGCTATTGCAAAGTGACGGAATGTTTTATATCATCACCAAAACAAAATCCTATGTATTTTGAATTCATTGGATAATAAAGTGTCTAGAATCTTGATTGCTTCAAGTTTGAGCTTATCAGGGTTTGTGTTACAGAAGTGCAGTCATCTTGGTTTTTTTGCAAAAGCCATTTAGCTCTGGTCAACGTCTCACAAAGAATCAGGTAATTTTGAAATATATTTGTTCTTATTTATTTATAACAGTTTTGTTGTTTTGTTTTATACATTGGTCAATATACTGATTTTTTTACTGTTCAGAAACTATAGTCGGATCCTGTTATTGTAGTTTTTGTATGTCTGTACAATTTACTATAAAACATTTGAATATATATTATATATATTTTATTACTACACATCTGTGTGTGTTGTTGAGGTATGTATTTGCATGGATGTTTGACTAGTGTGCTCTATCTTCCCTTCCCCCCCCCCCCCTTCTTCCCCATCCCCCCCCCCACCCACTCCCACCCAACCACCTCCCCACCCCCCCACCCCCACCCCCAAAAGTCAGACTGTTGCAAATCTGTGCGAAATGAGTCTCACGTAGTTTTAAAATATGACATTAAAAAAGCCCTTCTATCTGTCTGAGTCTGTGCAAACCTTGCAAGTGGATTACTATCTCAGAACCTGTTTCAGCTATCAGTATCACAAACAAACTTGGTTGGATGGTGTATATCAGCCATGAGACCTTATAAATGATCAGTGGATGAGTGACTTCACTTCAAGGTCAAGTTCATAGGGTCAACAAATGTTAGTTAAAAAAAACAAACCCAAAAAAACCGACTATTTTCCCGAAATTTAACTTTGTTTCTAAGTTATTAATATTACACTTATGAGACACACATTATTGACGCCCTCATCCCTGTAACAAGATCTGGCAGAGTGGTGAGTGGCCTGCACCATGATCCCAGTTGCTTGTCATCACTCTTCCCAAAAAGGGTAACTTCATGGGTGTTAAAATTACCGCACTATCAACCTCATCGACCATCCCAGCAAGGTCCTCCTTAAAATAATACTCAACAGGTTGAAACTCCAAGTTGAACAAATCATAGCTGAAGAACAGGCTGGCGAAGTACCACTGAACAGATTTTCAACCTCAGAATAATCTGAGAGACCACCTACACACCAGCAACATCTATATCATGTGTTTGTAGACGTCAAGAAAGCGTTTGTCCGAGTCTGGCACGTAGCCTTGTGGGCAACCATGAGTGTATATATCAGCCATAACATTATCAGGGCTTAAAATCCTCCTCGGATCCGAGGTTTTCCTCGTGAAAGTGATCTTCTTCCTCGGAAAAAAAAAAAAATTTCCTCGGAAAAAATATACCCTTCTCAATAAAAATTGAGAAGTATAAGGTGCGCTTTATTCGCAAATGGTTATGATTCTCAAATGGCTCAAGTCATCATTTGTTTGGTTTGCTAGCTACATTCTTTGCCAATAGTCAGAATGGCGGCGGCAACGATTGTGAACCGGGGAGATTCTTTTGATGACAGTTGGCAAAGAATAAGTGGCGGTGGGATTGGACTGAAAAATCAGTAAAGGTTCAGTCGCACAAGCCATTGGACAACACGATGACCTGCTCACAGTGGTGAAAAAATGGAAACTCCGATGGTATGGCCACGTCACCAGATCATCAGGTCTTGCAAAGACCATCCAGCAAGGCACAGAGCAAGGAGGTAGAAGAAGAGGGAGACCGAAAAAGAGGTGGGAGGACAACATTCGAGAATGGACTGGTTTGACACTTAGCGAAACCATCAGGGTTGCTGAGGACAGGGAAGGATGGAGTACGCTTGTTAAAACGATCATATGTGGTGCCCCTACGACCTCCAAGTTATGGGATAGGATAGGATAGGTATCAGACAGTGGGTCCTGACAGGAAGTCTTCTCCAGGATCACACAAACAACTGCTGCCCTGACAAGGTTGAAGCACATTTGGAAAGACAAGACAGTCTACATTCCAAGGTAAGACTGCTGCGCTCCCTCGTCATCCAGTGTTTACCAAAACGCACATGTGTGCGTCAGAGACGCACAAAAACTGAAAAAGGATGCATGAAAAAAAAAAGGTGCGTCACAAGGGACGCAACGTTGTTTTTTTTAACTGCCGTTATGTATCCTGGCACCTCTGAGCTATCGTGTGCCCGAGCCGAGTAAGCGCGGTGATCTCCCCTACCCACTGACCGCGCTGACACGCATGCCCGGCCTTTTTGTTTGCTTCCGAAAAGCTGAAACGTGTCGCTCGACACATGGCTACGGAAAATGATAACCCGCAGAAATGCGGAAGACGATGTAATCGTTGAATGTTGAATCATCATTTTCAAATTTCAGTTCTCCCTAGACTAGGCAATGATGATCTTGTCTGTAATACGCAGTTGAACAGATTTTTTGGTCTCTTTTTTTCTTTTTCTTCTGGCCATCGACTTAATCCCCTCTAACACTAACTGCTTTTACAGAGACAATTTGTCAGTACATGCAGATTGATGTGTGTAAATTGTCATATGACCATTTCATGTTTGTTCTTTGGTCATTCTATGTGATTTTAAGGTTCCTCTAGTCAGTGATGGATTCCTTTGTAACATTTATCAGAACAGTATTCCTTTTGTTGTGTTGCTTGTTTTATGGCTATTCATAATTTTCAATAAAGTTGCATTGAAAACTAAGCTTTGTTTGACTTTGAGGCGTATTTGTGTGTCCGTGATGTTGGTAATCAAAATCAAGGTAAATGTAGAAATTGTAAGGGGACTCACAAATTTTGTAAGGGGACTCTTGAAATTTTGCACCCGAGAGTCCCAAGGACTCTCTGAAAAAAAGCTGTGGGAAACACTTGTCATCTCCATCTTCCTATATCATGCCTGTGAAACATGGACCATCACAGCAGACCTACAACGAAGAATACAAAGCATGGAGATGAGGTGCTACAGAAGACTTCCAGGCATTTCCTATATCCAGCACATCACCAACGACGAAGTCTGACAGACCATCACACAAACCATTGGACAACTTGATGACATGCTCACATTGGTAAAGATAACAACAAGTTAATCCATAGTATGCAACAACATTGGGTTATTTGATCATTCATGAGTGAAAGTCAAAGGCATCCCATAATCAAGGTCATTGAAAAAGGTCATCCCAAGGTCATTGGAGTATGTTTTTTTTGGGGCATAATACAACTTTTGCTGTAGTTTATTTGATAGTACTTGAGTGCATTTGGTGCCGGATTTCAAGGTCATCTCAAGGTCAAGAGCATAGAAAGATCAAAGTCTGTATTGCTTTGCATTTTAATGCTATCGTTTCATTTTGTTTTTGTCTGGGCACTCATTTTCTTGTTAAATATTGCAAGTTTCATAAGGAGCATGTGAGTCATGTGGGCTTTGCCCTTCTTGTGATAATTTATAATAATAATAATAATAATAGCATTTATACAACGCATTTTTCATTAGAATAACAACTCGATGCGCTTACACACATCGTTCGTGCGCATCATCACAACATTCGCACTACATCATGTACAGCATCATTCAAAAAGTATTATTACTGTTCATACTATTTACACAGAAAACACCTTGTGGAACAAGTGAGTTTTTAAACAGCTCTTGAAGGAAACAAGGTCTGTACAATGTCTTAAACCGGCAGGCAGCGCATTCCAAACCTTGGGTGCTTGAAAACTAAAAGGCCGCTCGCCAATTGTTTTAAGCCGACGTTTGGACGTTTTCAAAAGTTTTTCATCTCATGAGCGCAGAGAACGAGTTGTAGTGTAGGTAGTGAGTACCTCAGACAGATCATATGGTGGAAGTGACTGGTTGAAGTGACGGAAAGCTAGGAGTAGGACAGCAATTTTGTATTCATTGCAGAACTTGACAGGAGCCAGTGGAGCTGCATTAAGAGAGGCATGACATGATCACGCTTCCGTTTTTTAAGCACAAGCCGAGAAGCACAGTTCTGTACACGCTGCAGTCGGCTAACTTCATCAATTTATCATTATTCTGAGACATTAGTAGCAGGATTAAATGCATGTCAGAATTTTTTTAAACACTTTTTTCAGGACAGTCTGTATAATTGCTGTTTATTGTACATTATATTTTATTGTATACAAAGCACCATGGAAGTTGTCACAATTCAGCAGTTTTCTTTAGACCTTTTTTGATGTGAACATGTTTTGACTTTGAGGAGTTTGACCTTTGCATATTCACAAAGCTGAATAGTAAAAAATGGCTTCTGTTGTTTTCGCCAGGAAACGCAAGCTAGCTGCCGCAGTAGCTGCTGTTGCCGTTGTTTTTGTGACTTGTTTAAACAGCAAGGTTTTACTCCAAAGTCGCCATCACTAATTCCCAAATACTACCGCAACAATTAATTATCTCATGGAAATGAAGGAGTCAAAAGAGTCAATGGATCGATTGAATCAGCATTGTTTTTCATTGGTTGTCTAATGGGGACGTTTTGCCTCTGAGCATTCAGATTGGTCACAGCAGACACACCTTCGGCAGCGAGCAGAATAAAATTGGAATAATCCTATTGAGGCAAAAGTTTGCGAACAATGGTTAAAATGAGTTCCAATGTGGTCACTTGGCGATCCGCAGCAAGCATTTCTTTTGCCTGCCACGAAACATGTTCGAGTCTGAAAAGCCCTTTAGTCTGGCTTCTACTTCGGAGAATGTCTTTGTGACATGCAGTTATGTGCTGTACAAGTAAATAAAATATTGGATTGGTTTGTGAATTGATATCTTAACAGGTTTGGATTGACTTCATTTTTGTTGACTGTTCCAGTGGTTTCGCGTGTGGCGGCATGCATTATTTGGCAGTTTTATCAGCTTCATGTGGCTCTTTGGTTTGATGCAGTGTGGCCCTTTGAGGTGAGCTCTCTTTTTCATTGTTATTTTTATTATTATAACACATACAATTATACAGCATAAGAGTATGATTTGTTTTAAAAATCCCAAAGTCCAGTCAGAGATGAATATGAATAAACTTTGCTATTTAATTTTGTGAAAAATTCACATTTTCATTTTGAAAAAAATATTTTAAAAATTTGCAAATTTTTTTTTTTTAAAGATATATTTTCTGTAACTTTACAAATTAAACAAAATGTACAAAAACATTTTTCTCTCATTTATTTCATTTAATTTTTAACATTGTGTAAATGTTGTTGTAGCTTTGTGTTTTCACTCACTTATTCCATCCTATTCAATTCATATACTCTTTGTCATTGAACTTATTCAGATAATATTTCATTCTATAAAGCTGACTGCATGTTTCTGTTTTACTCCATTTAATGTTTTAATCTGGTCGTTTCTGCTGTTGCTGTAGGACTATTCTGCTGTTTGAGCACAGTGATCTGGTCATCGTTGCCGGTGCTTCTGCACTCTTCTATGGTACTGGGGGACCTGGAAAGGTGCGTTTGAAAAATAAAGACTTGTCTAGGGATGAATCTTGTGCCTTAAAAAGGTTGTGGTGTGACTGGTTTAAATATCGAAATGAATGTATATTAAATTTGAAATGAGAAATAACATGCAGTTTTGCTATTTGATTTACGTGGCAGTGTATGGTTTTCTATATGTCTCAAACTCAAAGATTTGCTATAATTTTTTTTTCTATAACTAGTCTTTCTCTCATCCTGACTTGTCAGTGATACAGATGATGTTGATGTGGAATGCTTGTGTGGTGCTGTTTTATCCTTGCTCTCATACAGTAGCTACCTAGTGCTTTGTCAGGGGTAAAAATGTAAAGTTTTCCCTGTAACCTTTTAGTCATAAGGAAGAAAGGCTTTAGATACTTGGCTTTTCTCAGGGCCAGCTGTAGCTATTCTGTCTTGTAATTATTTTAAAAAAAAAAAAAAGTGGTTTTGCTAGTCTTATATCATGAAGCAGATATTTGGTGACCAATCAGCCACATTTTTTAACAATTGACCTGCTTAATTTTTTTGAGCGTGTCAGGTTATATCTGTTTGATGTTGTTTTGTGTATGGTTACTATAATTTAGTTTTTATTATTTTTGTGATAGACTCGAGGAGCAGTGTTTTTCTTGGTGGCGGTGATAGCACTGCTCTTGTTTGACCATGATGAGAAAGTGGGCATCGACCATGACAGTAAGTCAAACTTTTGTTTTCTGTCCAAATACTGAGGGAAACAAAATATCAAGTAAAAGAAGTAAAGTATCAAACGTAAAGCGATTTTCTAAATATTTTTTTCCCCTGAGGCTGGTTGGATTCTATGACTTCTATTGCTTTAAAAAACTAAACTATTTCATATACTGGATACAGAATTTATTCTTCTGAGCGACTACAGTCCACATGGAAAATGTCCTCACTGTGGTACACAGCGATCGACAGCTTCTCTCTAGTTCATTGGGGTCCAGTATTGACAGGATTATCTCCCTCCCAAAAGGGGCTCAGTATTGGTCAACAGCTGCAATTGTGTCCCTTAGCCCTTTGGTTTACATCCCACAGTTACAAACGTTGACAGGAGTGTTTACCCTAGTGGAAGGCAGTTGTCAGATCTGTTATGTGCTGTGTCTTGGTTTAATAAATTAGTGACAGGTTTCATTACTGAAAATGTATATATATATATACATACATATGCTTTGTTTACAACCCACAGGTGAACACATCCACGAAACATTTGTGTCCTATTGGTTCAATCATGCTATGGAGTTTGCTGGCTGGTCGGACCACAAGGTAACATCCCTCTAGCCCTTTCTTTCTTATAGCGTGTGGGTGTCACCAGAGCATCAGGCCTTGCAAATACCATCCTGCAAGGCACGGTGCAATGAGGCAGAAGATGAGGGAGACAGAAAAAGAGGTGGGAGGACAGCATTCGAGAATGGACTGGCTTGACACTGAGCGAAGCCAGGAGGGTTGCTGAGGTCAGAGAAAGATGGAGTACACTGGTTAAACGATCATCGGTGGTGCCCCCACAACTTTCCAGTTACGGGATAGGATAGGATAGTGTGGGTGTTGTTGATTTCATGTTTCCTTTATGTTTTGTATTATGCTATCATTTAAACTGTCAAGCATTACACCAAACTTGTGCTCTTTTTCTACTTTTGGTTGCCTTATTGTTGTGTCTCTTAGTTTATGTTTGCAGATGTGCCAACAGGATTTGTATTGAAGAAACTAGGTTGATTGGTGATCTAGTCATTTTGCTTATTTCTGCATATGTGGTGTCAACAGGGAGGAGTGGTGCTGCTCTTCATAACATTATGCCTACACGTGGGCTACAGTAGTGCGTCCAAAAAACTGTCGGTGGAGGTGGGTGGAGCCAAGCGTCTCCACGCTTTCTCCACTGTGGTGTCTGCTGGCATCCTGTGGCCATGGGCTGCCTTCACCTACCTCACCACAGAGGTACGACAATGCAAGACATAGGCAAGACAAGACAGTTATAGAACGTGACACACAAATCTTATTAAAAGACCCACCTTTTTAACATGCAAACTCAATAATTTTCACTCCCCCTCCCTTCCATCCCCATATGTAATCTTTTACCAAGTCACGTCATCTGTTCATGGATGGTGGCGGCACCGGCTCGGTTCTTGGTATTCATATTTTCTGTTGTTTTGCATGGCCATGTACTGTAATTATTTAACCATTTGATAAGTGTATACGTGTTCTGTGTGCGTGTGTGGGTGTTTGTGTGTGTGTGTGTGTGTGTGTGTGTGTGTGTGTGTGTGTGATTGCACGTGTGTTGTCAAGCGCGGCGAGCTCGCTTTCCTTACCGTTTGCGAGGTACCGCGCGATATAAATGTACTGTATTATTATTATTATTATTAAAAGGTGAAATCATCAAGAAAAAAGATGTATATTTTTTGGTCAAGATGTTCCGTTAGTTTAAATAATTAGTGACAGAGTCGGATGTCCTACTTCATTCTTTAAATTAACCATTTTGGGGAGAGAAACTAGGCAAAAGAACTTGACAAAAGAACAGAAGAGGACATCTGAAGAGTTAGGTTTGATTGGAAGGAAAAGTGAGGTCTTTCTAGGCATGACTACAAGACTTTGCTGCGGTCGTTTTCCAGCATGTGTTGATGGTCCTGGGCTTGCCTTCAAGTATTAACTGGTCTCGATGTTGCTAAACCTTGAGCCCGGGCTGTTTGAAAATAGCGTTTTACCAAGCCTTTTGATATTATAATTAAACTGCTCAGAAGACATCAGGCCGACGAACTCTACTTGGACAAGGAGCATGTGCCTCTAAGCAGCATGCGACTGCCTCATCCTTGACAAGAATAATAACTGCAGCAGTTATAAACCTAACTAGGATAAAGGCACGAATGTTTTACAGTAACTAGTTTCTGTGTCCTCTTGCAGCTGGAAGTGCAGTCGTGGCTAAACTTGATCATCCCGCTCACCATCGTCATCTTCAACCTGTGCATCATTGACTATTACATGGAGAATGTGGCTGCAAACCACATGCACCCCACTCGCCTGGCCATGTATGGCACAGCGGCCGTGTTTGGCGGAGCCCTGCTGCTGAGCGCCACCTGGAACCATCCATACATGGCCAGGGCCTCTACGCTGCATAAACTCAAAGACATTATCACCGAAGACCACGCTCTGTCCGGTGGTGTGCTGTTCAGCGTTATGGTTTTTGTGCTAGGTGAGTTGTTTGCCCCTTGAGAAGCTCTGTGAGCCTGCAAGTGCACAATAGAAAAGCAGCCAATTCAAGTGGGGATCGCCGTCTTCCTTTTTGTTCTTGTCATATTCACCATTGTCATCATGGCCAATTTTGTCATCATCTGGTATTTCTGTGGTGCACTTTTTTCTTTCGTGAATAACATTGTGCTGTGTATGATGAACTTAAAATGTTTTGCTTTTGGAGTACAGCCTGAACACTTGATTATCAGTTGATTTATTGGCACAGGCATGCAATTGTCCATAAAGATTGTGAGGTTGGTTTCTTTTGCTGTCCTGAGTAAATGCTGTTACACATTTGTTTCTTTCCTTTGTTACTTCACAGCCACGCGCATGCTGTTGTCGACGGGTCGTCAGAGCAAAGGCAGTTTTATTGGCTACTCCCCGGCTGGCACACCTCTGTACAGTTTTTCCAGTGACGCTCTGAAGCAGACCTCACACTCTCTCCTGGGCGTGTTGAGGGGAGGGCTCAAGCAGATTCTGGAAGAGTCTGACTCTAGAAAGATCTTCTACTTCTTGTGCATCAACTTGGTGAGCTGGGTCTTTGTGGTTCTTGTTTTGTTGCATTGCTACATCCATTTTCTGACATCTGGGCAAAGGCGAGGTGTGTTGCTGCTAATTGCTACGTTGATGTGTTCTGCTATAAGCCACATTTCTTTTTATGTAACGCGCTTTGAGCTTCCTGCAAGGGACAAGCGTGAATTTTTGACTCGCATGCAAAGCAGTGTAAATCGTGTGTACTTACCCCAAAAATAAAATTTTCCAAATTTGTACAAATCTGTGCAAGATGGGTCTTAAATAGTCCGAAAAGGACATTTTAAAAAAAAAAGTTTCTCCTTGTTCATCTGTTTGTTTGCCGTCCCCCAACTGCAGCTTGCAAGTGGATTAATATCTCAGATCCTATTTCAAATATTACAACCAAACTTGTAAGGTGGTGTATAGCCATGAGATCTCATAAATGATTCATGAATGAATGACTTCTCTTCAAGGTCATGGTCACAGGGTCAACAAATGTTAGTTTAAAAAAATGACACAAAATTTCACGTTTTAAAAACGTTATTAATATTGAACTTATGATTCTTTGATGCATGATAGACATCAATGAAACACACATCCCAAGCACATTAGGTCAATCTCACGTCAAGGTCACTGGAGCTGTCCAAAGTAGGTATAGGTACTTTGAAGTGACCTTGGCCCGAAACTATGAGAAATAAAGTTCAAACTTGTTGTATTTAGGATGATAGATTTATCTTTCATATATGTTCTGTTTTTGTTTTGATCTTGAAGGTCAAGATCATTTTAGGCCTTGCAAAAACATACACAAAATTGGTCATCATGCAGTTAAATGGCTCTATTTAACCCATAGTATATAACAACAATGAGTTATTTGATCCCACATGAGCATGAGAGGGCACTTGTGTGTCAAGGTCATCCCAAAGTCAATGTTACTGAAGGTCAAGGTCATCCTGAGTTCACTGTTTCTTTGGCATAATACAACTTTTGCTGTAGTTTATTTGATAGTACATGAATGTATTTGGAGCCAGACGTCCAGGTCATCTCGAGGTCAAAGACACAATAATAATAATAAGGGTATTTATATAGCGTTTTTTTTCCTAATGACAGTTCAAACCATATTTCTCAAGCATTAATACTTAATATTTATAATAATAAGGGTATTAATATAGCACATTTTCCTAATGGCAGTTCAACCATATTTCTCTTGAAATCATTATTTCATCATGCATTTATACTTAATATTTATAAGAATAAGGGTATTTATATAGCGCATTTTCCTAATGACAGTTCAAACCATATTTCTCATGCATTTATACTTAATATTTATAATAATAAGGGTATTTATATAGCGCTTTTTCCTAATGACAGTTCAAACCATATTTCTCTTGCATTTATACTTATTTATAATAATGGGTATTTATATAAAGCATTTTTCTAATGACAGTTCAAACCATATTTCTCATGCATTGATACATAATATTTATAATAATAAGGGTATTTATATAGGGCATTTTCCTAATGACAGTTCAAACCATATTTCTCTTGCATTTATACTTAATATTTATAATAATAAGGGTATTTATATAGAGCTTTTTCCTAATGACAGTTCAAACCATATTTCTCATGCATTTATACTTATTTATAATAATGGGTATTTATATAGAGCATTTTTCTAATGACAGTTCAAACCATATTTCTCATGCATTTATACATAATATTTATAATAATAAGGGTATTTATATAGGGCATTTTCCTAATGACAGTTCAAACCATATTTCTCATGCATTTATACTTATTTATAATAATGGGTATTTATATAGAGCATTTTTCTAATGACAGTTCAAACCATATTTCTCATGCATTTATACATGATAATATTTATAATAATAAGGGTAGTTATATAGGGCATTTTCCTAATGACAGTTCAAACCATATTTCTCACGCATTTATACTTAATATTTATAATAATAAGGGTATTTATATAGCGCTTTTTCCTAATGACAGTTCAAACCCTATTTCTCATGCATTCACACTTAACATTAACATCGAAATACATATGAAAAGAAATGAAACAAAACCAAGACACTAATAATACACTATGCAAAGACATGATACAAACATTAAAAATAATATTTACAAGTAAAATATAATGCCACTGTTTTTCTGGGCAGTCATTTTCATGTTAAATATTACAAATTCCATAAGGAGCATTGAGTCATATGGGTTTGCCCTTCTAGTTAATTGAAATAAATCCTTTTTTTTTGGTAATAACATTAGCCAGAGCAGAATTTAGCACTTAACAACTGTATTGTCTCAGTCGATGGCTGTGCATCAAAAGAATGTGATTTTGTACAAATTATATCTGTATTTATTTTGTTGTGAAGTATTGTTTGAAATGCAAACAAATGAAGGGGAATAGTTTTAAATGGTGGTGGGTATTTTCTGTGAATTTATTCTGCATTGGCCAGTTTTTGCGTGCATTGAAACATATTTTTACTGAGTTAAGTGAATTCTTGGTTCTTTGTATCCAAACATTGAAGTTTAATATTTGTTTATAAATCAGTTCCAAAGTCAAACAAAGCAAAATGTAAGCCAGAAACCAATGGCGCCTAACAGATGTGGGATTAATCCAGCCTCTGGGCATTATATTTCACGGAATATTATGTACTTTTGACTCAGGCAACCTCTTGGGAGTTTTCTTTGGGTGCTGTGGTATGCTCCCCCAGCAAAATGTCAAAAACACAACTAATATTAGAAGGTTGGGTTTGGGCGCAACACAGGCTGTGACTACACCTTCCCAGGGGAAGGAGGCCCAGAATTTCCCCATTCAAAAAGAACAATAAAGTGTCCAAAATCAAAAGACAAAAAAAATTAAATAATCAGATTTAAGGATGCTAGTATGTGAAAAGCTCAGATCTTGTGGTTAATTAGACTCTTTTGTATTGTAGAGGAAAAGGCAAGTCTGGATTTTGTCAAGTTTGTTATTCAATTCATTGCAATGCAGTTTACTGTATGTTTCAGTGTTTCACGTTTGTCGAGCTGATCTACGGTGCCTGGACCAACAGCCTGGGGTTGATCTCTGACGGGTTCCACATGCTGTTTGACTGCTCAGCACTGGTCATGGGTCTGTATGCTGCCGTCATGTCGCGCTGGAAAGCCACTCGCCTCTTTTCATTTGGGTAAGGATCACTGAGATTAGCCTATGTTGAACTTTACAGTGCTAAAGACTGGGAGGAGAAGGAAAGGGTGGTGGGGGTGTTGTGTGTTACCCTGCATCATTTGTCACAAGAGCGTGTGTCCACAGTCAAAAGAAAGAATACATTGGGGTGGAGCAGTAGTGGAGTGGTTTGGGCACATGCTACAAATGTTTCATTAACATTAAACAAGCACGGAGAGTACTTGGATGGGTGACAATGCTTGGAAGGCAGCCGCCCAACAACACATAGAGTTAAACCAGAGCATAATCACCCCAGTCCACCAAAAGGTAAGCATACTCCTTCGGATGAGAGTATAAACCGAGGTCTAGTCTGTGTGTCGCATACATTTCATCATAACGGACTTTAAAGATCCTGACGCTCATGTCCTAGACGGGTGAGTGCCGGTAACAAGAACACACCCAGCATGCGCTTGGTCCTTCTCCCCCATCCCTGGCTGGCCAGGATAGTGCTCAGTTGTCCGGTCGTCAGACCATGCGCCCAAGGGCTGCGGGTGGGTGTCTCAGGCGGTTTGAGTTAGATCCTGTATCAGCCAGCGCCTAGAGTCTGGTCAAGTACGGCGAGATAAGTGCGCTATATAAATCCTCAATAATAATAATAATAATAATAATAATAATAATAAGACATGGAGAGGAGATGGACACCTCTCTTGTTAAGCTGGACCAGAGAAAAGAGGTCCCAAAAGCCTCTCTCATCAACGAATGAAGACACCTTTGCCTTTTTCACATGCATGCGATACATCGTGCAACAAAGGTACAGAGCGGCCAAGTGTTGATTATACATAAACCAATATTAGGTTCCATTTTCTTTGTCAATTTCTGCCTTTGATTACATATCCTTCACAAAGAAGTGTATTTAACTTGTGTACATCTTTGATTTCATAGGTACGACAGGGTGGAAGTGTTGTCAGGGTTCATCAACGGTCTCTTCCTTATTGTAATCGCCGCCTTCGTCTTCACTGAGGCTTTGGCCAGGTTGTTTGAGCCGCCGGAAGTCAGTACTGAGAGACTGCTGGTGAGAGTTTTTGCTTTTCTTTCTCCATTTTTAGCCTACAAAATATTGCTTGGCTTTGTGGGAAAAGATCGTCTATATTCAAAGACTGGATGTATTCAAGTTGATCTTGGATGCTGGAGATTGACTTCTTCATTGTACTTATTTTGTAGCATGATAATTATTACCAAAATCACAAAACGTATTACAGTCCCGAGTCATCATCATTTTGTGTGCTGCAGACGGTGTCGGTGCTAGGACTGCTGGTCAACCTGGTGGGCATCCTAGCCTTCCAAAGCTCTCTCCATCATGGCCACTCACATGGAGGTGGCGGGCATGCTCACGCCAAAGCACAATCGCATGGCCATTCGCATGGCAGCGTGTCATCGCATGGCCATTCACATGGCGGCGGGTCATCGCATGGCCATTCGCATGGGGGTGGGTCACACGGCCATTCGCACGATGGGGGTCCAAGTCATGGCCAAGCTGATTGCAGCCAAGTGTCGTCAGCTCATCATGGCCACAGTCGTGGATCAGGTGCTTCCCAAGGCCACGCCCATCACAACACTAATATGGAAGGCAAGAGGGCTTTCACTCTCTTCTTAGTTGAAGTGTTACAAGCTGCTCACAGTTTTCTTTGTGCTACCTAATGAAGTTGATAAATATGGAAGAGAAAATGTACAGCAGAACAACGGATGATTTTAGTTGCTGAAATGAGGCCAATAGCTAACACATGTAAGGTATTAACAGTGTAGTGCTGGTAAATAAACAAAGTCTAAGATTTCTGCATAGCACCAGAATTATTTTTTTGGTGC
Source organism: Oncomelania hupensis (assembly GCA_036898135.1). Taxonomy (NCBI): domain Eukaryota; kingdom Metazoa; phylum Mollusca; class Gastropoda; order Littorinimorpha; family Pomatiopsidae; genus Oncomelania; species Oncomelania hupensis. The sequence continues at coordinate 156,454,504 of CM072511.1, forward strand.
TCGTCTAATAGATTGCTTTTAATATGGAATGGTAGTATGAGATTTAATTTTGTTATTCTATCGTTATTTTATTGATTTGGTTATCCTGAGTGATAATGATTATTTCTTTCCACCGGTAATTTACTTTGCTGATTTTTGTTTAACGTGTCATCAATAGTTTTTCCTTGCAGGTGTATTCCTGCACATCTTGGCCGACACTCTGGGCAGTGTGGGAGTGATCGTGTCCTCGTTGCTGATAGAAAATTTTGGCTGGAACATAGCTGATCCCATCTGCTCTCTGTTCATCGCCACCATGATCCTACTCAGTGTTATACCGCTGCTGAAGGAGACGGCTGTCATTTTGCTGCTCCGGACCCCGATTGAGCTGGAAGGGGATCTCGAAGAGGCTTTCCAAAAGGTCAGAGTAAAATTCAGTGAAGGAACGTTGAAGCTTAACGTCTGCACCCACCATTGGTGATAGATATGGCAGGCAGGGATAACCATCCCAGGCAAGGGGGCTGAGTCCTAAATTAACACTGTACCACCAGAACAATCGCACTGCTATGGTGATAGTGATGAAGGCTGAATTCTATCTTGCCCATCCCGGCGTGGTATTCTAACCTGGGTCATCAGAATGCCAGATGAATGGTCTACCACTGAGCTAGGCCGGTGGGAGTGAAATTCACTAATGGGTAAAACTTGACTGTAAGGGGCAGAAACAATTTTGTTGTTTTAATATATGATCTATTATATTTACTATTGTTTCTATTATTATTGTTAGGTGCTATCTGTTGATGGAGTGATGGCGTACAGACATCCCCATGTATGGAGTCACACGTCAACAAAAATTCTTGGTACCCTCCACGTCCAGATCTCGCCTAACGCTGTAGAACAGAAGACTGTGGCACAGGTACTTTGTGTTTGTTCTTTCCTCTTCTTCTGTCTCCATGTGTCCTTCTTTACCCACTGTTTCTTCTTTGGTGTGTTCATCAGTGGGCAGCTCTGTCACTGGCTTAGAACTATCAAAGTTTTCAAAAGTCCATTTATGAAACCTACGTTTCTTGTTTGAAAGTCAAACGTTCAAGGGTACACAAAAATTTCTTATTTTCAGATCTTGTGTGCGAGACAAGCACACCTAAGAATTGATGTTTCGTTTTTTTCAGATTTAGTGTTCAAAGTTCATACCAGCACATTAAAGTTTTCAAATCTAGTGGTCGAAGTTTATACAAGCACACTTATTAACTGATGTTTCTTGTTTTCAGATCTCGGCCATTTTGAAGGAAGTGGGCGTGCAGAATGTGACGGTGCAGGTAGAAAAGGAGTCGTACTTTTACCACATGTCAGGGCTAGGAGCCACTGTGGACAACGCTTTACCCATCTCTTTCACTCCCAGCAAAGTGCGCTTTACTTCGCCTGCCAGCGTCATTTAGAACCCCTGTACATTTGACCTGAACAGTGTGATATGAAAGTGCCACAAACTTTGTACATATCTACGAGGACTCCAAACAGCCTCTGAAGATTTCAGACTGCCTGTGTGGTTGCATGACAGATGACAGAATGAAGATTTCAGTTGATTGTATCTCGGTGGTTTTCCTTATAGATTTTGACCTCCATAGAGTTGGACTGGCTCAGTGGTTTATGGCTTTAAACTTTGCGCAAACCTGCAGCAGGTTCAATCCTTGACGTCAACATACTACTTGTGTGTACTGATATTTGCCTGCACTTTGAGCTGGAGGTTTCAATATAAGAACAGCGCAGTACATCATCATATCTTTTGAAAACTTCTCAGTCTAACTACTAACTCATTACTAATAATACTAATAATGTTCTGAACTATAGATTAAAGTGGGAAAGTATATCTTGCCAATAATTTTTATCTCACTGCAGACATTTCTAATGAAGCTTCTTGCAAAGAAGGCTCTGTCAGTGTTCATGGTGGACAAGACAGACATAAATAATTCTCGATTAGAGATTTGTGGAACAAAAGTGTTACCTGAGTTGGTTTTGCTACAAACATATCGGGAGATATTGCATTTCTTTTTCTTCTTCAGTTTCTGTGGCAATCCCTTAACAAGGCAACAATTCCATGCATGAAAAAAAAATGCATTGGATATTATAATTATGAACATATTCTTTTTAAGAATCGTTTTTACTGCATTACTTTCGGAAGCAACATAAGAAATGAGCTGATTTAGTGTGTTGGTAGAACGTTGGAATGTATGTTTAAGATAACAGTTTAAGATCTCTTTGATAAATAGATGTTAATGCAGTTAATTGGATGATTTTAAATGTGCAATTAGTTGACAAGGTTGAAGTTTTGGAGTGGAAGCAGAGTGTGGATGTGTTTTGGTGGTGGATGGTGAAAGTTGGCAGAATGTTGTGGTGATGTGTGAATTCGCATGCATCCGAAAAGGCATGCGCACAGCAAAGGAGAACTGGATAGAAGATCAATACCAGGAAATAGAGAACAGTCTGAACAAGAACAACAGCAAGAATGCCTACCAGACCGAAGCGGCTGACAAGTGTTAAACGGCCCAAGGTCCAAAGCAAGTCTGGCATATGGCTTGCAGAAGAACAAGAATTGGATAGATGGACAGAGTACTGCTCTGACCTTTACAACCACACACCTTGGTCCTGATTTGGCTCGGAAGAGTCCGCTGAACCTAAAGCAATAATCATGTAATGTAATGTAACCACACACCAAACGGAGACCCAGCAGTTCTAGCATTTCCCCAGAACAGAGAAGAAGAAGAAATCCTCCCAATTCTCCGAGAAGTTGAGGCAGCAGTGCAATCGCAGGAGAAGGGGAAGTCAGCAGGAGTGGACAACATATCTGCGGAGCAGGAGGAGAAGCGATGATTGACGCCATCACCATTATCTGTAACAAGATCTGGCAGAGTGGAGAGTAGCCTACACCATGGACCCAATCGCTTGTCTTCACTCTTCCCAAAAATGTAACCTTCAGGAGTGTAAAAATTACCGCACCATTAGCCTCATCAGCCATTCCAGCAAGGTCCTCCTGAAAATAATACTCAACAGGTTGAAACCCCAAACTGAACAAATCATAGCTGAAGAACAAGCAGGATTTAGGGCAGGGCGAAGTACCACTGAACGGATTTTCAACCTCAGAATAATTTGCAAGAAATACCTACAGCACCAACATCTGTATCATGTGTTTGTAGACTTCAAGAAAACGTTTGACCAGGTCTGGTATGCAGCTCTGTGGGCAACCATGAAAATGTACAACATCAGCCCTAACATTATTGAAGTCGTCAAAAGCCTATATGACAAAGCTACCAGTGCAGTCCACTACAGCGCCATCGGGAACTGATTCAGAACAACAATTGGTGTGCGTCAAGGATGCCTACTCTCTCCAACACTGTTCAACATCTTCCTAGTGCGCATCGGTCCTGATTTGGCTCGGAAGAGTCCGCTGGACCTAAAGCAACAATCAATCAATCAATCAATCAATCAGATGCCCTTGCAGATCACGAAGGCACAGTCAGCATAGTGGGTAGAGCAATCTCCAACCTCTGTTTTGCGGATGACATTGATGGATTGGCTGGAGAGGAACCAGAACTTGAACAGCTTGTACAGAGACTTGACACCACCTCCAGAGCCTATGGAATGGAAATAAGTGCAGAGAAGACCAAAATGATGACCAACAACACCGATGGCATCAACACGGACATCAAAGTCCAAGGCCAATCCCTCAACACAGTGCATAGCTTCAAATATTTAGTCCGAAAGGAAGTCTTCTCTAGGATCGCACAAACAAATGCTGCCCTGACAAGGTTGAAGACAAATTGGGAAAGACAGGACCAACAGTCTACACTCCAAGTAATGCTGCTGCGTTCCCTTGTCATCTCCATCTTCCTCTACGCTTGCGAAATATGGACCCTCACAGCAGATCTACAACAAAGAATACAAAGCATGGAGATGAGGTGCTACAGACAACTTCTGGGCATTTCCTATACCCAGCAAATCACCAACGACGAAGTCCAACAGACCATCACACAAGCCATGGCAGGCATTAGATCTGAGATCACACAAGCCATGGCAGGCATTAGATCTGAGAATATTGAATTTAACTGAAAATTTAGCGGGGGTCTGTCGGTTAAAGGGATGAAACCCCTCGTGGGGGTTCAGGGGGCAAAGCTGAACGTTTTCTGATTGAAAAAGTTTCACTCTCCTAACATCTGAGCTGTGAAAAGAAGCACATTTCTTGGTCACCACTGAAGCTGTGCTGACGGTAGTTTGGGTGTACATTTGAACACAAGCAGATGGAATTATTTAGTAGTTCATAGAATTATACATACATTTTCATAAAATTGATAAGAACAAAATGCTGAAAATGTAAATATTCTGACTTGCTGTTTCTCAACTCTATTCATATCAGCTTGGGAATATTGGACGCTTTCTGCCAGGTGGTCACTAGGGCTGCTTATGATGTTATTATTTGGCAATGTAGGTATTTTATAAGTATGTGTTTTGTTGATATTTTATAATGATGTTTATATTCCATTTTGTTTTTGTAAACTGGGGTTCGATAAATTAGAGTATAGCCCCAGCGTCCCCTGCATGGGGTTTCGGCAGATCTTTAATGCGGATCAGGGGCGAGTCCTCTTTCAGCGAAGTTGTGGTCTTGATTTTTGGGTCCTGATTTGGCTCAGAAGAGTCCGCTGGACCTAAAGAAATAACTGTGTAATGTAATGTAACTGAAAAAGTATGAAATTATTGCAGGATGATGATGACAATGTGTTTTGAGCATGATACTCATGGAGAATAGCACTTAGCGAATTGAAATGTTGATGATAATGCTATAGTCAATATAGAAGGCATTTAATTTTATGTAATCTTGCATGCCCGTAGGCGTATGTTCATGGTGCACTGATCTTGTATATATCTCAAAATTGTCTGTTTTGTTGTACTGTTACAAAAGACACCAAACAAATGGAATGCTTGCAAAAGGAAATCTGTTATGCTATCTTCGCAGCCTGAACTCAAATGATTGCGATACTTTCAATCATTTTAATCTTAGTTTCTATAACGTTGTTGTGAAAGAAGAATACTGTTATTTTATGTCCGTTTTGTGATTCTTTTCACCATATTTTAATTATTTTGTCTCTTGATCGATCACACTAAATTATGCCATCAATACAGCTTCACGTGCCATTTGTTTCTTCTGCTGGCTTGTTTGAAAAACAGCACTTTGCTGTAAACCTTGCAAAAATTCTGTCTCTGAAACTCCTGAAGAGATGGAAAACGGCTAAGTTCATCCTGAAATTCCAAAGATACTATTGTTTTATCTCAATAATTTTATTGCTGTGTGTTTGGCTGTACTTGTTTCAAGCTTTGTAGTTCTACGACTGCCCTGTAAACAGCTTATGCCTTTGTACTAAAGATGTTTGCTTTTATACATGCTTTACTTGCACAAGATATTTCTTCTTGTGCAATTTCACTTTTGTCTTAACACAGTTTGGTCCACACTCCTCTTAGCTGCAAAGTATAATGGAAAAGAAGGAAGTACTGGACATAATCTCAACATGTATTTTTTTAATTGTACTTCTCCAAAGACATCAAATGTATGGAATGTTAACAATATAGAGATTATGGACATTGTGAAGACGCAGTTCTGTATACAAATGTTATAGGATTTGTTAAAAGTTATTGTGAGGTTTCCTATTGGTAAACATTTAGACTAATATCATTGGGTTTTTGGATTTTTTAGGAGGGGAGGGGGGTGGATGGGGGTTAAATAGGTAATGTGTTTTAAAAGTTTCATTTTAAAGGACTAATTCATTTCAACAACTCTTTATTACAAGGAATTATGAGAGGCGTTAAACATTGCTCAAATAAATACAAGACATTCAGACTTGAAAAAACATCAGGTATAATAGGTACAAATGCATGCACACATAACACTCTTCAAATGCAGAGGTGCCAACCAGTACGGATTGACCGTATTTAATTCCGGCGAAGTGAATTAAATACGGAAATACGGTAGCTTTTATAAAAATACGGAGGAGAAGTTGCCGATCATTTATGTTTGCCAGCGGTGCTTCTGTACCGGTTTCTGGTCTCATAATAGTACTCCTGCACTCACTGTACGTTGCTGTGTTCAACAAGCTGATTTTCATGGTGATTTTAGAGTAAAACAAGAGTGGTGTTCAACAAGCTGACTTTCATCGTGATTTTAGAGGACTGAAAATAGCCTGCCGTTTCAGAGGGAAGCCTGTCATTACTTTATAGTGTCATAGGCTGGGTTTTGCGAGAAACAAAATACTGACAAGTGTTAAAAAATACTGACAAACTGGTCCGGAAATACAAGTTGGCACCTCTGCAAATGTAACGCACTCGCATCTCCCCTTACACACACATTTCATTTTACATTATAAAACTAACATTATTTATAACTAACATTATTTAGCATAAAAGTGTATCACATGTAAATATATATATATATATATATATATATTACATTATAAAATGTGTGTCATAAACAAAAGTACATCAAGCATGCATCCCCTTCCCACACACAACCACTACCAAACCACTCTCTCAACCAGCTTAATTGATCTGAAGGGTCACTGCAGTCGGAATGAAACTAGAACGGAAACGAACAATGCGACAATTTCAACTATGAAGATGCCTTCCGGAAGGTAGATATAGAGTCTCAAACAGAGCAGACAAAGGGTGGGTAGGGTGGTCTTTGATGCTGATGGCCTTGTTAAGAACCATTTTCTGGAAATGTTCATACATAGAAATCTGAGGTTTGCCAATAGTTTTACTGCAAATATTGGTTACACTATTCAATGATTTTCTGCTTTTTACGTTCAGGGATTGATACCAGCAAATAAATGAAAATGCAAGTACCGACTCAATGTGGGCATGGTAGCAGAGAGTGTGGAGCTGGCCACATTCTCTACTTACATTTCTTGAAGATCATTTTAGTATTGGCTGTAAAGGGAAACTTACTATCAATCATAGTGCCGAGATATTTATTTTGTTCAACTATTTCTATGGTCTGGCCTTTGATTTGAAGAGGCACCACATCCATCCTCTCTGATAGCACCTATAGTATATGTGTGAACAAATATTAAAATGAAAGACAAATTGATTGCACTGATTTTTGTTGACATTTGTCTTTTTTTTTTTTTTAAATGTTGGTAGACATACTTGTTTTTATGTTGCTTTTTATCAGGGAATGGGTCGAGACTGCTTCAGTGTGGTAGTTTTATTACTCATTTGTTCTCAGTGCATTTAATTAACAGACATTGTCTGACGTAAGTTCGCAATGTTCTTTCAGAACTTTATAGTCCAGCCGCAGAATGAGTATACGAATAACCTCAGCATGTTAGGGCATTTAGGGTGGACTTGTCGAATTGTATTATGAGCGCCGTATAATCATTGAATGTAGGAATTGTTATTGTATGACAGGTTTGGGTTAATTGCTGCTGCCCAGTGTGTGTAATGAAATGATTGCCTTTTATTTCATGGGCTAATGATAACAAATTTGCTGGTGAAGAGAGATCTCCAAACTCGAACTTGAACTGTCCTGAGTCGGTCACAGGACAGTAGTGTTCATTCTTATTAGGTTGCCATGTCTTGTTCGGTCATTCATTGTAACCACCCATTTTATCTGTGTGTCCCACTTTATTGGGGAAAGGCATTTACAACAGCAAAGAACAAAAGATGATGTGTTGTATAATAACATTATCGTGTATTGAAAAACAACAATGAAAGATGTGTATTCAAGTCCTGGTAAAAGAAAACAAATAGTTTATCACATTCATTGTACAATCATGTAAAAATTTATTGCCTTGTAATAACTGACATTGTTCACAGGTATTTATTGTTGAACTCCTAATAAATTGCCACTAAATAATCAACATTGTTAATGAATCTTTGAGGAATGAAAGTCTGTGCTGTTTTTTCATTAACACTTTCGAAAAGTGATAGAAGTTGTGTTTCTCTCTACACACACCAACAGTGCTGCGCTGTCACAGAATCCACCAATCAGGTACAACAATGTCCATTGGTAGTAAGTGTAAATCACCCCTGACTATGCCCACATAGATCATTTGAAGCCTTGTGATTCTGGCTTTGTAGTGGTTTTCATGACGAGAGAGAGCGAGCAGGTGGTGCTAGGTTCCCAATGGCTGTAGCAAGCGGACTTAACTTACCCAGTGCATCGCTTCAAGCTATGTTCCAAGCCTAAAACGAGGCGGAAAGAAGCCCCTACCACGAGATAAAAGTCACCCCAATAAGCTATAAAAGGTCCTTTAATAATTATTGTATATTCGCAAACGTTTTCGGTCTCGTATAACAAACCAACCACACTGGTCTGAGATAGATGAGGATTAGTTTAAATGTATTGTGAACAGATAAGTTCTTTCAACACTGACCTGTGAAGTCACAGTTCATTTTTAAAGAAAAAACACTTATGCTAAACTGTGAAAGACAGCTTTTTGTTGGTACAGAACAGGTAACTTGAGAAGAAGATGTTTTCCGTAACTTGAGGTGATGTTTTCAAAGTTAAACTTGTTAAAATGTTCTATTCCTGTACCCACCCACCCCACACCCAATGTCATGACTGTTTTTACTACTTGAGCCAATATTACTCCAGTGTTTCTTTTAAGGCGTAGTGGGATCTATGTTTTCCTTGTTAATTTTTTTCAGGGCTAGTCTATTTGTAGAAGAAGCAGACCGTTTCCTCTTTCCTCTCAATTGTACCTGCAGCACTTCTCTTACTGATGTTTGTGTGGGTGGACTCGTCGTTGCTTCCTCAGCTAGGGTACTGGGAGGTTGCTCTGCTTTGCTGGTCATGTTGAGGTCAGAACTGCCTTTGAGGTGGTCAGAACTGCCTTGAACATCATAACTGCCATAGGGGTCAGAGCTGCCTTTGACCTCCAAACTGCCATTGGGATCAGAGTGGCCTTTGACCTCAGAAATACCTTTGACCTCGAAACTGCCTTTGATCTCATAACTGCCTATGACCTCAGGACTGCCTCTGAAATCAGAACTGTCTTTGACATCAGAACTGCCTTTGGAGTTTGATTGAAGGGCTAGGAAGGGTTTACGTGGCGAGTCAGACGAGGTAGGTTTGACAGGAGCTGAGATGGTTGTGGGTGTGGGCAGACATTTGCTGAAGGTGCTGGACGTGGTGCATGTTTGAATCGACACGGACAGCTTGACCTGGTTCCTGGGCAAGATGATCTGGGTGGTTGGCTTGCTCCTCCCTGGATTGCCTGCCTGGCTGCTGATGGCGGGTCTACAGGTGATTCTGGCCACTTTTTTAGCACCTGTCCAGCTGCTTTTGCTGGGGCCAGGGGTGGTGTGGGTGATGGTAGTGGTCTGGCTCTCAGGAAGCACCATCTGCTGGATGTAAGGAAAAGTGGAGTGGCTGCTTGTAGATGATCCCACAGCCACCTCCACCACCTGAACTCTCTTCCCTGTGCCCTGGGTTCCTTGCTTCCTGCCCTGGCACTCATCTTTCAGCTTGTGGTCCATCTTTGAGCCGTTAGGTTTGCTTTCTGATTGCTGCTGGAGCCATTCATTGCCACTCCTTCCCGAATCCTCTGTACCACGAACGTCCTCTCCCTGTGTCAACTGCTGTGCTGCAATGCTGACTTTAGTCTGAGGCTGTAGTGTAGTGTACTGTGCCTGTGGTCGCCTGTCCACCAGGATCTTTGGCCGTCTGCACAGCTGACGGTCGCCTGCCTGCACTTGCTTGTCGGAAGATAAAACTTCGCTCCTATGCTCATGGCCTGGGCCTTTCTTGGGCAAGGGCAAGATTTTGGAGAGAGGTTTGATGCCCTCAGTTGGCTTGGAGAATGAGTCTCCAGCAGTCTCCATTTTATCCAGCCCTGCTACATGCGTGCTGAGAGATCCCAGAGAGGTGGTGACTGTGGTGGAGGGCTTACCCAGCACTGTGCTGCTGATGGCTTTGTCGGAGCCAGCCTGAGTGGACAACATGCGAAGCTTGGCTGAAGCACTCGACATCTTGGCGTCCAGCAAAGTGCAGCTGTAAATGTTCTTGTCGCTCCTCTGACCACCACCCACGATGGCGTTATGGTTATCCATGTAGTGGGCAGTGGAGAAGTAGGCTACACTGGGCTGACCCAGCAGCTTGGACAGGCAGAAGCTTTGGGACGAGGTGGAGCCACCAGTAGCAGGACCTGCGTTGTTGCTCTGTGCTGCGCTGAGTGAATTTGCAATGGTATTATGGGGTGTGCATATGGCGATAGTTGCATGGTGCTGATCAAATTTACTGCCAGCATGCGTGTCAAGCACTACAGGGGTCTCCGAGCACTTTTGGCTGCCTAATGCCTGGATCACACAGCTCTGCAAAATCAGTGAGATCAGTCAGGCCACATAAACTAACTTACAGTGCAGGCAAGCTTTTAAAAAAAAAATCCCTCTACATTTGTTAACATAGCATAGCATAGCCTTTAGCCCTCATTTTACCTCAATCACCCACGACCCATGGTTACCATTCTAATAATGATGAATAATTTTGTTGTCAAGTCTCCAAATTTATGGAGTAAAGGTAATTGTTTATCCAGATGGGTTTTAAACTGTTTTAATTGAATTTGTGTTCTATGATTAATTTATTTCTCTGATTTAACACTTCTGTCTGTTGTTTTTTAAAAAGTAATCATTGTGAAGAAGACCACATATATATATATATATATATATATATATATATATATATATATATATATATATATATATATATATATATATATATATATATATATATATATATATATATCTATATATATATCCACTTCAGGTCCTTTTCTGTCATAATGTTTGGTAGCAGAAAGAAACTAGAAGGGCAAAGCCCATATAACTCACATGCTCCTTATGGAATTTGCAATATTTAACATAAAAATGACTGCCCAGAAAGAAATAAATAAAGACGTGGCATTAAAATGCAAAGTAATACCTTCTTTGATCTTTCTATGCTCTTGATCTTGAGGTGACCGTGACCTCTGGCAACAAATACACATGCAATATTAAATAAACTACAGCAAAAGTTGCATTATGCCAACACCAACAAAACCCCATGCAGTGACCTTGGGATGACCTTGACCTTGGGATGACCTGGACCTTCACGTGACCTCTCATGCTCATGTATGATCAAATATCCCAATATTGTTGCATACTATGGGTTAAATAGAGCCATTCTACTGTACGATAACCTATTTTTTTGTATGTCATTGCAAGACCTAAAATGACCTTGATCTTCAAGATCAAAACAAAAACGGAACATATATGAAAGATCAATCTATATCATCTCTAAATACAACAAGTTTGGACTTTATTTCTCTCATAGTTGGATCAAAGTCACTTCAAAGTACCTATACCTACTATAATTGACTTTTGACAGCTCAGGTGATCTTGACATTGGAGAGCGGTTGACCAAATGTGTATGGGATGTGTGTCTCTTTGATATTTATCATGCCTCAAAGAATCATAAGTTCAATATTAATACATAAGAAGAAAAAAAAGTGAAATTTTGTAAAAAAAATTGTCATTTTTTGACTAACAGTTGTTGACCTTTGACTTTGAAGTGAAGTCATTCATTCACTGATCATTTATGAGGTCTCATATCTTACCAAGTTTGATTGTGATAAGTGAAATAGGTTCTGCAATATTAATCCACTTGCAAATTTTGCACGTCGGGACGGCGTTTTGGACTATTAAGGATTCATCTTGCACAGATTTACAGAAATCTGGAAATTTTTATTTTGGGTGGGTGAATACATAGACTCACATTGTGAGTCAAAAATGACCAAAAATTAAGGGTGCACTGTCGTTGCTGATCTATTATAGAAATCGACATTCCTACATACCTGCCGAGCTGTGCTCCAAACATTGGAAAGTACGTTGGCCGAGTCCGTAATGCCTGTGCTAGTCATGGTTACTTCCAATGTCTCTGGGAAAGCAGTAGACAACATTCGAGGAAATGCTGTGGAACTGTGATGTGCCTGGTGACTAGACGTCGTAACGCTGCTGTCCAGATGGCTGCTGGAAATCATGTAAATTATATATTGCAATCCTAGATCCTTGTCATCATTATAGTCATCTTCGTCATCAACATCGTCATTGTCATCATCATCAGTAAATCAATCACATACATACATACATACACACACACACACTCACACATACTATATATACATATACTTTCTACGGCCTCTCTAGATCCTTACTTATATATGGCTACCACAACCTGTAACCAGTACCCAGATAGGATAGACCAGATTCTTTAGAGTGCCACTGAAATGACACCATCAGAATGACGCACAGAAATCCCGGTTTCTTAGCATATGCTTGTTGCTAGGGCCTAGGGTCACATGGGATCAAGAGCTATCTGAAATAAAGTGTCCTATAGAAACTGACAGTCACAGTCTAGGAGAACCTCCTGCTGCCCTTCACATAACTTGAACTCTGGATATTAGCATTCTAGTGCCAGACACGCATGCCACTTACCTGGGAGCCAAGCTGCTTCTGTGCTGGATATTGATGAGAGGCACGAAGTGAGAGCAGCGCTCTGCTGCAGTCTGCTGCTGCCGCACAGCTGTTTCGGAAATGCTGCCCATTTTGTGTGGTGATCTGCTAAAATCGTGTCCATAGTCAACTCTTGCCTTGTTCACGCTGTCTTCAGTTATCAAAACCTTGTCTGAAGGTTTAATACTTTCATTTTCGGTTGCAGTGGACCATTTCACTGGAGCACCTACCGACTGGGACAAGAACTCCGTGTTGACAGTTACAGTGTTAGCAGCAGGCGATGGATATACATGCCCAACAGGTCTGTTTGAGTTCTCAGAACTTCTGGTTTGCTCTTCATCTCTATACACAAAAGCAACCACCACAACAACAACAACAAATAAATGCATAAATAAGCACCAATCTTGAGAAATGACCTAGCTAGAAGTAACAGGCTGGAGAATAGCTGAAGAAAAAAAACTCTGAAATCCGGTCGGGGTCCAAGGGCGAAGCCCCGGTGGGGGGTCTGGTGGGCAAAGCCCCCCTGAAGCTGAAAGTTTTATAGCATTTAAAACCCCAAAAGTATGCTTTTTGTGAGAGATAAATTTGGATATTTTTCATAATATTCATGCATTCATAGATAGACATTATTATTTTTTATATTATTATAAAGACTAATGTTCACATACACACACAAAAACTGTTACTTGGAAAAAAAAACTGAATAGGTTTGTGTCAACATATGCAAGATTATGGCAACTGTCACAAACAAGCTTGCTTCCTAGTATTAAAATCTAAATTTAAAAAAAATAAAAAAAAAAGAAAGCAAATCAATACTCTATTTGAAAAATGATGATAAGGTGCTCTGTTTTTTTTAAAGTTACTGCTGGCTTAGTATTAGTGCAAAGTCTCTTGGCTGGAGGTCTGTCATCAGCTTTTTTTTTTTGCTCTTGTCACGAGGGCTTATGTTTCAATTAGTCTTGATGGAACCACTAAGCAAACAAACTCTTACCTGGTATCATTGTGCAGCTAGTCAGTGCTTTCACAGCACATTTGTGCTTCTTCGTAAAGAAGCGCTCAGTGAGCGCTGTAATACCACAATTAGTGTATCTAATTTCTTTGTTGCACGTAATGCAACGAGCCATGCCTGCAGCATCAACTTTTCGAAAATGAGAGCAGCGTGCTCGACTCCCTCCATTTTTACCACTTTCGACGTCCAATTCCAATTAATTCCATTTGTTGGCGATGTCTCCCTCTTGAAAATCTTCTCCCCGGTTAATAATCTGCGATGCGCACGACATTTCTGTAACTTCTCACACTCGAAGGGACCGTGTGAAAGAACATGCGTCTCTGCTGGGCAGAAATACTTCGTGGTGTGCGCCCAATTATCAACACGCGCTTTTACCAGAAATGGTACAGAGTAAGGCAAAACGTTGGAATGGGTTTGCGGAGCGAACATACGTGGTTAATTTACAATTTGCGTCTCCTTTTTTTTTTTTCCTCTGAACAAATTTTTAAACCTTGGAAAGTAAGTTCGTTAACCTCGGAAACTCGCGTATCCGAGGAGAATTCTCCAGCCTGAAGTAAGTATTCAAATTCCATTCCTGCAATAGTGAGGATTCAGAAAACACCAAATGTCCATCTGTTCGTCAGTCGGTCAGTGTGTCGGTCATATCTCAAGAACCACTGAACGGATTTTAACAAAACTTCATGGGAACATTACCTATGTTAGTGAACAACCTCCAAAGCCAATACATTCCTTCTGCCAGCTATGTATGCGAGTGTCTACAAATACATTTGAATGGCTCACCATCTTGTTTCTTTTTTGTTTTGTTTTGTTTTGTTTATTTCCTCAAAACTGATAGGTCTAATAGTAACTATATAAACTGACATTTTTACCAGTTAAACTACAATTCAATGCAAATTCTTGTGGTCATATAACTAAGCATTCATTAGCTTGGTTGTCTATAATATGTGCACCTGCTGCAGGAAGAGGCGTCAGTCTTATCCTCAGGTTCATCGATAAAATTCAAGAGGCACTGGGCAAGGTCAGGCTCTCTAGAGAGCAAAACTGTCAAGTAGCGTCTTGTCTGCAAAACAACATTTTATCATTAGATTTGTATTAGTGGCTGCATATATAATTAAAGCACATGGAGAAGAATCATTACTATTAATTATTACCATCATTATCATTATCATCATCATCATCATCATCATCATCATCATCATCATCATCATCATCAATGCTAATGTTATATGAGCTTTAATGACAGGGTGTTTCTCTCTCTCTCTCTCTCTCTCTCTCTCTCTCTCTCTCTCTCTCTCTCTCTCTCTCTCTCTCACTCACTCTCTCTCTCTCTCTCTTTCTCTCTGTAAAAATGGGAAAGTTATATACAATGTGTCTGGTAAAAAAACAATATAATGTTCAGCCATACATATCTTTTTTTTTCTGTCTAATTCTTTCTTCTAAATTGTCGATAATTTAATTAACTATTTTTTGTGCGTGAACTACCTCCTTCTTCCAGGTGTACCTACCCTTACAATATTGCTTTGGATGAGAGGATTGTAGTCACACAGCACTGCGAGGACCGAACGATATACTTCTGGAATGTGCATGTACTTGACTTCCAGTAAATTCATCAATCCCAGGAAAGGGACCACATTTAACGAAGTCAATACCGAGTCATCCATCATCTAACACCAAACACTCCAAACAGAACGCAAGCAGTATACATGTATTAGCTTGTCACAATCATGACCTTTAGCTACCATACCATACCATACCATAGCATTTCAAAATTATATATTTATTGACATGATATATCTATATAGTACATTAATTGTTTAAGATACTTCTAGTCTAAAACTATATATTGGGGAAACACAGAAGACACAATCTTCTACTTTTCAATCTTGTTTCTGCACTGCAGATCTATAATCAAACTAGGGCAAAGCCCATACGACTCACATGCTCCTTATGGAACTCGGAATATTTAACATGAAAATAAGTGCCCATAAAAAACAGAATGAATTGGTGGCATTAAAATGCAAAGTAATACCAACTTTGATCTTTCTATGCTCTTGACGTTGAGATGACCTTGACCTCCAGCTCCAAATACACTAATGTACTATGAAATAAACTACAGCAAAAGTTGTATTATGCAAAAAAACAAAAAAACAAAAAAAAACGGTGACCTTGGGATGAGCTGGAGCTTCAGTGATCTTGACCTTGGGATTACTTTGACCCTCATGCAGGTCTGACCAAATAACCCAATTAATGTTATTGCATCCTATCCTATCCTATTAGGCCTACATGTATATATAACGTAACTAGAAAGTCGTTGGGGCACCACAGATGATCATTTAAACAGCATACTCCATCTTTCTCTGTACTCAATAATCCTCATGGCTTTGCTTAGTGTCAAGCCAGTCCATTCTCGAATGTTGTCCTCCCACCTCTTTTTCTGTCTCCCTCTTCTTCTGCCTCCCTGCACCGTGCCTTCCAGGATGGTCTTTGCAAGGTTTGATGCTCTGGTGGCGTGGCCATACCATCGGAGTTTCCGTTTCTTCACCGCTATAAGTATGTCATCATGATGTCCAATGGCTTATGTGATGGTTTGTCAGACTTCATCGTTGATGATGTTTTGGGTATAGGAAATGCCCAGAACTCGTCTCTGTAGCACCTCATCTCCATGCTTTGTATTCTTTGTTGTAGGTCTGCTGTAATGGTCCATGTTTCGCAAGCGTATAGGAAGATGGAGATGACAAGGGAGCGCAGCAGCCTTATCTTGAAGTGAAGACTGATTGTCCTGGTCTTTCCAAATGGGCTTCAATCTTGTCATGGCAGCAGTTGTTTGTACGATCCTGGAATGGACTTCCTGTCAGGATCCATTGTCTGATACAACGGCTCCTAAATATTTGAAGCTATTCACCATGTATTTGAGGGACTGGCCTTGGACTTTGATGTCTGTGTTGATGCCATTGGTGTTGTGGGTCATCATTTTGGTCTTCTCTGCACTTACTTCCATTCCAAATGCCCATGGAGGTGGTGTTAAGCCTATGTACCAGCTGTTCAAGTTCTTGTTCCTCTCCAGCCAATCCATCAATGTCATCCGCAAAACGGAGGTTGGAGATTGCTCTACCTCCTAAACTTACTGTGCCTTCGTGTTCTACAAGGGCATATAACATGATGTGCTCCAGGAAGATGCTGAAGAGTGTTGGAGAGAGTAGACATATCCTTGACGCACGCCGATTGTTGTTCTGAACCAGTTCCCTATGGCACTGTTATGGAGGACTGCACTGGTAGCCTTATCATACAGGCTTTTGATGACATCAATAATGTTAGGGCTAATGTTGTACACTCTTAATCTCATGATTGCCAACAGAGCTGCATGCCAGACTCGGTCAAACACTTTCTTGAAGACTACAAACACATGATAGATGTTGTTGGTGCTGTAAGTATTCTCACAGATTATTTTGAGGTTGAAAATCTGTTCAGTGGCACTTCACCCTGCCCCGAATCCTGCTTGTTCTTCAGCTATGATTTGTTCAGCTTGGGGTTTCAACCTTTTGAGTATTATTTTCAAGAGGATTTTGCTAGGATATGTCTGATGCAGGTGGGATAGTTTTCACACTCCTGAAGGTTACCCTTTTTGGGAAGAGTGTTGACAAGTGACTGGGTTCATGGTACAGGCCACTCGATCCCCATTTTGCCAGATTGTGTTACAGATAATGGTGAGGGCTTTAATCATCGCGTCCCCTCCTGCTTGAAGCAATTCTGCGGGTATGTTTTTGACTTCCCATTCGATCTTCAGCGATTGTACTGCTGCCCCAACTAAGCTCTCAGAGAATTGGGAAGATTTCTTCTTCTTCTCTCTTCTGGGGTCATGCTAGAACTGATGGGTCTCCGTTTGGTGTGTGGTTGTAAAGTTGAGAGCAATACTCTGTCCATCTAGTTCTCTGTAAGACACAATTAAGCCATGCTTGCTTTGGATTCACACTTTTCAGCCTCTAATTCACAGTCTGGTAGGCCTTCTTGCTGTTGTTCTTGTTCAGACTGTTCTCTATTTCCAGGCACTGATCTTCTATCCAGTTCTCCTTAGCGCATGCCTATTTGGATGTCACTGTTGATTTTTCGGTAAGCATCAGCTTCCTATGAGGTGTGTTTTTTTTCTTTTTCATCTCTCTTCGTTTGTCACCCAGGTCCAAAACTTCAGGTGTGATCCACAGTTTCTTCTTTGGCCGGTGCTTGTTAAGGAACACACTGGCGGCATCTGTCACATCTGAGTTGCAGGTGGTGGTTGTGGTATGGACATCTAATTCACCAGTTCCCAAAATGAGCACTGGTGCACATTTCCCTCCAATTGTGGCTTGGAATATTTATGTCACCTCTAGAAGTTTGTCCAGGTTGAACTTCAGTCTGGTGCACTTTGCTTTGTTTACTCTCTTCAAGTAGAGCCGGATCAGACATCATCACGAGATCGTAGTCACTTCCCATGCATGTCTGCTCCTGGAAAAGTGCGTGTCCTGCCAATGTTGACGCTTGATCTGAAGCGTTCCTTGACCATGATGTAGTCAATCTGGTTGTGATTCTCCCCGCTGGGACTGTGCCAGGTCCATTGTCTGGATTTTTTTGTTGTTGGGTTAAATCAAAAGCCATATTTTTTCCACTGTATGATGACTTATATTTTGCATATTTTTGCAAGGCCTAAAATGACCATGATCTTCAAGATCAATGCAAAAATGGAACATAAATGAAAGATAAATCTATTATCTCTAAATACAACAGGTTTTAGGTTGAAGCCAATTTGGAAAGACAGGACCTACATTCCAAGGTAAGACTGCTGAGCTCCCTTGTCATCTCCATCTTCCTATATGCTTGCGAGACATGGACCCTCACAGCAGATCTACAACGAAGAATACAAAGCATGGAGATGAGGTGCTACAGTACAGAAGACTTCTGGGCATTTCCTATAACCAACACATCACCAACGACGAAGTCCGAAAGACCATCACACAAGCCATTGGACAACACGATGACCTGTTCACAGTGGTGAAAAGATCGACGGAAACTCCGATGGTATGGCCACGTCACCAGATCATCAGGTCTTGCAAAGGCCATCGTGCAAGGCACAGTGCAAGGAGGTAGAAGAAGAGGGAGACCGAAAAAGAGGTGGGCGGAGGACAACATTCGAGAATGGACTGGTTTGACACTGAGCGAAACAATCAGGGTTGCTGAGGACAGGGAAAGATGGAGTATGCTGGTTAAACGATCATCTGTGGTGGCCCTACGACCTCCGAGTTACGGGATAGGATAGGATAGGACAAGTTTGGAATATAGGTACTAAGTACTTAGCCAATTTTAAAGTTTTTGCACATACAGATGGCGAACGATGGACAGACAGATGGGCGGACTGACTTTTTTTTCCAATGTCATGTTTGGACTATTTAATTTAGGACTCATCTCGCACAGATTTGCCAAAATCTAGATTCTTTTTTTTGGAGGGGGGGGGGGAGAGGGGGGGAAGGAGGGATGGGGGTGGGGGGTGGGGGGGAACAGTACATAGACTTAATAATAATAATAATAATAATAATAATAAGACAGGATGCTATATATGCTATATGCCTTTCCCCAAATCAATCAGGCTCAAAGCGCGGCGATCTCTACCAACATACACGCTCACCTGTCTCATCCACCCTCACACACACCCAATACACATCCATCACTCAAACAGGTGGTGTAAAGGCAGGGAGATCGAAGAAAATCGAATTTTTATTTTTGAAATTTTTATATTGACTGCATGCGTCCTGTACCATTATTGAAGGGATCGAGGGAGGAAACCGGAGTGCCCGGAGAAAATCCTCGGTGACCTCAATAGTCTCGTACCTAAGTCACATACGTTCGCCCCTTGCGGGAATCGAACCCGCGACCTTCGGCATAGGAAACCGGCGACTTATCCACTGCGCCACGAGGTCACTTATACATTGCTAAATATACAAGTAAAAAAAATGCTGTTGAAATTGCCCTTCAATGTAAGGCTACGTTCTATTTCTTGAACGCAAAAATTAAATTTGAAAGTTACACAGAACCAGAAAACTAATGAGCTTTGCCTTTGGCTTTGGAGGTTGTTATGCCTAGATCTAGATCTAATTAAGTTTTGTTTTGTTGTTGTTTACTCACTGCGTTCTTCAGCCATTAAACAAATCACGTCTTCTTTGGGGACATTTCTTCCATCAAGATTCTAATTTTTTTTTTATACTCAATCCCAAAAATAAAACTCCATTTTAGCAGGAATTTGAACGTACAATCCGCAAGTTATAGCGCACCTGCCAACCGCTTGTTATGGGAGATAACTCACAATGTAAGTTATTTTTGTCGCATATATTTGCAACTTTAGAATTCCATATTGAGTTAATATTTTTAATTTATATTTATTTCAAGAATAAATTATGCTTCTTTTTTTAATTTGGTGTGTTTTCGAAAGCAGCATCTGTAGAAAGGACTCTGCAGATGAAATGAAAGTCCTTTACCCAATCCACTTTTACGTTTCTTTCCCCACAATGCTATAGGCTAGGCCTACTGCAATTTATGTTTCCGGTCAACGCGTGTCGAGAAAAGGTATGTCAACTAGCGGTATGGTTTTGTGTTTTTTAGATTTGTTTTTGATAATTACTAATCTTTATTGATAGTCAGAAATGTATTGTATTCTTAACTAATAATATTACCACATGCATTATTTCAATGTTCAACAAATAATTGCACGTGTGTGTTTGATTGTTAGAGGAACCATGCACACCGGCATGGTTCGTGTTGACGTGGCTTCCTTCTCAACAGATCAACTTCACAAGTGATCATCCTACATTATCTGTTCATTTGAGTTGAGCCAGAAGGCTATGAAACAAAATTGGGCGTTATTTTCACAGTTTCTGGTTTGCATCTTTGCAAGAAATAGTTTATTATTCTAATTCTTACCAGAGCACCACCGGTAACCCATCCTATAAATCACCAGGCCAAGGAAACAACTACCACAGTTCCACATGTTTCAGCCATCCTAGTCCACCAGGACAAAACCCATCCAACACCTACAAGTTGCATCACGCAGAATGCTACCACACTGCCAATGATTCCAGCCACAACCCCAACATATCAAAGAAAAAGAACCTTCGCATCATGACCGTAAACTGCCGCAGCATAGAGAAAAAGAAAGCCGAATTTGCTGCCATTGTCAACTATGTAAAACCAGATATCATTTGTGGCACAGAATCATGGTTGAAACCAGACATCAAGCAGAGAGAGATCTTCCCAGATGGCTTTGTTTATTATAGGAAAGACCGCTTTAGCATAGCTGGAGGTGTCTTCATTTTAGTAAACCAAAATCTCATCTCATCAATACAGCCGGACTTAGACTCTGCATGCGAAATACTCTGGGCAAAAATACACCTCCAACAAAACAAAGACCTAACGATAGGCTGTTTTTACATGGCTCACCGAAACCAGACAGACCTGAATGAGCTAGATAAGTCACTACGAAAAATAAATAATAGAGGACAAAAACAGATTATTCTTACCGGCGACTTCAACTGCCCTAATGTAGAGTGGAACAATGGTACAGTTGCCCCTGGAGCGCCAGATCGGGTGATCCAGGAGTCACTAGTCGACATCACCTCATCAGCACACCTCGCACAAGTCCATGATGAGCCAACAAGAGAGCACAACATCCTAGACCTAGTTTTTACCAGCAATCCCTCCCTCACCAAGAGCTCCAAGTCAATCCCAGGCATTAGTGATCACAGCATTGTGGTTACAGACTTTGACCTCTACCCTAACCGCATCAAAGAGAAGCCCCGCAAGCGATACAACTATTCTAAAGCAGACTGGAACCACCTGAACTCTGAAATCCTGCAATTATCAGACAACATCATGACAATGAGAAAGGAAGGAACTCCCGTTGAAGACATGTGGACACATTTCAAACTTAACTTGATAGCAGCAGCTGAACGCTTCATACCTACCAGCCTTCGACGAATCAACTTTACATTACCCTGGGTCAACTACAAACTTAAGAGACTGTTAAAGCATAAAAAGAGACTATACAACCAAGCCAAGAAGACCGGCAACTGGACCAACTTTAGATTCCATCAGAAGGAATGCAGGAGGAAAATGAGGCAAGCAGAATGGCGCCACATTAACACCATCATTGAGGACGGGCTAAGAGACAACAACTGCAAACCCTTTTGGCGCTATGTCAAGACAAGGCGACAAGACAACACAGGAGTTGCCCCGCTCTTCAATGAAGGATCTCTCCATAGTGATAGTTCTTCCAAGGCAAAGATATTGCTTCAACAATTCCAGTCGGTCTTTACAAAAAGAGAGGACACACCATTGCCAGAGATGAAGGGCACCCCCTTCCCCGCTGTAGATAAACTAACGGTTACTACAGAAGGCGTCGTTAAACTACTCAAAGACTTGAACCCCAACAAAGCTACAGGACCAGACAACATCCCCAATCAAATTCTCAAAAACTGCGCCGAAACTGTTGCCCCAGGATTAGCAGCCATCTACAACACCTTACTAGAGACTGGTCAGCTCCCCGCAGACTGGCTAACAGCTAACGTCTCCTCAATATTCAAGAAAGGCGATAGAAACAAAGCAGAAAATTACAGACCAGTATCTTTAACATCCGTTGCATGTAAGCTATTGGAACACATCATCTGTCGACATCTACATACCCACTTCGAAAAACACACCATCCTCACCAGTAGAAACCACGGATTCAGAACAGGCCACTCTTGCGAAACCCAACTACTCACTACTATGCAAGACATTCTCTCCTCACATGACAAAGGCCATCAGACCGACATCATCATCCTGGATTTCAGCAAGGCATTTGACACTGTGCCACACAACAAATTACTACACAAGCTGGATCATTACGGCATACGAGGCACCATCCACACCTGGCTCACAAACTTCCTGACCAAGCGCCATATGAGAGTGGTCCTGGACGGAGAGGCATCAGAGGAAGTAGCTGTCGAATCCGGAGTCCCCCAAGGCACAGTGATGGGTCCTTTACTCTTCCTCTGCCACATCAACGACCTGCCGGACACAGTAAAATCAACAGTGCGACTCTTCGCAGACGACTGCCTACTCTACAGAGAGATCCGCTCCTTCCAGGATCACATCACACTCCAATCAGACCTCAAAGAACTAGAGAGATGGGCCAAGCAGTGGGGAATGCGATTTAATGCGCAGAAATGCTACGTTCTCTCCACCAGACACAAGTCACAACACTTCTATAGCCTTGGAAACACTATACTCCAACAGACTGATACTACCCCCTACCTAGGCGTCCAAATCTCTGCGGACCTGAAATGGGCTAACCACATCACAAGCGCCTGCAAGAAAGCTGGATCCACACTGGGCTTCCTACGCCGAAATCTCCGGAACTGTCCACAAGAGTGCCGACGCCTAGCCTACATCGCACTTGTTAGATCCACTCTCGAGTATGACGCAGTGGTGTGGGATCCTTACCTCCAACAAGACATCGACAAGCTGGAACGCATCCAACGCCAGGCTGCACGTTTCATTATGAGAGACTACAGATCCCGGGACCCAGGATGCATTGGCAGGATGCTTCACGAGCTCCACCTCCCACTACTTGCAGAACGGCGCCAACAACTCAGGCTGACCATGCTCTACAAGATAACCAGAGGACTAGTTCCTGCTCTCCCTCCCAACACCTTCCTTACTGCTGCCAAGAACAAACGGAAAATCCGCCCCACCACCTTTAAAGGATATGACACACAGAACATCATAGAGAGGCAGATAAACAACAACAACACATGCTTTACTTTACCACCCTCATCATCAGATCTCTACAGAAACTCCTTCTTCGTAAAAACAGTAGTGGAATGGAATAGCCTTCCCGATGACATCATCAACCTATCCTCACCTAGCTCCTTCTCCTCTGCAATCGGGAGGTACAGGGATGCTGACAAGATCTTATAGAATCAACATAATAGAACAGTGATTTTAAACTTTTAATTGTACACGTATCACCAGGCTTCCACAAGAGGAGCCCTTTTAAGAATATAATTAAATAAAATCATAACTAAAATAGGTAATATGAAGTTAGTACAAAAAGAACTATGAGTATGAAGCATAAATTTTTTTTCCTTTTTAAAATCAAATTAATTAGCGCGCACACACCACCACCACGTTAATAGCCATCTATGGCTCCTGTGGTGTTTTCTGCCAACAACATCATCGGCAGTATCCAGATCCAGATCCAGATCCAGAATGAGTGTCGTATAATTTTCTCGAGCTTGCTCTCGTTTGACGGTTTGTACGAATCTTCTTCTTTCATTTGGGGCTGCCAACCTCAACTTATTGAGGAAGTTGCAGCCAACATTAGGGGAGATGGTACCTCGCGCTTATAAAAGTACGGCACAAAAAAAAGGGGGGGGTTAGGGTTGGGGGGTAGAGTGGCGGGTGGGGGGGTAGGAGACAGGGGAAGGAGGGGTTACAGCTGGGATTTGAAGCTCAGGGTCTAAGACCACATGGGCAGGGAGCTTGTTCCACTCGTTGATTGTTCGAGGGAAGAAGGACTGTTGTCGGTAGAGTGTACGACAGGATGGGAGTTGGAAAGTCAGGGGGTGTTTCTGACGTGTGGTCCTGCGCTGAGGATTTGGGTTTGGTTTGTTGGTGGTGTTGATGATGGCAAGTCCGTTGAAGTACTTGTACATCATGGTCAGGCGGGTTTCCGGCGTCGCTCCTGGAGGGTGGGCCATTTGAGGTCTGCAAGCATGTCGTCCACACTGGAGGTCTGACGGTGTCGCTTTACTGTCCAGCGCGCAGCTCTTCGTTGGACGGCCTCCAGCTTGTGGGTCTCTATAACTGTGTACGGGTCCCAGACTGTCCCTGCATATTCCAGGATGGGACGTACCATGGCTTGGTAGGCTTGTTGCTTTGCTCGCTGGGAGCCAACCTTCAGGTTACGCCGCAGGAACCCAAGTGTCTTGTTGGTGGTGTTTGTTATATATGGTGGTCTCATCGTAGATCGTCAGTGATGGTAACGCCAAGGTATTTCGTTTCGCTGACTGCTTGGAGGGGGTGATCGCGCAGAGAGTAGATGTGAGTCATGGGTGACCTTTTCCTGGTGATGTGGAGCGTTTGACACTTATCTGGATGGAAGGCCATCATCCCTATCGTAGACGTAGGTGTGGGCAAATCTGCATGTGCTATGTGACGTAGGCCTATTTTTAAGTATTTTTGACCAATGTCAGTACATTACTCGAATCATTTGAAATCACATGTTTCAGATGAAGTTGTGGGTTGCTGCACTTTTGCTGGCGTTTGCCTGCTACATTCCAACAGGCGCAGAGGAGGAGAGTGAGGCACGTCTGCTGGTTTCAAAGAACATCTTGAACTTGTACTTGGTTGAAGGCAAAGATCTTACTGTGGAATACCGCATTTTCAATGTTGGAGGAAGGTACGTGAAATTTACTTATTCAGATGGATTTATTGCCAAAGCCAAAGGCGTGCGAAAGACTGAGAAATGTTGCTAATAACTCACGACTCACATGTGTCATATGAATATTATAATTATAATAATAAGGGTGTTTATATAACGCTTTTTGCTATTGACATCAGTTCAAAGCGCAGTTCTCACGCATTTATTCTTAACATCAAAACACATACAAGAAGAAGTTAAACAAAAACAATACACTAATAAATTATGCAAAGACATAATACGAACATGAAAAAGAATATTTACAAGTAAACTAAAGACGAGGGTGGGGGAGGAGTAGAGCATCCAAGGAGTGAGGGGGCGTGCGTGTGACGGCGGTGGTCTGGAAAAAAAAAGAAGGAATGATGATTGTGATGGGAGTAGAGATCAAACATTTTTAAGGAAGAGATGAGTTTTCAAGTTGGACTTGAAAGTGGCTATGTTTGTAGAGCTGCGAAGAGAGAGAGGAAGAGAGTTCCAAGTTGAAGGACCAAGCACTGAGAAGGATAGACAGCTTGCAGAGGAGAGTTTGTTGCGTGAGGGTGTCAGAGGAAGAATGAAGATTTTTAGATGGACTGTTGAAGTGAATGCTCTGGATGAGGTAGGAAGGGGCTACTTGTAACAGAAAGTACAGTGGATCCTCCAGTTTACGAATGTCCAAAATCTGAGAAAAAACGGTCTTATAATAGAGGCTGTCTTATACCGGAAACAAAGGGGCGGGAGGGGGAGGGTCAGGCTCGGAGGGTTATGTAGTCATAATTTTCACAGTCACCAGCATGTATTCTCTGACAAAGAAAACTGTAAAATATGTTTCCTTTTTAGCTTTGTCTTTTATTCACAACTTCAAAAATATAAAACAGTCATGTCTTCAGACATTTTGAACAGGGAAAAACTTTCTCTTTGCCAAACTCAAAACTTTCCTCTTGCGCGACGCCATTTTGACATGCCAGTGTAGTCGAGTAATGTCCCTTACTTGCGAACTGGAAATAGCAGACAACAGCAGGCGTACACTAACATGAGAGAAAAAAACCGAAAGGTACAGACAATAAATTAACTGATATCTCTTTTAAATTGCCTAAGACGGTCATATAAAGGGCTTGAGGTTGTCGCATACCAGATGTCGTTTATTATTAGAACTTAGAAGTGAATCCGTCAGAAGTTTTCAGGTCACATAACGGAGGGAGTCGTATACCAGAGAGACGGATACTGGAGGTTCCACTGTACAGATTGTGTAGGTAATCCTCTGAGATACAGGAAGCCAGTAAAGAGAATATAGAATGGGTGTGATATGATAAGATTTATATATATATATATATATTTTTTTTTTTTTGAGAACCAGCAGCTGAGTTGTTAACATGCTGTAGCAGATGAACAGAAAAGGAAGGAAGTCCAACCAGGAGAGAGTTACAGTAGTCCAAAGAGTGGAAGGACAAAAAAGGAAATTAGTTAAGAATTGTGTTAAAAGAATCATCTGTGATTGTTAACTAATATGAAAATTGAAATAGAATATATTCACATGGTTCATAAGTTACTGCTGTGTGTTTCATACTGTACATAGTTAGTATAAAAGGCAAAAATGCTGCGACTGAAATTGTGTGTTTGTTTGCTTTTTGACTCATAGGCATAGCAGTGTGAGTCTGTGTACTCGTCCCAAAATGAAACATTCAAGATTTTTGCAAATATGTGCAAGTCCTGAATAGTTAAAAAATAATATAAAAAAACTGTCTGTCTGTCGGTCAGCCATCTGCCATGGTCTGTGCAAAAACTTTAAAGTGGCTAAGTACTCAGAACGTATTTCAACAATCACAACCAAACTTGGTAAGGTTGTGTATACCCATCAGACCTAATAAATGATCAATGAATTAATGACTTGTCTTCGCTTCAAGGACAAGGACATGTTAGTCAAAAAATGACAAGTTTTCACAAAATCCCACTTTTTTCCCCTAGGTTATTAATATTGAACTTACAATTATTTGATGCATGGATGTCAAAAGGTGCCTTTGACAGCATACAAAAATGAAAGTGCTATAAAGTACAACTGTTTGGTGTATTTTCATTGCTTAGCATCCCTGACATCTTATTTCATTGGGGTTTGTAAGCGCGAGTTATATTCTTACAAGCTATAGACAAGAATGTACAACGTGACATTTGTGACGTGTGACAGAAACAAAAGCAAACATACTTGAATAATTGTCAAGGGTATGCAAAAAAAAATTTTTTTTTTGCATTATTTTGTGTTTGTGCAAGCTTCCTAACCTTCTGGTAAACAAAAATTGTTGTTTTGTTTAGTTTTGGTACAAAAAATAATAACCTGCTTTGTGTCACAGTCACAAATGTCACAGACGAAAATTTTCAAATTGCATACAGTAAAGACAAATCCCAGAATGAATTCAATAAGGTCTTTTATTCCACTATGACAACCACACAATTCACAGAGACAATACAAAAAAAGCACAAGATGCTGTCTCATAGACCATGTTAACCATTCTGTGACATTTGTGACTTTAATGTGTGACTAGAATGTTATTTTTGGTCACAGTGTCACAAATGTCACATGCACACCTTTAACACATTCAGGTAACAATATCTGTAAACTAAAATGTAACAAAGAAACACACACCTTTCTAATGCAAATTCAACAATATGAGATTTGCATCCCAGTAACTTAACATAAGATGAATGATTAAATGTGACATTTGTTAAATT
Organism: Oncomelania hupensis; assembly: GCA_036898135.1. Taxonomy (NCBI): domain Eukaryota; kingdom Metazoa; phylum Mollusca; class Gastropoda; order Littorinimorpha; family Pomatiopsidae; genus Oncomelania; species Oncomelania hupensis. Next base: position 156,482,199 of record CM072511.1, read on the forward strand.
TTGTCACAAGATGTTAACACTTTTTGTTCAATGTCACAAATGTCACGTTTAGAGCTGCAGATGTAGTAAAAAATAAAATACATTACAGTAGACTACACACAAATAATCTATAACTTTAAGAAATATATTTCTGCACTTTACAGCAACTTTGCTCATCTGCCAAAACAAATAATTATATTTTATGGGACATGTGTAACACCTTTGGTCACACGATAGTCTCAACATTAGGTCACATGTCACAAATGTAATGGTTTAAAAAAACAGAACTATATTAAAAGATATATGAAAGCCCCACAAAACATATAAATGTAATGTCAATCATTGTAATTCTGCAAACACCAAGCAGCAAATTCTTTTACCTTGTTAAAAACAACTTCGACTGTTAAATGTGACATTTGTGACATGTCTTGTAACAAATTATTTATACAGAATTAAAACCTGGATAAAATACTAGGTCAAAGATACACCTAACAGTGCTCTTAAACATTCGATTCACAACATGAATCCACAAATAAAGGCTACAATAAATGTGGTAAACAGCAATTAAATCAGCAAACCATCTTCCTAAACAAGTAAACAAACTATGTAACAGTACTATCATGACTAAAACGAATTTAGGTATTAATTTAAATCATTTAAAAAAAAAATGAAATTGTTGCTTTCTATTTGTTAATTGTTGCTCATTGAGAACATTAACAAGGTTGACCAGCATGGCACGCCTGAAAAATGTAGTGGCAGGCTCCCACGGCAAATCAACATCTCCTGGCCAATAGTACAGGTTTTGTTTGTCCGTGGTCATAAAACTTATCTGAATTTGTCCATTTTTGCAGTCTTTGACCTGCAACAACATTCAGACTACAAAAATTTCTGCTATGCTACTAATAAACAATTGCAGATTTTAATCGCAAGAGTGAATTCTCTCTAAGCCTATATTCTTCTCCTATCACATCCACAGCAAAATGTAAGATGAATGTGATCAGATATGAGTTGTTTTTTTTTACATACAAAAGCAATAGCAAAAGAATGTACATTACAAACCCAGGGTCCGTAGGTGCCTTAAAAGTCAGTATAAGTTTGTAGTTTTGGCTTTCCAGAAATAAGGCCTTAAAAGTGCTTACTTTTCACTTCTAAGTCCTTATACAATTTGGCAGGTCCTTAGAAAAATAATAAAGTGCTTATTAGTTTTTATTTATTTAGTATTTGTAACTAAAAGAAATAAAAACATTAAAAAAATCTAGATCATTGATCATTCATAATGATGTCATATGCGTGACCTTTCACAATTAATTATTCATTTATTCAACCTTGGACTGATGTCACAACCCCCTCCTTTCCATGTTTCCCGCTAGTACCTAATTTCTGCAAATCTCGCGATATTTCTCACATACGAGACTTTACGTCGGCCATAGATCTACAAAAAATGCCAGGGAAGTGTTCTTTTCAAGATAATTGGATTCGCCATAAAGACTATAAAGACTGGATTCTTGCCGATCCAAAGGATCGTAGACAAGCGAAATGTCGGCTTTGTGTTTCGAAGATCAACTTAGCTGCTATGGGAGAAGCCGCCCTAAAGGCACACATGAAAAGTGCAAAACCTAAGAAAAATGTAAAAGAAAATGTGGGAGCCATTGGCGTTGATCAATTTTATTCATCAGAGACTCAGAGTATCTCAAGCGCCGAACCTAAACCAGGGCCTTCAATTTTCAATTTTCAGAGGCGCTAGTACAATCTATAAAGTCTGATTCAAAAACAGGTTATGTGCTGCTCTTTGACGAGTCCCTTAACAAGAACATTAAGCAGATGGATGTGTGGATTCGGTTCTGGGAACAAAATACAGTGCAAACACGATATCTTACCAGTTGTTTTCTTGGGCATGCAACTGCTTCAAACTTAGATAAAGAACTGTCATCTGTGTTAACATATTTTAACCTTGAGAAGCCAGGTCTTCTTCAGTTAGATATGGATGGCCCCAACGTCAATTGGAGTGTTCACAAAATGATTAACGATGACCTAAAGTTGAACCATGATGGACTGGCCTTACTTTCTGTAGGTAGTTGTGGTCTACACACCATTCATAATGCATTTAAGTGTAGATGCGAAGCCTCTGGTTGGGACATTGAGAACATCCTTACATCTGCATTTAAGCTGTTTGATGCTTCCCCTCGACGTGAAGATTACCTCAAAGTATCTGGGTCCAATGAGCATCCTTTGAAGTTCTGTCGGCATCGTTGGCTTGAAAACATTGCACCTGCAACGTGAGTGAGAAATCTGCTACCTGCTCTTGAAATCTGTGTGAAAGCAGCTTTAGAGAAAAAGATAACGCTTCCAACTTGCTACAGTTTTTCCATTTTGAAAAAGGCACTCGATACACCACTGACAACCTTTCATAACTTTCTCTAAAGGCAAGACGCACTATGATTGACCACATTCGAAATGTTAGTGGAGTAACAAATGTCGCCATCGATGCCCAGCTACTAGCTGCTGCTGGAAATGCTTGGGGAAGGTACGAACAGTTCCTGAAAGCTCAGCGAGAGGAGAAGGTTCAGGATCAAAAAACAAGTCAAACGTGCTTTAATAACTGAAGAAATTGACACACTCAAGAAAAAGAGAAAGAAGGAAGAAGATGATGCCCGACACTTAACAATTGAAGCAGACAGCCTTTGCTTAGATGCATAACAGAAGAGTAGCCTGATACTTCTAGCCCGTGCCAACATGCTTAGATTGACATCCAAAGAAAAATTATGTACAGTCGCTCGGCTTGGTGGACAGATTGAAATGAAAGAGAAAGAACTGAAGCTGTTGTAATTCTGCTTATAATTGAAACATTCCTTTTGGGTGTCTCAAGTCTTTCCCATGTCCTATCCTATCCTATCCTGTCCCATAACCCGAAGGTCGTAGGGGCACCACAGATGATCGCTTAACCAGCATACTCCATCTTTCTCTGTCCTCAGCAGCCCTGTCAGTTTTATTAAAATGAAGTTTATTGCTGTTAAAGACATTGATGTAGACCCATGATGGCAACTTTTTACCAGTGTTATTAATAGCTGAGTTGGTGTGAGTGCATTCTGTCTATTTAAACAGTATGTAATAAATAGTTGCTCTCGTTAAATACTATTTCAATACATATTATTTATTGTGACCTTCATAATATATTGTTCACTAATTATAGCTACAAAAATATATTATTACCCGTCCTTAATATTTGTTACGAGGTCCTTAAAAGGTCCTTAAAAGGTGCTTACTTTCTGATAATCATTGTTCCTGGGGACCCTGAAACCTGACACACATAGTCTTGCTTGTCCACTTCCCAGGTATACTTGTAAAATAACATGGGTTACTACAAGACAGCTTAGGTTTTTGTCACATCGGATGGCTGTCATAAATGTCACAGTATAACACACTTACAGTTCAAATTATAGGTAAATGAAACCTTTGATAAGTTAATCTGAAATGAATAACTGCTAGTAATATGATTAGCCAACAACCACAACCAATAATGCTTGGACAATCAGAACTTAAATTCTTTGTGATACTTGTGACATGTGACTAAAATACAGCTGTTCTGTCACAAATTTAACAAACAAAATATTTTTGCTGGAGGCAATGTTTGAATGATATCAGTGCACAATTTCTCGTTTTAATAGTTCCTTTTTAATGTTTAAGTGTCAAGTTAAATAAATTCACAAGCTATCCTAGCTAAATTACACATATTTGTGACATTTGTGACAAAAAGTGACATTTGTGACACACGAAACAAGAAATAAAGTGTGACAAAACAACTTGCACTCACCGTTCTCGTTTCCCTCCATTTTTGCACATGAAATGGAGTGCTCGCCTTTGAACTACTGAAAATCCGGTTTACAAAAAATGTAGATTGAAATATGGGTGCCGTTTGGTTTTCTTGGTAAGAAGTGAAGTGACATTTGTGACAGTGTGACAAAAATATTTGAGTTGGGCATATTTTATTAACTACTGCAATTAATTTACAATATTGTACTTTTTATTGAAGCTAATAATGAGTACATTTAACACCATCAAAGCTGTTCCAATCCAACTTTTAGACTCGTGGCAGGATTTTTTTTTTAGTGTGAGAGGTGTGTGACAAACATTTGTCACAAATGTCACACGATTTCTGCAGCCAATATTCCCATAATTATGCAGCAGTATGGGGTATAAACTGCAACAAACTTTAGAATAATATGTTTCTTGTTGTTTTCAGTAACATTAGCAGGAATATAACACCTTTATTTGCAAATATTTGATCAAATGTCAAGCACCCCTCTTTGTGTGTCATTTTGCACAGCAATTTCCACCCCAAGTTCACAGTATATTATTTTTTTACTACCTAAAATATTGTTTCCATGCGTATGACCAGCTCAGATTCTCAAGTAAAATATGTATGATTAAAAAATCTCTAAATTTCAAACAATAATATGTAATATTAAACTAGTTATGAATGTTTATGCATAGCTAGTATTGCTTTGAGCACCTTTTGACATCACGCCATTATATATCAATAAGATACACACTTTATAAATTTGGTCAACCTTAATCCAAGGTAAAGGTCACTGGAGCTGTCGAAAATCGGTTTGTATAGGTACTTTAAAGTGACCTTGACGGTTGACCCTAAACTATGAGAGATATTAAGTCCAAACTTATTGTACAGGGTGTTCCAAAAGTCTTGGGCACATTTTGACATTGAATATTTCCGAAATTATAAAGGATATAAAAACGCATCTGGTAAATTCAGAAAGCTTGTAATCTCAAGTTTTACATGGAATGTTTAAAGATGTTCAATGTGAGCACCATTGGTCACACGACACACATCAAGCCGATTCAAATTCTTGCCAAACGCGTCCCTACATTTTCTGTTTGAGTGAACGCCATTAATGGGTCTGAAAAGAAACTAAAAAATCAACAGCGTTACAAAAAACTTAATGTAATTAGCTTTAAAATGGCACAACTGTTATCTTACTACCATTCATAGTTATTGAGATATGGGGACTTCAAATGTGCCCAAGACTTTTGGAACACCCTGTATTTTGAGATGATAGATTGACCATGATTCATATACAGGGTGTCCTCGAGTTACAACGTTGATCCGTTTGTTGGACGCGCCATAACCCGATTTCATCGTAAGTCGGAACGTAAGTTGAAACATAAAGAAAAATACCGGTACTGTACGTACAATGCTATATACTGTACTGTAACTGTAAATGACATAAAAAAGTATTAATATTAAAATATCCATTTTTACTTCCATGGTGATGGCATTTCTTTTCTTTGATGCACTACATCAGAAGAGTCTGGCTTACGTTAGGGAACCATAACCAAGGGCAAAAAACAATTAAACACGTGAGAGAGATAGACGCTGTAAACAACCAAAATGGCAAATGTACAGTGACTGAGCATAGGAAGCGACGCCAGCCTAAGAAACGACGCCGTCTTCCCCGCCCTTATAACCACAACAAAGAGTATTCTTCCACCGCTCGCCAGAAACTAGCTCCCGCTTACGACGCTAAACCGGGTAAGACGGAGCGACACGTAATATTATTTATTATATTTTTATGGGGAGGAGTGTCATAACCACGAAACAACGTAAGTCGAGACCGGCGTAACCCGAGGACTTACTGTATATATATATATAAGTTCCGTTTTTATGTTGATCTTGAAGTCAAGGCCATGTTAAGCCTTGCAAACGCTTTTTTTAATGTCATTGTACAGTGGAATGGCTTTTTATTTAACCCGTAGTATGCAACAACATCGGGTTATTTTATCAGACATGCATGAGAGATCGCGTGAGGGTCAAGGTCATCCCAAGGTGACCCTTTTTTTGTGTGGACGTAATACAACTTTTGCTGTACTTTATTGTAGTACATGAGTGTGTTTGGAGCCTGAGGCCATTGTCATTTTAAGGTCAAGAGCATAGAAAGATCAGTCTTACTTTGCGTTTTAATGTCACCATTTCATTTTGGTTTTCTGGACACTAATTTTCATGTTAAATATTGCAAATTCCACAAGGAGCACTTGAGTCATATGGGCATTACACTTCAAGTTTTTATTTTTTATCATTTTTTTTAAAAACAAATCATGTAATGATGTACTACTACGTAGTCTAGAAATAGTTTTATTAAATATGTTACAGTTCTGCACTGGATGTAAAGCTGAAGGATGACAGTTTCACAGAAAACGACTTTGAAGTTGTGAGAGGAAACCTTAAAGTGTCCTGGGACAGGCTTGCTCCGTATCCTTTTTAGCTTGTGATTTATTGTTATTATTGGAAGTTGATATAATGTGCATTTTAATGAATAATGTTGATATTAAGGTTCTAATGATTAAACGCCTAATTTGTTATTCCCGAGAATAGGTTGGGCTGAAGTTGCATGGTTAATGTGATTGAAGTAAAGCTGACCCCCAGGGTAGAGGTACCACACCCTTGTTGAAGGTAAAATTGCATAAAATGTTGAGTTGAAACTCTTCAAGCTCTAGTATAAGTCTGTCAACAAATGATACTGAGCCAGGCAGGGTAAAGAAGGTTTTCTTTTTAGGGAAGGAAACAAGATAGAATAAATAACTTTTTAAAAGGACAGAGATATTTTCTTTTTGTAATTTCCAGATTTATCTGGAAAGACCAGTCAGGAATCGAAACGAGCAGAAATTTCTTTCGGTCTGGGGGAAGCCATTTCTCAAGGACCACTGAACGGAATTTGACTTCATAGAAACATCACCTAGGTTAGTGGCCTGCGTCTCATGCCATCAGATTTGCTCTGCTGTAAAGTTCAAGGTCATTGGAGTCATTGTGTTGCTGAACACATATTGCTCGTTATCTCAGAAACGGCCTAGGCGATTTTGTTGAATTTTGGCACGCAGGTAAATCAAAATAGGATATCTTTCATTAGCAGTCCGATTGTCAACCTGAGTTTAATGTGCATTTGTAAAGTTTTTAAATTATGGAGTACATAGCTAATTCCTTCCTAAACACTCTCTTAACTTTACGTACTGCTTGAACACAGTCACTGTTCAGTATGAATGCACACAGTCTAAGCGGCAAGTGTTTAGCTATTCACTCGTGATGTGAGCTACACACGCTTTACATTGGTGTTCCTGCACGTTTACCCAGTGCAAAAAATATTGCCGTTGAAACAAAGTAAATCACACTATGTAGCTGAGACTAGCCCAGGCTTACGTTCGCCTCTCCTCAATCACTACCGCTGTTTATAGATTGCTAGTTTAAATCTTGAAGTATTATATAATTGATTTCTGTTACGTTGAAACGCGAATGGTAGTACGTCGGAAGCGCGCACGATAGATCTAATCGTTTCGTTTTGCAAAGTATTCAATGATGGAGTTTATTTACCTTTGATTTGAGTTTGCATTGTTGTTAGGAGAGGCTTTGTATAACGTTGATAATTTTCGTTAGTCGATATTGTTGTAGAATTTTCTGGATCTGCGTGTTTACTCTCGATAGAAATTTCCCGATACATGTCAAAGCAAGAAGACGTTCCGGAAGGAGAAGAAAATATGTATGACGTAAGACAGTAATGACGAAGTTAGAAGCGATTGGTTAAATTGCGTCAAACGAGATTGATCCAGGTTATTCGGGAGTATCAAGAGACTATTTAAGTGCCGCGCTATTTCAAAAATAGGATAGTTATTGTTGTTGATAGTAAGTTGGAAAGTAAACTTGAGAGTGGAAAGGCGATTGAGCGATTGTATGCAGTTGTTGATGTATGCTGAATAAAAGTGGAAAACTTCATACGTCGACTCTGTGACTTGTATGCTGTTTGGACGGGTTGCGTGGATAAACGAATCTGAGCTACACTCATCAGTATTTCAGCATTGGGGCTGAATCATCACTGATAGAAAATCACCAACATCGATTCGAGTGTAACAATTTCCCCACAACTGAAAAAGAAGGATAGACTAGTACTCTGCGTAGCAGTGATTGGGGAGAGGCGAACGTAAGCCTGGGCTAGTCTCAGCTACGTAGCGTGATTTACTTTTGTTTCAACGGTAATATTTTCCGCACCATGAGCCTCGGCGGTCTCTGCTGCACAGTGTGAGACCGTATTGCCAGCTACGTTATATAATAAGTACGAGCAGTAAAGAGAGACGACATATGCCTCGGCCAGTCAGCTACGCAAGTTGGAAGAAAAACAGCGCTAATTTCATTATTACATTTATTACAGGGTTGGTCCTGACACGAAATAGCTGTGGTCTACGAAAACTATGAATCAGTGATTTTTGACGGTCTGCCATATTGAACCTTTCAGTACAATACGAATGTATTTGTCTCAAACAGCAATGCATGCAGCAAATTTCTCGAATTTTCTTGCGTTCTGTGGGGCATCGCGTGATCTCATGTCCTAAGTACTCCATAACTGCTCCTTATACATACCCCCTGACTGCGTTTAACTTATATACAGTTTATACAGTACGCGACTGTTCATTAAACGGTCAAAAATCGTCTTTAACTTATATAGCCTATAGTATAAGCTGCTTGTGTGATCCTTATTTACAGCACACTGACCTCGGCTCAGATAATTTAACGTCTGCTAAGTATATTATATTTTAAATGTTTTCCTTTTGCTTCCTTAACAGACCTGCCTACTGCTACGATTTTGCCGTAGCAGCTACGAAAAATAAAGCTTTGCTACGATGCTACGGCAAACATAAAATTGCTACGGGAATTTAAAAAAATCCGACTTTTTTTTATTTAAAACTCTTTACCGGGCGTAGCGGCCGAAGGTCTAAACAGGCAAAACGCCCAAAAGCGTCCGTATCAACCACTGTTATATTCTCGCGTTGTTTGAAAGATTGCGAGACTTCCGGCAATTGACTTCCGGTTCATTCTGTTGTGAAAACAATCGAATGCATTTCCACAAGTTTTCTCTTTGATGCATTCGTTTTTTCGATTTTTTTTCTCCAATTTTTTGAGTGCCAGTGTCAAGAATGGATGGTTTGGATTCTTCGACTGATGAAGGAGAGTTTACAGGCTTCCATTTATTAGACATTGCAGTGAGAGAAATGGACTTGGAGGAAGAGATCGGTACTGACATTAGTGTCAGTAGCATGCATGCATCAGATCTTTCAGATGGGCAGGGAAGTGAAGATGAGGAGGAGGCTTGTTTGGACTTTTTAAAACTTTTTTTTTTCAATTTTTGTAAACACATGGAGTAATAAAAAAAACAAGACATGACAAGAGAAGAATTAAAAAGGTATATAATCAAAAGAGAATTTATTTCTGTTCATTTTGCATTTTATTTCATTTAAATCTATGCACTAATATCTAAGATGTGTTTTTTCTACTAACGTACTCCGAAATATCTATACAATTATAAGATTTCTTGCCTGTTTAGAGCTAAAAAAAATAATAAAAAATAAGACAAACGTGTGCCCAGTAAATGGTTAATTTTTTTTAAATTTGGGGTTTGTCTCAGCCAATTGTGCGCGTAGAAAGTAGAACTACCGCTATTTCTAAAGTCCATCGTACACGACACAGCCAGGGCGTGACCAATCAGACGGCTCCGTTTCTATTTCCCTTTGTTAAATTGTGGTGTCCATCCTCACAATTCCACACTCAAGTGCTCACTGCGAAAGAGTTTTCTCATGTGTGAGGAAGAACAGAACTGACCAAAGAGCAAGCCTGGGAGAGGACACTATGGAGGCTCTGATGGTGGTGAAGAGTCAGCCAGATGGCATTTTAAACAGGCATCTGACCAAAGACGACCTTGTTAAACTCGAGAGCTGTTATGCTGACTCTCTGCGAAAGTAAACAGTAAACCCCGACACCAAGTATTGTATTTCTTATTATGTGTGCTGAGGCAGGTAGAGACTGATTTTGTGCTTTCTCAAAACGTTTTCAATGTTAAAATATATATTTTAAGTACACAATTAACTTGTCGTGGCGTTCTACATCGACGGTTGTGCATGCTACTGAAAACCTGGCTTTGCTACTGAAAACTAATCCTTTTGCTACTGATTTAAAGAATTGTAGGTAGGCAGGTCTGCCTTAAGATAAAGCTCAGTCACAATTCCGCCAACAAAATGAACATTTTTTGAAAATGCTTATTGTTAGGTTAAGTGTGTGTTTGGAAACACATTAGAATGGCTTGCCATCTAGTTTTGCCTGTAATAATTATTATTATGTTGATACATTTTGTTTGAAAATCTTGTTTGGATTCTTATTTCGCATTGGTATTTTTAATAGACCGAAAAATAAATAATTGTCTGGGTGAGATGAATAGCACAAGAGCATCACAGTTTTGAATTCCTTGACTCGTTCTTAGCAGTTCTAATGTGACCCACGCCGTCATCTTGAGGCCGCTGAAGTCTGGTTATTTCAACTTCACATCTGCTGAGGTCAGCTACCTCCCTGCTGAGGGTGCTGCTGATAGACTGGTAAGCTTAAAAAGCACTGTTGAGCATTTCTTATGTTTTTGTACTCAAATACATGTGAGCATGCTGGATGATAACACCCTGGCTTTCTCACTCAAATGCATTACAATTTACTCACCCACCCCCTACACCCCACCCCAAAATAAATATTTTTTGCAAATCTGTGTGAGATAATTCCTAAATAGTCTAAAGATGACAGTGTAAAAAAAAATTGTCCCTCCGTCCGTGTATCTGTCCGGCGCCCCCGCCATCTGGATGTGCACAACTTTTGCTCTAGTTTATTTGCTAGTACTAGTACATGAATGTATTAGAGCCGGAGGTCAAAGTTATCTTAAGGTCAAGAGAATAAAAAATATCAAAGTTACTTTGCATATTAATGCCACTGTTTCATTTTGGTTTTTTTTCCCTGACTGTCATTTTCATGTTAAATATTGCTAGTTCTGCAAGTAGCATGTGAATCATATGGTCTTTGCCCTTATAGTTTGATATGTTCCAGCAGGCACAGTGTCAGAAGAAAAGATGTAATTCATGTAGTTGCATGAAACATTACCATGTTTCTTCTAGCGCAGTCTACATGGGGATCTATTCAAGAAACCTGGCTATTTTAGTTTGGAACCATTTCATAGTTCAGAACTCTGTAGTTTGGTACTGTTTATTTTCATAGTCCGGTGTGCAACACAGTGGAATAGATCAAGACTTCTCTCACTAAATGTTGATAATATCGAACTATCCTGAAAAATGACCTAACTCCGCCACATCAACCCTACCTATTGCGTGGGTTTGATGTAACATACTTGGACCCTTCTTTTTCAGAGTCACACTGCATTACAGAGATGGTTGAGGCTTATGCTAAGTAGTATTGTGAATGCTACTATTGCTAGATCAAGTTCCTCTGCCAATTCAAAACTGGCATGTCGTGGCATACCCTCTCATAACTTGTTCATCATTACAAATTTCTAATGTATGATGTTCTGTTGCAAAAAAAAGCTCGGTTGCAGTGCAGTTTACCTCTGTATTGATACAATAGGAGTGCCTCGCCAGACATATTGTTTTCGGCTTTAGTACCAAACTCTGGCTGGTAGTCCCGATCGGAGGAGGACTAAATTTGGGGCTGTTTAGTCAGTATTTTGGGACGGAACTTTTTGTAGTCCATTTTCCTGCATAGCGCACTACGGCTAATAGAACCGAACTAGGCTATAGTATGGCACTAAATGTTTAGTCATTTTTCATGCATAGATCCCCTGGTGTTGCAGTTGGTAATATATAATAATAATAATAATAATACTGGATGCTATATACGCGCGTTTCTTGAAATCAATCATACATGCTCACCTGTCTCATCCACCCTCACACACACACACAAATACACATCCATTACTCAAACAGGTGGTGTAAAGGCAGGGAGATAACTATTGCAAAACGGAAAGAAAATCTAATTTTTTTTATTTTTGAAATTTTTATATTGACTGCGTCCAGTACCATTATTGAAGATAATATATATATATAATGAAAATGATTAAGCAGACCTGTGCCACCGCACATGCAACTATGTACATTTGGACTTGAAACTCTCAGTTCTGATCAGGTGGGAGAGAGAGAGACGGTGAAGGGCCATGACTGCAGAGAGGGTGAAGGGCAGTATCTGCAGCTGAGTCGATCAGAATTGAGTGACATGTGGATGGATGATAATCCTGCGAAAGTTTTACATTAACTCTTAGCGTCCTATAAGGTTTTCTGTACATTTGCCCCTATATCCTGTAAGGATTTCAAGTTTATTGCAATAAATTGGGTTATGAATTTGAAAAAATTGCAAAAAATTTATTTATTGTCACATTAACTTCATATTTTAGGATATGTTAACAAAATGGTTATTCTATGTACCCAAAGAACCATTTTGACTTTAGTACTATTTTTACCTGTTGGAATCTTGTAATTAATTCATAATTACAGGTATTTTACGGACTATGTTAATAAAACAACAACAAGACAGTGTGGATTGCATGTGAATGTGTGCACAGTCAGTCAACACAGACAAGAAAACTCACTCTGGTTGTCTACACCAAGTCCTTGTGCTCTTTCAGCAATAAGCTCATCAATAAGGTTACAAAACTCACTATTACTGTCGGAGCTATCCCCTGCCATCATGGCCGAAAATTTCGCAAACTCAAACCTCAAACAAAATCGTTAAAAAAGTTCACAAAACCACGTCAAACTTGCGAAAACGATAGCGGAAAACACACGGGAACCTTTCCGGAAGTTGACTAAACCTTCTCTCACGCACAGGAGAGTTCCTATTTCCTGTGATTTACTGACTAAAAGGTGCACTAACGAGGCGCGGTAAACCGTGCTTCAGGATTATGGGCGAGGCGCGCATTACCGCACTATAGGACGCTAAGAGTTAATATAGGCAGCGCCACCAACATTGTGGGATCTACACAACGTTGTGTATCTTCACTAATCCACCGATTTCACGTGTTGTTTATTGTTACTTTGTTGCATATAAATATATGTGGGTGTGTGTGCGTGTGTGTGTGGATGGCCAGTAGACAACTTACAAAAAAAATCCTCTATACCCAGACATGGTGCAGTTTGTCTTTCCGTTTTTGCAGTGTTGTATTTGTAAAGAATTGTCATGTCAGAACGTTATCAAACAGCATGATACTGTTTGATCTCAACACTGCTGCAGATGGTGTTGGAGGGTGCAGCAATAGCTCTATTCGTCCGACGTTTTGACTTGCAAAGTATGTGTTTGTGGTCTTACATCTCGCTAATCTCTTTTATATTGCAGCTTGCTCAGTGGTGTGTATGTTGTCTTTCATGTGAAAAAAAAAATCTACCATGATATTGTGTGTGTCTGCAGGTTGGCTGGAGCAGTGCTCCTGGCGAGGGCGGCATTGTCCCACTGAAAGAATTTGACAGGCGTTTTTCACCTCATGTGGTAAGAAAACGTGTTTTTTTTTCTACCATTACATTAGATACCATTACACAACATTAGATACCATTGCACAACATTAGATACCATTGCATAACATTAGATACCATTGCACATTAGATACCATTGCACATTAGATACCATTGCACATTAGATACCATTACACAACATTAGATACTATTACACAACATTAGATACCATTGCACGATATTAGATACCATTGCACAACATTAGATACCATTGCACATTAGATACCATTAAACGACATTATATACCATTGCACATTAGATACCATTGCACATTAGATACCATTACACAACATTAGATACCATTGCACAACATTAGATACCATTGCACAACATTAGATACCGTTGCACAACATTAGATACCATTGCACAACATTAGATACCGTTGCACAACATTAGATACCATTGCACAACATTAGATACCATTGCACAACATTAGATACAATTACACATTATATACCATTGCACATTAGATACCATTACACACCATTAGATACTATTACACAACATTAGATACCATTGCACATTAGATACCATTACACAACATTAGATACCATTGCACAACATTAGATACCATTACACATTGGATACCATTGCACAACATTAGATACCATTGCACAACATTAGATACCATTGCACAACATTAGATACCATTGCACAGCATTAGATAGAAACAAAACTACTGGCATATATAGGTCAGTTTCCACTAAACGGGCGACCCTATTGCGAAAGGATTAAAAATAGAAAGGAGTGTTGTAGAGAGTTTAGGATGGTATAAGGTGATGGGTTTATGGGAGGAGGAGCCAGTATGAACAAGGAAAAACTAGAAGAAGAAACACACTAAAACAAGTGCTGGAGACTGACTGGTACAGAGTTCCCTTGCATGCTTTCTTTCTCCCTCTCACTCTATCTTTGTCATTCTTTCTCTCTCACATACACTCATACACACTAACTAAATACTAAGTTTCAAGGAAATCGGTCCATTAGTTTCAGAGAAAAGTGCGCAAAATAAAAATAACTACATCCACACAAAAAATTACATCACCACAATGACGTCACTCGATATACAAAACTACTGGCTTTTGAATAAGGCTCAACGCATAAGTACACTCTCATTGCATAAAAAGTTTAAAAGAACTGTTTTAGAAAAATAATAATAAAAGGTGACGTCGTCATGATTACTTCACTCGATTTGCATAATTTTGGTTTTACGTTGGAGGCATAGGTAAAGTCTAAGTACTTACATTTTAACCAAATCCCTCCAGTTGTTCAGGAGAAAATAGGATTAGAAAAAAAACAACCATTATTTAGGAAATCACCATGACGACTTCACATGATGACCATAGTTTTGTTTAAGGCTGAAGGCATCTGAACACTCTAATTGAAGTCAATCAATATTTCATTTATTGTCTATTCACACATTCAGGTGATATTAGACATTAATTAATAACAACAACAATATAAATCAAATCACAATTAATAACCTTATAACAAAATGGAATGAAAGGGGCAGAGGGATATAACACCAAACTATAAAAACCTACCAGTAGGAGTCATTGCAATAATTTTCACAACTGCTGTTATCTGTGAATGATGCAATATATCATCTAAAGAATGTCCATATTCAGTCAAATGATGTCCTTGGTTTTCATACAATGCATTTAAAACTGGACATTCAAATAAAATATGGTAAACTGATATATTTTTGCCACACATACACTGAATATTTGCTGAATATTTAGTATTCCATGAGTTCATTCTTGTATATTAATTTTGACAACTGTCGTGAACAGTTTGGTATAGTAACCTTTTTAATGGTAGTATCTTGACATAATAGACCATGCTCGGAAATACAATGGGAAACAACTTTGGCCTGCTTGCCCGCATGTTGTGCCCAGAGTTGTCTAACGTTAGGCGGACATATTGGCAAACAAACACAGTTTCTCACCTACAATTAATGCTCTGTCCTCCATCAAAACTTCCGTGTTAACCGAAAGGTTGATTTCAGTTGTAACCCTGACTAGCTCCGCTAGTTCAGCCTTTCACCGCCCTGCAATCACCACCCTCCAGTCCCGAAGAAAAACTTGCAACTCGGGGTAGCTTTCATAGTGTTCTGAGACAAGATGTCCGTCCGGATAACTCTAGGTAACTAAAAACAAAACAAAAAGACAAGTTGCCTCCCATTTCCAAATAAGGCCTATTACATACAAAGTTTAAATTTTTTTATATTTTTTTAAGTTCTTTTATAAAATTAAGTAACTATGATTACGTTACTGGATTTGCATAGGATTGGTTTTACCCTGAAAAACACAGCAAATGAGGACATTATCATGATGACCACACCCAACATGTATAATGTTTTTTGTCGTCTGGATGGGTTCACTATTTTCTACCTAAATATCAAGTTTCAAAGAAATCCGTCCATTAGTTTCAGAGAAAAGTGCACACAATGGCACCTCTGAACGCTGGATGGATGCTGGACGCTCAAAGCCAAAAACAGAGGGTGAACTAAAAAAACAGTTGAAAGAAAAATGTAGGAGGCTGGGACAGAAAATAGGAGAATTAATTTTGGAGGTTCAGACCTGTGGATGTTGGGACCCAATGATCGGACTGTGCATGCATTGATGGAATGTGAGGTTGGAAGAGTAATTCTCCAGTACTATTTCTATGTATTCCCTCACAGATGTGCTTGTCAACTTGACCTTTGAATTAAATTATTAAGGCATTGTGCTTTATAATGTTTGTTTGTGTTTTGTTTTTTAAAAATTATTGTTGATGAACTATATTTGTATTTATTTTTTAGGTTGACTGGCTGGTGTTTGCTATCATGACGCTGCCATCTTTGGGTATTCCATTCCTTCTGTGGTTTAGCTCCAAGAGCAGATACGACTCTCCAAAGTCCAAGAAAGGAAACTAAACCTACAAAATATTTATTTTATGTTCATTACAAATGTTTTTGATTTTTGTTCTTACGCTAGTTTGAATGATCATGGTTTACATTTTGCTAGTCTGAATGTTCTTTTTGTTTTTTACATAAATATTTGTTGTTAGTTTGATTGTGGCATGTGTGAGAGTCATGTTTGATCATTTTGTGAGATGGATTACCATTGGTCAACAAATTATAATAGATATTTTTAGAGAGTATGCGGTACGCATTTCATGCGTGATTGTGTTGGTTTTATGAATAAAGTTAATTTACAGTTATGTTTGCCTCGTTTGTTCAGTGTTGCGGATAAATCGTTTGTTGCATGATTGAATGCTAACACAGGCAATGATGCATGGAGTGGTTGAAAAGTATCTCCCTAAACTACCACTCTACGGGTCACACAGGACCGCCTTGGTGGGTTTACCATAGGGTGAACCTGCCCCTCTGTTTGGGATAAGTTCATGACCATTCCTTAGAGCTCACATACTCCACTGATGTAAGTGATGTCACCTCATGTTTGAACAGAGTTCGCACAGTTTGGAAAAAATGGAGAAGCTTTTCCACGGCCCTTGAAAGTCTGTGAAAATTGACTTGGATGCTTGCAAGTTTGTGAATATCGTTGACTTTAGCATGCCACGGAAGATTAGTATTCAAAAGAATCAATTATTCCGCATTAAAATAAAAAAATACAAAGGTTGAAAAACACACACATGAAAAAGAAGATAAATGGAAAGCCATTCAAATATATTGCCAGACACACATATGAGCTGAAAATAGCATAATCATTATTATTATTTAATCACTTTCAAATATAGCTTTACCAGCTTGGCGCTGGTGATGAAGAGATAAAAGCAACAAATTATGGAGGCTCTCGCCAAAACTATTATCGCACAAACGCTGGCATTCTTGAGCATTTAGTTCTCTGCCCAAATAAAGGGTAGTACCTCATTTTGGGTTTTTGTTCAGGAACACATTGTAGTTCAGTAATCCATATTCAGAATCTAGTATTTTTAGCTTTGATTTCAGTGAACCCAATAATATATATATCCAAATTGCTGTAAATAACAGTATAAAACTCATCCCCCATAAAAGTAGAATCTGGTGATAAATAAGAGGAATCAGATGAGTCAAGAGAGGAACAAATATCCTTGCTCACTTGACCATTTTGATCAGAATTAAGAAAAAGTTTTTCATGCTCGTACAACTATTTACATAAGATATGTTGTTAGCGCTATGTTGTCAGTTCTCTCCAGCACCCACATTGGCAGCATTCTGAGAAGCTGCGACCTGAACTGCATCCGTAGGTCTGGTTTGTCGAGTGACAATTCTGAATGACCGATAGTCAATCATCAAATCCTTTTCACCTCCATGAGTTATCTCCCTCATTTCATCTTTGAGTTGTTTGATTCTCTTTCCCTTGGAGTGCTGTCTTTGTTTACATAAATCTGCTGACCGAGGGCCTTGTTTTTGTTACGTTGAACACATCCTTCATGATTTTTCCCTTTGTTTCCTCTAACCTGACCTGCAATTTAAGCAAACGTGGCCGTATATTTTGTCCTATCTTGAACATCTCTAATCTGATCGTATTATCAATTTCATCAGCATTTACACCTGGATTCTGTCTCACAAATTCTCTCACTCTGTCTATATTTTCCATCTTTCTCTCTCCCTCAGTCTCCCTATCACACTCCTTGAAACTGGCTACCACAATGTTGAGCTTTCTCTTTTCCTTCTCCTCAGGCTCTTGCATATAATATAATATCTTTTACCTTATGTTCAATTGTCTCTTCAATTCTTATTTCTATGTCCTCTTTCCTCTCTAGATAGTCCAGCCTATCGGTCATCGTTTTTAGCAACTGAAAGATTCCGTCAAGTTTTGCCTCTATTTGTGACTTGACAAACACCTCCTTATCCCCGCAAGTCCACTGTAGGAGGTTTGTACCTCTACTGGCATTAAACTGTTCGATGCCGAACTCTTTCTTTCGCTTTGATTCATGATGAGGAGAAAGGCACGGTCGCGTTGATTAACAGGGTATCAACACCGATAAATGTGATATTCAAAAACAACAATCAAACATTTCTCAAAAGCAACAAAAGCGAACTTACCTTTAATCTGGAGTTAGATATTAGTGACAGGTAATGAAAACAATCAAGGTAATCAGTGAAAAAAAAAGTGCACAGAGTTAGCGGAATCACTTCAAAGTGCTAGCGGACGACTCAGCAATAGCAAGTATAAATAAAGAAGATTTTTTTTTCTGTTTTTTTTTTTAAAAATAATGGTTTGTGAAAGGTGTATGAATTTTGAATGTATTTTCCTTCACGGATCGTGCTGAAAAAACGTGTACCGTATTTGTGGTTAAATTTTTGACAAAGAGTACAACACAGATGCATGTGATATAATTCTCTGCTCTCGCAAATGTTTGTGCAACACATATCACAATTTTTCCAACATGGGCGAGAAAGATATCACTATATTCCTATACAAATGTTTCCAGCCCGGGCGCCTCCCCCCTATACCCTCGATCTTCTTTCTTCCACCAGGATACGCCATCAGTCTTGTCTGTACAGGTGAATGTCTGAGTGGTGACTGGTCATCCCGTAATATGATGCGGGTAACGAAACGAAATGAAAGACACAAAGCATATAGAGGACATATGAGTAGCCGACGTGCAGCTTGAAGAAGAAGTAGGCTAGTAGACGTAAGTGAAGTGGCGGAGCACTCGAGGCAGCACAAGATGAGTTGGCAGGCAGGAGGTAGGCTCGAAGGAGAGTGGCATGACGAGGAAGGAAGCAGCAGGACACCAGAAGATGTGATAGGTTTTACAAAAGGGCTGAAGATGGAAAGGGACAGGCAAAGCTGCCACCAAAAGAAGTACCAGGCCAGGTCTAGTGAAGAAAACTATGGAAAAAAGCCGGCGCAACGCCAGACAAGTTAAAATGAAAATGACGTGTAATCGGCAGACGGGGGTCCCCCTTCCCCTCCCCCCCCCCCCCCCCTCAAAAAAAAAACAACAAACAAACAAAACAAAAACAAAAAAAACAACAGAAACATAAAAGGCGACAAACCAACTAAGAATAAAAAGGCCAAAGGGCCCAAACCGATAAACGATTAAAAGAATATGCAACATTAAAACCGAAGACCCATCAATGGACCGAGAAGCCGAAGAGAAGGTTAAAAAAGCGATTAAAAAAATACGCCAAAAATGGCAGCAGTGGTACCACGGGGTACCACATAAAATCATCAGCCAACGGCTAACCCACTAGCGTCTGGAGGTATGTTTCCTCCTGGGCTTCTGCCCCCAGTCACTGACGTTTATAACTCGGGGCTCGGGAAAACTACCGGCCTCGGCCAGCTCAATCCGATCCACAACAAACTGAACAGCCTGCTTAAATTTTGTCAACTTCATGCAGCGGCAAAATGTCGCGCAAAGAAGGTTCATAGCTAGTAAGCTGTCGGATGAACTCGGAGCTCTCCGGGCTAATGGGGCGATCAATCAAACCACAGGTCTTGGCCGGCGAGATCTGAGTAGAACGGTCTACGGAGTCAAGGCGTCCGCTCTCGACCTCGACATCGACCGGGCAATCCGTGCCCACGGAGCGAGTCTCTGGAAAGCAACGCTGCACAGGGTCCAGGCCTCAGGCAGCGGTACATTCCTGCACGGAAGGAGGCGGGTTGCAAACAGACAACCCGCGCATCACCCCAACCAGGTCCGAAACGGGTGAGGCTAATGACGAAGTTTTTATAGTCTCTTAATGGCATTCCACGGATCACGAACGGGAACCGCACGGTCTCCCAACAATGCAGCAGGCAGCCCGGACCCGACCAGGTCGGCCGGGGCGACCCGACAAAGGAGCAATGGGTGCCACACCCGACGCCAGGCGGCGGGAAATGTGGCCCTCAGCCGGAGGCACAGGGGCAGGGACCGCGGAGGAAGTTACAGCGGCACCAGTCGCAGAGTTAGACACCCTACACGAGACGGGGACAGGCTGCTTTTTAGCCAGGCATAGGCCTGGGCTCTAGGTATGTAATTCGCCGCTCTAATCTGTTTCGTCAAAAGGCGCTCCTGATAGGCGGGGCATTTGGATTGGCGGCCGAGTGGTTGCCCAAACAATTCGGGCAGCGGCGCAGAGCAGCCGCGCACTGAGCCCCTGCGTAGCCAGCAGAGCCACACGAAGGGCACACCCGTTTGGACCGACACTGTTTCCTAGTATGCCCAAACCTCTGGCATTGATGACAACGCACCACAGACGCCACAAAGGGTACGAGCACAAACTCGCGGCGGTTAAGCAGTGAAGCATGCGGAAGTGTCACGGCCTCAATCGTGACACGCACAGAAGTAGACAGCTGTCCATCGGAGAGAGGCAGCCGGCGAAAACTTCGAATAACGCAAGGATGAACCGTGCCCCCAGCGTTGACGGCGCCCTCAAACTTAGCAAGGATATCAGCATCCGCGACCGTGGGGGGGATGCCAATGACAACCCCATCAACGGTCGGGATAGGAATCGAGCACACGACCGGCAGCTTTCCTATTTGAGAAATAGAAGTCAGTTTTACGCTGCTGATCAAGAGAAGTGCAGGCGATGAGGAAACCCTCCCGGTCCCCCAAAGAGCTCTCACTCGATCAACAAGTTCTACAGACACTCTCCACAGATCAGCCAGCTTCCAGTGCAGGTCTTTCATGGACAAGGAAGTTATGTCCCCGGTTTGTTTCACTACGGCTGGGAATTGAAATGGACCGTAGGAAGACACTACGGGCGGACTAGGCGGCCCTCAAAACCTGTTCTTGCCCCTACCAGCGACCGCGGTCCAACCAGCACCACGGTCCACGGCGGGGGCAGTCGGATCAGGCAAGGGAGAGGACGGCGCTCTGACGGTGGGTTTTGTTGTTGCAGGGCTCTGCACAATGGAATGCTGTAACCCTCTCGTCTTATTCTATGGGGACCGCTAGTGAATCACCCGGTGAATTACCTTAATTCATTTATTTATTTAGCTCTGTCTGTGTTTAGGCTGGGGTACAGAGATAGATAGAAAAATGGTAAAAAGATTGCTGTCACACTAGCTTTCACACGGCTATGAATCATATGTAGTCCAGCCACTTGATAACAGTAAAAATCAAACATTTATTTCTTCTACTCTATTCACGATCTTCGATGTACGAAACTAACTTAAAAGTTCAAATGTCAATGCAAATGGTTCGCTCGCTGATAATCTAGGCAGCTACTTTCTCTTCATCGGGCACTGGCTACTTTCTGCCGTAAGGGTCAGTGTTTTGATGAGTGGACTACTGTGGTCCTGCTTATACAGAGTGTTAGTGCACTGTTTCTAGAGCACTTAACTGCGTGGTTGAAGCGCTGCGTTGAGGTAGCTTCTGGTACACGCTGTGTCGTCGTGTAGTCTTTGACTTTTTGGTACAACGTTTGGGGCTATCTGCGCACGATGCTGTAGATGCCTCGGCAGCCAACTGTACGCGTTGACGTGGTTTGTTGTCGTTTGCTGAGTTGGGCTCACGATATACCGCCTGCTCGTCTGTAACATATGAGACGAAATTCTGCACAACCCTGAATAATAGGTCTGTGCAGAGCGTCTCACTGAAAGCCCTCAGTGATAGCTCCACCTCTCTATACATAAGCGACGAAAATTCTGCTAAGTCCGTGGTCCACTGGAATCTCCACTCTAATTTCCTATACATATATAAATATAAATCGTGGCTAACTATACACATAAAGAATTAATAATATTACAAACATTCTTGGGTACAGCCACTGGTCTGCAAGCATACATATAGGTTAAATAACAGTGGTTCCATCAGGTATCCAACATGGCGTCAAACCCGGTCATGCTTGACACGTGGTCCGCTTCTCCATGTGGTCAGGCAAAGTCGGACTAACAATTCAATTCTATGCATAGTAAATTCCACAAACATAATTTCAATAATAATATAAATACACCACGATGAAACAGAAGTATGTTCATTTACCTGTTCGACAATGTCAGGCCGTGGCTACTTGATTGCATTCGAATATTCAACAAGCACTGCTTCCCTGGTCTATCAGTGGAGAGATTTCTGCTAGGAAGTAGCTGTGTACTGCCTTAAGCTCTCAAACTAGACTGACCTCCTACCTGGCTTTGACTGAATCAGCCAGAACTGGTTCTAACCACTCTACCTGTGTCCCGATTGGCTGAAACAATCTAAGTGGCTGTAAGATTCGAAACACCATCGTAGGCCGCGATGATGTCACTACCCGGCTCGCGTCAGCTCGCAGTGTGTGTACACATCAGTTATACCTTAATCGTCTGTATAGCCTACAGTAACCTTCTAAGTTTTACTACTGACTAAACAAGCAAAAGCTCAAATAGTGCGGGGAAAACTGGTCTGCTTGTTACAGGCGCGGAAGGGCAACAGTCGGGATGGAGGAAGGCCACGCCGAGTCGACGGCATCAGAACCATGGACCGGCGAGGAAACTTCCACCTCCGACATACCCTCGTTCACACCACCCGAACTAGAAGAAGAGTCCGAGAGGGTAACAAAAGCCCTCTTCCGTCCACCAAAGGACTGCTCGGACGAAGCACCGGCAGCCAGGCCACCAGGTGCCTGCGAATCAACAACGCGACTCTCCAAATCGCATATGACAGCCGAATCAATTTTAGTCTTAACCACCGGTGAGTCCCTACGACCACCGCCTTTGTTAACTCGTCCTCGATTGTTCCCAAACGGGCAATGGCCGATGCTCAAGTCGGCATTCCATTTTGGGAATCCCCACTGAGTTGCTATGCATAGCTAAGGAGAAGTAGGGGAGCATATCCCCAGCATTATTATATTCAGAAATACTCCCCTTTTGTTCTTAACCTATGACTTCCCCAAACGGGTAAACTTTAGGAGTGTGAAAACTAGCGCACCATCACTACCCACCACCTCCACCACCTCCATCCTCCTTACCCCACGCACCACCACCACAACTACCATCCACCATCCCCCCTCACTTCCCACCCTCACCCACCACTACCCTTCCACTGCCCTCCCACACCACCTCCCACTCCACCTCCCACCCCACCTTCCATTTCGGAATCAGGTTATTATGTCAAGCTCCCAGAAATGGGGCACACTGAAAAAAACCGGGACACACTGGCAAAAACGATCGTTAGAATAACATAGACAGGCGAATTTAATTTGTTCTCTAAACTCGGTTAAATTAAAATTATATACATGTACCAAACATAGATATACAATACAAGTATGATTGTACCAAACATAGACGCACAAAACAAGTGTGATTGTACCAAACATAGACGCACAATACAAGTGTGATTGTACCAAACGTAGACACACAGTACATATGTGGTTTTACTAAACATAGACACACTATACAAGTATGAACGAACAGAGATCATTTTGGAGATTAGTATATAATTATACCAAACATAGACACACAATACAAGCACGATTGTACCAAACATAGACACATAAGTATGATTGTACCAAACATAGAAACACAATACAAGTATGACTGTATCAAACATAAACACGCAATACAAGTATGATTGTAAGAAGAAAGAAAGAAAGATTTCTCTTATATAGCGCACTTACAAGCTTCTCAAGGCGCTGGCCCGTAATATCCAGCAATCACAAAATAGTTCGCTGAAGTCAGGATTCGAACCCACGTCGCCCAAGACGCACTCACACAAGTCGTGCGTTCTGACCACTGAGCTATCCCTGCCGCCATAATGTTCTTAACCTATTGTACCAACCATAGACATACAATACAAGTATGATTGTACCAAAAATAGACACACAATACAAGTATGATTTTACCTAACATAGACGCACAGTACAAGAATAATTGTACCAAACATAGACACACAATACAAGTGTGATTGTACCAAACATAGACACACAATACAAGTGTGATTGTACCAAACATAGACACACAATACAAGTGTGATTGTACCAAACATAGACACACAGTACAAGTATGATTGTACCAAACATGGACACACAATACAAATGTGATTTTACTAAACATAGGCACACTATACAAATATGAACGAACAGAGATCATTTTGGAGATTAATAATATTATTCATGGTTTGAAAGTTCATAGCACTCAACGTTTTGCCGGATTCCATTAGATGTTGTGGTTTTCTCTGTAATGACTGGGCTGATAGGGCTGCACAATTAGTTGCATCACATTCAGATATAAATTGGTGCTCAAAGCACATTCCATTTCATGCTAAAGAAAATGAAAATTCAAGTAAAAATAAAATTGTTAAAGGCCTTCAGTTAAATTTAATTTATAATAGGCTAACATCAGATAAATTCAATTTATAATAGGCTGCTACATCAGTTAAGGTAAAGGTAAAGGTAGTCCCATAGCCTTGTGGCCGTAGTGGAGCGTGATGTTGGAGATCACACTTATCTTGGGCCAGCGTAATGAGGGTGATGCCCATCTCTCTCTCTCGCAGCTTTACCTTCCCCACCCTTAAGAGAGTAGGTACTCAGTCACAGTTGAGTCAACTGGGGGCGTTGTTATTTGTCGCTCCACGGTTTGCGGTCACCCATCCAAGTGCTAACCGCACTGGACGGTGCTTAACTTGCGACACAGTAGCGAGTGCTCCAACCACTGCGCTATCCGACACCCCATCAGTTAAACTCAATGTATAATAGTCTACATCGTGTGGAATTGCCAGAACAGTATCACGTACGGCACATTTAATCTTGTTATAAATGCAATCAAATCGGTTTATTGCAAAATTGTAATGTATTTTAAAACTGTAATTGTAATGAATACCCATGTCTTTGAAACATATAGGCCTAGGCCTATTATTGGAATGCAATTCCATTGGTCTATTGTTGCCAGCAGATGTACGTACGCATTATAACTTGTGTTGATAACATTAAGTTTGAATGAAGTTTAGACTGGTAAAAGCATTAACTGACTTGCCAGTAGCTCGTTTAAATTAATAAGATTTATTGGGGTGAGGGGGGGGGGGGGGTTCTTATCATTTCGGTGATAAAAAAACACCCATTATAAATGTGTTTGTGCACGTGTGTTCTCTGTTTATGTGTGCTGTGTGTGTACAGTATGTGTGTGCGCGAACGTGTGAGTGTGCGGGACCGCTCGCGTGCATGTGTGTCTGTCTGCCCAGCTACTGGTTCACGCGCGTGGGAGAGTACTTATAGATATATTATATAAGGTGTGCACACACGCTGGAAGTGGATCCGTGATAGCAATTCCGTAGATAGCGTACCTATGTAGACAGAAAGGGTGAGATAAGACCGTGTCTTTGGTGAAACGAATCCCCCGCCTACGAACGAACCGGATGTTTTCCTTCAGATCGAAAACATACAGTCCTATAACGGAGAAAACATTGACATAGGCCTGATTGATTCTAACCGGAACTTTCAGCTATCATTATGGTTTCAATCTTTTTAGGGAAGGTTTCATGTTCGTTCTTCCCGGGTTGAGGATAAACTGTTTGAGAGTCAGATTCGTCGTGTGACCTACAGACAGTCTGTTCCTGCCCTTGCTACCTATGATACCTAGGTACGCTATTTACCGCTTCGCTATTGAGGATCCACTTTCAATGTGTAATGCCCCTGTCGTGTGCGACTGTAGAAATAAAAAGTGGAAGGTGGAATTAGCCTATCAGACTGGGCGGTGCTTGTGTCAACAGTTGCTGATAAGACCCAGAGCAAGAAGGAAGGAGTGGGGAAGAGTGGGGGTAGGGAGGTGGTGGTAAAAGTTTTAGAGGGGGAGAGAGAGAAAGAGAGAATTTACAAAATAAAGATAAACCAGTTTGACCGTGGCGCCACTCGCCGGTAAACAATTTGCCAACATAGGCTAACCCACTAACAACGAGTGCTGCTTTCCTGTTTTCCATTGTAGCCTACCTTTTGCGCTGTCGCCTTAAACCAAGAAATCAACACAGCCCACGGATTCAATGTCAGCGGTATAGCACTGTAGAAAGGTCGGCTGGATGCACAAACGTTGCGTGACTGTGGTGGTAGTGTGAATACGAGTGTAGGCCAGATAATTGTGCAGTGTACGAGGTTTTACTTGTCACACATTGTTGAACAAACCGAAAGCGGAACACGACTATGACTATGAAATAGTCCGCTGTGAGACTATGTACAAGACCAAAAAACAAACAAAACCCGAACCTTTTTAACGCAGTGGGTTTCATTGTGAACAGAGTTCCGAGATTGCCAGAACGAAAGTGTAGACCTGAATATCGTGATTGTGTGTATATGTGGACCGATTGGAAAATCTGCCAAATAGCCCTCTTATGGTGATCAACTAGGAACAAAAACATCAGGTTTGTAGCCTACGGTGTTTTGGTTTTGAGCCCATTAACTGGTTTTTAACCCACAAATTCGGTCTCTGTCTCTGTCTCTCTCTCTCTCTTTGTCTCTCTTCAAATACTTGGAAGGTTTTCCTTGTGCGTTCACTTGGCAATGCTATATAGTTTGTATTGTGTTCCTTGTTACCAAATTCCTTACAGAGAGGAGAAAGACAATGTAAGTGATAAACAATAAGACAGCAAATTACTTTACATTACATTACATGATTATTGCTTTAGGTCCAGCGGAAGACAGCAAATAGATTGCAACCATGTTAGACATCACAGAAATATTAAAGCGACAAACACCAAAGCCTTACATGAAAACACATGTCAGAAATATGCAGGACGGAAGAAAAAGGAAATAAATACACGAACGCTTTTTCTCTCTCTTTTTATATATATATATATATATATATATATATATCTCACACACACACACGCACACACATTTTTCCTTTTTTTTTCTAATGGATGAGTTGATTATTTAATATTTATTTATGTTAATTAATATGTTCTTAATAGACAATAAATGAGTAACATCCAATTACACACACACACACACACACACACACACACCCGGTACCCACACACACACACCTACACACACACACACACATACAAGTATGTAGAACACCAAAACTGGGTTTTACTAAGAATGTAGGAATCGGGAAGTGGTTTTTTGACGGAAAGAACGCAAGTTTCTTCTAAAAATGTAAGGATCTAATGCAAAATTGGCTGTTTCCGTCTCAAAAGTTGACCTACTTCGTCTCCTATAGGCGACGAAATAGGTCGAAATATCTTGTCTTGCAAATTTTCCCGAAAATTGACTGGATTTACTCCGTTCCGGATAGAGCACTCCCTTGTACTTAAAACGCTCTCATGCACTACAACTGCACTCCCATGCACTAAAAGAGCACTCCTGTGTACTTAGAAAAAAGTGGGTGGCTAATACACACACCCATTTCCTGCATAAAAAGCAAGGTCAGTCACCCATTTCAAAGCTTATGTCTCCGCACACTAATACACACATCACTAACACACAAATACACACACACACACTAATGCACACATATCGCTAACACAAACACGCACACACGCACATACACACATACTAACACACACGCACACGATCTCTACCCACACTGTAAAATACACCTTTGCGACTCCCCCTTCCCCACACCCAATCCCGCTCCACCCCATTTCCACACCCTATTCATCCACACAGGTTCAAATCGCCAAAACAAACACAAAAGCTTGTTACCTTATACATTCTTTTAACATGTCCTTCAATGAAATGTTTTAAATAAGTAAGCAACAAGTTAGACTATACTTTAAACATCCTGGTGCAGCCGTCACTAGTTGTGAACGTACGATCGTATTTTTTTGTGATATTACATAAGAAAGCACAGTATAGCTGACATTACTTCAATATCCTCTTACTTCAGTCTGTAGGGCGGCTAACGTGTGAAAAGCGTGTGCGTTTGAAAGCACTGTATGATTATGATGATGGCTGAAATATCCCTGTTCAAGAATTGAAAAGGTGAATTATTCGTTCTCATCTGACCCTCTTCCTTCCCCTTTGCGTAGTTTCTTGTTGTTGTTGTTGTTGTTGTTGTTCTTCTTCTTCTTCTTCTTCTTCTTCTTCTTCTTCTTCTTCTTCTTCTTCTTCTTCTTCTTCTTCTTCTTCTTCTTCTTCTCCTTCCTCTTGTACTTATCCTCCTCCTCCTCTTAGTCCTCCTATCTTATCCTATCCCGTAACTCGTAGGTCGTTGGTGCACCATAGCTGATCGTTTAACTAACGTATCTTTCTCTGTCCTTTGCAACCCTCATGGCTTTGGTCAGTGTCATGCCAGTCCATTCTCGAATGGTGTCCTCCCACCTCTTTTTCTGTCTCTCTTCTTCTGCCTCCTTGCACCGTGCATTGCAGGATAGTTTTTGCAAGGCATGATGCTCTGGTGACGGGGCCGCACAATCGGAGTTTCCCGTTTCTTCACCACTGTGAGCATGGCATCGTGTTGTCCAATGGCTTGTATGATGGTCTGCCTGCCTTCATCGTTGGTGAGTGCTGGGTATAGAAAATGCCCAGAAGTCTTCTATAGCACCTCATCTCCATGCTTTGTATTCTTCGTTGTAGGCCTGCTGTGAGGGTCCATGTTTTGCAAGCATATTGGAAGATGGAGATGACAAGAGAGCGCAGCAGTTATCCCTTGGAGTGTAGACTGATGGCCCTATCCTTACAAATGGGTTTCAACCTTGTCAGGGCAGAAGCTGTTTGGATGATCCTGGATATGACTTCCTATCGGGACCCATTGTCTGATACAATGACTCCTAAATATTTGAAGCAATGAGGTGTGTTGAGGGATTGTCCTTGGACTATGATGCCCGTGTTGATGCCATTGGTGTTGTTGGTCATTATTTTGGGTCTTCTCTGCACTTATTTCCATTCCAAAGGCTCTGGAGGTGGTGTCAAGCCTCTGTACCAGCTGTTCAAGTTCTTGTTCCTCTCCAGCCAATCTATCAATGTGATTGGAGATTGCTCTGCCACCTATGCTTGACTGTGCCTTCATGATCTTCAAGGGCATCTGACATAATGCACTCTATGATAATATAATGCACTCTTTAGAAAGATGTTGAAGAGTGTTGGAGAGAGCAGGCATCCTTGATGCACGCCGATTGTTGTTCTGAACCAGTTCCCGATGGCGCTGTTGTAAAGGACTGCACTGGAAGCCTTGTCATACAGGCTTTTGATGACTTCAATAATGTTAGGGTTGATATTGTACACTCTCATAGTTGTCCACAGAGCTGCATGCCAAACTCGGTCAAACGCTATCTTGAAGTCTACAAACACATAATAATAGATGTTGTTGGTGCTGTAGGTATTTCTCGCAGATTATTCTGAGGTTGAAAATCTGTTCAATGGTACTTGGCCCTGTCCAGAATCTGCTTGTTCTTCAGCTATGATTTGTTCAGCTTGGGGTTTCAATCTGTTGAATATTATTTTCAGGAGGGCCTTGCTGAGATGGCTGATGAGGCTGATGGTGCGGTAATTTTCACACTCCTGAAGGTTATCCTTTTTGGGAAGAGTGATAACAAGCGACTGGGTCATGGTGTAGTCTTCCACTGCAGTCTTTCTTCTTGTCAAAACAGGAAAACGTTAGTAGGAAACACAGACGTGAAAATTAAAAACAATTGCTTGTAGCAGACAATGGATCCCGACAGAAGCCATCTCTAGGATAACACAAGGTTGAAGCCCATTTGGAAAGACAGGACCACCATACTACACTCCAAGGTAAGGTTGCTGGGCTCCCTTGTCATCTCAAATTTCCTATACGCTTGCAAAACGTGGACCCTCACAGCAGACCTACAACGAAATATAAAGAGCATGGAGATGAGGTGCTACAGAAGTCTTCTGGGCATTTCCTATACCCAGCACATCACCAATGACAAAGTCCGATAGACCATCAAAAAAACCATTGAACAACACGATAACATGCTCACTGTGGTGAAACGGAAACTCCGATGGTATGGCCACGTCACCAGAGCATCACGCCTTGCAAAGACCATCCTGCAAGGCACGGTGCAAGGAGGCAGAATAAGAGGGAGACATACAAAGAGGTGGGAGGACAACATTCGGGAATGGACTGGCTTGCCACTGAGCGAAGCCATGAGGGTGGCTGAGGACAGAGAAAGATGGAGTACGCTGGTTAAACGAGCATATATGGTGCCCCAACGACTTTCTAATTACCGATATGATAGGATAGGATAGGATAGGATAGGATAGGATAGGATAGGATAGGATAGTTTTCCCTTCTCCTCCATCCCCGGTCGCCAGTTGAGTTACATCCTGTATCGGCCAGCGCCTTGAGCGGCTCATGAGCTGAAAAAACGCTATATAGTTTAAGAATTATAAAATATTAATACACGGTATTAATATTATTATTCATTACATGAATAGCGGCGGTTTTAATAGATACAGTCATGTAAGCCTATTACAACAGCAATATTGAGCCTGTATACATTACATGTATAAAGGCAGTATTGCTATTTTATATACAGTACATGCATAAAGGCAGTATTACTATATTATATACAGTAAACGTATAGCGGTTTAGCTTATAGGAAGTTTCAGGAGCTGGAGATTGCTTAAAACACTCCAAGCAAGCGGTCACACCTGATAGGAAACGGCTTACAAAGTCATCAGCAATTAGGAAATAGTCACTAATTGTAACAGCAGAAATAGTGACGACACAATGTAGGAAATTAGCTTAGCGCAAAATAGATACCATTGAATGAAACTGGACGTTAATACAACAGTTATCTAAAAAGCAGCCAACACATGTCAAATTAACTTCCTTGAGACAGTCACACCGACAGTCAGTTCCGATACCATCTAACAGACTTAGCGATCCAAGACTAAATAGCATACTTAAGCCAAAACTGACCATAACCTCGTCCCCGTTAAATAGCCTACTTCACTGTGACCAGAGTAACTTAGACACTAAGTAGCCCAGGCTCTGCATAATCGTTATTGCATCTATCCTCCACTCTACGTCTGACACTCCTATTCCAGGATAATTATACGTGTCCGGTAACTAGGATAGGTGTGAAAAATATTCCAACTGAAACCGTAAAATCCCGTATATGCGAGATTGACGAAAACGAGAGCTAAACGATTGGTCAGAAGACTACTAGGAACTCTTGCATATCTTTGGGTACCAAATCTCAACTGGTCAGTCGCAAACGAACTGCCCAGCTGTGAGGGTCGACCAAAGGAACAAACTGCAGTGTCCGTCTATCTCCATCTCATCAAGAGAGTGCTAGAGACGTAAAAGACGATTTCACGAGTCCCAGAGTCTACAAATAAGATAACACTAGTAGTTTTGATATGTGTATGTTTATTGTATATTGATTGCCATGTATTGATAATATGTTCTTGATATATATAGTTACAGAAACAGATTATTGTTTCTGAGATAGTATGCATGTGGTTTGATGTATCTTAGCCTTAAGATTCGAATCGAATTGTGCATATGGGAACCCTGCAGGTGTCTGATGCTATAGACACTTTGCAGAGGAGACCGCACACTTATAGCTAGCGAGAATATTGTAGCCAGAGCTCCGACTTTTACAGGTCGGCTCTGGGATCATAAGGTTTGTGGAGACGAACACCTGACCGTCGCTCCCGTGGCACCAAAGGAGAACGATCAAGAGTCTACCTGGCCACGTCCGAACCCCACAGCTACAAGAGCGACCCGACTCACCGCCAGAGTAGATAAGTCACCCGCAAATGAACTGAGTCCTACCCTCGAGAAAACTAGAACATTTAGAACACTACGAACAGTGAAAATCGTAACCGCAGTTAGCACAGGATGAAGAAAACCTGCTAAAGAACTTTCCCAGCACTTGACCTATATTAATTATTAATTTACCGGTTAATGCAGAAATGCTAAAGTTTGTGTTGAATATATAAAAAGTGAAATTACATACATACGACTGGTGTCATTCTATTTGTATTGTTGTGTAGCTATTAGTTTTCTTCTCTCGAGACATAATAATCTAGTCTTTTGATTAGTCATCACCGGTTCTCAAGGTGAGCCAAATGATACTAAAATTCCCGAGAACAAATATAAATTTTATGTGACCAAAGTGCCGTGATCTGTCTCTCACACAACTTTCGGAATTCTGGTAAAAGAACGATCGATAGTGGTAGCACATCGCCCATCTATCAAATAAGTCTTACCCCCTAGTAAGATAAACGTATCTTCCCCAGAATATCATCACACTAATACCTGGAGTTAGTTGAAGGTTTAATTATTATCGGCTGTGATGAGGTTAAAGGACCCTGAGACTGTACACCATCTTCAAATGATGTGTCGTTGTACCATTAAATGCCAATGTACACACCCATCGAAATATAACACAAGGACGACGTTGTAACAATGGGTATCGCATTTCATCGTAAATAATCGATTTTATGTAGGTCTAGTTGTGTGTGTGTGAGTGCAGGTGTGTGTGTGTGTGTGGGTGTGTGTGTGCGTGTGTGTGTGGGTGTGTGTGTATTTGTTTACACTGTGTTATTTGGACAAACCAGTGAACATCTACATTATTTGATTTGACCGACCCACTTGTATTGACGTCAAACCAATGATCCGTTAGGGTTAGGGCTGTAGTATGGTAAGGGTTAGGATAAGGGTTAGGGTTAGGGTCAGTGTTGGAACACTTAAAAGTACTTAAAAAGGATGGTTCGATAAGTATTTAGCCTACAAAAGAAACACGAAAAGTTTGAAAAAGTGGCGAATTATTTTTCACTATAGTCTCCTTTTAGTTCCATACACTTGACCCAGCGATGCTCCAACTTCTTTAACCCGTCTGAAAAATACGTTTCCTCGAGGTCTGCGATGACCTCCTCATTCGACTCAAATTTCTGCCCGGCGAGTGATTTTTCAAGTTTGGAAACAAACAGAAGCCCCACGGGGCCAAATCTGGACAATACGGTGGATGGGGCAGCAGTTCGTAGCCCAATTCGACCAAATTGGCCGTGGCGAGGGCGGAGGTGTGAGCCGGTGCGTTATCATGGTGGAAGAGCACATTTTTTTAAAAATCCGCTATATATATGTTTGTGTGTGTGTGTGTGTGCGGGTGTGTGTGTGTGTGGGGGGGGGGGGGGGGGGGGGGGCAGGTAGAAACGACGTTACTCTGACATGTGTGTGAGTGCCGTTCCGCGTATGTCAAGTAAGCACCACAGGCTCCCGTATCTCTCTGATTAGCGTCCCCCTTTCTGATAGCTAGAATGGAGAGGGACATTATTCACAGAGATACGGGCGTCTGTGGTATGCAATTATGTGACAGCACACTTTAAAGAGACAATGGCCGGAAGCGGAAACGCAATATAATAAGTACAAAGGTTCACAATGGGAGATCAAAAGTTAGTACATCTACCCAAGGCAGTCACCACTGTTTTAGTAACAGGGATTTGGAGGCAACAAAGGCATCTGGGACAAGTGGGCTAGGCGTTAACAATACAAAAAGAAAGTACCCCCATTTATTTGGGAAATGGCGTTGGAATTTTGGCCCCAGTTCCTTTCTCAGAGCTCCGTGAAATTGGGTTGAACTCGGTTCTGGCTGGAGTATTAGCAAACCATATTGATCTGCTGGCAGCAGCGATGGGTGATTTGTCTACATGCCGAGGTTCGCATT
>CM072511.1:156521020-156543520 GCA_036898135.1 Oncomelania hupensis
AAAACAATAAGGCAATGCTATTACTGCATGCACATAATTTGTTTCATTATAATACATACCAATGAAATACCAAATTGAGGCAATCATAAAAAAGCACCAAGCCATGTAAATATGGACCTTTAGTCCCTACAGATATTTATTTTGGAACAATTGAGTTTTAATTTATATTCTAAATATTTATTTTTAAAGTAAAGTTTGCTGTTAATTTAATTTTTTTTCTGATGAATCGAATGACAATTAATTATGATATGAAATTTACAATAAAACTATAATGTTATTTTCTAAATGCTTTTTTTTAATTTAACAGACCTACGTATACCTAATTAAGAAAAAAAGCATAAGATGTTAAGTGTTCTAAGAAGTACATGCATCATGGATAAATGAAAAAAAAATGAAGCAGTTATTAATACCCATGCTATGATTTTATTTTTATTTATATATTTATTTTTTATTTTTATTTTTTTGCATTTTACTTGCACCCCGGTTTGTTTTTCATTTGCCTCTCCTCCTCTCTTTTTCTTTATTATCTATATCTCTTATCTCTCTCCCTCTGTATTATTAAATTTAAAAAAAAAGTATCCCCAGCGAGATTCGAACCCGGGTCGCCTTATTAAAAGTCAAACACTTTATCCATTGATCCACAGGCTGCTATAATTTTTCAGCCTTAGTTTAGGTCATATATCATAAAACATGGTGAACCCTCGATTTTATTAGTGTTATAAACTTTAAACTGCATTAAACAACAATATAACGAACGCCGATCGATTAAAGGCGATTTGGAATAAAATACGAAATCCTTGGTAGAAATGGTATCCGGAAATGATGGCAGGACGTAGGACAAAAATGATTGGTTGGTCTATTTTAAAAATACCGTCTCACACATGTGTTTTGCAATGTTTTTCGAGGCAGTAAAATGCAAACTAAAGCCGTTTTGCGATCGAAAATAATGTTAAGTTTCGTTGTATCGGCAGCGCGTGATCGAGCGGCGAATGGCAAAACTCGCGTGGAAGCAATTATACGGACATTTCAGCTGTAATCTGCACAAATTCGAGCAAAGTGAAGCTCAAATCGAGCTTCACAACAAAGCCGCTGGTTGGCTAAAATGGCCCCTCGTGATCTAAAATGGCTTGTCGATTAATATATAGATTTTCGGGGTCACCGTTCCTAAGTATCGATCGAAGCAGCATTTCGGAATAATTCCAAACATAAAACACTTTAAAACGCTTTAAGATGTAAAATCTATGTATTAATGTTGCACAGGCATTCATCAATGACAATGACGCTGTTCCTTCACTTGCAATAAACAATAAGACCACGAGGAGTTTACATACACAATGTTCATTGACAATAGCGCTGTTCCTTCAACAGCTCTAAGACTACAAGGACAGTCGCTAGTGGCCAGTCTGGTCTGTGCGCCACACTTTGCCTGCATCACCACCGCCTACAAACTCATCGGGGCCTTGCTGGGATT
The DNA here is from genome assembly GCA_036898135.1 of Oncomelania hupensis. NCBI lineage: Eukaryota > Metazoa > Mollusca > Gastropoda > Littorinimorpha > Pomatiopsidae > Oncomelania > Oncomelania hupensis. Next base: position 156,522,492 of record CM072511.1, read on the forward strand.
CGCCTACAGCATCTACTGGGTCGTCCTATACATCTACGGCGTTATCAGCAACGCATCAAACCAGGACAAGACGGTTAGTGACAGAGCATCACACTGCAAAGATTTACGTCGTCTCACCATCACCTCTGCCGCTGGTTAAAAAACAAAAACAAAAACTGCAGGATTTCTTGAAGTATTATATTATAGCTTTCCCTCCGTCCCGAACGGAAAAAAGAGAAGCTTCATGTCCAAATACATTACCTTACCCGGCGTAATAGGTAGCCTTTACGATTAGGAAAGAGGCGACGCTCAGTCTCAGCTATGCAGTATACTATGGCATAGCATCACACCACAGACTGCAATCAGTCATGCGCCTGTTCCTTTGCCACGGTACGTAAAACTACTACTAATACGGCATGCTATATTACGCGCTTTTCCCCAAATCAGCATTCAGGCTCAAAGGGCGGCGATCTGTACCAACATACACGCTCACTCTCAAACACAGAACAAACACATTTTATATTACTCAAACGTGGTGTAAAGGCAGGGAGATCGTTTTTGGAAGACGGAAAGGAAATCGAATTTTTTTATTTTTGCAATTGCATCCAGTACCATTATTGAAGGGAGGGAAGAAACCGGAGTACCCGGATAAAACCCTTGGTGACCTCAATAGTCTGGTACCTAAGTTTGTGTGGCTTCGGCCTACGGCTTGTAATTTGTTGTCAACACCAGACCCCAAGATTTCCTGAATTGTTGTTCAAGAATTGTGTAAATGTTTAGTAGGAGTTTAAGCTGATCAAATTGTTAAAATGATGCTAATGTTAAATCTTTTAATTTTATTTATTTATTTGTGATTCGTGAAAAAAATTGTTGTTGTGGTTGTTGTTGCTGCTGTTGTTGTAGGTCTAAGATCACTATGTGTAGGCTTACAGACCTGAAATTAAATAAATTAACATGAATTCCGGAAAACTGATGGCGTAGGTCAGAAACAATTTTAACGTTTCCGTTGCGGTCTCGGCTGCACGTCGTGTCTCTCACAGGCGCCCGTATCTGCATGCGATAGCGTCCCTCTCTGTACTATTATTTCTAGTATACTAGAAGGACGCGCACTAGAGAGAGACGCAATCGCATCCAGATAACGAGCGCCTGTGATGTTCTGAAATTCTCTGCTACCAGCAACACAATGTCATTTTTCCTCAATGAGATAAGCCGTGTTCAAATGCAAATGGTTTCCAGATAGGAACGCTGTTACTGTTCCGTGACATCCCAATCATCGTGTGCTTCATAGCGCTGTGTGTTCGCTCCGTGTGGGCCGTCTACCGATGCTTCAAGACCAGGAGCATCAGTGTGCAGGTAGATAGCTATTTGTGTATTTAGTTAGTTAGTTAGTAAGTGTTTATAGGGTCCAGCGGATTGCAAAGACCGAATCAGGATCACAACTTGGTTGAAAGAGGCTCACCCCTGATCTTTATAAACGATGTGCTGAAACAACCCTAATGGTAACACTGAAGTCGCTCCAGCATCCGATCACTTTACAATAAAGGCATCCTATGCAGGGCACGTTGAGGCTGTACTCTAATCTATCGAATCCCCGTTTACAAAAACAAAATAGAATATAAACATCATTATAAAATATTAACGAAACACATACATATAAAATGCCTACGTTGCTAAGTAATAATACTACATGTATAGAAAGCCCTAGTCACCATTTGGCAGAAAGTGTCCAATATAACTAAGCCGACCCAACAGACCCCACCAAATGCGGATTTTTGGGAGAGTTTTCAACAAAAAAGGTACTTGACTAGTTTAGCGAAGGAAATGATAAACTGATAGAACAGAGTAGGAATGAGAAAGAACATAGGGGAAAGACAGCGACAGTGGGAATTTAAAGCAGTAAATTTCCAGAAAATGGGGATACTATTTATACACAAGAAACCACGCAAACCCAAAAATGGGGGGAGGAAAAGGGGTATCTATCTTGTATAGCGCGGGCTATTATAACAGTGTAGACTCATCATCGCCATATGCTAGACATATACCGGAGGGTGTTTTGGAAAATGCTGTACACGGAAAGGGAGAGGAGGAGGAGGAGAAGAAGAAGAAGAAAAAGATGCTGCTGCTGCTGCTGCTGCTGCTGATGATGGTGATGATGATGATGATGTTGATGATGATGATGATGATGATGATGATGATGATGATGATGATGATGATGATGATGATGATGATGATGATGATGATGAAAGTAATGTTGATACAGGAAGTAGACAGCGTGGTGGAACCATATCAAGTGAACCATACTGCAGGCCTGTTTCGGAAACCTGTCAAAGAACAGTAAGTTATTCCTACAGGTCTTTTTTTGGTTGTATTTCCAGACCAATCTGAAAATACTTTGAAATAGTCGGGCGGGGAGGGAAGCAGTCCAGTTGTCAATCGGTCGGCCCATAGCACCGAATTTCAAATTTTATTTTTCAAAACACACTTTTGGCCATATCCCAAGAATATCGTATCCTATCCCGTAACTCGGAGGTCGTTGGAGCACCACAGATGATCGTTTAACCAGCATCTTTCTCTGTCCTCAGCAACCTTAATGGCTTCGCTCAGTTTGAAGCCAGTCCATTCTCGAATATTGTCCTACCACCTCTTTTTCGGTCTCCCTCTTCTTCTACCTCCTTGCACTGTGTCTTGCAGATGGTCTTTGTAAGGCCTGATATCTCAAGATGGGCGTGTGGAAGAGTCTTCGCCAAACGTGCAACAAATGAGCGTCCCCCGTTGGGGTGCCGGTTTCGTTTTTTTTAATAAATAGTATCCTCACTTTGTCGCTTAGTGCTTTAAATTACCACTATTTCTGTCATTCTCATTTGTTCTTTCTCATACCTAATCTGTCCTATCAATCAACTATTTTCTTCGCTAAACCAGTCTACTAAATTTATTTCTTGAAAAAAAAAATGTCTTTAAAACTCCACAAACTCCTCATTAGTATATGAGGTCTGTTGGGTCAGCTTAGGGATAATTATTGGACGCTTTCTGCCAAATGGTCACTAGGGTTTTCTATGGTATTATTATTTAGTAATGTAAATGTATGTCTTTTGTTAATATTTTATAATGATGTTTGTACTCTATTTTGTTTTTGTAAACGGGGGTTCCATAAATTAGAGTATAACCTCAGCGTCCTCTGCGTGGGATGTCTTTATTGTAAAGTGACCGGCTGGTGGAGTGCTTTCAGTGTTACCATTAGTGTTGTTTCAGCAGATCTTTAATACAGATTGGGGGCGAGTCTGTTTTCAACCAAGTTGTGGTCCTATTTGGGCTCTTTTTGCAGCCCGCAAATATATATAATTAATGATTTAATTTTCTCAAGGTTATCCTATCCTATCCTATCCTATACTATCCCGTAACTCTGAAGTCCTAAGGGCACCACAGATGATCGTTTAACCAGCGTACTTCATCTTTTCCTGTCCTCAGCAACCCTGATGGTTTCGCTCAGTGTCACACCAGTCCATTCTCGAATGTTGTTCTCCCACCTCTTTTTCGGTCTCCCTCTTCTTCTACCTCCTTGCACTGTGCCTTGCAAGATGGTCTTTGCAAGACCTGATGATCTGGTGACATGGCCATACCATCGGAGTTTCCGTTTTTGCACCACTGTGAGAAGGTGTCCTAATGGTAGAGCTTTGGCTTGTGGATCTGAAGGTCCCGGGTTCGAGCCCAGGCCGGGGCATTGTGTTGTGTCCTTGGGAAAGACACTTTACTCCCGTTTCCTACTCCTTCGGATGAGAGTATAAACCGAGGTCTAGTCTGTGTCGCATTTATTCCATCATAACGGACTTTAAAGATCCTGACGCGCATGTCCTAGACGGGTGAGTGCCGGTGACAAGAACACACCCAGCATGTACCTTGGGTAAAGCGCTTCACTTGGGGCTGCTGTACTTTCGAAAATGAAAGTGCCCGAATTTCACCTTGGGGATAATAAAGTTGTTGAAATAAAAATAAATAAATAAATAAATAAATAAATAAATAAATAAATAAATAAATAAATAAATAAATAAATAAAGGTCATCGTGTTGTCCAATGGCTTGTTTGTTGGTCTGTCGGACTTCGTCGTTGGTGATGTGCTGGGTATAGGAAATGCCCAGAAGTCTTCTGTAGCACCTCATCTCCATACTTTGTATTCGTTGTAGATCTGCTGTGAAGGTCCATGTTTCGCAAGCGTATAGGAAGATGGAGATGACAATGGAGCGCAGCGGTCTTACCTTGGAATGTAGTCTATGCTTATGGTCCTGTCTTTCCAAATTGGCTTCAACCTCGCCAGGGCAGCAGTGGTTTGTGAGATCCTAGAGAGGACTTCCTGTCGGGACCCATTGTCTGATACAATGGCTATTATATATGGCTACAATGGCTACATTTGAAGCTATGCACTGTGTTGAGGGATTGGCCTTGGACTTCGATGTCCGTGTTGATGCCATTGGTGTTGTTGGTCATCATTTTGGTCTTCTCTGCACTTTATTTCCATAGGCTCTGGAGGTGGTGTCAAGCCACTGTACCAGCTGTTCAAGTTCTTGTTCCTCTCCAGCCAATCCATCAATGTCATCCGCAAAACGAAGATTGGAAATTGCTCTTCCCCCTATGCTGACTATGCCTTCGTGATCTGCAAGGGCATCTGGCATGATGCGCTCTAGGAATATGTTGAAGAGTGTTGACTGCACTGGTAGCCTTGTCATACAGGCTTTTGATGACTTCAATAATTTTAGGGCTGATGTTGTACACTCTCATGGTTGCCCACAGAGCTGCATGCCAGACTCGGTCAAACGCCTTTTTGAAGTCTACAAACACATGATATAGATGTTGTTGGTGCTGTAGGTATTTCTCTCAGATTATCCTGAGGTTGAAAATCTGTTCAGTGGTACTTCGCTCTACCCTGAATCCTGCTTGCTCTTCAGCTATGATTTGTTCAACTTGGGGTATCAACCTGTTTTTTCAGGAGGACCTTGCTGGGATGGCTGATGAGGCTGATGGTGCGGTAATTTTCACATTCCTGAAGGTTACCTTTTTTTGGGAAGAGTGATGACAAGCGACTGGATCCATGGAGTAGGCCACTCCCCACTATGCCAGCTCTTGTTACAGATAATGGTGAGTGCGTTAATCATCGCGTCTCCTCCTGCTTGTAGCAGTTCCGCGGGTATGTTGTCCACTCCCGCTGACTTCCCCTTCTTCAGCGATTGCACTGCTGCCTCAACTTCTTCTCGGAAAAATGGGAGGATTTCTTCTTCCTCTCTGTTCTCTGGACATGCTAGAACTGATATGTCTCCGTTTGGTGCGTGATTGTAAAGGTCAGAGCAGTACTCTGTCCATCTGTCCAAGACTTCTTGTTCTTATGTAAGGCATATGCCAGACTTGCTTTGGATCGTGGAGACTTTGGGCTGTTTAACACTTGTCAACCGCTTCACAGTCTGGTAGGCCTTCTTGCTGTTGTTCTTGTTCAGACTGTTCTCTATTTCCTGGCATTGATCTTCTATTCAGTTCTCCTTTGCTGTGCGCATGCCTTTTCGGATGTCATTGTTGATTTTTGGGTAGGAATCAGCTCCCTGTGAGGTGTTCTTTTTCTTTTTCATCTCTCTTCGTTTATCACACAAGTCCAAAAGTTCAGGTGTGATCCACGGCTTCTTCTTTGGCCGGTGCTTTCCAAGGATCTTTGTGGCGACATCTGTCACAGCTAAGTTGAAGGTGGTAATCATGGTGTTGACATCTACTTCACCAGCTTCCAAAATGAGCAGTGGTGCAAATTTCCCTCCAATTGTGGCCTGAAATATATTTCTTACATAACAAATACAATATAATAATTTAATAATACTATTACATTGATAATACAACATTTGAAATGATAAACAATATATACCTGCAGACACAGCTGCGAGAAGTCCAGGACAACCAATCTCTAGTATAGTCAAGAAAAGATTGAATAGATTTTTAAAAGTACATTAGGGAACTGTCATGTGACCAGCTCAACCAATCAGAATTTAGTGCTCATAAAAATTACCAATATCTTCTCACAAGAAACAGATTATATAATATAAAATCATCGGACTCAAATAACTATAACACCTGTCTTTAACAAACTAACTGACCAACTAACTAACTAACAAATGAACGTGCATGTTGGCGTTTTGAAGTTAGATTAAAAAAAATATTACTAATACTATTTTGCGGCATAGCAATGTGAGTCTATGTACTCATCCCTACCTCCTCGTCTCCGGCCAATTTTGTTCTTCAGATTTTTGCAAATCTGTGTGAAATCAATTCTAAACAACACCAAAATGATTTTGTTAAATCTCCGTCCGTCTGTCTGTCTGTCCGCGTGTCGCGTGGCAAGTGGCATAATTTCTCAGAACTTATTTCCTCTAATGCAACCAAACCTGGTAGGATGGTATATGCACTTGAGACCTCAACATTGATTAGTAAATGAATGAGTCCATTTCAAGGTCAAGGTCACAGGGTTAGCAAATGTTAGTAAAAAATGACAATTTTTTTCACAAAATTTCATTTGTTTTCCTAAGTTATTGGTAATGAACCCACCCATGATTCTTTGATGCATGATAGATATTAATGAGACACACTTACCATGCACATTTAGTCAGCCTCGCTCCAAGGTCAAAGTCACTGCAGCTGTCAAAAATCGGTTTATATGGGTACTTTGAGGTGACCTTGACCCTAAATTATGAGAGGTGTAAAGTCCAAACTTTTTGTATTTAGAGATAATAATAGATTGTTCTTTCATATTTGTTCCGCTTTTACGTTGATCCAGAAGGCCAATGTAATTTTATGACTTAAGAAAAAAAACATTAAAACATTTCTCATCATACAATGGAATGGCTCTATATTTTATCCCATAGTATCCAAAACATTGGGTTATTTGGTCATATATGAGCAACTGAGGTTACGTTAAGGTCAAGGTCATATCAAGGTAACTGAAGGTCAAGGTCATTCAAAATTTAATATTTTGCTGTTGTGTTGGTTTTGTGTGTGTGTGCATAATACAACGTTTGTTGCAATTTATTTGACAGTACATAGTTGTATTTGGAGCCGAAGGTCAAAGCCATCTCAAGGTCAAGAGCATAAAATGATCAAAGTCGGTATTACTTTGCATTTTAATGCCACCGTTTCCTCCTTTTTTTTTCTTCTGGGCACTCATTTTCATGTTAAATATTGCTAGTTCCATAAGGAGTATGTGAGTCATATGCCCTTTTTGTTTAAATTACTACTACTACTACTACTACTACTACTACTACTACTACTACTACTACTACTACTACTACTACTACTACTACTACTACTACTGCTGCTGCTGCTACTACTACTACTACTACTATTAGAATTGGTATTGATAAAAACTGAATGGTTGAGGGACTGGTTGATTGACTGCTGCAGACCAGTACCAGAGGACTGGAAGCGCCGACTGCTGTTCAAGCTGAAGCCCAGGCTGTTTCCTAACTTCAAGATCCCCACTCGCATCATCTGCATCGCCTTCGTGCAGTTCATCCTCATCTACTACGTAAGTTAACACAAGGAAGGAGAGGAGACGGAGGAGGAGAAGAAGAAGGTGATGATGATGATGATGATGATGATGATGATGATGATGATGATGATGATGATGATGATGATGATCTAGAAGGAGGAGTTAAAGGTAGAGGAGGATGGATGTAGTAGTGGTAGTAGTAGTTGTAGTAGTAGTATGATGATGATGATGATGATGATGATGATGATGATGATGATGATGATGATGATGATGATGATGATACAGAATTCAGAATACCGAATTTATTCAGCCAAATGACAACATGCATGGTAATTGCTCCGATGTAGATAGACAGTCACACACACATACACACTCCACACAACACCTTTTAAGACTTCAACAAGGAGTACTAAAGACTTTAGTACTCCTTGGACTTTAATTAAAAGATCTTGCATCCACAGTTTCAGCATTAAGCGCAATCGCAATGAAAATTTCAAGTATATAAAATGGACATGACTGTATATATACTATATCACAGACAAGCTTTGACAAAATCTAACACACACACACACACATACACACACACACACACACACTTATATACATACACACGCTCTCTCTCTCTCTCACAACCCTCCCTCCTTTCACACACACATACACTAAAAGGGTAATCATATTTAAAGGTAATGCTTATTTAAAGAACACTTACATTAAAATATATCATGGAAAAAATAAAAGACAATCATGCATTTGAATAAAAGTTACGTTGACTTTATAAACATCTCTCTCTCTCTCTCTCTCTCTCTCTCTCTCTCTCTCTCTCTCTCTCTCTCTCTCTCTCTCTCTCTCTCTCTCACACACACACACACACACACACACAAAACATAAGCACATATACTCAAGTCCATACACGCACACACTCACATTTTTAAGACTGGGCTAAATCAATACATTTATATTTATAAACATACATTCCACATTAAAATTATACTTGAGTTATAAGGGGGTAAAATGCACGTGGTTAAAAGAAATAAACGATGATAAATACCGTACACACACGTACACACAGGCACACGTACACACAGGCACACAATGCCATCAAATCAAATGTCAGTTAGAAAATTCAACTCTCTAAAAGATAAAAAGCTTACAACAATGTGGCAAGCATAAAACAAACACATGAATAATTGTATACGCACTCCGGCACTCGCACACAGCCACGCTAAATCACACATGCACCATATTTGCTCCGTCTGCATAAAAACGAGAATTAATATTTACAAAAACGATATATACTTTCGGATAGGATACGATAGGTAAGATATGTGAGAGAGAAAGCGTGTTTATGTACATGCATACGTGCGTGTGTGTGTTAGATTTTGTCACATATATATATATATATATATATATATATATATATATATATATATATATATATATATATATATATATATATATATATATATATATATATATATATATATATATATATATATATACTTATATCAGGTTGTTTATGGGAACTCTGTCACCACCCAGCTTTTCGGGAACCTGTATTTCTACTGCTTGTAGAAAGTTTATATTTGGAAATAAGATTAATTTGCCCACCTAGATGCCAAATATGCTAAAACATTCTTGAAAAATGTATTAACTTCTGATTTGAAAAATATATATAAAAACATGTTAAGGTCCCCATATCCACGTTCCCAAAAAGATTTTTGGGGACGTGGTTACGGGGACCTTAATATGTTTATATATATAATATATATATATTTTTTTTGTTTACATTATTTCTTTATTATTTTTTTTTAATTATTTTTAACATTTGTTTTATTCCTTCCTATCCTATCCTATCCCGTAACTCGGAGGTCGTAGGGGCACCACAGATAATCGTTTAACCAGCATACTCCATCTGTCCTTTCCTCATCAACCCTGATTGTTTCACTCAGTGTCAAACCAGTCCATTCTCGAATGTTGTCCTCCCACCTCTTTTTCGGTCTTCCTCATCTTCTACCTCCTTGCACTGTGCCTGGCAGAATGGTCTCTGCAAGACCTGATGATCTGTTGACGTGGCCATACCATCGGAGTTTCCGTTTCTTCACCACTGTGAGCAAATTTTCAGCTCCAATGAAACATTATCAATACAATACAATCTATCTATCTAACCTATCCCGTAACTCGGAGGTCGTAGGAGCACCGCAGATGATCGTTTAACCAACGTACTCCATCTTTCTCTGTCCTCAGCAACCCTGATGGTTTCGCTCAGAGTCAAACCAGTCCATTCTCGAATGTTGTCCTCCCACTTTTTTTTCGGTCTCCCTCTACTTCTACCTCCTTGCACTGTGCCTTGCAAGATGGTCTTTGCAAGAGCTGAGGATCTGGTGACGTGGCCATACCATCGGAGTTTCCGTTTCTTCACCATTGTGAGCATGTCATCGTGTTGTCCAATGGCTTGTGTGATGGTCTGTCGGACTTCGTCGTTGGTTATGTGTTGGGTTTAGGAAATGCCCAGACGTCTTCTGTAGCAACTCATCTCCACGCTTTGTATTCTTCGTTGTAGATCTACTATGAGGGTCCATGTTTCGCAAGCGTATAGGAAGATGGAGATGACAAGGGAGCGCAACAGTCTTACCTTGGAATGTAGACTGATGGTCCTGTCTTTCCAAATTGGCTTCAACCTCGCCAGGGCAGCAGTTGTTTGTGCGATCTTGGAGAGGACTTCCTGTGGGGACCCATTGTCTGTTACAATGGCTCCTAAATATTTAAAGCTATGAACTGTGTTGAGGGATTGGATTTGGACTTTTATGTCCGTGTTGATGCCATTGGTGTTGTTGGTCATCATTTTGGTCTTCTCTGCACTTATTTCCATTCCATAGACTCTGGAGGTGGTGTCAAGCCTCTGTACCAGCTGTTCAAGTTCTTGTTCCTCTCCAGCCAATCCATCAATGTCATCCGCAAAACGAAGGTTGAAAATTGCTCTTCCCCCTATGCTGACTGTGTTTTCGTGATCTGCAATGGCATCTGACATCATGCGCTCTAGGAAGTTGTTGAAGAGTGTTGGAGAGAGTAGGCATCCCTGACGCACACCGATTGTTGTTCTGAACCAGTTTCCGATGGCGCTGTTGTGGAGGACTGCACTGGTAGCCTTGTCATACAGCCTTTTGATGACTTCAAGAATTTTAGGGCTGATATTGTACACTGTCATACTTGCCCACAGAGCTGCGTGCCAGACTCGGTCAAACGCCTATTTAAAGTCTACGAACACATGATATAGATGTCGTTGGTGCTTTAAGTATTTTCGCAGATTATTCTGAGGTTGAAAATCTGTTCAGTGGTACTTCGCCCTGCCCTGAATGCTGCTTGTTCTTCAGCTATGATGTGTTCGGCTTGGGGTTTCAGCCTGTTGAGTATTAATTTGTTTAATTATTTTTTTTTAACTTGTAAAAATATTTTAAATTACTTTTTAATTGTTATTTTTTAATTTTAAATATTAATTTATTTATTTGTTTGCTACCAATATGCGCTGAACCTTCATAGGGTAATTCTTGTTTGGTATACATGGGATTAGGAACCTGCAAGGACCAGACCCTCCTCCCCTTTTTTAGAGTAGTGAAGGTGGAGGGGCCCACTTGACTATTGGCCCCCACGTTACCTTTGGCCACCCCAACCCCATTCTCCCTTCTGTCTCTTTCTTCTCCCTCTGGCTGTAAAAGGTATAATCAGGAGGGGTCAAACACAGTACAATCCTGTAGTATTACCATTTCACAAGGTTTTTTTTTTCAACCTAACAACCTGAATGTAGGGATTTGAAATATTTGAAATGACATTTTGGCATGATTTATCTCAAGGAGCAAATCTATCTGTGGAGACTTCATCTAAGTTTGGGTTCAAGGGCTGCGTCCATCAGTGGTTCCAGTCGTATCTAGAGGATACGTTTCTGTACGTCAGTGTGAACACAGCTACAAGACTGACCTGTGGGGTCCCCCGGGGGTCCGTTTTGAAACCTGTACTCTTTTCGCTTTATACCTTTGAATTTGGCCGTATCATCGAGATACACGAGCAAGGGAGGCAGCTTTTTTGGTGATGACTCTGGCCTCTACGATTCTTTCCCTCCTGATGATGCCGCTGCAGTGGAGTCTGCTAAGAAGTTTGAGCTGTGTTCCTCTGACCTCAAGGTGTGGATGACGCACAGAAACTGAACGAGGACAAGACTGAGGCCATCATGTGTGGACCTCAGAGCAAAAGAGACTCTGTATCCCTGAGCTCCAACAGTTTTGGACAGTCAGCTATCCCCTTCTTGTCCACTGTCAGAGATCTGGACATCATGATCGATGCAAACCTCACAATGGAGGATCAAGCGAGTGCCGTGGTTAGAGGGTGCTTCTTCCATCTTCACTGTCTTGGTAAACTGCGAGATGCCCTCGGAAAACAAGACCATTGCCGTCGCCTTGGTGATATTCAGGATAGATTATGCAAACCGTTGTCCAGCTTGACCGTCTCCAGTGTGTTCTGAACACGGCCGCCAGGATTGTCACCCGCAGCAAGAAGACCAGACCACATCACTCCTGTTCTCTGACAACTTCACTGGCTGCCAGTCAAGAAGAAAGTCGACCACAAAGTCCTCGAGCTCCATATGCTACGAGTGTGTGCATGAACCCACCTCCCTCTATAGTACATGAGAGACATTGTCGCTACCCACAAACCCTCAAGGCGCCTTCACTCCTCTTCTCAGTTTATGTTGTCCGTTCCAAGTGTGGATGGACACAGAAAGAAGGGTTTGGGTCACCGCTCCTTCTCCCACTTCTTCTAGCCTTGCAAAGACCATCCTGCAAGGCACGGTACAAGGAGGCAGAAGAAGAGGTAGACAAAAAAGAGGTGGGAAGACAACATTCGAGAATGGACTGGCTTGACACTGAGTGAAGCTATGACGGTTGCAGATTACAGAGAAAGATGGAGTAACTCTGGTTAAGCGATCATCTGTGCTGCCCCAACAACTTTCGAGTTACGTGATAAGATAGGATAGGATATTGATATATAGATATATAAAATGTGTTTATTAAGTATTTAACATATATCATTTATTTATGGAAATCCTTACCTTGTTAATTACTATGGCTTTTACTGTAATAGGGTATGGCCACGTCACCAGAGCATCAGGCCTTGCAAAGACCATCCTGCAAGGCACGGTACAAGGAGGCAGAAGAAGAGGTAGACAGAAAAAGAGGTGGCAAGACAACATTCGAGAATGGACTGACTTGACACTGAGTGAAACCATGAGGGCTGCTGAGGACAGAGAAAGAGGGAGTACACTGGTTAAACAATCGTCTGTGGTTCCCTAACGACTTCCAAGTTACGGGACAGGATAGGATAATGGTGGGCGTGGACGTTAAACTTCAATGTTCACCTCCCTTTTTGAGAGTTTTTGGTGAGAGCTTGTATGCAGTTGTTGATGCTGCTTGCTGAATAAAGTTGGAAAAAACACATAGTAACGACTCCTGCCTTGTTGCTGGGAGAACGGGTTACGTACATAACAAATTCGAGTTACACAAGATTCAAGCATCGGGACTGAATCGGTTATTGCAGTGTAACACTGTCTGACAAAGTATTTAAGAAAAAGATAAAACTCTGAAATTGACTCAAATAACATATAATATAATTAAAAAATGTTTAAAGATAATTTTGCCTTTGAAAAGTATTTGACTGTTCTTCCCTCCAATCTAGCCGCCAGTATAACAAAAATTAGAACATCACCTCCTAAACTACCAGTACAAAAGGGACGCTTTTTAAAATTAAAAAATGTGACAGAACTTCTAATAAATGTAGTCTTATTAATCTGGGAAATAATTTTCACTGTAATTGTTTGGTCCAATTTGCTGAGGTCAGGAAATAGTTGCACAAAAGGTTGTATTATGCTTGTCCAAATGCAAATAAATCGTGTACTTTGTTAATGCACTGTGAAATTTGACTTCGAGGAAAATATTTTCATCATTTTGTCATACTACATGTTCTGAAAAAAAAAATAAAAAAATAAAAAAAAGTATTTCGCTTGATTTTTTGTTTTTGTTATTTGAAGAAAGGACTTCTTTATTAAATTAAACACACTCCAGGTAATACCAAAGAAACAAAAGACAAAAAAAAAATTCAAAGTTGAACCTTTGTTTTGCAAGCAGTCAGTCGAACAGACAAAAAAACATAATCAGCAGCAAAAGTACATTCTGTGTTTATTATTATTTAGAAGAACAAAATGGTTCTGCTGCTCCTAATCATAATGATAATGAGAAAGAAGAACAAGGAGTTTTTTTTTTAAAATAAAAGAGTAAAAAGAAGATAAAATCAACAAAGAAGAACAAAATGAAGCAGAAGAGGTAGAAAAAAAGCCTATGCATGCTTAATGTGTAGTCCACTTGCAGGTGGGATGCAGCTATCCAGGTATAAACTAGCACAACAAAATATTTACAGACACTTTTGAATGTTTGGTTTAAACAAAATTTTTATTCAGGTAAACACATATATATTTATACAGATGTAGTTAGTTAATCATTGCTTATAGGGTCCAGGGGACTGCAAAGAGCCGAATCAGGACCACAAAATCAAGACCACAACTTGGTTGAAAGAGGTTAGTTATTTATTCATTGCTTACAGGGTCCAGCAGACTGCTAAGAGCCGAATCAGGACTGCAAAATCAAGACCACAACTTGGCTGAAAGAGGACTCACCCCTCATCCGCATAAAAGATCTGCCAAAACAACCCCAGTGGCAGTGGTAACACTGAAGGCACTCCACCAGCCGGTCACTTTACAATAATGGTATCCCACTCAGGGTTAGTAAGTTAGTTATTAATTGCTTACAGGGTCCAGCGGACTACAGAGATCCGAATCAGGACCACAAAATCAAGACCACAACTTCTCTGAAAGAGGACTCACACCTGATCCGCACAAAAGATCTGCCGAAACAACACTAGTGGTAACACTAAAGGCATTACACCAGCCGGTCACTTTACAATAAAGACATCCCATGCAGGGGACGCAGAGGCTATATTCTAATTTATCGAACCCCGGTTTATAAAATCAAAATAGAATACAAACATCATTATAAAATATCAACAAAACACATACATACAAAATGCCTATATTGCCAAATAATAACATCATAGGAAGCCCAAATGTCCATTTGGCAGAAAGCGTCCAATATTCCCAAGATGATTACATTACATTACATGATTATTGCTTTAGGTCCAGCGGACTCTTCCGAGCCAAATCAGGACCCGACAACCCCTGATCCGCATCAAAGACCTGCTGAAACAACCCTAGTGGTAAAACTGAAAGCTCTCCACCAGCCAGTCACTTTACAATAAAGACATCCCACGCAGGGGACGCTGAGGCTGTACTCTAATTTATCGAACCCCCGTTTACAAAAACAAAATAGATTACAAACATCATTATAAATTATCAACGAAACACATCCATATAAAATGCCTACATTGCTAAATAATAACATCATAGGAAGCCCTAGTGACCACCTGGCAGAAAGCGTCCAATATTCCCAAGCTGATCCAACAGACCTCATACACAAATAAGGAGTCTTGTCCCGGAAAAGTTTTCAAGAAAAAAGATTGGTGACTGGTCTAGCGAAGAAGAAGATAGTATAGCAGATTGATAGAACAGAGCAGGAATGAGAAAGAGCAAATGAGAATGACAGCGACAGTGGGAATTTAAAGCACTAAATTTCCAGAAAGTGGGGATATTATTTATACTGAAACCCCCGGCACCCCAACGGGGGAGGTGACTGGTCTAGTGAAGAAGAAGATAATATAGTAGATTTAATAGAACAGATTAGGAATGAGAAAGAACAAAGGAGAAAGACAGTGACAGTGGGAATTTAACACACTAAATTTCCAGAAAGTGGGGATACTATTTATACTAAAAAAACCGGCACCCCACAGGGGGTCTGCTGAAACAACCTTAGTGGTAACACTGAAGGCACTCCACCAGCCGGACACTTTACAATACATGTATAGGCATCCCATGCAGGGGACGCTGAGGCTATACTCTAATATATCGAATCCCCGTTTACAAAAACTGAATATAAACATCTTTATAAAATATCAATGAAACACATACATAGAAAATGTCTACATAGTACACTGCTAAATAACATCATAAGAAGCCCTAGTCACCATTTGGCAGAAAGCATCCAATATTTACAAGCTGACCCAAAAGACCCCATTCACAAATAAGGAGTTTTTGAAGAGTTTTCAAGAAAAAAGGCAGGTGACTGGCTTAGCGAAGAAGATAATATAGCAGATTGATAGAACAGAGTAGGAATGATAAAGAACAAAGGAGAAAGACAGCGACAGTATAAATTTAAACTTAAAGCACTAAATTTCCAGAACTTGGGAATACTATTTATACAGTAACAAACGGCTCCCTCACTGTGGGGATAATACTAATAGACTGTACATAAATATATAGGTAATACACAGAGAAAATGTAGGTAAATAACATCTAACTCCGGCGTAACATAACACTGTGGTTATACAGTAGGCTTAGTGAGGGAGAAAATCCACCAACAGTGTCATAGGTAATAGGCATATTAGCACAAACATCAGTCATAGACACAGCCGAACATAATAAAAGCATACGAGTGCTGAATGTTTGGTGGGCATGGGGGAAAAGAAATGTAAGCAACAACAACAAAAAGGCACAAAGATGTATTATTGATTTTGATGAGCATACTAAAATTGAGTATCAAACATAAGTACAACCCAACATGATACAACAAGTGGCTGTAGTATGCTTCTAAGTCTACAAGGACAAACATCCGTCACATTGTCGTACACATAAGCTCAGAAAAAAAAAACAACTTCAAACTACATAATTAAGCAAAGTTCATGTTTTCTAAACCAAAGGCCAAGTGTCCAATTGGTTGATTCGATTCTATGGAGCGATGGGCTGGCGATGAGCAGATGAAATGAGACTGAAGCTATGAAATGCGATGATTAAAATTGACCGATTTTATTTCATGAATCCCGGCACAAGATCTTAAAAAGACTCAATTATTTCAGTCCGTGTCACACAATAAACATCCAGACAACTTTGTGTGATTAAAACTATCTATTTCACGGACGAACAGCTTCAATACATTTATTTCACTGAAGTTCATATCACACAGAGTGTGTGATACAAACGTCACTTATAACGTAGAGTTCCAACGAGCGTCAAAAGACTCCAAAATAAAATGGTAGATAGGACGAAGTCAGTGTCATAAATTCAATGTCGTGTTACTGTCACTATCACATGAAGCAGCTTCAAGAAGTTTATTTCACTGAAGTTCATATCACACAGAGTGTGTGATACAAACGTCACTTATAACGTAGAGTTCCAACGAGCGTCAAAAGACTCCAAAATAAAATGGTAGATAGGACGAAGTCAGTGTCATAAATTCAATGTCGTGTCACTGTCACTATCACATGAAGCAGCTTCAAGAAGTTTATTTCACTGAAGTTCATATCACACAGAGTGTGTGATCCAAACGTCACTTATAACGTAGAGTTCCAACGAGCGTGAAAAGACTCCAAAATAAAATGGCAGATAGGACGAAGTCAGTGTCATAAATTCAGTGTCGTGTCACTGTCACTATCACATGAAGCAGCAAAACTTTTTCCAGCCCGCCTTCTTAGAACTGGAGGAGCCTTTGGACGTGGAAGTAGCGAGGGAATAGGAGATGGCGGCGCTGTTTTTGCTCTTGGAGCTCTTGGACCTGCGCAGCAGGCTCTTGGACCTGCCCAGCGCGAGCTCTTCCTGTTCGCCCCAGTTAAGCGACGTCAGGATGCAGGTGTCGAACACCTCCTTCAAGTTCTTCTGCATCAGCGCCGAGCACTCCACGTACTGAGCACCCAACTGCGAGGCCAGCCGCGTGGCCTCTTCTTCAGACAGCACTTTCTCTTTGTATATGGCCAACTCGATCAGGATCTTTATGTCGTTCCGCAGGTCAGACTGGGTGCCCACCAGCACAAGGGGTGCCCGCGGGCAGTGCTTTAAAATCTCGGGCACCCACTTCTCCAGCACGTTGTGGAAGGATGTGGGCGAGACCACACTGAAGCAGAGCAGAAAAACGTCGGTGTTGGGGTAGCACAGCGGTCGGAGGGTGTCGAAGTCATCCTGAAATACACACAAAAGGAAGGCATTAATGTGAATGGGCACGCTCATGTGTGTGTTTGTGTGTGTTTGTGTGTGCATGCGTATACATGTGTGTGTGTTTAAAGGACAAGAACTGTTTGATTGTGTGTATAAATGTACTATTTTTTCCCATGTGTGTAATAATTTAACCGTTTTCAGTTTATATGTGCATGTTCCCTTATTCCTCCTACCACTCCCCAGCACTTAGAACAATTGCATAGAATAATGCACGTATATATATGTACTTATTATTATTAGTATTATAAATAAATGGCCTTGAACACGCCTAAACCTAACAATATCCTGTCTGTAAAACTACAGTGAAAAATGTATTGCACAGCAAGATTTTAAATCAATGGAAAGACTCTGCCTCTTCAACTTTGCTCTGTTGCGTCCCATGACAGTTTTAAAAACTAACTCAAAACTCATCTTTTTGAATCCACCTTCCAGTGACTTCCAGCTGTTTCTGTGTGTGTGTGTGTGTGTGTGTGTGTGTGTGTGCGTGTTGGTGGGTGTGTGTGTGTGTGCATTACATCCAAACATTTATAGAACTTTGTTTTATTTTGTGGGCATGAAAGTGTTAATGTTAGAGAGAGGGGTGGGGGAGGGGAAGGAGAGGGGAGAGAGAGAGAGAAAGAGAAAAGGGTCCAGGGAGCGAATTATTATCATTATTATTATTATTAACACTTATGCGCCTAATACGCCAGACTTAGCTCTAGGTACTTATATGAATACAAAACAACTTTATATAACAAAATTAATGATGAAAACTTAAAATAATATGGATCCATTTGATTAATTTCACTTCAGCTGTTATTGATAAAGAAACTGTTCAGTTGTCGATTTGTTTATTACAAATCTTTTTTTTAAGTTACACTTTGTATGCTACATACTGCTAAAACTAGTTCTAGCAAGTAGAATACTACTAGTACTACATGAAACTCGAAATCAAATGTATTCTTTTTACTTGTGTTAGTCGTGAATTCTGCTCAAATATGCAGCTTACTTACTAAATAAAAGCATTTGATGTTGAACGAAACGTTGTCGATAATAATCCTTACTGAAAATAACCCACATCAATGTTGAATGTATGAGAGTGACAAGAACTAAGAAGCTATAGTGATGGCATCATAGGTTTCATTGGCTATTAGCCTTTTGCCCTCTAAACAGACATGCATAAAATTTATGAGCAACTAAGAAATTTATACATTCATATTTTCACGCCGGCAGGCTTTCAGGCATCAGTTTGATTAATTTTGCCTACAAAAGGGAGGAAGGTGGGGTAAGGAAATCTCCACCCAAATCAGTGAAGTAGATCTAGACCATTTTTAACTGCATTTGTCACATTTGTGGTACTAACTATGACATCCCTTGTCAGACTGTTCAAATGAATCAAGATTCTTCAATTTTAAGCTGTCTCCGGCTCTAGTCTTTCTTCTTCTTGGTACTGGACTGGGCTTTCTTCAGCATAATGAATCTAGATCTTACCGAAGGCAGCATGTGCTCTTTCAGTCTTTGGCTTTGCTGTGTTGTCGGTTGTTTTATTTATTTATGTTTTTATGAGCGGAAAACAGAAAATCTTCAACTTACAACTATGATATACCACAAGCTGGGAAGTCTCGTCTTTCGTAGGCATCAATTACATACTATACTACGTACGTATGTAGGAGGCCCACGAGTTTACAAAGACGAAAGAAAAGACTTCAGAGCACGGCATGCGGGTTTTTCAACAAGAAGGCTCTCGAGTCTTGTCTTGGAGCTCGATTATGCTACATTATTTCGTAACCATATGATTACAAAGATTAACACTACAACAGAACACAAAAGAAAATTCTAAATAAAACAAAATAAAACCACTTACAGAAGAGGAAGTCCAAAATTTCGGCATGGCACCAACAAACTTACTCTCATAGATCTGTCACGTCAAAGAGAGAATGAGTAGCCTCCAAATCAAATCCTATCCTATCCTATCCTATCCTATCCCATAACCCGAAGGTCGTAGGGGCACCACAGATGATCGCTTAACCAGCATACTCCATCTTTCTCTGTCCTCAGCAGCCCTCATGGCTTCGCTCAGTGTCAAACCAGTCCATTCTCGAATGTTGTCCTCCCACCTCTTTTTCGGTCTTCCCCTTCTTCTACCTCCTTGCACTGTGCCTTGCAGAATGGTCTTTGCAAGGCCTGATGATCTGGTGACGTGGCCATACCATCGGAGTTTCCGTTTCTTCACCACTGTGAGCAGGTCATCGTGTTGTCCAATGGCTTGTGTGATGGTCTGTCGGACTTCAACGTTGGTGATGTGTTGGGTATAGGAAATGCACAGAAGTCTTCTGTAGCACCTCATCTCCATGCTTTGTATTCTTCGTTGGAGATCTGCTGTGAGGGTCCATGCTTCGCAAGCATATAGGAAGATGGAGATGACCAGAGAGCGCAGCAGTCTTACTTTGGAATGTAGACTGATGGTTCTGTCTTTCCAAATGGGCTTCAACCTTGTCAGGGCAGCAGTTGTTTGTGCGATCCTGGAGAGGACTTCCTGTCGAGACCCATTGTCTGACACAATGGCTCCTAAATATTTGAAGCTGTGCACTGTGTTGAGGGATTGGCCTTGTACTTTGATGTCCGTGTTGATGCCATTGGTGTTGTTGGTCATCATTTTGGTCTTCTCTGCACTTATTTCCATTCCATAAGCTCTGGAGGTGGTGTCAAGCCTCTGTACAAGCTGTTCAAGTTCTTGTTCCTCTCCAGCCAATCCATCAATATCATCCGCAAAACGAAGATTGGAGATTGCTCTGCCCCCTATGCTGACTGTGCCTTCGTGATCTGCAAGAGCATCTGACATGATGCGCTCTAGGAAGATGTTGAAGAGTGTTGGAGAGAGTAGGCATCCTTGACGCACACCGATTGTTGTTCTGAACCAGTTCCCGATGACGCTGTTATGGAGGACTGCACTGGTAGCCTTGTAATACAGGCTTTTGATGACTTTTATAATTTTAGGGCTGATGTTGTACACTTTCATGGTTGCCCATAGAGCTGCATGCCAGACTCGGTCAAATGCCTTCTTGAAGTCTATGAACACATGATATAGATGTTGTTGGTGCTGTAGGTATTTCTCACAGATTATTCTGAGGTTGAAAATCTGTTCAGTGGTACTTCGCCCTGCCATGAATCCTGCTTGTTCTTCAGCTATGATTTGTTCAGCTTGTGGTTTCAACCTGTTGAGTATTATTTTCAGGAGGACCTTGCTGGGATGGCTGATGAGGCTGATGGTGCGGTAATTTTCACACTCCTGAAGGTTACCTTTTTTGGGAAGAGTGATGACAAGCGACTGGGTCCATGGTGTAGGCCATTCCCCACTCTGCCAGA
>CM072511.1:156548520-156869871 GCA_036898135.1 Oncomelania hupensis
GTGCGTGTGTGTGTGTGTGTGTGTGTGTGTGAGCTCAAATGCTTAAAAAGCCTCAATAACAAGCGATATTTTTCTTGTGCCAGGCATTACCGCGATTTCAGTGTGCGCAGGACTACTGTCGTCTGTCGTCTACATCATTTTGTTCGTCAACAGTTACAGGTAGGCTGCGTTCACACACACACACACACCCACACCCACACACACACAATTTATATATGTTAAATTCTCTCAAAAAGGCTAGCACCGTACAGCAGCCATTCAAGAGCAAAGAATAACACAAGCCAAGGTAGGCAAGCTGTATTAAACATAAAGAACGGTCATTATACTGCTGTAAGAGGTGTACAAAAAGTGCGACATACCCACTAAACAAGGTGTCGTATTCTACTGGCTTTTACTACCATCTTTATTTAGGAAATCATGTTTTTAAAACTAAGATTTTTTTTCCCAATTGTATTACTTAAGAATGATTTTAAAAAAAAGTGTGTTTAAAATTATTACTGTAATATTAAATAAGGCATTTAAATCACAACCATTAAACAAGGTTTACAAGATTTAAATGAAAGTCAGTTTTTGCTTTATTTTAAAGACATGGACAGTAAATTAATAGTTAAATCTGTATATGATATTCATACTACGACAACCAATAGGATTTTTAACAGGTGAAAGTGAAAAATCAATATGTTCTTTATAAAAATGGAAATTTAATCAAACTAACAACAATAATTAAAATTAAATAAATAAAATACAAGTCAATGTCATAGATTCCAGACAATTAGTAAAAGATTTTTTTTCAACTGAGCAGGATAACAGCCCAAAAACAAAATGCCAATGTAAATAAAAGTCAATGTCATAGATTCCAGACAATCAGTAAAAGATTGTGTTCTGCTTGATAACATTTCTACACCCATAACATGAGAGAGTGGGAGAGAGGGAGCTCTTTTATTCTGTGACTTTTTTCCTGTGACGTTTTTCCAATTACCAATAAAACCTGGTTCACCATACGCGTATCAATCTTTACCAAAAGGCCTCTTTAGAGGAGGTTTGGCCTTGAATGCTTAGACTACAGTGCTGTCTATATATCCTACACTAGTGGTTTTTGTACCCTGGCAAGCCAGGGTACACATGATGCTGTTTAAAATGTAGACAGAGAGAACTTTTGTCTGCGAGTTTCATTTGGACGATGATACCTCCCCATATCCCCCTTGATACCTCACCATACCCCCCCTCCCTGATATCTCCCCGTCCCCCCCCCATGATGCCTCATCATACCCCCTTGATACCTCCCCGAACCCACTTGATACCTCCCCATACCCCCTTGATTCCTTCCATACCCCCTTGGTTCCTAACTGTACCCTCCTTGATACTTCCCCGTTGATCGTTTCGCAGGTATGGATGAAAGGAATCGACCATCACCATAACCCCTTATATATACCCGTATCCCCGTTATGCCTACCCATGTCCCTTTAAACCTACCCGTAGCCCCCTTTTAACTACACGTACCACCCCATCCCGATCCTTGGTAGTAGTAATAATAATAATAATAATAATAATAATAATAATAATAATAATAATAATAATAATAATAATAATAATAATAATAATAATGAATATGGAATAATACAAATAGAAATCAGAAAAAACACCAAGGTTTTAAAATAAAATTTGATATAAGATAGTATAATTGTTATTATAAGAATAATAATAATAATAATATTGAATATAGAATAATACAAATAGAAATCATAAAAAACACCAAGGTTTTAAAAGAAAATTTGATATAATAATAATAATAATAATAATAATAATAATAATAATAATAATAATAATAATAATAATAATTATTATTATTTATTATTATTATTATTAGTTTATTAATAATAATAATAATAATAATAATAATAATAATAATAATAATAATAATAATAATAATAATAAAGGTAAAAAGTCTAAATTTTAAAAAAATATCCATATTGTAGTGTAAAAAAAAAATATATGGCCCGCGTGAGTATCGATCTTGGGTCGCCCGAAACCGTAGGCAAAAGATTAACCCACTAAGCTATCAAGTCTTCGTGGAAAAGTCATGAATTTTTTGGTCTATATGGGAAAACATGATGAAACCTCAATTTGATTTTTAATGGAAGCGCGCGGAATGAGGCTATTGCAGTTTGTGGACATTTTGTTTATTTATTTATCTCAGAAACGGTTAAACGTTCGGTAAGGAAATGTCGGCTATAACGATTTGGCTGGTTTTGAGCACACAGCAGGCCGATCAGCAGCGGTCAGCACCTGCCCAGATCAGCGTCCATATGAGACAAACTTTATAGTAAAGGCTAAGAAGGACTTCCGGCTAAGCAATTTATATATATAGATGCGTAGTCATAAAGACATCCGTCTTCTATACGCGCCTAGTGTCCGAAGACGTTAATCTACCCAACAAACAAACATAAAGACATCATTGAGAAGTTCACATTAGGACCAAACCAGTCGCAAATTACAAACTCCCCAGTTGCTGGGGCCGACTGAGAAAATTGCTTTAAAAAAAGGTTTCAAATAGAGCAGGATAATTACCTTTCTTGATGTATAATGCAACTTGGCTTGTTCCATAATGGCTGCTTGAGAGAATTTATTATACATTTTTAAATTATTTCAAAACCTTTTTTCAAAGTCAGTATCTCGATTGGGGCTATTATTATTATCAAAGACAGGCCAAGGCATATAGATCCCTAAGGCGCTCCATCTCTTTGGCAGGTTCAACATGAGCAAAATCTACAAAGGGCAAAAACTGGAATTTCTTGTAGGATCGCAAAGCACTTCACAGCGAGTTGTAAGTTGCTGTTGTTGTTTGTTTTGTTTCGTTTGTAGTTGTTGTTGGAAATGTCATCTGGGCACTTTCTTTTGAGTATCCTCAAAACAATTCTTTCGCCGCTAAAGGGGAAATAGCACTGAGTACAACTATTAATTTTGCAAAACGAATCCGGCTGACGATTGTAAAAGTGTACAACATTCTTTAGCTTGAACAGTACTAGAAATAACTGGATAAAACTGGTGGCTGATGGGCATCCGCTATTGAAAAGGGTCGCCATACCTAATGTGTGAATGTTAAACCGCTCATTAATGTTCTGAGCCGTTAAAATGGTGTGTAGTTGTGTTGCTGGCTGGTTATCAATACTGAGGGGAGAAAATGACGAGCACACTCATCACAGGCATTCATCGTCACACTTATTTTAAAATGACGAGCGAAGTCATCAAACGCAGTCAAGGGATAAAACGCGGCCTTAATTATCATAATGTTTTGATCGATCGTGATAAACCAAATTGTGCACATGTGAACCTAACTTAAGGGACAAACATTGAGAAGGTCAAAAATGAGCTTGGATGCTTTCCATACTTTGACTGGTTAATGTAATGACAACTAAAGATTATTCCCCCCCCCCCACCCCCTCCGTGGGGGTGCCGGGAGTTTCAATATAAATAGTATCCCCACTTTCTGGAAATTGTGTGCTTTAAATTTCCACTGTCACTATCTTTCTTCTTTGTTCTTTCTCATTCCTACTCTGTTCTATCAATCTACTATACTATCTTCTTCTTCGCTAGACCAGTCACCTACCTTTTTTCTTGAAAACTCTTCCGGGACAAAACTCCTCATTTGTGTGTGAGGTCTGTTGGATCAGCTTGGGAATATTGGACGCTTTCTGCCAGGTGGTCACTGGGGCTTCCTGTGATGTTATTATTTGGCAATGTAGGCATTTTATATGTATGTATTTTATTGATATTGTATAATGATGTTTGTGTTCTATTTTGTTTTTGTAAACGGGGTTCAATAAATTAGAGTATAGCCTCAGTGTCCCCTGCGTTGGATGTCTTTATTCTAAAGTGACCGGCTGGTAGATTGCTTTCAGTGTTACCTCTAGTGTTGTTTCGTCAGATCTTTTATGCGGATCAGGGGTGAGTTCTCTTTCACTTCTCTGGTCCTGGTTTGGCTCGGAAGAGTCCGCTGGACCTAAAGCAATAACCAAAGAATAATGGCAAGCTTTTTTTTTTTTTTTTTTAATAAAGTAAGATTAATTCAGTTTGGGCATTTTGATTGAGTGGAAAACATACAAGTAGAGCGTTCCATTAGTTTTGATGTTTACATTAGTTTAGCGAAAACTAGACCATCACACAAGCCATTGGACAACACGATGACCTGCTCACAGTGGTGAAAAAACGGAAACTCCGATGGTATGGCCACGTCACCAGATCATCAGGTCTTGCAAAGACCATCCTGCAAGGCACAGTACAAGGAGGTAAAAGAAGAGGGAGACCGAAAAAGAGGTGGGAGGACAACATTCGAGAATGGACTGGTTTGACACTGAGCGAAACAATCAGGGTTGCTGAGGACAGGGAAAGATGGAGTACGCTGGTTAAACGATCATCTGTGATGCCCCTACGACCTCCGAGTTACGAGATAGGAAAGGATAGGATAGCGAAAACGATTGTTGGTTCTTCATTGGTCAGATTCTGTGATCACTACTAGATTGATCAGATATTTATATGATTATTTGTGCTGATGCCATTTCTTTCTTATCATTTCGGTGAAAAAGACATTAAAATCAACAATTGCAAGTAGCCTACTGAGTTAGTTAGTTAGCCATTGTTTATAGGGTCCAGCGGACTGCAAAGAGGCGAATCAGGACCACAACTTGGTTGAAAGAGGACTAACCCCCGATCCGTATAACAGATCTGCGGAAACAACCTTAATGTAACACTGAAAGCACCCCACCAGCCGGTCACTTTACAATAAAGGCATCCCATGCTGAGGTTGTACTCTAATTTATCGAACCCCCGTTTACAAAAATATAAATGTCATTATAAAATACTAACAAAACATATCTATAACATGCCTACATTGCTAAGTAATAACACCATTTGGCACAAAGCGTCCAATATCCCCAAGCTGACCCAACAGACCCCATACACAGACGAAGAGTTTTAGGACAGCGTCCAAGATAAAAGTTAGATGACTGGCCTAGCGAAGAAGATAGAAGATAGAAAATTGATATAACACATTAGGATCGAGAAAGAACAAATGAGAATGACAGAAACAGCGGCAATTTAAAGCACTACATTTCCACAAAGTGGGGATACTGTTTATACAGAAAACCCCGGCACCCCAAAGGGGTGACCATGATCATAATAAATGGCTGATTGCACTGGCCAACACACTTTCCGCCTCCAACAAGCACGAATTGATACAGCAAGGTTGATTCTATTTTGACAAACCTTTTGTGCTTCCATTTCCACAGGCACGGAGCTTGCGACTGCCAGGATACCAAATCGCCTACATCCTGTGGGGTATGTTTGGCAAATGAGGTGAAATGATGGTCCAGAGTATGCTATCGTTGCCGTATAACTCTTATCCATCTAACTAATATGACTAATGCAATTAGCCCTAGCGGATTGTCTGAGCATCTAGGTCTAGTTCGCTGGCGAGTTAATACCAACAGACTGTGAATACAAAGTGCAAGTTCTCTGTTAAAAGGATTTTGTTTTGGGGTGGTGAGGGGGGTAGGTGGGGGAGGGCTATTAATGTTATTTTTGACTGTTGTATTATATTATTAGATCTGTACATAGTATTTCAGTGATGGAGAAAGTATGTAAGCTAGGGGTATTTATACCCTCAACCAAAACATGTGGGGGTTTTCTTACCCTCATTGCAAACATAAGGGTTTTTTTATACCCCCTTTCAGTTTTTTAGGGGGTACACCAACATACGTAATAAACACTTTGTTTGCACAGCATAGAACCATTTTCTTTCAGTGTTAGCCACGGAAATTCCAGGAGCCATTTCTCCTGGAAAGTCTTTTCATCAGTTTGAGTTTTTTCAGCCGGGCCCGGTTGCGGCTCACCTTTTTCTTCTCTTATCGAGCACTCAAAGCCAAAGGCTGACAAAAAAGTTTGCTTTTCTTTTCCTTCAACTTGTTTTAATTTTTTAGCATAGTTTTGCTTCGGCTTCCCCTAAGATCGCTGCTTGTCGGCCATGTTTAATGTTGGGTTGTTGTTAGTCTTATATAGCCAATCAAAAGCGTCGAGAAAAAATAGTAAATATTATCGTGCATATAATTGGCTGTTTCTCGGAAGCGACAGAATGAATAGGAGGGGGAGAGAGGGTGGTAGGCGGTCGCGCAGGACGCACAGGCACACGATCCAAATCGAGCGAAAGCTGTACGCACGACCGAAATAGTTGTACCTGATGATACCTCCCAGCAACTTAGCTTTACGTTTTCATACCCCTTTGGCATTGACTTTGTGCGTGTTTATACCCTTTCATTATATTTTCGTTACGTGATTTCCCATCTCAGTACGTGAAACACGTATGATTGTACGTGATTTCCATCACTGGTATTTGCTTTTCTTTCTTAGACTTAAAAATAAGATCATTTATTAAAGGATGAACACAAATCACCAAAGGTTATGAACAAGTTTTAATACGGAGCTACTTTTCAACCAACCTGTACATGACAACTGGTCGAATGGTGTGTAACAGGTAACATCATCATCTTCTTCGTGGTGTTGATCATTTTGCTGCCAATATGCTACGGGATTTACGCTCTTGCCAAGCTTGACCTGCTCCTCTCTTTTGCGTCATCCATTTTGCAGACTCTTAGGTACGTGTGCAAACAGCTATGATGATGATGACGATGATTATGATGACTACGACGGCGATGGTGACGATGATGATGATGATGATGATGATGATGATGATGATGATGATGATGATGATGATTTTTGGTTAAAGCGAACAGTTTGCCGTGCGCAAATTGCGTTTTAAGAAATACCTATTCATCCTTTAAAAAAAAAGTACTGCAGTGTTGATAAAGTTTTGGCGATGCGGTGTTGACTGATTGAATGGTGGCTGTATAGGGTTAACTACTTGAATGGCTTCTGGGCAGTATAAACTGATGAATTGCCGTATGGGGTTAACTGACTGAATGGTTTCTGTGCAAAGTTAGCTGATTGAATGGCTTTTATATAGTGTTCACTGATTGAGCGGTATCTCATTTGGATTTTCTGTGCAGTGATAACAGATAAAATGTTTGCTGTGCAGTATTGACTTATTGAATAGTTGTTGTGCAGTACTGACTGATTGAATAGTTGGTGCGCAGTATTGACTGATTGAATTGTTACGCAGTATTGACTTACTGAATAGTTCAAATGGTTGCTGTGCAGTATTGCCTGATTGAATTGTTGTTATGCAGCATTGACTGATTTAATTGTTAGACAGTATTGACTGATTGAATAATTGTTTGGCAGTATTGACTGATTGAATTATTGTTATGCAGTATTGACTGACCGAATGATATCTGTGCAGTGTACCGGCGTTTGCGATCCTGACGTTCTACATCCAAGTGTGGCTGGTCAGGGCATTGCTTCTGCAGCCAAAAATTAACAAAGAAGATGAACACCGCCCCCTCAATATCAACAACAGGTATTGTTGTTACTGTGTTCCTGGTGGTGTTGGTGTTGGTGATGATGGTAGAGATTGTTAGGTGTTGGTGATTGTGGTGGAGATAGTGGTGGTGGTGGTTGTCAAATTTGTAAATGTTTTGTGGAAATGCGTTACCAAGTGGCTAATGTCTAGGTTCGACGCCCAGGCGGCTGGCAAATAATATCGCCTATCATCTGGTTCTTTACGTGTACGTAGAATCCACATTACTGATTCCAAAGGGTGTGGCTATACGCGTGTCGATGGGATAATAAGAATATGTTAATAAATAAGGTTCTGCATGCGTTGTTCAAAAAATCAGATGAGGCACAGAGGCTTTTACAAATTAATGATATACGGGAAATTAAAGCGAGAGAGAGAGAGAGAGAGAGAGAGAGAGAGAGAGAGAGAGAGAGAGAGAGAGAGAGAGAGAGAGAGAGAGAGAGAAAGAGGTTATATATATATACTCACACACACGCACGCAAGCACACACAGAACAACAATCGGTGTGCGTCAAGGATGCCTACTCTTTCCAACTCTCTTTAACATCTTCCTAGAGCGCAAAATATAGATTGTATGCCATATTCGCACAGATCTGTTCAGTTTCAGGACATGACGTTAGAACAGACCACAAATTTATACATAGATGAGTCAATCTTCGGACATTAGGATGTTGTCATGTATGCTCCTCTTTGACACATGGGTGCATGTCAATTTTGGACACAAAGATGCGTGGCTTTCCAAGAACACCATGATGCGTGTCACCTCTAGGACACCAAGAGGTGCATCTCCTCTAGGACACCAGGATGCGTGTCGCCTCTAGGACACCAAGAGGTGTGTCGCTTCTAGGACACCAAGATGCGTGTCGCCTCTCGGACACCAAGAGGTGTGTCGCCTCTAGGACACCAAGAGGTGTGTCGCCTCTAGGACACCAAGAGGTATGTCGCCTCTAAGACACCAAGAGCCTGCTCGACAGAGAGTGAATTTGTGTTATTTACCAGCA
Organism: Oncomelania hupensis; assembly: GCA_036898135.1. NCBI lineage: Eukaryota > Metazoa > Mollusca > Gastropoda > Littorinimorpha > Pomatiopsidae > Oncomelania > Oncomelania hupensis. Next base: position 156,556,989 of record CM072511.1, read on the forward strand.
GTAATTATAACATTATGAAACATTCATGCACACACATTCTAACAATGGACCACGTCTGCTCCTCATCTCCCATTTTCTGAAAAACAAAGCAATCCCTCAGTGGAAAAGTGCCGCTTCCTTCCTAGAAGTGACAAACAACGCCTTATCCCTTTAAAGCCTTTCACTGCCAAGGGAGAATTGCACTAAGTTACAACTATTTGCCGGGCAAATCTGGCTCAAGATGGTAAACAAAAATTACAAAAGAAATTCTAGCTTGAACAGCATTAGAAATAATTGGGTTACACTTATACGTGTATGAAATGTAATTTAATTTTCTAAGCGAATATACTATTTTGTGCGTCGTGCCTTGTGATTGTGGTGATTGGCATTGATGGTAGTGGTTTTGCTCTCATTACATTCCTATTTTTCAGCAATCTCGTCCTGTAAACCAAATGTTGTAGAAAAGGGTTCATACAGAACACGTAGAAACATGAACCATTACTCTGTGCCGTATGTGAAATCCATTTTGGGATGAGAAGTGGGAATCATGGTTCCTTTTGTCGAAGAAAACGAATCCTATTAATTTGTAACCTAATGATTTTCTTGCGCTTCAGACATCTATACGACGTGGTGAGCTACGTGCTGGTGTTCAACAACCTGTTGGTGGGCTTGGTCTCCGCTCTGTGGAGAACGATCAAGAGCTTCATCCTGGGCGTCATCTTTCTGGGACGTCTGGACAGGTGTCTGCTGATGAAAGGATTTGAGCACATGGACCAAGGTATACGAGCTGTGTGGCCATGGTGCAAGTATAGGTGCTGTGTGGCCATGGTGCAAGTATAGGTGCTGTGTGGCCATGGTGCAAGTATAGGTGCTGTGTGGCCATGGTGCAAGTATACGAGCTGTGTGGCCATGGTGCAAGTATAGGTGCTGTGTGGCCATGGTGCAAGTATCGGTGCTGCTTGGTACATGCACGTCTAACTGATGCGCTTTGTTACGATGATGGTGATGCTGATGATGACGACGACGATGATGATGATGACGACGACGACGATGATGATGATGACGACGACGACGACGATGATGATGATGATGATGACAATGATGAAAATGATGATGCTGATGATGCTGATGATGACGATGATGACGACGCATTTCCATGGTCTTTGCTCATGGTGTTGTTCAGGCTACATGGCATATGTGGGGACATTACTGGTGGACAACGCCCACAATAACCCCACGATGAGGAGTTTCTGTGCCGTCCTCATCAGCCTCATCTGCAGGAACGACAGTGACAGAACAGCCAAGGGCATCAAGCACCTGACCACGCCAGCTAAATGTAACTACAGTTGTACTGAGCACAAGCTGTTTAGTTGCTTTACTTTCGTTAGATATTTGTCATGTGTTCTTAGGTAGCGATTTTCCAGCACAAGCTGTTTAGTTGCTTTACTTTCGTTAGATATTTGTCATGTGTTCTTAGGTAGCGATTTTCCAGCTAAATGTAACTACAGTTATACTTAGCACAAGCTGTTTAGTTGCTTTACTTTCGTTAGATATTTGTCATGTGTTCTTAGGTAGCGATTTTCCAGCTAAATGTAACTACAGTTATACTTAGCACAAGCTGTTTAGTTGCTTTACTTTCGTTAGATATTTGTCATGTGTTCTTAGGTAGCGATTTTCCAGCTAAATGTAACTACAGTTATACTTAGCACAAGCTGTTTAGTTGCTTTACTTTCGTTAGATATTTGTCATGTGTTCTTAGGTAGCGATTTTCCAGCTAAATGTAACTACAGTTGTACTTAGCACAAGCTATTTAGTTGCTTTACTTTCGTTAGATATTTGTCATGTGTTCTTAGGTAGCGATTTTCCAGCACAAGCTGTTTAGTTGCTTTACTTTCGTTAGATATTTGTCATGTGTTCTTAGGTAGCGATTTTCCAGCTAAATGTAACTACAGTTATACTTAGCACAAGCTGTTTAGTTGCTTTACTTTCGTTAGATATTTGTCATGTGTTCTTAGGTAGCGATTTTCCAGCTAAATGTAACTACAGTTATACTTTGCACAAGCTGTTTAGTTGCTTTACTTTCGTTAGATGCAAGAGGCGCCACTTACTGCCAGACTACTGAGCACAATCATGGGCGATCGGGGATGGGTGACAAGGGATCTAGTGTTTACTGGCTGTTTTTTGTATGTAGCGGGCACTCACTCCACTAGGACATGAGCGTCCGGATCTTTAAAGTCGGTGAGATGGAATGCTTGCGTGCACAAAGTAGAGCTGAGCACACAGCCTGCTTTTATGGGAAGGTTTAAGGGGCGCGTGCCTGTCCTACCTCCTATGCACCGTCAACCTTGACATTTCAAACCACTGCCTGCTACGTTAGCGCTTTACTTTCAATGCTTCACATGTTTTGCCGTCGCTTTCACCTCTGTGTCACCGCGCCCCTAGGCAAATGAATCCGACGAGGCAGAATTTCTCAGTTGTCCATGAAGGACTTTCACAAACACGTAACATACAACACAGTTTGCTGTTCCATGAAGCTTGAATGAATTATTAGAAACAGACTAAGAGGAGGGAATGTCAGTTACAAGTTTTAGGTCGCCCGTCGAGTGAGTCAGTTACAAGTGTTAGGTCGTCCGCGAGAGGATATTTATTTGGCGACCTGGCGAGCGCTGTTATTATTTTTTATTTTATTTTTTTTTTTTGACGTAGTTTACTTTGCTTTGGGTTAGTTTACATTTTAAAGTTTCATTTGACATTTATAGGGGGACAAAAATTGTCTTTGTCTGCGTCTTCTTCTCTTTTTACTTATATGATGATGATCCTGCGCGGTATTTTCAGCAAGAAAGACAACTTTTGGCCTATTTGTGTGTGTGTGTGTGTGTGTGTGTGGGTGTGTGTGTGTATGTGTGTGTGTGCAGTATGCAGCAACTCTCGAGCATCACGTCGCTGGCACCTGGCCTACACGCTGCTGCACAACCCTGACCTGCTTCCACGCCGAAAACTGGCCCTGCTCCTCACCCGAAGCATGGAGGTCGTCGACGACAACGACAACGACGATGATAAGGGAAGAAAAGATTCTGGGTCCTCCGTCAGCGACAGAAAGAGCGGCCTTCGTCAGCAGTCTTACGACGAAGGAAAACACGTCGACCAACTTCCTGCCATGCGCCACGGCTTGACAGAAGCGGCTGTGAACTATGACCCTGACGACATTGTGACCTTTGCCCCGGAAGACGATGATGGCAGTTTATTTCGCAGTTCTTCCACCCGGTCCACGGTAGTTCTGATTCCACACAGTCCCAGCAAAACAAAAGCTAGTGTCGTGTGAATTCGGGCTGTTGTATGTAGCATATGTATGTATGTATGTATGTATGTAATGTATGTAATGTATGTATGTATGTATGTATGTATGTATGTATGTATGTATGTACGTTACCCGTTACTGTTCAGTTAGCGCTATGCTAGGGTCGCTGATTATCTGGAAGCAGCGATGTCGAGACACTCTGCCCTAATGCCTAATGCTAAAAAGGACTGTCAAAGATGATGCTGTACTGTGTTGTATGCACCTGTGAATGTAAACTGGAAATAATTAAAATGAAATATAGTGTGCTTGTTTTATAAGTAATAATGTTTAATATTATTATTCATATTTTGCGTTCCATTATTATATTAGGCAGAGAGAGAGAGAGAGAGAGAGAGAGAGAGAGAGAGAGAGAGAGAGACAGAGAGAGAGACAGAGAGAGAGACAGAGAGAGAGACAGAGAGAGACAGAGAGAGACAGAGAGAGAACATTTGCCATTGACGTATTATTTTATGTGTGTGTGCATAATTTGCTTCTGTCCAATCATGATGGTGCTTGCTTCGTGTCATCCATGTAATTCTCTAAGTGCATATATGTTCATGCGATGTTATAGAGAATAAAATCTTGAAATGTATGTATGCATGTATGTATGTATGTATGTATGTATGTATGTATGTATGTATGTTTATTAAAGAAATCTAACTCGACAAATGGTTATTTCTAGGAAATATATACAGTTCAGATTCTATGTTTAATGTACTTAAAGGTCTTCAGGAGGAAAATCCCACAACATTGTTATTAAATTGAATAAATTAATAAAAAAATGTTTTCCATTTGTCTATACAGGTTGAGGGATCAGTGTGTGTGTGTGTGTGTGTGTGTGTGTGTGTGTTTGTGTGTGTGTGTGTCGTTCGGAGTTATCGGCACATTTAGGTTAAAAAGTGAGGCATTTTCATGATATTCTTTGCATGTTTGTTTTGTACATATAAAACAGGTCATACAAAGGCATTCGGGCCACTTTCTTTACTCGTATAAGAGAGAAGAGATCCGCAAAAACTCTTCTATGATTAAACTATTCAGTAGGTTTGTTTTTCTTTAAATTGCATCATATTCGCTTTAAACTGTAGCACGCTTTAGCGAAGGCAAGAATACTGAAGCACGCCGGTTTTTACCAAATTCTGAGAGCCAATGTCGAGGCAAAGCACTACAGCTCGGAGCGTGAAGTTAACTAGGCTACATGCTCAACTGATTTATATATAGACAGCATTATAGGCGTCGATAATAACAGCACAATAAAGATTTTTAAAAAAAGGGAATAACTTACGGATCTCTGACAGGTTTTCCGCAACAGGGTTGAAGTATGGCTCACTTGATGTGGTTCCACCACACTGTCTATTTCCTGTATCATCATCATCATCATCATCATCATCATCATCATCATGATCGTTGTCATCATCATTATCATCATCATCATCTTCTTCTTCTTCTTCTTCTTCTTCTTGTTCTTCTTGTTCTTGTTCTTCTTCTTCTTCTTCTTCTTCTTCTTCTTCTTCTTCTTGTACTGCTGCTTCCTCCTCCTCCTCCTCCTCCTCCTCCTCCTCTTCTTCCTCCTCCTCCTTTCAGTACTTTTATATCAAGATTTCAAAGCGTTGAAGCCGAGAGTTTGTGGGCGCCCTCATTTCCATCCTTGTCTTTGCAAACCTGTAGTAGTCTGTGGAGTTCCTTTTGTAAAATATTTATTTTCCCCACTTTAGGTTTTAAACTTTTAACTCCGGCTGAACAATAACTAAACATTTAAAAAGAGAAAAAGAAAAAGAAGAGAAAACAAAGATAGAAAAAAACGATAAACAACGGCTGTCCTAGTTTGCCTTCTAGTGGACCACAAAAATCGGCTGTAGCAATACGCAGTGCTACATAATTATTAGTAGTATCACTTTTACACTGGATGTTGTTGGGTTTTTTTATCGGTTGATTCAGCCCCGATGCTTGAAACCTGATAAGTGTAACTCAGATTCGTTTATCCACGCAACCTGCTCACTCAGCAACAAAGCAGAAGTCGTCGTATGTAGTTTTCCAACTTTATTCAGCGAACATCAACAACTGCATACAATCGCTTTTTCCACTCTCAACTTTTTCCTCTCTCAACTCAAAAAGTGCGGTACATATATAGTCTCTCTATACTCAAGAGAAAGAACATTTGGGCAAGACACAATTATAACCAACCAGAACAAATTTCGTAATCACTGTCTGACGTCATACAACTATATTTAGAATGGAAGCGTCTCTAGTTACCACTAGAATTATCCACACGCTTCGATCGATAGTAAACAACCAACTCTAGAAAATTCTCAAATAATATCGACCAACTAAAATTATCAACGTTATACAAAGCTTCTTCTAACAACAACGCAAAATCAAATCAAACAGTCTATTATTGCATGCTTTGCAAAATAAAACGATCAGATCTATCACGCGCGTCCCACTCTCACCATCTCGTGCGTCTCAATTTAACAATCACATAATGTAATCAGGACCCTCACCACCCCCCTGTGATGATATCCTGGAGAAGATATGCTTATCTTACAAGGGGAGTAAGACTTATAGATAGATGGGGCGTTCAGCTACCTCTATCAGACGTTCTTTTACCAAAATTCCAAAGCGATGTGAGAGACTAATCACGGTGCTTGGTCACATACAATTTATATTTGTTCTCGGGTTTTAAAGTATCATTGGCTCACTGTAAGAAATGCTTTTTACTAATCTAAGGAATAGTTTACTTGGTCTCAAGAAAAGAAGAGCTAGTGGAAACACAACAATACAAATAGAATGACACCAGTCGTATGTATGTGATTTCAACTTTTATGTGGTCAACACAAATTCTAATATTTAATTAAATGTAAATTAATAACTATAACTGTTCAATGTCCTGGGTTATTTCTTTAGCAGTTCTTCTTCATCACATGCTAAGCATTCATATGTTTTGATGGTCTACTATTGGTTTTCCGAGAATTGGTTGACATCAGTTGCAGTTGAGAGGGACTTAGCTGCTCAGGTTCTGCGAGTGCTTGAGTCCGGTGATCACTCTGAGGGAGTCTGGTCGCTCTCAGGATGATCGGGTGAGTCGTGTAGCTATGAGGCGGACGTGGCGAGGTAGAATCTAGATGATCTCCTTCTTTTCCACGGTAGCAAGCGTCATGCGTTGACTCCACAAACTGTCCCAGAGCTGAATTGTAAAATCCAGAACTCTGGCTACCATATGCTATTCAGATATATTGGTATATGGTGCCCTATGCAAGGAGTCTATAGCATCAGACACCTGCCGAGTTTACCATATGCACACTACTATATCCAAATCTTAAGGTTAAGATACATCGAGCACTATGCACAACATGTCAGAAACAATAATCGGTTTCTGTAAATACATATAACATGAACATACTAATACATGGCAATCAATATAATATATAAAAACTAGAAACTACTAGGGTTAACTTACTTCTAGTCTCTGGGAATCATGAAACAGTCTATCACTTTCTTGGTGATGGCTGAGGATAATGTTCACTTCAGTTTGCTCCTTTGACCCTCGTGGTTCCACACTTCGTATTCGACTGACTGGCTAAATCTGCGTATACGGGGATATGCAGGGGGCTCTACGTCATCTCCGACCAATCGTTTAATTCTCGCTGCTAGTAGTCTCGCTCTTGCGATCACATGAATCTTCTTTTGGAAATTTTGCTCTCCTGGCCTACCTGTGGGACACGATCTGTTATGTCTCGACTTCGAGTGTCAGGGAAATGACGCCAGGTAGATCCAAGAGAGATATGAGTCGCATGGCTATTTAGCGGTCAAGCGACCCCGGTCAGATGGTCGAGTAAGCTAACTAACATTCCTGTTTAGCGAGGTCTGCTTGGTTGTCTCGGGGATGAACGTATCAAGGAGGTTAATTTAACATATGCGAACTTTCCTTTAGAGAGCTGGCAATACAGGTTCAATACTATCTGTTTATCTCTAGGTTGAGTTACCACATCTTTGTCGTCAACATTTCTGATATTACATAGGCCCCCCAAAACCTATTCTTATACAGGGGTAAGAATTGGTACGGAAACGTTGGCGCAAATATGTATGTGCATTATTTACATAGAGAACTGGGGATGAGGTCATTGGGCTACAAAGCTGGGCGCCTCCACCCGCAACTGTGAGGGGTTGGACACGAGGTTAGGTTTGTCTTCAGTGGACACGGGGTATCGGCTGAGGTAATCAGCTCCATGGTTACTCGTCCCTGGTATGTACTCTACATAAAATGCGCAGGGCTGTAGCAAGAGGGACCAACGCATGAGTCTAGCGTTGAGTTTCTGTGATGACGCAAGGAATGCTAAGGGCTGGTGATCAATCAAAACTCCATAACCCCAAAAGCGCAACGAAAAACATCTTTGAAAAAAAAATGTAATAATAAAAATAAACAAATTAAATGAAATTAAAATCAACCAATAACAATTTTAAAAATTTAAATGTATAAAATACGTAACAAATAAACATAAATAAATTAGACACAATTAGATTTTCTGCTGCTGTCAGAGGACTGACGCTCGAACGGAGGGTTGTCTGTCTCAAAGCAAGAAGCGGAGTTCTCCACATACAGCGCAGTCGTGGACCGGGTGTCGGAATACTGGCGACTGAAACTGTCAACGTCATTTCCTGGGGCAAAGGTCACATCACCGTACATGCCAGGATATCTGCCCGAGGTCGGCGTTTGTTCGATGTGTTTCTCTTCGTCGTAGGACTGTTGCGGAAGTCTGCCATTGATAAACCCATGGCTGTTGCTGCCAAAGGATTGGGTATCCGCGCTTCCCTTACCATCGTCATCGCGGTCGTCATCGTTGTCGTCGTTCTCCATGCCTCGTGTGAGGAGCAGGGCCAGTTTTCTGCGTGGCAGCAGGTCCGGATTGTGCAGCAGCGTGTAGGCCAGGTGCCAGCGACGTGACGCCCGAGAGTTGCTGCATACTGCACACACACACACACACACACACCCACACACCCACACACACACACACACACCTACCCACACACACACACATATATGTATAGCCCATACAATAATACATTCCAAATACCCAACAAAGGAAAGAACAGAAGCAACAGTTGCTGCTCGTACCAAAACCATCCCACATCACACAACAATCATTTCCAACCATATATCATCCATTTGAATTGCCGCCTATCACCTGTCATCAGCATCATCACTATCACCAACAACAACACAAAGAAAAACAAAACAGTCAGTGCGATATATTCTACGATATCAAAAGGAGAAGAGGACCCACCAAAGGTAAGCTGTACAGGGTTCGTTTGGCACATCGATGACTCAGCTTGGAATGCCATGATGGACAAAATAAACGTGGCTTTTAAAAAAACTGTCCATCTTAGCAGAATGATATCTCGGGTGGTTCAGCGTTGATTGAGGTCCTTACCCCTTTTCCCTTGGGATGGTTGTGCCCTTGTGACGACGTATGACAAATAGTGGAGGGTGTGGACGCTAAACTTCAATGGAGGCGAGACCAAACATGAAGAAGGGAAGGAACAGAACGACGACAAGAAGGAAGATAATATAAGCTTGCTACAAAAAGTTCAAAACTAAAACAGGTTGTAGTTACATTTAGCTGGCGTGGGCAGATGCTTGACGCCCCTGGCTTCTCGGTCGCTGTCGTTCTGGCAGATGAGGCTGATGAGAACGGCACAGAAGCTCCTCATCATGGGGTTGTTGTGGGCGTTGTCCACCCGTAACTTACCCACGTACGCCATGTAACCTGAGCACACACCACTAAACAGTAAAACTTTACTAGGGATTGAACTCCTGCTCACTGACTGAACAGGACGTGTTTTGCGCACCTGTGGCAATGACCGTTTTCTTTTCCTTCATTTTATTTCTCTTAGCCATAATTTATATCAAAATGATATAAATGTTCAAATGTGATATATCTCGATGCGCCAGTTGATATATCTTTCATAAAAATCAAAAGCCAGACTCTAGAGATATTTTACATTGTAGGTTTCTTCATCAATCGCTTCAGTCATAGGCCTAACAATGAACGACCGCGTTTCAAGCAATCGGCAGCGCTCAGCATCACGAAAACGTGAAAAACCTTAATCGACCTCAAGTCAAGAAAACGCAACACTTGATTCTGCTGAATGTGACAACAAGCGATCCAGCAGTGCTAAAAAGAGTAAGCTTAACACAAAACCACCGAAATCTACTGCATTACGGATAATAAATTATTTGCAGATTGTCAGCATGGGTTCAGAAAACGTAGGTCTTGTGTGACACAGTTGTTAGAGGTTATGGAGGATTTGACGGCTTTAATTGATGATGGGAATGATGTTGATATAGTGTATTGTGATTTTAGAAAGGCGTTTGATTCTGTGCCACATAAGAGACTGTTGTTAAAGTTGGCTGCATATGGTATAGGAGGAAATGTTCTTAAATGGATATCAAGCTTTTTGTTTGAACGTAAACAGTGGGTTAAAGTTGGTTCAGAAAGGTCTAAAGATGCTAGAGTTTTAAGTGGTATTCCACAGGGGAGTATTTTAGGTCCAATTCTTTTTACTATATATATTAATGATTTACCTGAGATACTGGAGAGTACGGTTAAGATATTTGCTGATGACACTAAAATATATAATACAACATCGAAATCTAAGGTCATTCAAAATGATTTACATAAGCTACAGCAATGGTGTGAGAAATGGAAGTTATATTTAAATGTGCAGAAATGTAAATTTATGCATGTGGGGAAAGGAAATCATGGATGCGAATATTCAATGTTGATAAAAGATGAAGTTTATAAATTAAATGTAAGCGATAATAAAAAAAGATTTGGGTGTAACTTTTGATTGCAAGTTAAAATTTGACGCACATATTCAGAGAGTGGTAACTAAAGCAAACCAAATGTTAGGCATAATCAAAAGAGCATTCACATACTTGGAAAAAGAAACGTTTTTAAAATTGTATAAAGCTTTTGTAAGACCTCATATTGAATATGCTAATGTTGTTTGGAGTCCATATTTGAAAAGGCAGTCTGTAGCCATAGAAACAATTCAACGATGAGCCACAAAACTATTATCTGAGTGTCGTGACATGACATATGGAGAGAGATTAAGGTTTCTGGGCCTTCACTCTCTGAAAGGACGTAGGATCAGGGGTGATTTAATTCAGACATTCAAAATAATTAATAATGTAGAGGATGTTAATACTAATACTTTTTTCTTACTTGATCAATCTAACAGAACTAGGAAGTGTGAAGGTAAAATTTTCATAAAATATTGTAGAACTAACCAACGAAAATTTTCATTTGCACATAGAGTAGCTAATTATTGGAATTCTTTACCAACAAATATTAAATTTGCACCATCTGTAAATAGTTTAAAAAACCACATAGACACTGATTCCAAATTTCAAAAATTATTCTATCAATATGACTAGAAAAGATTATTTCAAATTATGCATGCAAATCATATTGCTAACTATATATACCATAAACAATGAGGGGACGTCTTTATAAGCCGCGAGGCTTTAGGCAGCGATGCCTGTCCCACACTACTACTACTACTACTACTACATCTATCCGACAGCATTTTCCAGTTGAAAATAGACCTACGCTGCTGTTACACTCGGTTTGATGATGGTGTGTTCTTTATCAGTATCTGATTCAGCCCCAATGCTGAATTCCTGATAAGGTGTAACTCAGATTCGTTTATCCACGCAGCCTGCTCACTCAGCATACAAGACACGGAGTCGACGTATGAAATTTTCCACTTTTATTCAGCACATATCAACAACTGCATACAATCGCCTTTTCACGCTCAACTTTTTACTTTCCAACTCACTATCAACAACTTCTCCTAACCACACACAGGGCATCCATTTTATAATGTTTTCTCTCATTCGAGATGACGACAGGTCGTTCTAGAAATGACGCATTACAACCAACCAGAATTAAAGATCGTCATCACTGACTTACGTCACACATATCTCTAAACATACCCGGAACGTTCTCTCACCTCGACATCCATCGGGAAACTTCTATCGAGAGTAAACACGCAGATCCAGAAAATTCTCCAATAATATCGACTAACTCAAATTATCAACGTTATACAAAGCCTCTCCTAACAACAATGCAAACTCAAATCAAAGGTAAATAAACTCCATTATTGAATACTTTGCAAAACGAAACGATTAGATCTATCGTGCGCGTTTCAGACATACTACCATTGGCGTTTCAACGTAACATAACCCCCCACTCAAGAAGAAATTTACCCAATTTCTTTCAACAACGTTGAAACGTAGTGCACAAACAAAGTTTTAATTCTGGACCTTCTGAATACTGTCATTGTGTTCAGTTCATTCACACAGAGTCAATGTTCTTCCATCCGCAAGTCTATCTGGATATTGTCAATGTTCACATTTATCTACACAGTCAATGTTTTTTCATCCGCAAGGAAACGACGCCCTCGTCAGTTGCGGTTGTCATCGGCCCAGGGTCAAAGACGATGATCACGTGGGCTTTCCTGGGATCAGTGCATCCTCCGTTGTCTCCTTCTTCCGTCGGATGTCCGACGCAGTCGACGTTGTCAGCTCCCAGGATGCACTTGCTGGGTCTCACGATCAGGTTGGCTTCTGTGAGACGGTGAAACAGCTCCCTCAAGGTCTGCAGATGCTCTTCCCAGGTGCGAGTGTGGACTAGCAGGTCGTCCCAGGAACACACGACATTGTCCATCCCTTTGAGCATCTTCTTCATCCCTCTCTTCAGGGTAGCTCCGCTGTTGACCATGCCAAAGGGCATCCTTAGGCACTCGTACGTCCCATCAGGGGTTATAAAAGCAGTCTTTGGTATGTCCTGTTGACGCACGGGGACTTGCCAATAACCTTTGCTGAGGTCAATCTTCGAGAAGATTTTACTCCCCGATAATTGGCGGAAGAGGTCTGCTGCGGTAGGCATCGGCTCAGGGTCGAAGACGGTGATCTTATTAACCTTCCTGTAGTCGATGCATACTCTGTTGCTCCCGTCCTTCTTCTTCACGACCACGACAGGGGACGCGTAGGGGGAACTGGACTCCCTGATGATGCCCATCTTCAGCATCTCATCGATGTCTTTCTTCAAGGATTCACGGGACTTGAAAGGGATCGGGAAGAGCTTGGATCGAACAGGGATATTCGAAGTGAGGTGGACTTCGTGTTCGACCAAAGTTGTAGAGCCAGGGACATCGCTGAAGTTGTGGGGAAACTCGCCCATAAGGTCCTTGAGCTCCATTTTTTGACCTTCCGTCAAGCTTGGTCCTAGCTTAACATCATCGATGCCTTCTTTGCTGTGGAAGTCTCCCAGTTCCAACAGTTCTTCGCTGTCAAAGCTGTCGTCGGTCACAGCTGCTGTGGCTGCGTGCACAGTCTCTGATGGCCTTTCCACGTACAGTTTAAGGAGGTTGGCGTGGTATATCTTGGAATGCTGGCCGACCTTCACCTTATAGTCGTTGATCCCCACCACGGTCTCCACTTCGTACGGGCCTTTCCACTGCATCAGCAACTTATTATGATCAGTAGGTAGCAGCACCAGCACTTTGTTGCCAGGTTTAAACTTCCTGTTCACAGCCCTACGATCATAGTAGTGCTTTCCACAGTCCTGGGACTTCTTCAGGTTTTCTCTGGCTATCTCGAGAGTCTGCTCCAGCTTCTCCCGTAGCTCAAACACGTACTGGTAGCTGTTCTTCACCTCTGGGGTCTCTACTTCTTTCGTCCACAGTTCTTTCAGGATGTGCATCGGCCCTCTGATGGTTCTTCCGTACAGCAGCTCGAACGGAGAAAAGCCGGTGGACTCCTGCGGTACTTCTCTGTAGGCGAAAAGTAGGGCGTTGATGTAGCGATGCCATTGTCTGGGCTGCTCGCTGCACAGTTTCTTCAGGGTGGACTTCAGCGTAGCATTGAACTTTTCGACGAGCCCGTTGCACATCGGATGGTAGGGTGTCGTAGTCAAATGCCGGATGCTCAGCAGTCTGTTGACCTCCTTCATGCAGTTAGAGACGAACTGCGTCCCGAGGTCTGTCAGGATCTCTTCAGGCACTCCAAGTCTGCTGAACATGTCCACTAGCGCCTCTGCAACAGTTTCAGTGTCAATCTTCTTCAGAGGCACTGCTTCTGGGTACCGAGTCGCATAGTCCACTAAAGTCAGTACCCATCGATGACCTTCTTCACTCGGAGGTCTTATTTCGCCGATTAAGTCTAAGGCCACCCTCTTGAAAGGTCGGTCGATCAGAGGCATCCTCTGCATAGGCACTTTCGGGACCCTTCCTCGAGGTATGGTCTTCTGGCAAATGTCACATGATCGGCAGAATCGGCTAACGTCCGCATGAAGTCCTGGCCAGTAGAACACCGCCTGGATTCTATCCGACGTCTTCTTGATACCCAGGTGACCTCCCATGATTGAGTCATGCGCTACTTCCATCACCTGGCGCCTTAGGGGTAACGGTACCATAACTTGACGTAGTGGTTTCCCTCCGTTGACCCTCGGGTGCTGGAAGATTCGATACAGGATCTTGGCCTTCACCTCAAAATAGACCGTGCCACAGCCCTTGGTCACGTGGTCTTGGCGGTTCCTGTACTTGTTTAAAGTGCTATCAGCTTCCTGGAGTTGGATCAGCTTATCTCTGTCCACGATGGCAGCTTTGGAGTTGTTGGCGACCTTCAGTGGCGTAGACGTCTTGTCTCTCTTGGCCTGGGCCCTGGTAGTAACAGCACCGACGATCTCTGGTCGGCAGGGCTGAGCCGGAGTAACCACATTGTCCCGTAGCAGCTCTGTAATGTCTCCATCGGGAAATGGCAATGGATCCTCCTCCGCAACTTCGACGTGTTGAGTTGAGGCAGGACTCCACTCTGGATCGGGGTCGTCGGGTCGCCTCGTGCCGTCGATATTCCCGATCATCAAATCGTACAGCGGCTTCTTCAGGCAAACCGCTTCGACTTCGCCTATGTAAAAAGGGGTGTTGACATGAATCTTCACAACTGGCGCTTTCACACATTTGCTGTCGGCCATGAGTGTCCATTTAGAATCGCCAGTGAATTGTTCTTTAGCGATTAGGTCTTCTCTGACGATGACCCCACTGCAGCCAGAGTCTCTTAGAACAGTCACTTCATGATTTCCGACGCGTCCCTTTGAAACAGGCATGTTCTGGACGGTCACAGCTGCGCTGGCGACGACGGGGATGGATTTTCCGTTGGCAAGGAGAAGTTGGCCATCGGTCATGCACTCTTGCACGTCCGCAGGAGTAGCTGTGCGCTTGGTCTCACTCGGAAGAATGACGCTCCCGCCGCACACTTGATGGTCAGATCTACTATTTTGCCGTTGATTGGAGAAACTTCTCTGTCGGTTGCCCACCGCTGCATTGTCCGTACTGCCCCGCTGTCCGCTACTTTTGTTTTGAGGACAGTTAGCCGCTCTGTGGTCTGTAGCGTTGCAGGTGAAACAGCCTCTTGAATGCCCTTCCCTGGGAGGAGGCGTGGAGTCCGTCTGTTTCTGGTTCGTCTGGCTCCCCTGGATCTGGTTCACATGGTTTCCAGTCTTCTGAAAATGTTTCGTCGCGCTGGGTGGCCCCAGGGTCTTCCAATGAGCGATGAGATATCTTTCAGCAGCCTCAGTCACATCTTTGTTCTTCTAAGTGGGTCGCTAGGTCCTTGTGACAGGCATTGAGAAATTGTTCCTTCACGATCAGGTCATGGAGACTGTCGTAAGACTTCCTTTCGCCTGATAACTCCACCCACTTGTGTAGATATGACGACAGGCGCTCCACAAACTGCTTTGGCGTCTCGTCTGACTTAGGCCGGCATTCACGGAAGCGTTTACGGTAGCCCTTCTCTGTAAAGTTGTAGCACTGCAATAGGGCCTCTTTCAAGACGTCGTAGTCTTTAGCGTCATCGTCCGACAATCTGGTGTAGACGTCGCGTGCTTGCCCCGTCAGAAGTGCACTTAGTCGAATCGCCCAGTCTTGAGGTTGCCAGTTAGAGCTTTTGGCAAACCTTTCAAATCTCGCCAAATAACTGTCGATCTGGTCCTTCCCGTCGACAAACGCTGGCAATTTTGGAGCTTTGTTGTCACTGATAACTTGTGGCGCATGCTGATTGTTTTGGATACGCGCCAACTCTAGCTGGGGCTCTGTGGGTTCGGGCAAATAGAATAGACCCAACGTTTCCCGGCGTGTCGTAAGAGGCGACTAACAGGGGTGATGTTAGCACGGCATCACTGGGCGAAAGTCTTCTACACAGAAGTCACCGGCCAGGGCGGAGGAACCTCACGTTACTACAGGTTCAACGACCACGTGCTCAGGGCCAAGGCGAGCCACACTGTATTCGTGGATTTCGGCTGTGGCCAACAGCCTGGAGAGGATTGGGCCCTGCCAGGTCTTTTTTGCCCAAGACACAACACATGATGAGGCTATCCACTAATTCCATGCCGGATCGGTCGTCGCCCGGCTACACAAGGACCGCGCCTTCCGTTGGCCACCAGGACGGAGGTGAAAAGTTTGCTACTGATGGACAAATTAGCAAGATCCGCACGAGAAACAACATCGTCATAGGAACCTGGAATGTCAGGACCCTAACTGCGGAAGGAAAATTAGAAGAACTGGCCCACAAGCTGGACCACTATCGATGGAACGTTCTAGGTATCAGCGAACTGCGCTGGAAAGGCCTAGGTGAAACAACGACTGACAAAGGCCACAAGCTCTATTTCAGCGGTAGAGATGACAGGCACGAACACGGCGTTGGATTCTTGGTCCACAAGAACATTCTAGCCACTGTCATGGGTTGCCGCCCAGTCTCCAGTAGACTCATTACCATCCGTCTGAGAGCAACCCCTTTCAACATTACCATCATCCAGGCCTATGCCCCAACATCAGACTATGAAGACAGCGAAGTGGAGGATTTTTATGAAAATATACAGGCGGTCCTTGACCAAGTGCCGAAGAAGGACATAGTCATAAGTGCAAGGCGACTGGAATGCCAAGGTTGGCCAAGATGCGCACACACAACTGGGGAGACACATGCGGACCCCACTGCAACAACGAGACAAATGACAGGGGTCTGAGGCTATTGGAGTTTGCCAGATACAACAATCTGGTACTGGCAAACACGCTTGGTCTCCACAAAAAATCCAGACGATGGACATGGCACAGTCCCGGCGGGGGAGCACACAACCAGATCGACTACTACATCAAGGTCAACGCTTCAGAACCTTCAAGCAGCAACATTGGCACGCACACACCGCACTTTCCAGAGCAGAAGTGATCACATGACCTCGTGATGATGATGATGTCTTTCCATGAAGAGAGAGAAGAGAGTAAATACAGCAAAGTGCACTAGGCTGAAGTTCGACCTGGACAAACTGCAAGACCCGGAGGTGGCAAAAATATTTCAGGCCACAATTGGAGGGAAATTTGCACCACTGCTTATTTTGGGGCAGGCGAAGTAGATGTCAACACCATGACCAATACCTTCAACTCAGCTGTAACAGATGCCGCCACTGAGATCCTTGGCAAGCACCGACCAAAGAAGAAGCCGTGGATCACACCTGAACTTTTGGATCTGTGTGATAAACGAAGAGAGTTAAAAAAGAAAAAGAACACCTCACAGGGAGCTGATGTCTACCGAAAAATCAACAATGACATCCGAAAAGGCATGCGCACAGCAAAGGAGAACTGGATAGAAGATCAATGCCAGGAAATAGAGAACAATCTGAACAAGAACAACAGCAAGAAGGCCTACCAGACTGTGAAGCGGCTGACAAGTGTTAAACAGCCCAAAGTCTCCACTATCCAAAGCAAGTCTGGCATTTGCCTTACAGAAGAACAAGAAGTCTTGGACAGATGGACAGAGTACTGCTCTGACCTTTACAACCATACACCAAATGGAGACCCATCAGTTCTAGCATGTCCCGAGAGCAGAGAAGAAGAAGAAATCCTCCCAATTCTCCGGGAAGAAGTTGAGGCAGCAGTGCAATCGCTGAAGAAAGGGAAGTCAGCGGGAGTGGACAACATACCAGCGGAACTGCTACAAGCAGGAGGAGAAGCGATGACTGATGCTCTCACCATTATCTGTAACAAGATCTGGCAGAGTGGGGAATGGCCTACACCATGGACCCAGTCGCTTGTCATCACTCTTCCCAAAAAAGGTAACCTTCAGGAGTGTGAAAATTACCGCACCATCAGCCTCATCAGCCATCCCAGCAAGGTCCTCCTGAAAATAATACTCAACAGGTTGAAACCACAAGCTGAACAAATCATAGCTGAAGAACAAGCAGGATTCATGGCAGGGCGAAGTACCACTGAACAGATTTTCAACCTCAGAATAATCTGTGAGAAATACCTACAGCACCAACAACATCTATATCATGTGTTCATAGACTTCAAGAAGGCATTTGACCGAGTCTGGCATGCAGCTCTATGGGCAACCATGAAAGTGTACAACATCAGCCCTAAAATTATAGAAGTCATCAAAAGCCTGTATGACAAGGCTACCAGTGCAGTCCTCCATACCAGCGTCATCGGGAACTGGTTCAGAACAACAATCGGTGTGCGTCAAGGATGCCTACTCTCTCCAACACTCTTCAACATCTTCCTAGAGCGCATCATGTCAGATGCTCTTGCAGATCACGAAGGCACAGTCAGCATAGGGGGCAGAGCAATCTCCAATCTTCGTTTTGCGGATGATATTGATGGATTGGCTGGAGAGGAACAAGAACTTGAACAGCTTGTACAGAGGCTTGACACCACCTCCAGAGCTTATGGAATGGAAATAAGTGCAGAGAAGACCAAAATGATGACCAACAACACCAATGGCATCAACACGGACATCAAAGTACAAGGCCAATCCCTCAACACAGTGCACAGCTTCAAATATTTAGGAGCCATTGTGTCAGACAATGGGTCTCGACAGGAAGTCCTCTCCAGGATCGCACAAACAACTGCTGCCCTGACAAGGTTGAAGCCCATTTGGAAAGACAGAACCATCAGTCTACATTCCAAAGTAAGACTGCTGCGCTCTCTGGTCATCTCCATCTTCCTATATGCTTGCGAAGCATGGACCCTCACAGCAGATCTCCAACGAAGAATACAAAGCATGGAGATGAGGTGCTACAGAAGACTTCTGTGCATCTCCTATACCCAACACATCACCAACGTTGAAGTCCGACAGACCATCACACAAGCCATTGGACAACACGATGACCTGCTCACAGTGGTGAAGAAACGGAAACTCCGATGGTATGGCCACGTCACCAGATCAACAGGCCTTGCAAAGACCATTCTGCAAGGCACAGTGCAAGGAGGTAGAAGAAGGGGGATACCGAAAAAGAGGTGGGAGGACAACATTCGAGAATGGACTGGTTTGACACTGAGCGAAGCCATGAGGGCTGCTGAGGACAGAGAAAGATGGAGTATGCTGGTTAAGCGATCATCTGTGGTGCCCCTACGACCTTCGGGTTATGGGACAGGATAGGATAGGATAGGCCAACTCTAGCTGGTATTGACGCTCAGCTTCTCTTTCTTCACGCCTGCGCTCATCTTCTCTTTCTTGCCGCTGGTGTTCAATTTCCAGACGCTTCAGTTCAAATTCTCTTTCTTCGCGATGTCGCTGTTCTTCTCTTTCTTCACGCAATATTCTCTCCTGGAATTTGACGTACTCCGTCAGCTGTTTGCCTTTTAGATGTAGTTCAACCCCTTTCTGCCAGAGGTCCACCATCTTGATGCTTTTCTGGAAAGTTCTTTTCTGGAAAGTTCTTTTTCTAGAAAGTTCTTGACTGTGCTGCACCCTTCTAGACTGTTCTAGAACAACACGCTTTCTGCAGTAGCGCTGATGCTTGCCACTAGTCGCCTTCGCTGACGCAGGCCCCGCTGTCCTCGTCGTATGCGACGCTGCACCACGCTGGTGTTGATGTACACGCTCCTGTGCTGAAGTAGACGCGACGTCCGCTCGCCGCTCTCTGTAATACTGGCGATGTAGCTCCGAGACTGTCCCTCGACGTAGTCTTGCGGCAGCCACGTAGTCCCGATCTGTTGTTCGCTCACGAAGCAACTCTTCAGCGACTACACGCCCTTGCAGTCAACCCGAACCTATCGGTGATGTAGTCCCAGTATGTTGGCCCCTCTCGACGCAACTCGTTGGCGGCTACCCTCGATGACTGCCTCTCGTAACGTTGACTCGCTTGTTGTAGCAGTTGAACCCTTGGCTATGGCGTGAATCGCGGCTTGACCCCCAAAATGTTACACTCGGTTTGATGATGGTGTGTTCTTTATCAGTATCTGATTCAGCCCCAATGCTGAATTCCTGATAAGGTGTAACTCAGGTTCGTTTATCCACGCAGCCTGCTCACTCAGCATACAAGACACGGAGTCGACGTATGAATTTTTCCACTTTTATTCAGCACACATCAACAACTGCATACAATCGCCTTTTCACGCTCAACTTTTTACTTTCCAACTCACTATCAACAACTTCTCCTAACCACACACAGGGACCTAAAGCAATAATAAATCAATCAATCAATCAATCAACCACACACAGGGCATCCATTTTATAATGTTTTCTCTCATTCGAGATGACGACAGGTCGTTCTAGAAATGACGCATTACAACCAATCAGAATTAAAGATCGTCATCACTGACTTACGTCACACATATCTCTAAACATACCCGGAACGTTCTCTCACCTCGACATCCATCGGGAAACTTCTATCGAGAGTAAACACGCAGATCCAGAAAATTCTCCAATAATATCGACTAACTCAAATTATCAACGTTATACAAAGCCTCTCCTAACAACAATGCAAACTCAAATCAAAGGTAAATAAACTCCATTATTGAATACTTTGCAAAACGAAACGATTAGATCTATCGTGCGCGTTTCAGACATACTACCATTGGCGTTTCAACGTAACAGCTGCAAAGACATGGAAGAAATGCTGCAACGACGACGACGACAACAGAGAAGAATAAGATGACGATGGAATTACAGGACAACAATGAAGAAGGCGATGAGGAAGAGGTGGGTGAAGAAGAGGTTGAGGGGTCGATGTCGGAGAGAGAAGGGCAGTACACGATTAGCCATGTGGTGAAAATGTTGGCGTCTATAAACACTACCATCGCAAACTTGAACAGCAACATGACAACTATGGGGCAGTCTCTCAACAGCAAACTAACTTCACTGACCACTGAAGTTGAAAAACTACAGGGGGACATTTTCGATTTGAGGCAAAAAAATGAACAATTGAACAAAAAAATGAAAGACTATGAAAAGACGGTAGAAGATTTGCAGATGAAAGTGAGAGAAGCAGGTGAATATTCCAGGCTTGCTAAAGAACGCAGTAATCACACAGAGCAGTACTCCAGGCTGTGGAATATCAAATTGTTGAACATCCCTGAGAAATCAACAGCAGGCGAAGAAGGATCGAGAGAAAGCGAAAGACTGGCACTGAATGTCTTTCATGACAAGCTTGCCCTCAAAGAAATCAGTGCTGCCGACATCGACGCTGCTCATCGCATTGGCGAGAAAAAGGCCGGTACCAGCAGACCCATCATCGTCCGATTCGTGTCCAGGAAGGTCCGACAACTGGTCATACAGAACCGTAAGAAGCTGAAGGGGTCACCAGTGGTTATCGTTGACGACTTGACCAGACACAACTACATCTTGTTCCAGACTACGAGTAGCCACCCGGGGGCCTTGAAAACCTGGACCAATAACGGCGTTATTTTTGCTTTATCTCTTGACAAAAAGATTTAAAAAAATTACTTCAGTTTCTGACATTAACGCAAAGTTATCAATTGAAGGTAAACCGAAAGCAGCACTGCGTCAACGGATGGAGAAACTGTCCAAGCGTAACTCAAAGTGGACTGATTTGTTCAAAAACCCTCCATTTCCAACTGACAGAGAACAAACCAAAACAAAAGAAGCGATCAATGTGAATGCAACTGACGCCCTAAGTGATAGCTTATAAGGATAATATGTACTGGTTTTCTGTAGTCAGGTATGTGTTGTCTTTGCTTTTTGGATTTTTTCCTAATTTTGTGATGCTGTTGTCCTATCAATTTTATCATTTGGCTAAATTTGATGGACGAAATTATTTGTTATGTCACATATCGTGGGTTATTACAAACCACCTGCATTGTACGAGCGTATACCCTAATTCTCATGATTATTTTTTTATTAATTTTTAAAGATCTTGATCATTGAATTTGAAGATATTTTTTCTCCCCTTTCTTCTCCTGCAAACTGTATCTACGAGATGAGTTTTTCCGCCTTTTATATTTCATCCTATACAGTATTAAGTCGATTATTTTTGTTGTTCAGCTTACAGACTCTCATTCGTTAATAAATATTAACAGCATTATATTATCAAACACCTATGTCCTCTAGCACTTAGATTTTTGTTGTTGTTGCTATTTTTAATAGCCTTGTTTCTTGCCTGTCCCATTGCACTGTGGTAGCTGCTGTGGCTCCCTCTTTCCCGCAATGTCCAGCTGTTAGTATCACCACTATCTGTAATGACTGTTGTGACCATTTTATTATTTATTACTTAATTGTCTGGACTCCACCAATCTCACTCCTATAGTATCAGTTCTCCTCTTTTCCCCTTCTGGAATTGTGAATTATGTTATTTGTGATAATGATGAGTATAAACGGCATTTTTGTATTTGAGAGTGCACCTACATCGAGCTAGCTAGATATGAAGAAGACATTCACGGCCTCCTCTCTGGTGGTGATTGTTAGTATTCAAATGGGTCAAAATGTGTGTTTTGTGTGTGTGTGTGTGTGTGTGTGTGTGTGTTTAATTACACAATTTCTTAGAATGGATAGTTTGCAAGCATTGATTTATATGATCACCATGACCGCATGGATTGATGATGAGGTTAAATATGGTTATGTGTGTTGACTGCAAGATTAACTTCGACTCTATGTGGTTACGATGATGATGATATTTATAATTGTTGTTGACTTGTTGATTTTGATGATGTGGAAAAAAATCGATTGAACGAATGTCTTGTTGGGCGCCTGGTGAATCCGGGCAGTGGCACTGAGGGGGAGTAGGGGGGAGGGGGAAGAGTTTGTATGTTGCATTATGATAACAAGTTGGTTTTGACTATTTAGCATGATAATTATGATACTATTGATGATGGCATGTCCTGTTTTGACTAGCCGTGTTTTTTTGTTTTTGTTTGTTTGTTTGTTTGTTTGTTTTTTCCATCTATTTGGCCGTTTTTTTAAATTTAGTTTTCGCGTTTATTGATTTTATGAGACAACAGGATGCTCAAATCACTTATTTTGACGGAGAATTGTTGTTGTGTGTTTCCAGTCACATTATTACAGTTGCTTTATTTGTCGTTACAATTCACTTCTTTGTTGGTTTATGCATTTTTTTGGGAAAGTGTGTTAAAATACTAGTCGCCATTTACTGAGGTTATGCTTAATCACCTTCCCTTCTATTTTTTTCCCTCTTATGTACATATTTTGCAGTTAGACTGGCCAATATAAAATCTTTATTTCTGGCCCGAGAGAGCGATGAGTTCAGCAATAGTAATTTTTTATATTTGTGTCAGTGTGAATGAAAGCTGTTGTTTGTTTGGTGTCCATGTAGGCCTATTACAGAACTGTGATGATACGTCACTAATTGTTGCATGTATTGCAGAGCACAAAATTCTTCTCATAGTTTGGAAGAGTAATTTAATGATCCATGTATATTGTTTCCCTTTATTTCTATGTTCTTGTTTATTCAACTACGTATTGTATGAGCAACTTTGAAGAAATAAAATATTTACTTTTAATGTTAACGGTATAGGTAATTACAGAAAACGTAAAGACGTGTTTGATTATTTGAGAGGTCAGAATGGCAACATCTTTCTCCTCCAGGAAACTCACTTGTTGTCTGAGCATGAAAACCTTATCCGTTCTCAATGGGGCTTTGAATGCTTTGTTGCCGGACAGGATACAGCCAGTAATGGTGTTGCTATTTTTGTTTCGAAACAATTTTGAGTATAAGCTACACAGTGTTATACGAGATTTACAGGGTCGATACATTATTATTGATTTAGAAATTTTGAACAAACGAATGACTCTAGCTAACATATATGCCCCAAGCTGCGGTGACCACCCTGATTTTTTCGATAAAGTATTTAGTGAAATGGTTGCTATGGATAATTACTCTATAGTAGTAGTAGTAGTAGTAGTAGTAGTAGTAGTAGTAGTAGTAGTAGTAGTAGTAGTAGTAGTGTAGGACAGGCATCGCTGCCTAAAGCCTCGCGGCTTATAAAGACGTCCCCTCATTGTTTATGGTATATATAGTTAGCAATATGATTTGCATGCATAATTTGAAATCTTTTCTAGTCATATTGATAGAATAAATTTTGAAATTTTGAATCAGTGTCTATGTGGTTTTTTAAACTATTTACAGATGGTGCAAATTTAATATTTGTTGGTAAAGAATTCCAATAATTAGCTACTCTATGTGCAAATGAAAATTTTCGTTGGTTAGTTCTACAATATTTTATGAAAATTTTACCTTCACACTTCCTAGTTCTGTTAGATTGATTAAGTAAAGAAAAAAGTATTAGTATTAACATCCTCTACATTATTAATTATTTTGAATGTCTGAATTAAATCACCCCTGATCCTACGTCCTTTCAGAGAGTGAAGGCCCAGAAACCTTAATCTCTCTTCATATGTCATGTCACGACACTCAGATAATAGTTTTGTGGCTCGTCGTTGAATTTTTTCTATGGCTACAGACTGCCTTTTCAAATATGGACTCCAAACAACGTTAGCATATTCAACATGAGGTCTTACAAAAGCTTTATACAATTTTAAAAACGTTTCTTTTTCCAAGTATGTGAATGCTCTTTTGATTATGCCTAACATTTGGTTTGGTTTAGTTACCACTCTCTGAATATGTGCGTCAGATTTTAACTTGCAATCAAAAGTTACACCCAAGTCTTTTTCATTATCGCTTACATTTAATTTATAAACTTCATCTTTTATCAACATTGAATATTCGCATCCATGATTTCCTTTCCCCACATGCATAACTTACATTTCTGCACATTTAAATATAACTTCGAAGACTTCCGGTCAACATGGCCACCAGCAGATGTGCAGAACTCTCTGTAACTTGATCGGGAGATCTTTACGGAATCTCCGATGATTTTGCACTCTCGTTTCATATCTACGGATTAATAAGCGGTTTTACCTTTTATATTTGTGAAAGTTTGATCCGTGGAAATGTTTCATTTCATCAGCTACGTCTTTCAAAGCCTTCTTCAGTCAGTTGGCGCCCTTGGCAACAACAAAATACGTGGTGGGCTCCAAGTAGGACCTGTTGACTCTGTGAGTCTTCTAAATGACATAACTACTGAAATCAGACATCTCACTGAAGTTGTTGCAAGCTTAAAGAAAAGTATCGTGTCATTGGAAGATTCTGTTACGGAAATTCAGGAGTCTGTGAAGAATCAGGGAAAAGATCAGACAAGGTGTGAGAGGGGGACCGATCGAGGTACACAGACCGATGTCTCAAGTTTTCTCACCTATGCTGACGCGGTGAGATCCACTCCTACATCATCAATGGGCCAAGGAAGCATGACAACCACCTCATCGATCCCTACTACATCGCAAAAAGTCAATAAAGGTAAAAATCGGCCCGAAATGCAAAAAGAATCACGATGTGACGACATCCGTTCCAGAAGACATGACGTCAAACCAAAAAATGACACAGCAGGAAGCGATTTCCGGAAATACAATCACAAAAGCAGACAATCGGATTCCACCACAGACAGCGGGCCCTTAGTCGCTATAATCAGCGACTCCATTCTAAACGGGGTTCAAGGCAAGCGGTTGGGGCGAACCTTCGGTTTTCGTGCTGTGGAAAAGAAGGCACATACGATCGACAAGCTGGTTCCTGCGATGTCCGACTTGATGTCGGCACCCCTTGATGCGGCTGTATTTCTCTGCGGAATCAATGACCTGAAGAAGAAGGAGCCAAAGTCTGCTGCCACCTCACTGGTGTCATCAATCAAGGTACTCCGACATAACAAACCAGGCATGAAGATCGTCGTAAGCTGCGCTTCTCCAACACGGCAGCCCGAACTGGAAAAGAAAAGAGCGGCCTTCAACGCATTCCTGACTGCTGATCTGTTTGAAATGGACAATGTATCAGTGGTGAGTCACGACAACCTTAGCTATAACAACTTGCGCGATGGTCTCCACCCTACTTCTACAGGTAGCAGTGTTCTGGCCCGCAACCTTGGCCGCCACCTGAGAGACTTGCTGTGGTCCAAACCATGTTCAAGAAAGCCTCGCAGAAACGTCAACATGAACAACTGGTGGGACAAGAACTGGATGTGGTACTAAACCAAGATAGGCCACAGAAGAAGAACATAAATGAATAACAATTTGTGTATAGAATATCATTTGTACTGATACATATTTAAAAAAATCATCCTTTTTTT
This sequence comes from Oncomelania hupensis, assembly GCA_036898135.1. Classification (NCBI taxonomy): domain Eukaryota; kingdom Metazoa; phylum Mollusca; class Gastropoda; order Littorinimorpha; family Pomatiopsidae; genus Oncomelania; species Oncomelania hupensis. The sequence continues at coordinate 156,582,787 of CM072511.1, forward strand.
TAAACAAAACACAACAATGAAATTTACAAAACAAGCGAGATTATTTCAATGGAACTGCCGTTCTATTTCTACAAATTTGTTATATTTTAAACATTTTATTGAACAGGAAAATTTTTGCGTGTTGGCTCTGCAGTCTTTGGATGTCCAGAAATTTAAAATACCTAAACTTGATAATTACTATTATCCACCTTTATTTAGCTGTAATACAGAAAATAAGAAAATTCAGACTGCACTTTATATAAGATGTGACTTATCATATTCATCTATTGATCCGTTTCCTGTTCCAAATGATACTGACAATGCATATGCAGCTGGAGCATGCGTAAAGATAAATGATAGTTATATGATTAATGTTTTGTCGGTTTACTTCCCCAGTGGTCCTAAAACCGACAATTCTGATTGGATTAAGAATTTTGATTTTTCTAAAGGTAATTGGGCAATTTTAGGGGATTTTAATGCTCATTCACCGTTATGGGAAACAGACTGTAAGACCACTACTTGTAACCGGTTTGTTGAAAATATTGTAGAATCTAAATTTGTTTTATTAAATAACGGTAATATAACAAGAATACCTGACATTACCTCACATAGACCAACAGCTATTGATTTGTTTCTAGTATCAGGTAATATCGCATTAAATTGCAATTGGGTTATTGAAGACGATTGCTTAGGCAGCGATCATTTACCAATATTTATTGATTTAAACGTGAACGTCATTGATAGTAAAGCAGACATTGATGATAAAATTCCTAAATTTTTATATAATCGTGCAAATTGGGAAACGTTTTACACCTACCTAAATACCATTCCTTGCTATGATATTATGCAAGATGATGTAAACAAATTCTATGAGAAGTTTAGAAACATTGTTTTACAAGTAGCAGAACATTCCATTCCTAAAGTTCAGTCTAAGAAGCCTCTCAAACGACATGCAAATTCATGGTGGAATAAAGACTGTAAAAATGCGGTAAAAAAGAAAAAAGAAAAATTTAAAAACTGGATTAAAAATAAATCTGGAGATAACTTTACAGAAATGAAACGAGCTAAAATTCAATATAACAGAATAATTGCAAAAGCGAAGAAAGATCATTGGGTTGATTTTAGTGAAAAGGAGGTATCAGAGTCTAAAGATGTACATAAAGTTTGGAAAAAAGTAAAAGATATTAAAAATATGTATAGATCACAAGCATATCCTGTTAAGCTCGAAAATAATGATTTTCCTTCTTTAATAGATAAAGCCGTTGACGTCTTCTCGAAGAACATTCTAAACAATAATTTAAACGAAACTAATATAAAACATAGAGTTAATAGTGAAAACAAGGAAACATATAAAGATCCATTGCCTGATAAAAATTTATATATAAATAGTCCCATTACAATGGGCCAAAATATTAAAATTATTTCCCTTGAATATGCAAATGTTCAGCCGATAGGTGCGCCAATAGTCGCGTACTTCCATGTTCAGGTCGTGGATCAAAATCTACAGTTTTAAGTCTTTTTTTTATGTCGGTATATATCTTCAGCTTTCATAGGCGACCCCAAATGTTTTTTTGCTTGGTGAAATGTTTGGAGTGATTATGTACATGTTGTCAGTACTACAAACGATTTATTTTGTGAAAAGTCTGTCAGGCCGAGCAAGACACATCTTACATGCTTACAGCACTGACCTGTAATACAGGTCAGTGCTTACAGTGTGCAGAAGGCCCCATGCCTGCAGCGCATTCACACTGACATTCCAAAACTATTCCTTTTTCTGTCAAAGAAATGTCACCTTTGTACATAAGACCAGTTTTCATTTCAGCCCGAACTTCAGCATGACTGTAAGTAACTGAACTCCGGTGTTGCTATGTCTCCTTTGCCAAAGTTGTCATTTCGATCATACGACTCAAGTCTAAAATCATACATAATTTTTTTTTTAATAGTCTAGTCATATAATATATATTAATAATAACAAATTTTTATAGAGTTCGGTACTCCAGCAGATGGCGTGACGTTGTTGTTGTTTGTAGATTATAGTCACACGACCCTTTCGCATATAGGTGACTACTGGACCGATTTATACTGACACCAGCGGGCCAGTTGTTGGTAAAGGGGAAAAATAATATGATCACACGTTGACCAATCCGGGATTCGAACCAGCGACCTTTCGGTTACTAGCAATACGCTCTTACCAACTGAGCTACCCGGCCCCACATCGCGTGACTCAACACGGTGTACAGTTATTAAAAGGGGCTCGATCACGTAGGCCTATTTACTACCGGAAGTACGCTACCCTAGGCGCACTCTATCGGATTGTCTTCCCCGAAGGTGGAGTTTTTCGGCTCATTGACGAAGTATCAGAAACATTAGAATCATTTGTAAAAACATTCACGAAAAATCTTGTTAAAAACAAAAAAAACAAGGAAACTTCTGAAACTTTACTTTGTTAAGAATATTTCGAAACCTTACGGATTCTTCTTCAGCTAATGAAGCGTCAATACGACGTGTTAAATGCAGTACGTAAATTATGACGTCACGACTTCCAAAGGTCTTGGAGGTCACATACGCTAACACTGTCAGTGCTGGCTTACGGAAACCAGGATTCTTTAAGTCCAAGGACTTGAGATTATAATTAGTCTTATTACCGATTTCTGCTGAGGTAGGTAGCTTTCATACAAACCCACATAAACACACACCCACACACATACCCCCCACCACCCACCCCCCACCCACGCACACACACACACACACACACATACCCATATACACACATATGCATCCATTCATACCACGCGAGAGACCCTCTGTACAACTCAACTGCTTACCCCTCAACTACCCCTTAGTATTTAGACCCAGAGGGTAAGTGGTACGCAGTTTAGTCATCCAGAAGGTCTCTCTTTGCAATCTTCGGGTATGATCCGATGGGTCACAGTACACCTGTTCAATTGGCATCACTTTCATGTTGCTGATCGTGTGACCAGGTAAGTTGAAATGTCTGGTCACGAGAGTGCCCTTGTTAGTGCGAATGTCCTGATAATGTTGATAAAATCTCTTTTTCAACGGTGTCATCGTCTCGCCTACATACTGTGTGTTTTTGCAGAGATCACACCAAAGTACATAGATTAGGTTAGCAGAGGTACATGTGAGGACTGCCCTGTGTCGAAAAACTTCATCCGTCTGGTGACTGGTGAATGAACCGTCCTCGACTAGATGCTGGCTACACATGGCGCACCTGGTGGCTTTGCATCTGTACACTCCCGGTGGACGGGGATCTCTCTCACCCGGCAAGCTTGTAGGCATCAGGATCATCTTCAGCGATTTGCAATTTCTTTCTCCGATGATCGGTGGTTTAGGTACGGCTTGGCGCATCGTGTCACTGTCCCGAATCATGATGTCATGCTGTTCACGTAGCCATGCTCGTAATGGTGGATTGTTGGGGTTGTGGGTGATGACAAATGGGACCCTGCTCTCTCTCTTCTTAGCACGGTATTGTAAACCCTCCACCTTTCACCATCACAGAGTCGGAGGTGGAGTCTCTCTTCAAGAGGCAGAACAGCAGAAAGGCAGGTGGTCCTGACGGAGTATCAGCCCCCACTCTCAAACACTGCTCCTCCCAACTGGCTCCAGTTTTTACCCAGATTTTCAACTCCTCCCTTCTCTTGTCCACTGTCCCCCGCTGTTTCAAGACCTCCACCATCGTACCTGTTCCCAAGAAACCCCAAATTAGCTCCCTCAATGACTACCGCCCTGTGGCCCTGACCTCGTTGGTGATGAAAGTGCTGGAGCGCCTGGTACTCAAGCACCTCCAGTCCGCTACCAAGGGCAAACTGGACCCGTGCCAGTTTGCTTACCAAGCTAACCGGTCTGTCGACGATGCCGTCGCCCTGGCCCTTCACTTCATCCTCCAGCAGCTAGAAACCCCTAATCGCTACGCCCGCCTCCTCTTCGTAGACTACTCGTCTGCTTTCAACACCATCGTCCCCCAGACCCTGTTCGACAAGCTTCAGCTCTTCAACCTCTCCCCCTCCATCTCTTTCTGGATTCTGAGCTTCCTCCTCAACCGCCCCCAGTCAGTGAAAATAGGCAGCAACATCTCGCAGTTCCTGACCCTGAGCACAGGCGCACCCCAGGGGTGTGTCCTGTCTCCTTTTCTATACTGCCTGTACACCAACGACTGCACCTCCCATCACGAGTCAGTTCAACTCGTAAAGTTTGCCGATGACACCACCGTTGAGGGCATCATATCCAATGGAGATGAGTCAGCCTACAGGCAGGAAGTCGACCTGCTGGTGTCATGGTGCAATTACAACAGTCTCGAGTTGAACGCCTCCAAGACCAAAGAGATGGTGATCGACTTTCGTCGGAACGCCACTCCCATTGACCCCCTCTTCATCAACGGCCAGCCCATCGAGACAGTTGAGTCATTCAAGTTTCTGGGCTCACTCATTTCCTGCGACCTCACCTGGGATCTCAATACCGACTCCATCATCAAGCGAGCACAGCAGAGGATGTACTTTCTCAGGCAGCTGAAAAAATTTGGCCTGAGGAAGGAAATCCTCACCCAGTTCTACCGCTCTGTGGTAGAAAGTGTTCTAACATTTTCCATCTGTGTGTGGTATGGGGGTGCATCCCAACAACAAAAAGAAAAACTAGACCATATTGTCTCCACTGCCAGCAAGATCATTGACACCGATCTCCCCTCTCTGGCCTCCATCTATACCAAACGCCTGATGAGCAGAGCCAGAAAGATAGTGGATGATGCCTCCCACCCCGGATACCACCTCTTCGAGCTGCTTCCTTCTGGCAAAAGGCTCAGAACTATGAAGACCCGTACCTGCCGCTTCAAGAACAGTTTTTTTCCACAAGCAGTGACAAACCTCAACTCCTTGTCTGGCACCCGATGATCCCGGACTATCTCAGTGACTTATGCATAAGAGAGAGAGAGAGAGAGAGAGAGAGAGAGAGAGAGAGAGAGAGAGAGAGAGAGAGAGAGAGAGGGAGGGGGGGGGGGAGAAGTGTGTGAAAGAAAGACAGAAAGAAAGAGAGGAAGAGAGAGACAGAGAGAGAGAGAGTGAGTAGAGGAAGTGATAGAGAGAGAATTTATAGATGTATGTAGAGTGTGTAAGATAAGAGAAGAGAATTGAGAGAGCGAGAGATAACGGAGAAAAGCGCGCACGTGTGTGTGGATGTGTGTGTATTATTCTATATTCGATTTGATCATTCTGTTTCTACTATATTCCAGTCAGTATTATTCCTAGTCTTGTATGAGTGTGTCAGCAAGTGGATGGTTGCGCGTAGGTGTGGTTGGCTTTGTTATTGTGTTTTGTATAAATATGTGTGCCAACATCAAAGTGTATTCCTCGTGCTTGTCACCTGGCGAAATAAAGTTCTGTTACCTGTTATCTGTTATCTGTTATCTGTTAAACTCTCTGAACGAGGAATGTTCTCAGCTTTCTTCCTTGCCTCAGAGATGACGTTCTGATGGTACCCCCTGAGTTTCAACTGTTGGCACAGTTCATCACAACGGATGGAGAAAGCTGCAGGTGTAGAGCATAGTCTTCGGAGTCTGATAAACAGGCTATATGGGATGTTCTTCACAGTGTGTCTTGGGTGAGATGATGAGCTATGCAAGTAAGCATGCGCGTCTGTTGGCTTGCTGTACAAATCAGTCTGAAAGAAGCCTTCCTTCATGGTGATATTAATGTCCAGAAATGATACAGTGTGGACTGATGAGTTGGTGGTGAATTTGATGGTCGGATGAAAGCTGTTCATGTAATCAATGAGGACATCCAGATCTTCGGAAGAACCTATCCACAGCATGAAGATGTCATCAATGAATCTTTTCCAGAACTCCCTATTTACTGGCACTGGGCTTTGATTCAGGAGACGTTCTTCCAGCATGCCCATGAATAGATTTGCTGCTGATGGTGCCATGGGCGTCCCCATTGCAGTTCCCATTACTTGTTTGAAAATTTTGCCTTCAAAACTGAACACGTTGTTTTGTAGGACATGATCAGCTACCTCAATAACAGTGTTCACAGGCGGTGTGTCCTGCTCTGCTTGCTGGGTCAAGAAGTGTCGCAGTGACTCTCTCATGTCGTCATGTGGGATGTTAGTATATAAAGCTGTGACGTCAATGGTAACCAGTTTGGTATTATTAGGGAATGGACCGAAGTCATGGTTCCACTTCTCCAGCATCATCAGCATGTGAGTTGAGTCTTTGATGTGGCTCGGTAGGGCCGTCACATATGGCTGGAGCCAGCTGTCCACGATCTTTGACAAGTTTACTGTGGGCCCATTGATTCCTGATACAATGGGTCGTCCTGGGGGGTGATCAAGTGATTTGTGGATTTTGGGAAGTGTGTAGAACCTATGGCATTTCGTCTGGCTGACATTCAGTATAGCCCACCTATGAGTCTGCTCGCTGATGTAGCCGTTGTTCCGGAGCTGATCAGTAATCTCGTTTGACACTTTGGCAATTTTATGCGTGGGATCACTCTGTAGAGGCAAGTAGTGTGTGGTGTTGCTGAGTTGTCGGACCACCTCTGTAATGTAGTCATCTGTGTTTTGAACGACTGTAGCCCCTCCCTTATCAGCTGAACTGATGCGGATTCGTCTGTTGTTCACAAGAGTTTTCAGTTCTGTAAGAGCTTTCTTCTGTTTCAGCGTCATGTTGGATTTGGTACTGGAAAGACTAGTGTAGGCATCAGTTCTGTGTTGAATGGTGTGGCAGAACGAATCCAAAGCTTTGTCACGTCCAGGAGGAGGGCAGTAGCCTGATTTCTTGTAGAACTTAGGTGGGCCCTCATTCTGTGTGGAAGCATCAGGTTTGTAATGGAGCTCTTTTAGCCTCATGTATCTGCAACCTTCCTGAACATCCTCAGATAGTCTCTTACTGTCTAGTGTCTTGGGAGTAGGGCAAAACTTAGGACCAAGTTTTAATACACTTTGTTGTGAGTCAGTCAGAGTGACAGAAGATAAGTTCACCACCATTTCTTCTTGCGTTGATGTAGCCTTGTTTAACGTTTGTCTTCGAAACCGGCGATTCCTCTTTTTCTTTATCGTCGTCGTCGTCGCCGTTGTTATTGTTGTTGTTGTCGTCGTACCTGTTTCTTGTTGCTTATCCCTCAGCAGAGAATCTAGCTTCTTCTTCTTCCTACGACTATCTTGACGTTTCAGGCTTTGTAGAGTAGACAAATGTTTTGAGCGAATGTCTTCAAATTGTTGGAAGTTTGAGCAGGTCTGATGGATTCTGTACAAAGTCTGTTGCATGTCCTGGTTCTCTTTTTGTAACAGTGCAGCATACGTATCCCTGCACGTTGCAACAGTTGCGGTTCCTGCATAATTGATCATGTCCTTTACATGTTTACGGATCATGTCGGACTGAGGGAGGGCGTTTAAGCAGAATCGGTAATTCATACCTTTGGGGATGACTTTGTGTTCTACACATCTCTGGAGAAATTCCTGGTGGCCGCTGAATCTGACGCTTCGTTTGCGTTGTCTAGCAAGGGCTATAATATCCCTCGCCAGAGTGGTCGGGATCTTGGATCCACTGCTAGAAATAGTGTTAGTAGATCTAGCCATAGATGCAATGAAGATCAAAATATCAAAGGATAAAAAACAAGATACTAACCACATCAAAGTAAACAGAAATAGCCCCTAGGATCACTGATGATGCCTTTTTGTTTTCCATAAAGCTAAAAGCATTCACGAAAAATCTTGTTAAAAACAAAAAACCAAGGAAACTTCTGAAACTTTACTTTGTTAAGAATATTTCGAAACCTTACGGATTCTTCTTCAGCTAATGAAGCGTCAATACTACGTGTTAAATGCAGTACGTAAATTATGACGTCACGACTTCCAAAGGTCTTGGAGGTCACATACGCTAACACTGTCAGTGCTGGCTTACGGAAACCAGGATTCTTTAAGTCCAAGGACCTGAGATTATAATTAGTCTTATTACCGATTTCTGCTGATTGATTTATTTTTTTGATTTATTGTTGCTTTAGGTCCAGCGGACTCTTCCGAGCCAAATCAGGACCGGACAACCCCCGATCCGCATAAAAGATCTGCCGAAACAACCCTAGTGGGAAAATTGAATGCCCTCCACCGGCCAGTCACTTTACAATAAAGACATCCCACGCGGGGGACGGCTGAGGGTTGACCTCAACTACGCGAACACCCCGGTTACAAAAACAAAATAGAATACAAACATCATTATAAATCAGCAATAAAACACATACATATAAAATGCCTATAGTGCTAAATAGTACAATCATAGGAAGCCCTAGTGACCACCCGGCAGAAAGCGTCCAACACTCCCAAGCTGATCCAACAGACCCCATACACAAACAAGGAGTATTGTCCAGGAAGAGTTTTCAAGAAAAAAGGTAGGTCATTGATCTAGCGAAGAAGAAGATAGTATAGCAGAGTGAAGGACAGAGCAGGAATAGGAAAGAGTAAATGAGGAAGACAGCGACAGTGGGAATTTAAAGCACTAAATTTCCAAAAAGTGGGGAGGTAGGTAGCTTTCATACAAACCCACATAAACACACACCCACACACATACCCCCCCACCCACCCCACCCCACCCCCAACCCCACCCCCCCACCCACCACCCCACCCACGCACACACACACACACACATACCCATATACACACACATATGCATCCATTCATACCACGCGAGAGACCCTCTGTACAACTCAACTGCTTACCCCTCAACTACCCTTTAGTATTTAGACCCAGAGGGTAAGTGGTACGCAGTTTAGTCATCCAGAAGGTCTCTCTTTGCAATCTTCGGGTATGATCCGATGGGTCACAGTACACCTGTTCAATTGGCATCACTTTCATGTTGCTGATCGTGTGACCAGGTAAGTTGAAATGTCTGGTCACGAGAGTGCCCTTGTTAGTGCGAATGTCCTGATAATGTTGATAAAATCTCTTTTTCAACGGTGTCATCGTCTCGCCTACATACTGTGTGTTTTTGCAGAGATCACACCAAAGTACATAGATTAGGTTAGCAGAGGTACATGTGAGGACTGCCCTGTGTCGAAAAACTTCATCAAGGAGGGATCGCTGATGACAGCAAGGAGGGATCTCTGATGACAGCAAGGAAGGATTATCTTATAAGATTATAAGATGATTATAATCATTTGTAAATAATTATTCTGCAGTTGGTATTGATGGCATTTCGTACCAAATGTTAAGTCATTTACCTGTAATATGGAAACAATTATTGCATTCACTTTTCCAAAAATGTTGGGAAAGTGGAACTGTACCGAAAATTTGGAAACAGTCCGTAATAATTCCCATACCTAAACAAGGTAAATCTTCTAAATCTGTAAATAATTATAGACCCATTGCATTGACTTCACATGTTGGTAAATTAATGGAAAAAATAATAAATAAACGATTATTATATTTTTGTGACAAAAATAATATAATACCTGTTAATCAAGCAGGGTTTCGTAAAGGCCGTACTACAACTGACCACTTAGTCAAACTTTCTACTAATATCAAAAAACAATTTTCCAAAAGAAAAAGTTTATTAGCAACGTTTTTTGATTTTAAAAAGCTTATGACAGTGTATGGCACGCTAGACTATTATATAAATTAAAAGCTATTGGTCTTAGCGGACAAATTTATTTTTATATAAAAAGTCTACTTACAGAAAGATATATTTGTACTAAAATTGGAAATACTTATTCTTCTAATCGATATATAAATATGGGCATTCCACAAGGTTCTATAATTGCACCTTTACTTTTTAATATGTTAATTTATGACCTTCCCTCTGTATTATCAAAAAACACACATTTGGTTCAATATGCAGATGATATAGCAATCTGGATAAATACCACAATAAGAAAACATACAAATAAAAGAACTATCACCTATGTTCAGAAATTATGCCAAAGCGAACTTAACAATTTAGTTTGTTATATGACAGAAAATGGATTAGAGCTTTCTGCAGAGAAAACAAGTTTAATGTTGTTTAATAATGGTGAAAACCCTAAGAAATCACCTGATTTAAAACTTAATGGCCAAATATTATTATACAAGCAAAACATTAAATTCTTAGGTGTCTATTTCACACCTAAAATGAATTGGAAATATCATATTGAATATTTAATTAACAAAGCAAGAAATAGATTAAATTTATTAAAGATAATAATAACACAACCGTTCAGTCAAGACACTAAAACCCTTTTACTTCTGGCTACGTCTTTAATAAGATCTAAATTAATATATGGACAAGAAGTATATTTTTCTGCCCCTATGAACCTGCTGAATAAATTACAAAGTATAGATAGTAAATCAATAAAATTAGCATTGGGAGTACTAGTTCATACAAATACTCAAAATGCATACAAAGAAGCGGGTATTTTGTCTTTTTCTGAGCAGCGTAAATTAGCAACGTCAAAATATGTAATTAGAAGTTTATCAGTAGAAAACTCTGTTAAAGATGAAATTTTAAATCTATCCAGTGTGGATTACCCAAAAAGAGCTCAAACCATTCCTTAAATAAAAACAATTAAAGACTACACAAAAGATATTATGGAATTATGCAATATTGATATTAAAGTAATTCCTATAGTACCAATTATTCCACGATTTCCACCATGGGAACATTTAAATGCAAATTTTGACATGGAGTATACTGATTTAAAGAAAAATTAAGATACAAATATTCTCAAATGTGAAGTAACAGAACATATATATATAACAATTACCCTAATCATTTAAAAGTATACACTGATGGAAGTGTTCTGGAATCATCAGAATGTGGGTCAGGATTTATTATACCGCATTTGAATATTCAAAAATCTTACTATCTTGGTCACGGATTTTCAATATTTACATGTGAATTGTATGCAATACTTATGGTGTTATATTGTATAATTAACATTCCTAATGAAATATTTAATATTTTAATTTGTGTTGATTCCAAATCGGTGCTGTATGCTTTACGAAATTGGAATTGTAAAAAGAGAACCGACATAATATTTCACATCAGGTATTTAATTCATTGTATACGTACGAGGGGTATTGGAATTACATTTTGTTGGGTTCCATCACATTTTGGTATATATGGTAATGAAATGTCAGACATATTAGCCAAAAAGGGAGCAATGAAAAGTGGCCATACGATTTTGAATTGTGATTTGAAAATAGGTCAGTTTGAATACTATTCTTTAGTTGAACGGCACTTTTACATGACAATTCCTAAAGTAAATATTATATGTTGTTCAAGAGCAATTTCAAGATTGATATACAAACTACGATTGAATTCGTGGAATACAAAGTATTTGAAAAATATTAATTGTATATGTAAAGGGATCGTCTCTTTAAATCATTTACTGTTTGAATGTTCTATTTTAACACCATTATACAAACAACAGGGAATTACATTATCAGCACAAGATGACACTAAAACCATTTTATATGGTACAGAAATATGTGACATTGCTGGTGTCATTATGAAAACAGACTTATATAAGATATTATAATTTTGAAGAACGTTGATATGTTATTGTTAATTTTAATTAAATTAAATTAAATTATTACTTATATTGTTATTATTACCATGAATTTTTTTTGTTAAATTTAATTATGTTATTTATATTATGTTATTTTATTTTCATACTTTTTTGTTGTCTAAAATCACATTGTTTTGAACAGACGTGAAATTAAAATATTGAATTGAAATATAACTTCCACTTCTCACACCATTGCTGTAGCTTATGTAAATCATCTTGAATGACCTTAGATTTCGATGTTGTATTATATATTTTAGTGTCATCAGTGTCACGAACTGGCTAGTCTTAACTCTGCTTGTTGACTATTTAGCCATGTGTAGTCTTTGTAACAGTAGAGAAGTTAGACTATTACACAGCAGCAATTAAATTACACAGCAGACCACACACCGCGAGCCCGACCCACGCTAGCGCAGTGAGTCAGCACTTGAGCTTTGAATCGGACCGTTTTAACCAATCAGAGCAGGCTCAGTGGGTAGAGCAGTTTTGAATGTGTCAAAACCTAAGACAGTTTGAATCAGTCGTGTGTGAGACGAGGTAGAGTCAACATCTCCACAGCTAGAGAAATCTCTACACTCATAGACCAGGAAGCAGGACTTTGAAATCTTAGAATTCTCTCAAGTCATCACGGGCCTGAACTTGTCAAACAGGTAAATGAACACCCTTCTGTTTCATCGTGATATATTTATATTATTGTTGAAATTATGTTTGTGGAATTGCTATGCATAAATGTGAATTGTTAATCCGAATTTGCGGGACCACGTGGAAGAGCCTACCACGAGGCGAAACACGACCGGTTGCGCCGCCATGTTGTATCCCGTACGGAACCCCTGTTGTTTAACTTATATGTATGTTTGCAGACCAGTGGCTGTACCACTGAATGTTTATATTGTTATTAATTCTGTATCTGTATAGTTAGACACGATTGATATTTATGTATGTATAGGAATTTAGAGTGAGATTACAGCGGACCCCGGAAGTAGCAGAATGTTCGTCGCTTATGTATAGAGATGTGGAGCTATCACTGAGGGCTACTTGGCTTACAGTGAGACGCTCTGCACAAACCGATTATTCAGGGTTGTGCAGAATTTCGTCTCTTATATTACAGACGAGCAGGCGAGCTATCCCGAGCTATCCCGAGCTATCCTGTGTGCCCCACTCCACAGAAACGACTAGTTGGTTGAGGAGACTCTACCGCACAAGTCGGAAAGAGATACCTTGAAAAACACCCTGTCAGACCCCACAGCGTGGCAAGGGAACCCAACTACACAACTACACAGGTGTACCAGAAGCTACCTCACAGAAGGACTTCGACCGCACCATCAGAAAGTTAAGTGCATAAGGCGAAGGTGCACTTAAACTGATCATAGCAGGACCACAGTAGTCCAACTCTTCAGAAACTGTAAAACGGACCACAGTAGTCCAAATCTACATGAAATATTATAGCAAAGTGCCCGAGGAAGATATAACAGCTGCCTAGACTATCAGCGATCGAACTATTAGCAGTGACTGAGACTTTTTAAGTTAGAGTAGTACTTAGAGAATCTTGTATAGAGTAGAAGAAATAAATGTGTGATTTTAACTGTTATCAAGTGGCTGGACAACATATGATTCATAGCCGTGTGAAAGCTAGTGTGACAGTATTCTTTTACCATTTTTCTATCTATCTCTGTACCCCAACCTTAACACAGAACGAGCTAAACAAATAAATTTATTAAAGTAATTCATAGGGTGACTACTAGCAGTTCCCACCGAATAAACGTGAGGGTCCATAATTCCATTGTGCAGAGCCCATAAACCCCACGTGACACTTTAATTGGCGAGCCTAGCCAGGATCTGTGGATAATAGGAATTGGGTATAACCGGATCTAAGTACAATAAAATTAGATAACAGTAGGAGTAGTAGAATAACTTAGAATAGTGGTAACAAGGACTAATCAGTTTGGGTGCACTATTCTTTAGTTAAAAACTTTTTTGCTTCAAATATTTTTGTGCCTGTATGTTGCATTGTTCTTTTGCAGGTTTTGCTTAAATAACTGTTGTATGCCATTTGACTCTTGTTTTATTCTATTATTGATTACGAATTTGATTGTCTTTGCATTATTTTTATTGACTTGCAATATTGCTAGTGTTTTGGTATTCCACTTGATTCAGAGGGTGTTCATAGACACGTTTGGCAATGTCGGACCCAGTGGCCTTGAGATTGCGTTTCAAGGAATTGGGAGAAGCTTTACACTTAGCAGGGGGAGACCTAATTGCGTATATAAATGCAGAGGTAGAGAAACAGGAGGCTAAGGCAGAGAGAGCAGCAGAGAGAGAGGCAAAGAAATTGGAAGCAGAGCAGAAGAAACTAGAGTTAGAAGCAGCAAGAGAGCAAAAGAAACTGGAACTAGAAGCAGAGCAGAAGAAATTAGAAGCAGAGCAGAAGAAATTAGAAGCAGAGCAGAAGAAATTAGAATTAGAAGGAGAACAGAAGAAGGCAGCATTAGCAGCAGAGAGAGAAGCAGAAGTTAGGAGATGGGAGTATGAGAGGGCAGAAAAGGAAAAAGACAGACAGCATGAGTTAGAGCTAAGAAGATTGGGATCAGGAGCTTCAAGTTCTTCCTCAACCCCTCCCCACTCAGATCAGCTAGAGGTAGCATCCAACCCTGTACAAGGAATGTCATTTCCACTGGGAACATTCAATGAGAGAGAAGAAGGTCTAGATCTCTATCTGACTAGGTTTGAGCGTCTAGCAACAGAGTACAAACTAGATCCCACTCATTGGTCTTTTAAGCTTAGTCAAGGGCTTAGAGGAAAGGCTTATGACATCTACAGTAAGCTACCGACTGACAGAGTGACTGACTATCACAAAGTAAAAGAGGCACTCCTAACGGGATTCGAACTGACAGGAGAATGCTACCGGCAAAAGTTCCGCACCAATCGGAGAGTGAAAGGAGAGAGCTATGCGCAGTTCGCGGATCGGTTGTCCACAACGCTGGATAAGTGGATTAGCCAGTCAGCCACGGCTAAGACGTATGATGGACTGACAGAACTGTTAGTATGGGAACAGCTACGGGAAACCATGACCCCCGAGCTGAGGACATTCTCAGTAGAGCAGGGCGCGGAAAGACTGGAGGATCTGGTCAAGGTCGCAGATAGGTACGTGTCCGCCCACGGAGAAGCCAAGAGCTTCAGGCGAGACCTAAAGCCTAACGGGAAAGAGGCACAGAAACGAAGCCCTAACCGAGAAGAGCGCACCGCGAATAAGCCGAATAACCCCAGACCTGGGCAAAATAAAGGACCCAACACGGAATTCGGGAAAAGAGGTCCCGCAGAACAGAGACGGTATTGTTCGTTCTGCAACAGAAACAATCACTCCACCGCAGAATGTTTCAAGTTGGCCGCACAACGTAGGGAAGAGCGCGAAAGCCGGCCAGCGCACAGAGTTCTAACTCAAAGTAGCGGTAACAAGCCACACACAATCGGAGATCACCCCTCGGTGACAGACACGGTCAAGGTCAACGGAAAAGAAGCGAACTGTCTGTATGACACAGGTCTATCATACGACGCGATAGTTAGCGAATCTCTTGTATCGCGCGCGGACTTGACAGACAAGACAGTCGACTTACAAGGAGCAGACTTGACGAAACCGACGACTACTTGCCCAATAGCTTGGATAGAAGTAGAGAGTAGGTACGTCACAGGACGAATCCAAGCAGCTGTTTTACAGAAACCCCTGTATGATCTAGTGCTAGGTTGTAGGTATGTGTTCTTAGGCACGCCCCCTAAAACTGTAGAGATAGCTGCAGTGCAAACCAGGGCCCAAGCTAAAACCCAACCACCCCAGCCCGAGTTCGCTCCGAATCCAGGACTCGAAGAGATCAAAACAGCACAGAAAGAAGACACCTCGATAGCGAAGTGCTTCCAGAAGCTACCCAAGGCGCACACACCCCCGCACAAGGGAGACTTCTACATGGAAGAGGGAGTTCTACATCGACAAGGAGATGGAGATCACACCCAACTAGTACTACCAGCCACCCTTCGAGCCCAAGTACTAGAATTAGGCCACAGCATGCCACTCAGCGGACACATGGGAATTGGAGCCACAGTGCAGAGAATCAGCGCACACTACTATTGGCCAGGAATCACGGAGGATGTCAAGCGCTACGTGAAATCTTGCCACCAATGTCAACGATATTCCCCGCGACATCACACCGTACCAGTTACCTTAGGACCATCGGTAGTAGTCGGCGTGCCATTCCAGCAAGTCTCAGTAGACATAGTAGGACCACTGCCCATGACCAAGAAGAGGAACAGATTTCTACTCACACTCGTCGACGCATGTACGATGTGGTGCGAAGCAGTCCCGTTGCCAGCGATCGACACCAAGAAGATTGCAGATGCACTCATCGCCATCTTTACCAGAGTCGGATTCCCGGACAGCATTAGAACGGACAACGGATCTCAGTTCACCGGCCGCCTGATGCAAGACGTGTTCGAGTTGATACAAGTTCATCACATTCGCACACCACCATACCACCCATCCAGCAACGGACAAGTAGAAAGACTGAATGGAACCCTTCTCACCATTCTCAGGAAAGTCGCCGACGACAATCCAGAAGCGTGGGACACCTACGTGAATGCGGCACTGTTCGCATACCGAGAAACGCCCCATGCAGCCACAGGCTACACCCCGTCAACCTTGCTATTCGGCAGACCTCTAGCATGACCGCTAGAAGCCCTACGCAGAAGTTGGACGGAGGCCGAGATAGACGACACACCAAGAGGTGCCACCAAGTACGTCGCAGACCTGCAGGAAACCCTCAAAGCAACGTGGAAGAAAGCTGGTGAAGCACTGAAGAAGGCAAGAGCCCGTCAGGCGAAGTACTACAACCGCCACGCGAAGGACAGAGAACTGCAAGTCGGCGATCAAGTGCTACTCTTACTTCCAAGTGGAACCAACAAGCTGGACATCGCTTGGAGAGGACCGTACCGGGTGACTGCCAAGAAATCCAAGACAGTCTACCAAATAGAGGTAAACGGGAGAACCCGATACCACCACATTAATCTCCTCAAGAAATACACGGACCGACCAGCGACTCCCAGCACTCACAACTTGTTAGCCATCGCCATCGCGGAAGAAGGAGAAAGCATGGAGACCAATGCAGTAGAGTATCCCCTGCACTCCAAAGAAACCTACAAAGACGTGATACTCAACGGAGACCTAGCCGCTAAACAGCAACAGCAAGTACGACAGGTCATTCGCCAACATCAGACTGTGCTCACAGACCGACCAGGGAGGACAGACCTCGTCGAAGTAACCTTAACGGTGACCGACCCAACACCCGTCCGCCAGAAGCTCTACCCGATGCCACTGTCTCAGCAGCGAGCCATCAAGGAAGAGATAGACACCTTACTGGCAGCCGGAATCATCTCAGAGTCTACCTCACCCTACAGCGCAGGCACGGTATTGTTGCGAAAACCCAACGGAGAGCATCGACTGTGCATCGACTTCAGACTCCTGAATGCCGTAACGCAGTTCCAGCCAGAGCCACTCCCGGACCAGACAGACCTATTTGCCAAGCTACAGCGAGCGAAGTACTTCTCACGCATCGACCTCAGCAAAGGATACTACCAGATACCAGTACAACCACAAGTCCGAAAGTACCTAGCGTTTAGCACTATGGAAGGACACTTCGAGTTCAATGTACTTCCATTCGGACTCCACAACGCACCCAGCATCTTCAGCGCCATGATGCGAAAACTCCTGGCACCCCTGAGCAGCGAGCACCTACATTCGTTTATGGACGACATCCTCATCGCAACACCTACGTGGGAGGAACATGTCACGCTCCTACAGCAACTACTCGCCCGCCTCAGAGACACGGGATTGACGGCAAGACCCACCAAATGTCAGATTGGATTCACAGAACTAGAATTTCTGGGACACACCATCAGTCAAGGAAGCCTGCGACCGGTAGAAAAGACAGTGAAACGCCTACTCGACGCTCCTAGGCCCAAGACAAAGAAGGAAGTGCAGTCATTTCTAGGACTCTGCGGCTTCTACCAGAAGTTCATCCCCAACTACAACAGCATCGCCGTACCACTGACTAATGGAACCCGGAAAATCGCCCCGGACAAAGTAGTATGGACAGCCGAATGCGAGACAGCATTCCAAACACTCAAGGACAGAATGACATCGGCGCCAGTACTCCACCTACCCGATTTGACTCAGCCATTCGTTCTTCGCACCGACGCAAGCGACTTAGGCCTCGGAGCAGTACTGCTACAGCGCGACCCCAAGAATGCAGAGACGCTATTCCCTGTCGCCTACGCCAGCAGAAAATTGAGACCCGCCGAGACCCACTACGCCACGTCGGAGAAAGAATGTCTTGGACTAGTCTGGGCCATACAGAAATTTCAACTCTACCTGTATGGGACCCACTTCACAGTTCAGGTGGACCACCAACCACTATCGTTCCTGGCAGCCTCCAAGTCTTTGAACTCTCGCCTGATGCGATGGGCACTCACCCTTCAGGCATACTCATTCCAAATCGAGTACATCCCCGGCAAAGAGAACCACGGAGCCGACTACCTCAGTCGCCATCTCGTGGAGGACACAGCAGCTGTCGCCCACCCAACACAACTAAGGGCCACAGCACCAGAATTCGTCCCCGCCCAGTAATACCCTGTCACTAGTGTCCATAGCTACCTGGCATAGCATTGCAGGTCAGGTAGAGCAACTTACTTAGTTTGTAAATAGGAACCTAGGATAGTGCAGTGTTAAACTAGGCTCTGT
Source organism: Oncomelania hupensis (assembly GCA_036898135.1). Classification (NCBI taxonomy): domain Eukaryota; kingdom Metazoa; phylum Mollusca; class Gastropoda; order Littorinimorpha; family Pomatiopsidae; genus Oncomelania; species Oncomelania hupensis. Next base: position 156,601,087 of record CM072511.1, read on the forward strand.
AGTAGAAAAAGGTCGAATCCAGTAGTCATCGCCTTTTTTCAGTTGAGGGAGCCTGTCACGAACTGGCTAGTCTTAACTCTGCTTGTTGACTATTTAGCCATGTGTAGTCTTTGTAACAGTAGAGAAGTTAGACTATTACACAGCAGCAATTAAATTACACAGCAGACCACACACCGCGAGCCCGACCCACGCTAGCGCAGTGAGTCAGCACTTGAGCTTTGAATCGGACCGTTTTAACCAATCAGAGCAGGCTCAGTGGGTAGAGCAGTTTTGAATGTGTCAAAACCTAAGACAGTTTGAATCAGTCGTGTGTGAGACGAGGTAGAGTCAACATCTCCACAGCTAGAGAAATCTCTACACTCATAGACCAGGAAGCAGGACTTTGAAATCTTAGAATTCTCTCAAGTCATCACGGGCCTGAACTTGTCAAACAGGTAAATGAACACCCTTCTGTTTCATCGTGATATATTTATATTATTGTTGAAATTATGTTTGTGGAATTGCTATGCATAAATGTGAATTGTTAATCCGAATTTGCGGGACCACGTGGAAGAGCCTACCACGAGGCGAAACACGACCGGTTGCGCCGCCATGTTGTATCCCGTACGGAACCCCTGTTGTTTAACTTATATGTATGTTTGCAGACCAGTGGCTGTACCACTGAATGTTTATATTGTTATTAATTCTGTATCTGTATAGTTAGACACGATTGATATTTATGTATGTATAGGAATTTAGAGTGAGATTACAGCGGACCCCGGAAGTAGCAGAATGTTCGTCGCTTATGTATAGAGATGTGGAGCTATCACTGAGAGCTACTTGGCTTTCAGTGAGACGCTCTGCACAAACCGATTATTCAGGGTTGTGCAGAATTTCGTCTCTTATATTACAGACGAGCAGGCGAGCTATCCCGAGCTATCCCGAGCTATCCTGTGTGCCCCACTCCACAGAAACGACTAGTTGGTTGAGGAGACTCTACCGCACAAGTCGGAAAGAGATACCTTGAAAAACACCCTGTCAGACCCCACAGCGTGGCAAGGGAACCCAACTACACAACTACACAGGTGTACCAGAAGCTACCTCACAGAAGGACTTCGACCGCACCATCAGAAAGTTAAGTGCATAAGGCGAAGGTGCACTTAAACTGATCATAGCAGGACCACAGTAGTCCAACTCTTCAGAAACTGTAAAACGGACCACAGTAGTCCAAATCTACATGAAATATTATAGCAAAGTGCCCGAGGAAGATATAACAGCTGCCTAGACTATCAGCGATCGAACTATTAGCAGTGACTGAGACTTTTTAAGTTAGAGTAGTACTTAGAGAATCTTGTATAGAGTAGAAGAAATAAATGTGTGATTTTAACTGTTATCAAGTGGCTGGACAACATATGATTCATAGCCGTGTGAAAGCTAGTGTGACAGTATTCTTTTACCATTTTTCTATCTATCTCTGTACCCCAACCTTAACACAGAACGAGCTAAACAAATAAATTTATTAAAGTAATTCATAGGGTGACTTACTAGCAGTTCCCACCGAATAAACGTGAGGGTCCATAATTCCATTGTGCAGAGCCCATAAACCCCACGTGACAATCAGCAAATATGGTTGTTGGTGGCGACTGGAACGTTACAATAAATCCCAAAATTGATTCAAATCACCCAAACAGCATGTACAAACCCAGAAGCAGACAAAAGGTGCTATATTTTATAAATGAGTATGAGGTTGTTGATGTTTTTAGATCTCTGTATCCTGGTGTGAGAAGGTACACATGGAGAAAGTTCAACGGTTCACAGATGAGCAGACTGGATTATTTTTTTTATTTCTGAAGAACTGTGCTTAATTATTTCTGATGTTAAAATATGTCCGGGTTATCTTTCAGACCATTCAATGGTTGAACTGTCATTTAAGACCGATGTTGTTAAACGGCAACGTCCATTATGGAAATTCAATAATTCCCTGTTGAGAGATGCTAAATTTGTTGAGATTGTTAAACAAACTATTCTTGATGTTAAAAAACAGTATGCTGTGCCTGTGTACAATTTTGACTCTTTTCAGCTTGTTCACGATGCTGACATATGTCTAACTATACATGACCAATTGTTTTTTGAGACTATCCTTTTAGAAATTCGAGGGAAATGTATTTCTTATGGAAGTTACAAAAAGATAGAAGAAGTTAAAATGGAAGAGACTTTGATTCAAGATATTAAATTGCTAGAGGAGCACTTGTTAGATAATAATATCGAGTTGTTGGAAAACAAGAGAAGAGAACTCGTAGAATTAAGAAGAAAGAAGATTGAAGGTATTATTATTCGCTCACGTTCCCGGTGGATTAACGAAGGTGAAAAAAATACTAAATATTTCTGTAACCTTGAGAAAAGGCACTTTGTGCAAAAATCTATGCCCATTCTTCAGACTGATGATGGTAATGTTTTACATGATAACTCTGATATTGTAAAGGAAGTGCAGACTTTTTATAAGAATTTGTATGCCTTAAGAGAACGTGATGTTGTCGATGTTAATTTTGATACTTTAAATATAAAAGCTAAACTGTCTGATCTAGAACGTGAACAATTAGAGGGTCGGGTCTCTTTGCACGAGGTCTGTCCTGCTCTGAAAAATATGAAGAATGATAAGAGCCCAGGATCAGATGGCTTTACTGCGGAGTTTTTTAAATTCTTTTTCACTGATTTGGGTGAATTTTTAACGAGATCTATTAATTCTGGTTTCGATAAAGGAGAAATGTCCATTACTCAACGACAAGGGGTAATAACTTGCATTCCTAAAGAGGGTAAAGACAAACGTTTTGTTAAAAATTGGAGACCTATCACGTTATTAAATACAGTTTGTAAAATTGCTTCCACTTGCATAGCTAACAGAATGAAATTGTTTTGGATCAGTTAATAGGTGATCAGCAAAAGGGTTTTTTAAAAGGACGATTCATTGGTGAAAATATTAGACTGTTATATGATACGCTTGTTTATTGTAATAATAATGAGGTGCCTGGGTTGCTATTTATGGTTGATATAGAAAAGGCTTTTGATTCTGTGGCCTGGTCTTTCATCGATAAATGTTTATGTAGCTTTAATTTTGGTCCTGACATGAGGCGTTGGATCAGTACGTTTTATAAGAACATTAAATCTTGTGTCTATGTCAATGGTCATTACTCGACGTGGTTTGATATTTTTAGAGGAACGAGGCAAGGAGATCCAATATCGCCGTATATTTTTTTGGTATGTGCTGAGATCTTGTCCATCATGATTAAGAACAATAAGGGTATCAGGGGTATTAAGATTTTAGATGAGGAAATTTTGCTGTCCCAGTACGCTGATGATACAATTTTTTTCCTTGATGGCAGGAAAGAATCATTTGTTAAGTGTCTAAACGTCTTAAAGCTATATGCAGATTACTCTTGTCTAAAAATAATTTTTGACAAATGTACCGCTGTTTGGATTGGGTCCAAAAAGTACTCTCAACAGAGGTTTCTGCCAGAACTGAATTTCCAATGGAATCTAGCTTTTTTTTAAAGTTCTTGGTATAATTTTTTCCGTGGATGAGTCCGAAATAGTACAGTTGAATTATGATAATAAACTTGTCGATTTGCGAAAGTTGTTTACTGTTTGGTCTAAACGAAATTTGACGCATTTGGGGAAAATAATTGTAATAAAAACTCTCGCCGTTTCAAAGGTTACTCATTTGCTATTGAATTTACCAGACCCAAGCGCTGAGTGTATGAATGCTATTAATAATATGCTTTACAAATTTCTTTGGGATAATAAACCGGATAAAGTTACCGCACTCGTGCGTGTCAGGATTATACGCATGGTGACTTGAAGATGTTAGACGTTAAATCGTTTATGTCAGCTTTGAAAGTTAGTTGGTTGACGCGCATATTGCGTGATGAAGGGAACATTTCTAAAATTGTTAAAGCAACCTGTCACTGGATTTTTGATGTAAAACTGTACGGCGGAGAAATTGCTAATGTTATTATGAAACAATGTAATAATCTATTTTGGGTCGATGTATTTAAACATGTTAAACAGTTATTTTCTAAATGCACACCTAATACATTCAATGACTTTGTCTCTGAAAACATTTTTTACAATGTCAATATTTGCAGGGATCACAAAGTAATCTTTCTTCGGGACTGGTTGCAGAATGATATTGTTAAAATTGGGGATATCATTGGACTAAATGGCTATTTATCTTTTAATGAATTTAAGCATAAATACCCGAATGTTACAACCAATTTTTTGTTATATGAAGGTGTAACGCGTGCTGTCAAACGCTACCAAAGCGCACTGCACATTGAAACAGAAAGCGAATTTGTAATCGAAGATGCCTTAGTTTGGCGGTATTTATCGAAAGGAGATGTGAAGCAAATATATTCAGCTTTAATCTATTATCCGGATATCCCTAAAGCTATTGAAAAGTGGAAGGAAGAATTCAACATCCAATTAGACTATCAAAAGTTATTTAAGCAAATCATATTTACAACACATGATTCTAAACTAAGATGGTTTCAATATAAAGTTCTATACAGGATTCTTCCTTCAGGCCGCTTTCTATACCAAAGACGTATCATTCCCTCGGCCTTATGTACATTCTGTCAACAAGATGAAGAAACCTTACTGCATCTTTTGTGGGATTGCTCTAAATGCCAAAATTATTGGATTGAAATTCAAACCTGGATCACTGATACTTTCCCGCATTGCTCAGGTTTTTATACTTTCACGGGAACTAACTGTGTTCGGAGCTAATAATGATACAAAGACTGACAGAGTTATTGATCTCTTCTTGTTGACAGCCAAATACAATATCTTTTGCTCCAAACAGAAGGCAGTGCCACCGTCGCTAACCTCTTTTCTAATAAGACTCAAACAATATTTTGAGGCTGAAAGAGCAAAAGCTTTTACTAACCCCGGCTCCCGTTTTTCTTCCGACTGGATGTTGTATAGAAAAGCCTTTGAATAGTTAAAAACAAATGTACAGTGATTTCTTGTGTGCCGTATACTTTTTTTTTCTCTTTTTTTTTCTTCTTCTACTCCTGAAATGTTAAATATTATATTCCAAATACTTAAGACACGATATATTGTACTAGGCTGCTCTTGGAACTGCGAAAAGGCATTTACATGCTTCTAGTGTTCATAGATTCCTGCTTGGATGTATGCTTGTCTCTGTTTGTGTGATTTTTTGTTTACTATAAACTAGAAAATGTATGTATTTGATGTTTTGATGTTGTATATGTACGTATTGTGATTTATAAAATAAAAAAAATAATAATTAAAAAAAATAAAAAAATAATAAAAAACTTTACTAACAATAGTAGGGGCAAGGGTAGGTAAGTGGACAAAAGCCACCGCAAAATAATGAAAGTACGGGATGTGAAGCCATAATATTGGAGAAAACGGTTCCAAATGTCAAGGGTGCATGGCAGCCTGGAGGACAGACAAAATATAACATCCTGTCGCTGCACACAGAAAAGACCACCCCCCGGCCCCCCCCCTCCCCCCCACGCCCTACTCCTTCGGCCGAGAGTTTAAACTGAGGTCTAGTATGTGCACGTACGCACTCCATTGCAGGGACTCTCATGACCACCCCCAGCAAGCGCTAGCACTGTCTCTTCCACACATCCCTCCTCTCATCACCCCCACTCCCATCCCCGGTCGCCCAGGATAGTGCTCAGTTGTTTGGGGAGTGAGACTATGCGCTTATGACAACAAGGAGGGATCGCTGATGACAGCAAGGAAGGATCGCTGGTGACAGCAAGGAGGGATCGCTGATGACAGCAAGGAGGGATCGCTGATGACAGCAAGGAAGGATCGCTGATGACAGCAAGGAAGGATCGCTGATGACAGCAAGGAAGGATCGCTGATGACAGCAAGGAGGGATCGCTGATGACAGCAAGGAAGGATCGCTCATGACAGCAAGGAAGGATCGCTGATGACAGCAAGGAAGGATCGTTGATGACAGCAAGGAGGGATCGCTGATGACAGCAAGGAGGGATCGCTGGTGACAGCAAGGAAAGGACGCTTATGACAGCAAGGAGGGGACGCTGATGACAGCATGGAGGGGACGCTGATGACAGCAAAGGGGGGGGGGTCGCTGGTGACAGCAAGGAAGGGACGCTGATGACAGCAAGGACGGGACGCTGATAACAGCAAGGAGGGGACGCTGATGACAGCAAGGAGGGGACGCTGATGACAGCAAGGAGGGAACGCTGATGACAGCAAGGAGGGGACGCTTATGACAGCAAGGAAGGGACGCTTATGGCAGCAAGGAGGGGACGCTGATGACAGCAAGGAGGGGACGCTGATGACAGTAAGGAGGGGACGCTGATGACAGCAAGGAGGGGACGCTGATGACAGCAAGGAGGGGACGCTGATGACAGCAAGGAAGGGACGCTTATGACAGCAAGGAGGGGACGCTGATGACCACAAGGAGGGGACGCTGATGACAGCAAGGAAGGGACGCTTATGACAGCAAGGAGGGGACGCTGATGACAGCAAGGAGGGAACTCTGATGACAGTAGGGAAGGGACGCTGATGACAGCAAGGAGGGGACGCTGATGACAGCAAGGAGGGGACGCTGATGACAGCAAGGAGGGGATACCTATGACAGCAAGCAAGGGTCGCTTATGACAGCAAGCAAGGGTCGCTTATGACAGCAAGGAGGGGACGCATTAAATTCAAAGCCGTGCGGTCAGTTCTAAGCACCAGTTGTCCATGCTATCGTTGTATTTTTTAACAACATAACACTAATGAACGAACAGAGATCATTTTGAGGATTAACAGTATTATTCATGGTTTGATAGTTAACAGCACTCAGGTGACGTTTTGCCGAATTCCATCACACGTTGTGGCTTTCTCTGTAATCACTGGGCCGATAGGGCTGCACAATTATTTGCATCAGATATTATTTTGTGATCAAAGCACATTCCATTTCAGGCTAAGGAAAATGAAAATTCAAGTAAAAATAAAATTGTTAAAGGACTTCATTTAAATTCAATGTATAATAGGCTAACCTCAGCTAAATTCAATTTATAATGGGCTGCATCAGTTAAATTCAATTTATGATATCCTGCTAGGGGAGAGAGGAGTGAGATAACATTGAACTTCGAGACGTTTAATAGGATAAAAGTTTGAGAGAGGGGGAGGGAAAGAAAGAGAGAATTACAGAAAACAAATAAACCGCTTTAACCGTGGCGCCGCTCGCCGGTAAAAAAGAATTGCCAACATAAATCCACTGGCCTACAGACCCACTAACAACGACTTTCCGGTTTTCCATTGTACCTTTTGCGCTGTCGCCTTAAACTAAGAAATCAACGCAGCCCACGGATTCAATGTCAGCGGTATAGCATTGTATAACAGTCGTCTCGGTGCACGAACGTTGCATGACTGGTGGCTACGGGTGTAGACCAGATAATTGTGCAGTGTACGTGGTTTTACTTGTCACACATAGTTGAACAAACCGAAAGCGGAACACGACTATGACTATGAAATAGTCCGTTGTAAGCCTATGTACAAGAAAAAAAAAACCACAAAAAACCAACCTTTGGACGCAGTGGGTTTCATTGTGAAAAGAGTTCCGGGATTGCCAGAACGAAAGTGTAGACCTGAATACCGTGATTGTGTGTATAAGTGGACAGAGGGGCAAAATCTGCCAAATAGCCCTCTTATGGGGATCAACTAGGAACAGAAAAACATCAGGTTTGTACGGTGTTTTGGTTTTGAGCCCATTAACTGGTTTTAACCCATAAGTTATGTCTCTCCCTGTCTCTCTCTGTCTGTTTGCCTCTGTCTGTCTCTCTCTGTCTCTCTGTCTCTGTCTCTCTGTCTCTTCTAATACCTTGAAGGTATTACTTTGAATGCTATAATTGGTATTGTGCACCTTGTTACCAAATCCCCTACAGAGAGGAGGAAGGCAATCTAAGTGATATGAAATGTTTGAGCAACGAGTAAGGCTAGGTACATTAAACAACCTGGTGCAGCCGTCACTGGTTGTGAACATGCGATCGTATTTTTTGTAATATTAGATAAGCAAGCACAGTACAGGGGGTCCTCGAGTTACGACGTTGACCCGTTCGTTGGACGAGTCGTAACCCGATTTCATCGTAAGTCGGAACATTAAAAAAATACCTGTACTGTACCTACAGTGCTATTTACTGTACTGTAACTGTTGATGACATTAAAAAAAAGCATTAATGTAGCGGAAAGGGAGGCGACTGGTTGAGGCCTAGGAGAGAAATTGTCTACTTTGATTTTCTTGGTTAGACTAGCCTTGGGTGGCTCCCTGCTTTGCAGAATCCTTTGGGTATGCCATTGGGTTACGCAGGACAAGGCGACACGACAATTGTTCTCCCCGGCTGACCATTCGCCTGCTGCTTTTGGTGGCGAGCGGGACCACATTGTCGGCAGGCATTTTATGCAAGTCGGTGGCAGCGATTTTGCAGTAGAGTGCGTGGCACTAGTAGCCGGCAACCCGGTACTCCCAACCACGCTTCACCGCCTTGCAGGGCAAATATTTTTATGTCTCTCTTTTGAGGGATAAAATAAAAATAACAGCTCGGGTGGAGCAATGTTCTCAAGGTCGTGGCCGAGAGACGGGAGTCAAATACTCCGCTCGGCTACATCTAGATATATATAAATTGCTTAGCCGGAAGTCCTTCTTCGCCTCTACTGTAAAGTTTGTCCGGTATGGACGCTGATCTGGGCAGGTGCTGGGCGCTGCGGATCGGCCTGCTGTGCGCTCAAAACCCGCGAAATCGTTATAGCCGACATTTCCTTACCGAACGTTTAACCGTTTCTGAGATAAATAAATAAACAAGATGTCCACAAACTGCAATAGCCTTATTCCGCGTGCTTCCGATTCAACCCGTGTCAAGAACGTGCCGTTCCGTAATACTGCAAATTTTGTTTTATTTCCATTCAAAACACTTTTGCACTCATGTCACCAATCTTACAGCTGAAGGTTACCTGTTCACTTTCTTTTTCATCCATACTTATATGCGCACAAAAATTCATTCGCAAACAATCTTGCAAGAATCCCATTCAAGCGCCAAACGTGACGTCACATATAACTTTGCAGACGACATTTGACAGCAGTGTAAGTATAAGTATAAGTACATTGCAATAAATATCATGAGTTTTTATCTCTTTTTTGGGGGGTGGGTGGGGAGGGGTTGCAATTGTTCAGCTAATAATTTCAAAAGTCAAAGTAGCCATTAAACTGTATTAGTATAGTCTATAGAGCTATTTAAAATATTCAGGTGTTTACTACTATTCTCTTCCAGTACACTATTGCAATTGTTCAGAGTTTCAAAAGTCAAAGTAGCCAGTATACATGCTGTATTAGTGTATAATCCATAGATCTCATTAAAATATTCCAGGTGCTTACTACTATACTAGCCTAATATTTTTAAAGAAAGGTATGACATTTACAAATAAAATAAAATATTTTAATGTATATATTCCAATAAATCAATTCGACCCCTGCAAGTAAACTATTGCAATCATTTCAGTGCATTTAAAAGAATAAATGAAGATACTTTTAGAAGCCAAGAGCAAAATCGTCCAAATGAAACTCGAAGACAACAGTTGTCTCTCTGTCTACATTTTAAACAGCAGCCTGTGTACTTGCCAGGGTACAAAACCACTAGTTAAAAATAAGAGAAAACAATTTCTTACCACATGAATTAAACTAGCTCCCGTTTAGCACCCCCACCCCGTAAAAAAGACTACGCTACAGAAACGCTAACAACAGAAGAAAGAGAAAACTTTATCCTGGGAGAGGAAGGTACTTCATCACGAAGACCTATGACGCGTTGTGGTGAAAGCCGAGAGGACGCCACAGAGCCGACTATCCTTCTGTCAACCAGGAGAACCACCATCGGCACATGGAATGTTCGGACCATGTACGAATCAGGAAAGACGGCACAGGTAGCAGCTGAGATGAGGAATAATGACCTGACCGTGTTAGGCATCAGCGAGACACGATGGACCCAAGCTGGACAAAGGCGACTGATGTCAGGAGAACTATTGCTGTACTCCAGGCACGAAGAAAATGATGCACCCCACACGCAGGGAGTAGGCTTCATGTTGTCCAATCAGGCACAGAGGGCACTTATAGGATGGGAGGCCCATGGCCCCAGGATCATAACAGCATCCTTCCGTACCAAGATGAGGAAGATCAAGATGAACCTTGTCCAGTGCTATGCTCCACCGAACGACAGTGAAGAGGATGTTAAAGACCATTTCTACAGCAGACTACAGAAGATACTTGAGACCTACCCAGACAAGGACATCACCATCCTCATGGGAGATGTCAATGCCAAGATTGGGTCTGACAACACCGGATACGAACCAGTTATGAGCACCCACGCCTTAGGAGTAATTAATGAGAATGGAGAGAGATTTGCGGACCTGTGTGCACTCAACAATCTGGTCATCGGAGGCAGCATCTTTCCTCACAAGCGGATCCACAAGAGTACATGGGTATCTCCAGACAACACGACAGAGAACCAGATCGACCACTTCTGCATTAGCAAGAAATTTCGAAGATCCATGCAAGACGTTAGAGTGAGAAGAGGTGCAGACGTGGCGTCCGACCATCACTTGGTGGTGGCGAAACTGAAGCTGAAGTTGAAGAGGGCCCAGTTAAATTCGTCAGGCAGAAGAATGAAGAACAACATCAGCCTTCTGAAAGATCCAAAGACAAAAGAACAGTTTAGTCTGGCGCTAAGGAACAGGTTTGAAGTGCTTCAAGAATTATTTGAAGAAGAAGAAGACAGTGTACTCAACAGGTGGCAGAAATTGAAAGAGACACTAAGATCGTCATGCCAAGAAGTAGTGGGGCCAAAGAAACATCAACAAAAAGAGTGGATCACAGCAGAGACCTTGGTCAAGATAGAAGAAAGAAAGAAGAGGAAGGCAACAGTCAACAACAGCAGAACCAGAGCAGCTAAGGCCAAGGCCCAAGAAGACTACACAGGAGCCCATAGAGAAGTAAAAAGAAACATAAAAAAAGATAAGAAGGCCTACGTAGATGGACTGGCAGCAGAAGCGGAACAGGCAGCGTACAGCGGCAATATGAAACAGTTGTACGACACCACTAAGCGACTCTCCGGAAAGTTCAGCAAGCCAGAGAGACCTGTTAAGGACAAGCAGGGAAACACCATGAACAGTCTAGACCAGCAGTTGAACAGATGGGCTGAACACTTTGATGAACTTCTGAATAGACCAGCACCAACAAATTCCCCAGTCATTGAACCAGCCAGTGTGGATCTTCCAATCAACTGTGAGAAACCGACAAGGAAAGAGATCAAGAAGGCCATCACCCTGATGAAGAACGGAAAGGCCGCTGGACCAGACGACATCCAGCAGAGGCGCTAAAAGCAGACTTGGAAGCATCAGTGGAGATGCTGTACCCATTCTTTGAGAGGATATGGGAGGAAGAAGATGTTCCGGCAGACTGGAAGGAAGGTTACCTGATCAAGCTTCCCAAGAAAGGTGACCTCAGCAACTGTAACAACTACAGGGGCATCACACTTCTATCTGTGCCTGGAAAGGTCTTCAACAGGGTCCTTTTGGAGAGGATGATTGAAGGATACTGTCGACCCACAGTTACGAAACGAGCAGGCAGGCTTCCGACAAAATAGATCCTGCACGGACCAGATTGCAACGCTCCGCATCATAGTGGAGCAGTCCCTGGAATGGAACTCGCCGTTGTATATCAACTTCGTCGACTATGAGAAGGCATTTGACAGCGTGGATCGAGATACCCTCTGGAAGCTCCTTCGACACTACGGCATCCCGGCCAAGATGGTCAATCTGATCAGGAACTCCTATGACGGCATGTCCTGCAGAGTTATCCATGGCGGACAGCTCACAGACAACTTCCAGGTGAAAACCGGAGTCCGACAAAGGTGCTTGTTGTCACCTTTCCTCTTCCTCATGGCCATAGATTGGGTAATGAAGGCGTCTACCAGGGAAAGTAGGAACGGAATCCAATGGACTCTGTGGAACCAGCTCGAGGACATGGACTTCGCTGACGACCTTGCGCTTCTTTCCCATAGCCAACAGCAGATGCAAGAGAAGACAAATGCAGTGGCGGCCCCATCATCGGAGGTCGGCCTCAACATCCACAAGGACATGAGCAAGATCCTGAAGAAAGAAAGAAAGAGATTTCTTTTATATAGCGCACTTACAAGCTCAGAGAGCTTCTCAAGGCGCTGGCCCGTAATATCCAGCAATCACAAAATAATTTGCTGAAGTCAGGATTCGAACCCACGTCGCCCAAGACGCACTCACACGAGTCGTGCGCTCTGACGACTGAGCTATCCCTGCCGCAAGATCAACTCCATCAGTACCGAACCAGTCATCTTGAATGGAAGTCCATTGGAAGATGTGCAATCCTTCACCCACCTGGGTAGCATCATTGATGAGCAGGGCGGCACAGATGCGGATGTCAAGGCTATGATCGGCAAAGCAAGAGCTGTCTTCATTCAGCTCAAGAACATCTGGACCTCCAGAGAGCTGTCTTTGGCCACCAAGATACGGGTATTCAACTCCAATATGAAGTCAGTCTTAATGTATGGAGCAGAGACATGGAGGACAACCAAGACCACCATCAAAAAAGTCCGACCTTCATCAATAGTTGCCTCAGAAGGATTTTCCAGATCCGCTGGCCCGACACCATCAGCAACGCCAACCTTTGGGAAAGGACCCGCCAACTCCCTGCTGAAGATGAAATCAGGAAAAGGAGATGGCGCTGGATAGGGCATACCCTACGCAAACCAGCGACGAACGTAACCCGGCAGCGAACTTGTTTTTTCCAACCTAGTTCCAGTCACTTTCCCGAAAAAGGCAATTACCGAAGTCGAACGAAGCTCTCCGAGTCGAGCGAAGCTATCCGATGTTTTACGAACGAATGCTGGCAGGACTACGTGAAACCACAGGCTTGGAAGTCTCGTCTTTCGTAGGCCTCAATTACATACTATACTACATACGTACTTAGGAGTTTACAAAGACAAAAGAAAAGACTTCAGAGCCTGTGGTGAAACATCCGTGCATAAAAATAGCCGCTGCTAGATCTAATTCTATTTCGATCTGCACAGCTTCAAGCTCAAGTCGAGATTTGCATTTTGAAGCAGTTATTATTATTATTATTATTATTATTATTATTATTATTATTATTATTATTATTATTATTATTATTATTATTATTATTATTATTTTATGATGAATAATATACTGACACAATTAGTAATAATGAGTAAAAGTAATACATAACACATAAAGCACACATACAACGATTTCACATCTATATCAACAATAAAACCATGACAAAACTTCAAAGCGCTATGGATACGTTGATGTCACTTCAGCACAACAAGGCAAAGCAAGTTTATAATGGTCTCAAAAAACAGTGATATTTTTATTGCAAGCACCAAAGCAATTATTTATTTAACTAATATTATTCTTTTTAACTGATACAGTAAATTTGTTATATGTATTTCAATTATATGTATTGTAATGAGAAACACGTATTAAAAAAATGTTGCGTGGCGGGCGGAAATTTCTATAAATCATCTGAAAACTTAGTTAAAACTAAAAGAAAAAATAACCAGTAACTCCATCTGAATATTTCGGGTTACACCCAACTTCAGCAAAAACAAACACAACGTCACTGACCATATTTACACCATTGAGCACGCACAGCAGCACACTATTCTTTTATTTTTTTAAAGTAGGAATAATAATAATAATAATAATAATAATAATAATAATAATAATAATAATAATAATAATAATAATAATAATAATAATAATAATAATAATAATAACAACAACAACAACACACAAACAAAACAAATACATAAATTAAAGATTTAACTAAATAACTATACTACTACTACTACTACTACTACTACTACTACTACTACTACTACTATTACTACTACAACTACTACTACTACTACTACTACTACTTGCGAAGTTGTGGTCTCGATTTTGTGGTCCTGATTGGGCTCTTTGCAGTCCGCTGGACTCTGTAAGCAATGAATAACTAATAAGCTTTTAATTTAACTCTGATCTCGAGTTGTCTTGATTTTGTGGTTCTGATTCGACTCTTTGCAGTCCGCTGGACCCTGTAAGCAATGAATAACTAACTATTAATTTAACTCTGATCTCGAGTTTAAAAAAACAAATTCGCCTAGCCTACTCGTCCTTCTCCGGAAATTTCAAGATTCGAAAATTATAAAGTATAGGCCTAAATATTATCAATTAGAATAGATATAGTTTATACATTTATTTATGTATAAAACAAACAATACAGGTCTAATAATTATATTCAGCTAGTGAGCTTCTTCGCTGCGCGGAGACTGACTTATAATATAATAATGTAGATTAGGCCTATATATACTGTATAACAGTGTCTACTTGGTTCTAGGCAGGAAATGGGCAATGCTATTATTAGCCTTTAGTACTACTGCTGAGAACTAACAAAATGCAAATCAAGGAACGCAACTATTAAATATGGTCGATAATAATTATGCTCATATTATGCTCATATTAACAAAGTATACCGTTGCGAAAGGCTAAATCTGTGTAAATCGAACAGAATTAGAAGCAACAGCGATCATTTTTAATGTCAGCTAGTCGTAGTCATGCAAGCATAATTTCGTAACACATCGGAGAGCTTCGTTCGACTTCGGTGATTGCCTTTTTGGGCGAATGACTGGAACTAGGTTGGAAAAAACAAGTTTGCCACCCGGCAGGCGCTGATGTGGAACCCCCAGGGAAAGCGAAAGAGAGGCCGTCCAAGGAACACCTGGCGATGCGACCTCGAGGCCGACACCACCAAGATGGGCTACACCTGGAGTCAGTTAGAAAGAATGGCACAGGACAGAGGACTCTGGAGAGCTGTTGTTGGCGGCCCATACCCTGGCAGGGGTGAAGGGCATTAAGTTAAGTAAGGATTAGCTTATAGCACGTTTCATGAGCTGGAGATTGCGTAAAGCTGCACTACAAGCAAGTGGTCACGCCTGATAGGAAACGGGCTTACAAAGTCAACAGCAACTAGGAAATAGTCCCTAATACTTGGAATATGGCAAGGTTTCTATCATTATCGGATGTGATGACCGTTAAACGGCCCTGAGACTGTACACCCTATTCAAATGTACACTGATGTGTCGTTGTATCGTTAAATGCCAATGTACACACTCATCGAAATATAACACAACGACGACGTCGTAACAATGGGTATCGCATTTCATCGTAAATAACAGATTTTTATGTAGGTCTAGTTGCGTGTGTGTGTGTACACGTGCGTCTGTTCGTTGTGGTGTGTGTGCGTGTGAGTGCCGTGCCGCGTGTATAGGCCTATGTCAGGTAAGCACCACAGACTTCCGTATCTCTCTGATTAGCGTCCCCCTTTCTGATAGCTAGAATGGAGAGGGACATTATTCACATAGATACGGGCGTCTGTGGTATGCAATGATGTGACGGTGCACTTTAAAGAGACAATGGCCGGAAGCTGAAACGCACTATAATAGGTACAAAGGTTCAAAGTTGGAGATCAAAAGTTATTACATCTACCCAAGGCAGTCACCACTGTTTTAGTAACAGGGATTTGGAGGCAACAAAGGCATCTGGGACACGTGGGCTAGGCGTTAACAATACAAAAAGAAAGTACCACCATTTATTTGGGAAATGGCGTTGGAATTTTGGCCCCAGTTCCTTTCTCAGAGCTTTGTGAGATTGGGTTGAACTGGTTTCGGGCTGGAATATTAGCAAAACATATTGATCTGCTGGTGTTACACGGTTTGTTATTTTGTCAACAGTTGATTCAGCCCGATGCTTGAATCTTGAGAAGTGTAAATCAGATTCGTTTATCCACGCAGCCCGTTCACTCAGCAACAAGACAGGAGTTTTCGTATAAAGTTTTCCAACTTTATTCAGCAAACATCAACAACTGGATAAAAGATCGCTTTCCTAAAATCACTTCAAAGATCATCATCAAAAATCATTATAAATCTCTCTCAACCACTGTTTTGACTCTCCAAGCAGGCACAGAGCACCACTTATATAGTCTCTCTATAATCGAGAGAAAGTTCGAATATTCCAGCATGACGCAATAACAGCCAATCAAAATAAAACTCATCACGGAACTATGCACTGTCTTACGTCATATAACCTTATTTAGGATAGAAGAACCGCTTGGCTATTCCTAGATTTATCTAGATGTTTCTGTCGATAGTAAATTATCCTATCCTATTCTATCCCGTAACCCTAAGGTCGTAGGGACTTCACAGATGATCGTTTAACCAGAATACTCCATCTTTCTCTATCCTCAGCAACTCTGATGGCTTCGCTCAGTGTCAAACCAGTCCATTCTCGAATGTTTTCCTCCCACCTCTTTTTCGGTCTCCCTCTTCTTCTACCTCCTTGCAGGATGGTCTCCCTTTTTCGGTCTCCCTCTTCTTCTTCTTCCTTGCAGGATGGTCTTTGCAAGGCCTGATAATCTGGTGACGTGGCTATACCATCGGAGTTTCCGTTTCTTCACCACTGTCAGCAGGTCATCGTTTTGTCGAATGGCTTGTGTGATGGTCTGTCCGACTTCGTTGTTGGTGGTGTGCTGGGTATAAGAAATGCCCAGAAGTCTTCTGTAGCACCTCATCTCTGTCATGAACTGGCTAGTTTTAACTCTGCCTGTTGACTATTTAGCCTTGTGTAGTCTTTGTAACAGTAGAGAGTCAGTATATTACACAGTAGCAATTAAAGTACACACAGCGAGCGAGCCACACACAGCGCAGTGACTCAGCACTTGAGCTTTGAATCTGACCGTTTTAACCAATGAGAACAGCAGGCAAAGCGGGTAGAGCAGTTCTGACTGTGTCAGATCCTAGCGCAGTTTGAATCAGTCGTGTGTGAGACGAGGAAGAGTCAACATCTACATAGATAGCTAGAGAAATCTCTTCACTCATAGACCAGGAAGCAGGACTTTAGAATCTTAGAATTCTATCAAGTCACAACGGGCCTGAACTTGTCAGACAGGTAAATGAACACCCTTCTGTTTCATCGTGATATATTTATATTATTGTTGAAATTATGTTTGTGGAATTTGCTATGCATAAATGTGAATTGTTAATCCGAATTTGCGTGACCATGTGGAAAAGCCGAACACGTGGTGAAACATGACCGGTTGCGACGCCATGTTGCATACCATACGGAACCACTGTTGTTTAACTTATATGTATGTTTGCAGACCAGTGGCTGTACCCGTGAATGTTAATAATATTATTAATTCTGTATGTGTATAGTTAGACACGATTGATATTTATGTATGTATAGGAATTTAGATTGAGATTCCGGAGGACCCCGGAAGTAGCAGAATGTTCGTCGCTTATGTATAGAGATGTGGAGCTATCACTGAGGGCTACTTTGGCTTTCAGTGAGACGCTCTGCACAAACCGATTATTCAGGGTTGTGCAGAATTTCGTCTCTTATATTACAGACGAGCAGGCGAGCTATCCTGTGAACCCCACTCCACAGAAACGACGAGTTGGTTGCGTATCCTCTACCGCACAAGTCGGAAAGAGCTAC
This sequence comes from Oncomelania hupensis, assembly GCA_036898135.1. Lineage (NCBI taxonomy): Eukaryota > Metazoa > Mollusca > Gastropoda > Littorinimorpha > Pomatiopsidae > Oncomelania > Oncomelania hupensis. The sequence continues at coordinate 156,618,691 of CM072511.1, forward strand.
CCGGAAAAACACCCTGTCAGACCCCACAGCGTGGCAAGGGAACCCAACTACACAACGACACAGGTGGACCAGAAGCTACCTCACAGAAGGACTTCGCACGCACCATCTAGCAGTTAAGTGTAACAACAAAAGTGCACTTAAACTGATCGAAACAGGACCACAGTAGCCCACTCTTCAGAAACTGTAAAACGGACCACAGTAGTCCAAATCTACATGAGATATAATAGCAAGTGCCCGAGGAAGAAATAACAGCTGCCTAGACTATCAGCGATCGAACTATTAGCATTGACTGAGACTTTTTAAGTTAGATTAGTACTTAGAGAATCTTGTATAGAGTAGAAGAAATAAATGTGTGATTTTAACTGTTATCAAGTGGCTGGACTACATATGATTCATAGCCGTGTGAAAGCTAGTGTGACAGTAATCTTTTACCATTTTTCTATCTATCTCTGTACCCCAACCTTAACATAGAACGAGCTAAACAAATAAATTTATTAAAGTAATTCATAGGGTGACTTACTAGCAGTTCCCACCGAATAAACGTGAGGGTCCATAATTCCATTGTGCAGAGCCCATAAACCCCACGTGACACTTTAATTGGCGAGCCTAGCCAGGATCTGTGTATAATAGGAATTGGGTATAACCGGATCTAAGTACAATAAAATTAGATAACAGTAGAGGTAGAATAACTTAGAATACTTGTAACAAGGACTGATCAGTTTTGGTGCACTATTCTTTAATTAAAAACTTTTTTGCTTCAATTATTTTTGTGCCTGTATGTTGCATTGTTCTTTTGCAGGTTTTGCTTAAATAACTGTTGTATGCCATTTGACTCTTGTTTTATTCTATTATTGATTACGAATTTTATGGTCTTTGCAATGTTTTTATTGACTTGCAATATTGCTAGTGTTTTGGTATTCCACGTGATTCAGAGGTTGTTCATAGACACTTTTGACAATGTCGGACCCAGTGGCCTTGAGATTGCGCTTAAAGGAATTGGGAGAAGCTTTACACTTAGCAGGGGGAGACCTAATTGCGTATATCAATGCAGAGGTAGAGAAACAGGAGGCTAATGCAGAGAGAGCAGCAGAGAGAGAGGCAAAGAAGTTAGAAGCAGAGAGAGAGGCGAAGAAATTGGAAGCAGAGCAAAAGAAATTAGAACTAGAGCAGAAGAAATTAGAGGCAGAGAGAGAAATGAGGAAATTAGAGCTAGAAGCAGAACAGAAGAAGGTAGCAGCAGAGAGAGAAGCAGAAGTTAGGAGATGGGAGTATGAGCGGGCAGAAAAAGAAAAAGAGAGGGCAGAAAAAGAAAAAGAGAGGGAAGAAAAGGAAAAAGAAAGACAGCATGAGTTAGAGCTAAGAAGATTGGGATCAGGAGCTTCAAGTTCTTCCTCAACCCCTTCCCACTCAGATCAGCTAGAGGTAGCATCCAACCCTGTACAAGGAATGTCATTACCACTGGGAACATTCAATGAGAGAGAAGAAGGTCTAGATCTCTATCTGACTAGGTTTGAGCGCCTAGCATCAGAGTACAAACTAGATCCTACTCATTGGTCTTTCAAGCTTAGTCAAGGGCTTAGAGGAAAGGCTTATGACATCTACAGTAAGCTACCGACTGACAGAGTCACTGACTATCACAAAGTAAAAGAGGCACTCCTAACGGGATTCGAACTAACAGGAGAATGCTACCGGCAAAAGTTCCGCACCAATCGGAGAGTGAAAGGAGAGAGCTATGCGCAGTTCGCGGATAGGTTGTCCACAATGCTGGATAAGTGGATTAGCCAGTCAGCCACGGCAAAGTCGTATGATGGACTGACAGAACTGTTAGTATGGGAACAGCTACTGGAAACCATGACCCCCGAGCTGAGAACATTCTCAGTAGAGCAGGGCGCGGAAAGACTAGAAGATCTGGTCAAGGTCGCAGATAGGTACGTGGCCGCCCACGGAGAAGCCAAGAGCTTCAGGCGAGACCTAAAGCCTAACGGGAAAGAGGCACAGAAACGAAGCCATAACCGGGAAGAGCGCACCGCGAATAAGCCGAATAATCCCAGACCTGGGCAGAATAAAGGACCCAACACGGAATTCGGGAAAAGAGGTCCTGCAGAACAAAGACGGTATTGTTCGTTCTGCAACAGAAACAATCACTCCACCGCAGAATGTTTCAAGTTGGCCGCACAACGTAGGGAAGAGCGCGAAAGCCGGCCAGCGCACAGAGTTCTAACTCAAAGCAGCGGTAACAAGCCACACACGATCGGAGATCACCCATCGGTGACAGACACGGTCAAGGTCAACGGTAAAGAAGCGAACTGTCTGTATGACACAGGTCTATCATACGACGCGATAGTTAGCGAATCTCTTGTATCGCGCGCGGACTTGACAGACAAGACAGTCGAACTACAAGGAGCAGACTTGACGAAACCGACGACTACTTGCCCAATAGCTTGGATAGAAGTAGAGAGTAGGTACGTCACAGGACGAATCCAAGCAGCTGTTTTACAGAAACCCCTGTATGATCTAGTGCTAGGTTGTAGGTATGTGTTCTTAGGCACGCCCCCTAAAACTGTAGAGATAGCTGCAGTGCAAACCAGGGCCCAAGCTAAAACCCAACCACCCCAGCCCGAGTTCGCTCCGAATCCAGGACTCGAAGAGATCAAAACAGCACAGAAAGAAGACACCTCGATAGCGAAGTGCTTCCAGAAGCTACCCAAGGCGCACACACCCCCGCACAAGGGAGACTTCTACATGGAAGAGGGAGTTCTACATCGACAAGGAGATGGAGATCACACCCAACTAGTACTGCCAGCCACCCTTCGAGCCCAAGTACTAGAACTAGGCCACAGCATGCCACTCAGCGGACACATGGGAATTGGAGCCACAGTGCAGAGAATCAGCGCACACTACTATTGGCCAGGAATCACGGAGGATGTCAAGCGCTACGTGAAATCTTGCCACCAATGTCAACGATATTCCCCGCGACATCACACCGTACCAGTTACCTTAGGACCATCGGTAGTAGTCGGCGTGCCATTCCAGCAAGTCTCAGTAGACATAGTAGGACCACTGCCCATGACCAAGAAGCGGAACAGATTTCTACTCACACTCGTCGACGCATGTACGATGTGGTGCGAAGCAGTCCCGTTGCCAGCGATCGACACCAAGAAGATTGCAGATGCACTCATCGCCATCTTTACTAGAGTCGGATTCCCGGACAGCATTAGAACGGACAACGGATCTCAGTTCACCGGCCGCCTGATGCAAGACGTGTTCGAGTTGATACAAGTTCATCACATTCGCACACCACCATACCACCCCGCCAGCAACGGACAAGTAGAAAGACTGAATGGAACCCTTCTCACCATACTCAGGAAAGTCGCCGACGACAATCCAGAAGCGTGGGACACCTACGTGAATGCGGCACTGTTCGCATACCGAGAAACGCCCCATGCAGCCACAGGCTACACCCCGTCAACATTGCTATTCGGCAGACCTCTAGCAGGACCGCTAGAAGCCCTCCGCAGAAGTTGGACGGAAGCCAAGATAGACGACACACCAAGAGGTGCCACCAAGTACGTCGCAGACCTGCAGGAAACCCTCAAAGCAACGTGGAAGAAAGCTGGTGAAGCACTGAAGAAGGCAAGAGCCCGTCAGGCGAAGTACTACAACCGCCACGCGAAGGACAGAGAACTGCAAGTCGGCGATCAAGTGCTACTCTTACTTCCAAGTGGAACCAACAAGCTGGACATCGCTTGGAGAGGACCGTACCGGGTGACTGCCAAGAAATCCAAGACAGTCTACCAAGTAGAGGTGAACGGGAGAGCCCGATACCACCACATCAATCTCCTTAAGAAGTATACGGACAGACCAGCGACCCCCAGCACTCACAACTTGCTAGCCATCGCCATCGCGGAAGAAGGAGAAAGCATGGAGACCAATGCAGTAGAGTATCCCCTGCACTCCAAAGAAACCTACAAAGACGTGATACTCAACGGAGACCTAGCCGCTAAACAGCAACAGCAAGTACGACAGGTCATTCGACAACATCAGACTGTGCTCACAGACCGACCAGGGAGGACAGACCTCGTCGAAGTAACCTTAACGGTGACCGACCCAACACCCGTCCGCCAGAAGCTCTACCCGATGCCACTGTCTCAGCAGCGAGCCATCAAGGAAGAGATAGACACCTTACTGGCAGCCGGAATCATCTCAGAGTCTACTTCACCCTACAGCGCAGGCACGGTATTGTTGCGAAAACCCAACGGAGAGCATCGACTGTGCAACGACTTCAGACTCCTGAATGCGGTAACGCAGTTCCAGCCAGAGCCACTCCCGGACCAGACCGACCTATTTGCCAAGCTACAGCGAGCGAAGTACTTCTCACGCATCGACCTCAGCAAAGGATACTATCAGATACCAGTACAACCACAAGTCCGAAAGTACCTAGCTTTCAGCACTATGGAAGGACACTTCGAATTCAACGTGCTTCCATTCGGACTCCACAACGCACCCAGCATCTTCAGCGCCATGATGCGAAAACTCCTGGCACCCCTGAGCAGCGAGCACCTACATTCGTTTATGGACGACATCCTCATCGCTACGCCTACGTGGGAGGAACATGTCACGCTCCTACAGCAACTACTCGCCCGCCTCAGAGACACGGGATTGACGGCAAGACCCACCAAATGTCAGATTGGATTCACAGAACTAGAATTTCTGGGACACACCATCAGTCAAGGAAGCCTGCGACCGGTAGAGAAGACAGTGAAACGCCTACTCGACGCTCCTAGGCCCAAGACAAAGAAGGAAGTGCAGTCATTTCTAGGACTTTGCGGCTTCTACCAGAAGTTCATCCCCAACTACAACAGCATCGCCGTACCACTGACAAATGGAACCCGGAAAATCGCCCCGGACAAAGTAGTATGGACAGCCGAATGCGAGACAGCATTCCAAACACTCAAGGACAGAATGACATCGGCGCCAGTACTCCACCTACCCGATTTGACTCAGCCATTCGTTCTTCGCACCGACGCAAGCGACTTAGGCCTCGGAGCAGTACTGCTACAGCGCGACCCCAAGAATGCAGAGACGTTATTCCCTGTCGCCTACGCCAGCAGAAAATTGAGACCCGCCGAGACCCACTACGCCACGTCGGAGAAAGAATGTCTTGGACTAGTCTGGGCCATACAGAAATTCCAACTCTACCTGTATGGGACCCACTTCACAGTTCAGGTGGACCACCAACCACTATCGTTCCTGGCAGCCTCCAAATCCTTGAACTCTCGCCTGATGAGATGGGCACTCACCCTTCAGGCATACTCATTCCAAATCGAGTACATACCCGGCAAAGAGAACCACGGAGCCGACTACCTCAGTCGCCATCTCGTGGAGGACTCAGCAGCTGTCGCCCACCCAACACAACTAAGGGCCACAGCACCAGAATTCGTCCCCGCCCAGTAATACCCTGTCACTAGTGTCCATAGCTACCTGGCACAGCATTGCAGCTCAGGTAGAGCAACTTAATTAGTTTGTAAATAGGACCCTAGGATAGTGCAGTGTTAAACTAGGCTCTGTAGTAGAAAAAGGTCGAATCCAGTAGTCATCGCCTTTTTTCAGTTGAGGGAGCCTGTCATGAACTGGCTAGTTTTAACTCTGCCTGTTGACTATTTAGCCTTGTGTAGTCTTTGTAACAGTAGAGAGTCAGTATATTACACAGTAGCAATTAAAGTACACACAGCGAGCGAGCCACACACAGCGCAGTGACTCAGCACTTGAGCTTTGAATCTGACCGTTTTAACCAATGAGAACAGCAGGCAAAGCGGGTAGAGCAGTTCTGACTGTGTCAGATCCTAGCGCAGTTTGAATCAGTCGTGTGTGAGACGAGGAAGAGTCAACATCTACATAGATAGCTAGAGAAATCTCTTCACTCATAGACCAGGAAGCAGGACTTTAGAATCTTAGAATTCTATCAAGTCACAACGGGCCTGAACTTGTCAGACAGGTAAATGAACACCCTTCTGTTTCATCGTGATATATTTATATTATTGTTGAAATTATGTTTGTGGAATTTGCTATGCATAAATGTGAATTGTTAATCCGAATTTGCGTGACCATGTGGAAAAGCCGAACACGTGGCGAAACACGACCGGTTGCGACGCCATGTTGCATACCATACGGAACCACTGTTGTTTAACTTATATGTATGTTTGCAGACCAGTGGCTGTACCCGTGAATGTTTATAATATTATTAATTCTGTATGTGTATAGTTAGACACGATTGATATTTATGTATGTATAGGAATTTAGAGTGAGATTCCAGTGGACCCCGGAAGTAGCAGAATGTTCGTCGCTTATGTATAGAGATGTGGAGCTATCACTGAGGGCTACTTTGGCTTTCAGTGAGACGCTCTGCACAAACCGATTATTCAGGGTTGTGCAGAATTTCGTCTCTTATATTACAGACGAGCAGGCGAGCTATCCTGTGAACCCCACTCCACAGAAACGACGAGTTGGTTGCGTATCCTCTACCGCACAAGTCGGAAAGAGCTACCCGGAAAAACACCCTGTCAGACCCCACAGCGTGGCAAGGGAACCCAACTACACAACGACACATGTGGACCAGAAGCTACCTCACAGAAGGACTTCGCACGCACCATCTAGCAGTTAAGTGTAACAACAAAAGTGCACTTAAACTGATCGAAACAGGACCACAGTAGCCCACTCTTCAGAAACTGTAAAACGGACCACAGTAGTCCAAATCTACATGAGATATAATAGCAAGTGCCCGAGGAAGAAATAACAGCTGCCTAGACTATCAGCGATCGAACTATTAGCATTGACTGAGACTTTTTAAGTTAGATTAGTACTTAGAGAATCTTGTATAGAGTAGAAGAAATAAATGTGTGATTTTAACTGTTATCAAGTGGCTGGACTACATATGATTCATAGCCGTGTGAAAGCTAGTGTGACAGTAATCTTTTACCATTTTTCTATCTAGCTCTGTACCCCAACCTTAACACAGAACGAGCTAAACAAATAAATTTATTAAAGTAATTCATAGGGTGACTTACTAGCAGTTCCCACCGAATAAACGTGAGGGTCCATAATTCCATTGTGCAGAGCCCATAAACCCCACGTGACAATCTCCATGCTTTGTATTCTTCGTTGAAGATCTGCTGTGAGGGTCCATTTCTCGCAAGCGTATAGGAAGATGGAGATGACAAGTGGGCGCAGCAGCCTTACTTTGGAATGTAAACTTATGGTCCTGCCTTTCCAAATGGGCTTGTTAGGCCAGCAGTTGTTTGTGCGATCCTGGAGAGGACTTCCTGTCGGGACCCATTGTCTGGTACAAAGGCTCCTAAATATTTGAAGTTATTCACTGTGTTGAGGGATTGACCTTGGACTTAACTTTGATGTCCGTGTTGATGCCATTGTTGTTGTTGGTGATCATTTTGGTCTTCTCTGTACTTATCTCCATTCCAAAGGCTATGGAGGTGGTGAAAAATTATAGGCCTAAATATGTTCGCGTGATCTTGTTTAATTTTAAGTTTTGGCTCTAGCAATCCGCCTGGAAATGCGACAAAACCGAAAACTGTAATTATCACATAATAATTACAATTTTTACTTCATAATTACAATTTTTACGTGGTCATGCTTATTTCTGACTAAAGCGGATTACTAGCGCCAAAACGTGCATGCAGGGATGTCGTTTGGGTCGGATCTTCGGCTTTTAGCCGAAATTTTTATGAAAAAGCCGATAAACTGTCCGTCATGTCGGCTCGCCGAACCGAAGTTTTCACGGGTGAATCGGCTCGGTTTTGTCCATTTTTGCGATATTCCTGTGCTGTACACTTGCTGTTTAGGTGAGGATACGATAATTACTAAGGTTAAACCCAGAAACTCTGACAGTATTGTGGTCTGTCAAGGGATAGTCTAAACTTTTTATTGTTTTTGTGTGTCTAAAATTTAAGAAAATGCAATTTCTTTTCAATGTTCTTATTCTACTCTTAAAATCATGTTTTATTACAAAGATATGCATTAACAGAATGCCTTTAATATCCGGAGGTGGAGGGTTCACGTTAACGTAGTGAATCTAGTTTAAAAAAACAACATGTGAGACTGCTTTGGAAGAGAGAGCCGAAACTTTCTGTAAAAAGCCGAAAGTTTCACGGCTGTTTCGGCCAAATCGCCGAAGAAAACATTTCCTAGCAACATCCCTGGCATGTACAGGTATCAGTGATAATAGTAATTAACAAAAGTTCTGTGTAATTCAATTGATGACGGCCTATCCTATCCCATCCCGTAACTCGAAGGTCGTTGGAGCACCACAGATGATCGTTTAACCAACCTACTCCATCTTTCTCTGTCCTCAGCAACCTTCATGGCTTCGCTCAGTGTCAAGCCAGTCAATTTTCGAATGCTGTCCTACCACCTCTTTTCATGTCTCCCTCTTCTTCTGCCTTCTTGCACCGTGCCTTGCAGGATGGTCTTTGCAAGGCCCTATGCCTTGGTGATGTGGCCATACCCTCGGAATTTCCGTTTACTCAACACTGTGAGCATGTAATCGTGTTGTTTAATGGCTTTTGTGATGGTCTGCCGGACGTCGTCGTTGATGAGTGCTGGGTATAGGAAATTTCCAGGAGTCTTCTAATTCTGTAGTACCTCATCTCCATGCTTTGTATTCTTCGTTACATGTCTGCTGTGAAAGTCCATGTTTCACAAGCGTATAGGAAGATGGAGATGACAAGGGAGCGCAACAGCTTTACTTTGGAGTGTAGCATGATGGTCCTGTCTTTCCAAATGGGCTTCAACCTTGTCAGGGCAGCAGTTGTTTGTGCGATCCTGGATAAGACTTCTTGTCGGGACCCATTGTCTGATACAATGGCTTCTAAATATTTGAAGCTATTCACTGTGTTGAGGGATTGGCTTGGACTTTGATGTCCGTGTTGATGCTTTTGGTTGTAGTTGGTCATCATTTTGGTCTTCTCTGCACTTATTTCCATTCCAAAGGCCCTGGAGGTGATGTCAAGCTTCTGTACAGCTGTTCAAGTTCTTATTCCTCTCCAGCCAATCCGTCGATGTCATCCGCAAAACGGAGGTTGGAGATTGCTCTAGCCCCTGTGCCTTGGTGATCTGCAACTTAGCTACCCGGCCCCACGTATAGCGCATGGTTGATTTCCTCTGCAAAAATACATAAGCCGGGCTTACGAGGACCCCTTCAGACGCGAGATTGTGACGTCACGAGTTTAGAGGTCGACCTAAACTCCTCCCACACGCATGATTACACGCAACACCTGTTGCATGCTACACACGACTTGGCGTGCTAAAGGCAGTTGAATGCACTGGTTGCGTCATAATAAAGTTGTTTCATATTATAGTCAAATCATAAAAGAGTACATTGCATCGTCATGAAATGGTGCGTTATTGTAGTGAAATTACAGCTATACACGTTAAATTCGAACCGGGCCATGATAAAAATGGCACCACCAACTCCGACCCAATGCATAAGCCGTAAAACGTAAGCCAAATGTGTCTACTTAACTCATAATTTGTGGCCACCCGTCACATTTCCTGTCATTGAAAAATCTCATAACCCAATGCATAAGCCGTAAAAGGTAAGCTAAATGTGGCCACTACTTAAGTACTAAATAACCTCGAATTTTTGCAGTGTACATTCTGTGCGTGCAGTCTTTGTATGGGGAAAAAAAATGAGAAGAGGGTTAAACAGAAATTAAGAAATAATGAGAAGAGGTATTCCGGGCGTATTATATTCATTGGCTTTGTTTTGTCAGAAATTCAGTTTTCTCAGGTTGTAGGGTGGAATATAATATATTAGCTATACTATAAGAACTGAACCAAACGTTTCGACCATCTCTATTTGCTATTTACAGCATCAGGGGATTGTTCAAACGCCAAACTTCGGTTTATCCTTGTGCAGCTCTTGAGCAAGGGAAGTGCTGTATAAGAACGATTAAAACTAAATAAAATCTGTACAGCAGTTGACAAAACTGTAACAGCACACCACAGTGGTCAAGCGGTAGGTAAATCCGTGTGAGTGTCAAAATTATTACTATGTTTTTAAAAGACGCTGTTCATTATTACGGTCATGGCTGAGTGCAGACGGAGTTAAAAACTTTGAAATCATGCGGTTAAACCATTATGTAATTACATGCATGTGTTTTGTTAAGTTTTGGAACATTAGTCTTTGTGATGATGGCACCTTAGTATTTAGTGTGTGTTTGGAGTTGGGGTGAGGGGTGGGTCGGGGAGATGGGATTGTGTGTGTGTGTGTGTGGTTTTTGTTTGTTTGTGTGTAGGTGTGTCTGTGTGTGTAGTTAGGAGATTTTGGTCTTCATAAATCGCGGGAACATAAGCTAATTGTGCATTCAAAGAAGCCAGAGACGTCATCGACAAACTGCAAGCAACATCAGGATCAGCCATTTTGGTATATACATACACCTAAGTGAGCAGCTCTTTTAACGAGTTTGTGCTTTGACTGTGTGTGCAGATAAATCAGCAAGATGGAGGACACTGATAATGTTTTCCTCAACTACATGAAATATGCCACCATTCCAGCTGTAAGTAGTTGCAGCAACAGTAGTAGTAGGCTTAGTAGTAGTAGTAGTAGTAGTAGTAAGTAGAAAGTAGTTTTAAGTAGTAGGCGTGGAGGTGGTGGTGGTGGTGGTAGTAGTAGTAGTAGTAGTAGTAGTAGTAGTAGTAGTAGTAGTAGTAGTAGTAGTAGTAGTAGTAGTAGTAGTAGTAGTATCTGAGCCAGGACAAAGAGCGATTACGTCCATTCAAAGTACGCCTCCATGTCCATATCACCATGTCGTAATGTATTGTCTGGCATTTTTTGTAGACGTTCATTCTGGTGCTGCTGTCTGCCCTGCAACGAAGGAGAAAACCTCACAAATGTGGCTACCACCGCCCCGCTCTGGTTGTGTAAGTCGTTGTTGTTGTCGTTGCTATGTTGGTGATGGTCACAATGATTTTGGTGGTCGTGGAAACGGTGCTGATATTTGCTCTCTCTCTCTCTCTCTCTCTCTCTCTCTCTCTCTCTCTCTCTCTCTCTCTCTCTCTCTGCCATATAGCTTTTTTGTACGCTGTATAATAGTTCTATAGTTATTTGTTTTGTCGTGTTAGTATAGTTATTTGTCTTGTCGTTGCCATGAATGACTGCTGATCGCACAATGTGAGTGTGAATGAAAGGCCTACGACGAGGGATTGTAACAATAGGTTCCCGTCTAAAATCTGTATCCTTGTTGTGAATAACTTGTCTGAGTCTCTCTCTCTCTCTCTCTCTTTCACACACATACACAAACACACACACACACACACACACACACACACACACACACACATGAATTCTGTGCAGATGTGACGTTTAGTTAAGACTAAATTGCGCTTGTCGCCTTGTCGTGCAGCCCCATGCGTTTTCTGGACGGTTACGAGGATCGTTGGGCATACGCTTTGTGTTTCGGCGCCATCACCAGCATCCTGACCAACATCATTTTTCGGAGCGTCTTCCACAGCGACCCTCTCTTCTGTCCCCAGGAGGCCAACAACAACACCCAGAACATCTGCACACAGACATTGGTCGCCGGTAAGTACAAGCCAATCCCGCCCAACATTGAGGTGTAGATTATAATATAGATCTTACACAGTCATACATCTCTATACGCGGTCTCTGTGTATGGGGTACAAAAGCTTTAAGATATAAAATCTATGTATTAGTGTTGCACAGGCATTCCTCAATGACAATGACGCTGTTCCGTCAATAGCAATAAGACCACGAGGAGTTTACATACACCATGTTCATTGACAATAGCGCTGTTCCTTCACTAGTAATAAGACCACGAGGAGTTTACATACACAATGTTCATTGACAATAGCTCTGTTCCTTCACTAGCAATAAGACCACGAGGAGTTTACATACACAATGTTCATTGACAATAGCGCTGTTCCTTCACTAGTAATAAGACCACGAGGAGTTTACATACACAATGTTCATTGACAATAGCGCTGTTCCTTCACTAGCAATAAGACCACGAGGAGTTTACATACACAATGTTCATTGACAATAGCGCTGTTCCTTTACCAGCTCTAAGACTACAAGGACAGTCGCTAGTGGCCAGTCTGGTCTGTGCGCCACACTTTGCCTGCATCACCACCGCCTACAAACTGATCGGGGCCTTGCTGGGATTCGCCTACAGCGTCTACTGGGTCGTCCTGTACATCTACAGCGTCATGTACAGCGCATCAATCCCCGACAAGACGGTGAGTGACAGAGCATCACACTGCGTAGCAGAGACTGTCAGAGACTTACATCACCTCACCACCACCTCTGCCCCTATCCTATCCTATCCTATTCCGTAACTCGGAGGTCGTAGGGGCACCACAGATGATCGTTTAACCAGCGTACTCCACCTTTCTCTGTCCTCAGCAACCCTCATGGCTTCGCTCAGTGTCAAACCAGTCCATTCTCGAATGTTGTCCTCCCATCTCTTTTTCGGTCTCCCTCTTCTTCTACCTCATTGCACCGTGCCTTGCAGGATGGTTTTTGCAAGGCCTGATGGTCTGGTGACATGGTCATATCATCGGAGTTTCCGTTTCTTTACCACTGTTAGCAGGTCATCGTGTTGTCCAATGGCTTGTGTGATGGTCTGTCGGACTTCGTCGTTGGTGATGTGCTGGGTATAGGAAATGCCCAGAAGTCTTCTGTAGCACCTCATCTCCATGCTTTGTATTCTTCGTTGTAGATCTGCTGTGAGGGTTCATGTTTAGCAAGCGTATAGGAAGAGGGAGATGACAAGGGAGCGCAGCAGTCTTACCTTGGAATGTAGACCGATGGTCCTGTCTTTCCAAATGGGCTTCAACCTTGCCATGGCAGCAGTTGTTTGTGCGATCCTAGAGAAAACGTCTTGTCGGGACCCATTGGAAGTCCACCTCTGCCACTGTTTCCAAAACAAATGACTGCTGGTTTTCTTGAAGTATTATATTATAGCTTTCCGCCCGCCCCGAACGGAAAAAAGAAAGAGAGACTTCATGTCCAAATACATTAGCTCACCCCCGGCGTAATAGGTAGGCTTTACTATTAGGGAAGAGGCGACGTAAACCTCGGCCGTGTGGCGCCGGGTAGCTAAGTTGGTAGAGCGGCTTACTAGTAAACGAAAGGTATCTGGTTTGAATTCCGGAGTGGCCAACGTGTGACATATTATTTTCCCCTTATATCAACTGGTTCGCTGGTGTCAGAATAATATGACCAGTAGTCGACTATACGCTTCGGTGTCGTGTGACTATAATGTACAGTTACATTTACCTCGGTCAGTCTCAGCTACGCAGTGTACTATGGCATAGCATCACACCACAGAATGCGATCAGGCATGCGCCTGCTCTTTTGCCACGGTACGTAATAATACTAATAATACGACATGCTATATTACGCGCTTTTCCCTACATCAGCAATCAGGCTCAAAGGGCGGCGATCTGTGCCAACATACACGCTCGCTCTCAAACACAGAACACACATATTTTTTATTGCTCAAACGTGATGTAAAGCAGGGAGATCGTTGTTGGAAGAAGAAAAGGAAATCGAAATTTTATTTTTGAAATGTTAGATTGACTGCATCCAGTACCATTATTGAAGAGAGGGAAGAAACCGGAGTACCCGGATAAAACCCTTGGTGACCTCAATAGTCTGGTACCTAAGTTTGTGTAGCTTCGGCCTACGGCTTGTAATTTGTTGTCAACACCAGACCCCAAGAATTTCGGGCGCTTCCGGAATGGTTGGTCAAGAATTGTGTAAATGTTAAGTAGGAGTTTAAGCTGGTCAAATTGTTACAACGATGTCAGTGTGAAATCTTTTTATTTTATTTATTTATTTGTGATTAATGAAAAAAATTGTTGTTGTTGTTGCTCGTGCTGTTGTTAATCTAAGATCACTATGTGTACGTCTTAAATTAAAAAAAATGAAACGAACATGAATTCCGGAAAACTGACGACGTAGGTCACAAACGATTTTAATGTTTCCGTTGCGGTCTCGGCTGCACGTCATGCCTCTCAAACGCGCCCGTATCTCAATGCGATAACGTCCGTTGTTGTTGTTGTTGTTTGTAGATTATAGTCACACGACACTTTCGCATATAGGTGACTACTGGACCGATTTATACTGACACCAGCGGGCCAGTTGTTGGTAAAGGGGAAAATAATATGATCACACGTTGACCAATCCGGGATTCGAACCAGCGACCTTTCGGTTACTAGCAAGACGCTCTTACCAACTGAGCTACCCGGCCCCACGATAACGTCCCTCTCTCTACTATCATTTATAGTAACCCTATACTAGAATGACGCGCACTAAAGAGAGACGCAATCGCATCCAGATAACGAGCGCCTGTGGTGCTTCTTGAATTCTCTGACACCAACAACACATGCCATTATTTCTCAATGAGATAACAAGTTCAAATGCAAATGGTTTCCAGATAGGAACGCTGCTTGTGTTCAATGACATCCCGACCATCGTGTGCTTCATAGCGCTGTGTGTTCGCTCCGTGTGGGCCGTCTACCGCTGCTTCAAGACCAGGAGCATCAGTGTGCAGGTAGATAGCTATTTGTGTATTTAATTAGTTAGTTAGTCAGTATTTATAGGGTCCAGCGGATTGCAAAGAGCCGAATCAGGACCACAACTTGGTTGAAAGAGGCTCACCCCTGATCCATGTAAGAGATCTGTTGAAACAACCCTAATAGTAATACTGAAGGCGCTCCACCAACCGATCACTTTACAATAAAGGCATCCTATGCTGGGCACGCTGAGGCTGTACTCTAATCTATCGAACCACCGTTTACAAAAACAATATTAAAAAAAATAAAAACATCATTATAAAATATTAACGAAACACATACATATAAAATGCCTACATTCCTAAATAATAATACCATAGAAAGCCCTAGTCACCATTTGGCAGAAAGCGTCCAATATACCCAAGCCGACCCAACAGACCCCATACACAAATGAGGAGTTTTGGGAGAGTTTTCAAGAAAAAAGGTAGGTGACTGGTCTCGTCTAGCGAAGAAGATGATAGACTTAAGAACAGAGTAGGAATATAAGAAAGAACAAAGGAGAAAAACAGCGACAGTGGGAATTTAAAGCACTAAATTTCCAGAAAATGGGGATACTTTATTAATACGGAAACGCCCGGCATCCCCACGGATGGGGGGAGAGAGGGGGAGGGAGGGGGGGGGGGGGGGATAGGTGGATCTATCTTGTATAGCGCGGGCTATTATAACAGTGTAGACTCATCACCGTTATGCTAAACACATACCGGAGGATGTTTTGGAAAATGCTGTACATGGAAAAGTAGAGGAGGAGAAGAAGAAGAAGATGATGAAGATGATGATGAAGATGATGATTGATTGATGATGACAATGACGACGACGACGATGATGATGATGATGACGATGATGATGATGATGATGATGATGATGATGATGATGATGATGATGATGAAGATGATGAAGATGATGATAAGATGATGATTGATTGATGATGACAATGACGACGACGACGATGATGATGATGATGATGATGATGTGATGATGATGATGATGATGATGATGATGATGATGATGATGAAAGTAATGTTGATACAGGAAGTAGACAGCGTGGTGGAACCATATCAAGTGAACCATACTGCAGGCCTGTTTCGGAAACCTGTCAAAGAACAGTAAGTTATTTCTAGTGTTTTGGGGGTTGTATTTCCAGACCAATCTGAAAATACTTTGAAATAGTCGGGCCGGGAGGTAAACAGTCCAATTGTCGGTCATGTTACCACTATTTCTGTCATTCTCATTTGTTTTTTCTCTTTCCTAATCTGTCCTATCAATCAACTTTTTTCTTCGCTAAACCAGTCACCTACCTTTTTTTCTTGAAAAAAACAACAACCTTTTTCTTGAAAACTTCTCATTTGTATATAGGGTCTATTGGGTCAGCTTGGGGATATTGGACGCTTTCTGCCAAATGGTCACTAGGGTTTTCTATGGTATTATTATTTAGGAATGTAGGTATTTTGTATGTATGTGTTTTGTTATTATTTTGTTCATATTTTATGATGTTTGTATTCTATTTTGGTTTTGTAAAAGGGGTGGGGGGTGGGGGTTCGATAAATTGGAGTACAGCCTCAGCGTTCCCTGCATTAGAAGCCTTTATTGTAAAGTGACTGGCTAGCGGAGTGCCTTCAGTGTTACCATTAGGGTTGTTTCAGCAGATCTTTTATACGGATTGCGGGGGAGTCCTCTTTCAATAAAGTTGTGGTCCTGATTCGGTTCTTTGCAGTCCGCTGGACCCTAAAAACAATAACTAACTAACTAACTAACTAACAAATGAAAGCTCTTGGAAGATAGCATCCTTTAAAAAAAATTACTACTACATGTACTATTTTGTGGCATAGCAAAGTGAGTCTATTTACTCCCCCTCCCCTGTCCTCGTCCTCCTCCAATTTTGTTCTTCAGTTTTTGCAAATTTGTGCGAGATCAATTCTAAACAACCCCAAAAAATTTTTTTTTTAAATGTTCGTCCGTCTGTCTGTCTGTCTGTGTGTCCGCAGTCCCGTCTGTGCAAAACTTGCAAGTGGCGTAATTTTTCAGAACCTATTTCATCTATTGCAACCAAATTTGGTAGGATGGTGTATACCCTATAGACCTCAACATTGATTAGTAAATGAATGAGTCCACTTCAAGGTCAAGGTCACAGGGTCAGCAAATGTTAGTCAAAAATAAACAATTTTCACAAAATTTCATTTGTTTTCCCTAAGTTATTGATATTGAACCCATGATTCTTTGTGGCATTATTGATGTCAATAAGACACACTTACCATGCACATTTAGTCAGCCTCGCTTTAAGGTTAAAGTCACTGGAGCTGTTACCAAACTCTGTATAAACAGGACCACAGTAGTCCACTCTTCAAGACTTCTGACCATTAGGGCAGAAAGTATCCAGTGCCCGATGATGAGAAAGTAGCTGCCTAGACCTATCAGCGAACGAACCATTCGCATTGACATTTGAACTTTTAAGTTAGTTTCGTACTTCGAAGATCATGTATAGAGTAGAGGAAATAAATGTGTGATTTTTACTGTTATCAAGTGGCTGGACTACATATGTGTCATAGCCGTGTGAAAGCTAGTGTGACAGTGATCTTTTACAATTTTTCTATCTATCTCTGTACCCCAGCCTAAACACAGACCGAGCTAAACAAATAAATGTATTAAGGTAATTCACAAGGTGATTCACTAGCGATCAAAATAGAATAAGACGAGAGGGTTATAGCAGTCCATTGTGCAGAGCCCAGCAACGATAAAAAACCCCGTCACAAGTCCATAGGTGTGTTCGGAGCCGGAGGTCAAAGCCATCTCAAGGTCAAGAGCATCAAATGATCAAAGTCGGTATTACTTTGCATTTTAATGCCACCGTTTCATTTTTTTTCCTCTGGGCACTCATTTTCATGTCATGTTTCCTAGTTCCATAAGGAGCAAGTGAGTCATATGGGTTTTGCCCTTCTAGTTTAAATTACTACTACTACTACTACTATTACTACTACTACTACTACTACTACTACTACTACTACTACTACTACTACTCATAGAATTGGTATTGATAAAAACTGAATGGTTGACTGACTGAATGATGGACTGCTGCAGACCAGTACCAGAGGACTGGAAGCGCAGACTGCTGTTCAAGCTGAAGCCCAGGATTTTTCCTAACTTCAAGATCCCCACTCGCATCGTCTGCATAGCCTTCGTGCAGTTCATCCTCATCTACTACGTAAGTTAACACAAGGAATAAGGTGAGGAGGAGGAGGAGGAGGAGGAGGAGAAGAAGAAGGTGATAATGACGATGATGATGATCATAATGATGATGATCTAGAAGGAGAAGGAGGTAGAGGTAGAGAAGATGGATGTAGTATGATGATGATGACGATGTGGATGATGATGATGATGATGATGATGATGATGATGATGATGATGATGATGATGATACAGAATTCACAAAACAGAATTTATTCAGCCAAATGACAACATACATTGCATATGGACATTGCTCTGATGTAGATAGACAGTCACACACACAGACACACTCCACAAAAACACCTTTTAAGACTTCAATTAACAGATCTTGTATACACAGTTGCAACATTAAGCGCAATCGCAATGGACATTGGAAGTATCAAAATTGGACATGTGTATATACTATATCACAGACAAGCTTTGACAAAATCTAACACGCACACACACACACTCTCTCTCTCTCTCTCACACACACATACACGGAAAGGTTAATCATATTTAAAGGTAATGCACATTTAAAGAACACTGTTAGTGTTACATTAAAATATATCATGGAAAAAAACTAAAAAAACAATCATGCATTTGAATAAAAGTTACGTTGACGTCATAAACATTTCTCTCTCTCTCTCTCTCTCTCTCTCTCTCTCACACACACACACACACGCGCGCGCGCGCGCGCACAATGCCATCAAACCAAAATAATGTCATCTAGAACAACTCTCTAAAAGATAAATAGCATACAACAATTTGGCAGGCTGCTACACTGTCGTAGGTTTTTTATCAGTAGTTGATTCAGCCCCGATGCTTGAATCTTGATAAGTGTAACTCAGATTCGTTTATCCACGCAACCTATTCACTCAGCAACAAGGCAGGAGTCGTCGTATGAAGTTTTCCAACTTTATGCAGCGTACATCACCAACTGTGTACAATCGCTCAATCGCTTATCCCACTTTTCACTTTTTCAACTATCAACTCTTTCAACCCAACTCTGAAACAGTGCAGCACTTATATAGTCTCTCTATACTCTAGAGAACGTTCGAATATTTCAGCGTGACGCAATTACAATCAATCAGAATAAAATTCGTTATCAGAATTTTGCACTGTCTTACGTCATATAACCTTATTTAGGTTCGAAGCGTCTCGTAGCTACCACTAGATCTATCCTCACGCTTCGATCGATAGTAAACAAGTAACCCTAGAAAATTCTCCAATAATATCGACTAACGAAAATTATTAAAGCTTCTTCCAACTACAACGCAAAATCAAATCAAAGGTAAATACACTCTGTTATTGCATGCTTTGCAAAACAAAACGATCGGATCTATCGTACGCGTCACATACGTACTATCGTGCGCGTCTCAAACGTAACATAACCCCCCACTCAAGAAGAAATTTACTTAATTTCTTTCAACAACGTTGAGACGCAATGCACTAACAAAGGCCAGAATAAAAACTTATTTCAGTCTGCCTGAATACTGTCAATGTTCTTTCATCTGCAAGGAAACGACGCCCTCGTCCGTTACGGTTGTTATCGGCCCAGGGTCAAAGACAGTGCTAGTGTTCTCGTGGGCTTTCCTGGAGTCTGTGCATCCTCTACTGCTTCCTCAATCCATCGAATGTCCGACGAAGTCGCCGTTGTCAGTTCCCAGATTGCACTTGACTTGCCGAATCTCACGGTCAAATTGGCTTCTGTGAGACGGTAAAACAGCTCTCTCAAGGTCATCAGATGCTCTTCCCAGGTCTGGGTATGGACTAGCAGGTCGTCCAGTAACACACGACGTTGTCCATCAATTTGAGCATTTTCCTCATTTTTCTCTTCAGGGTAGCACCACTGTTGACCATGCCAAAAGGCATCCTCAGGCATTCGAACGTCCCATCAGGAGTTATAAAAGCAGTCTTTGGTAGGTCCTGTTGACGCACGGGGACTCGCCAATAACCCATGCTGAGGTCAATCCTTGAGAAGATTTTACTCCCCGATAATTGGCGGAAGAGGTCTGCTGCAGTAGGCATCGGCTCGGGGTCGAAGACGGTGAACTTGTTAACCTTCCTGTAGTCGATTCATACTCTGTTGCTCCCGTCCTTCTTCTTCGCGACTACGACAGGGGACGCGTAGGGGGAACTGGACTCCCTGATGATGCCCATCTTCAGCATCTCATCGATGTCTTTCTTCAAGGATTCGCGGGCTTTGAAAGGGATCGGGAAGGGTTTGGATCGAACGGGGATATCTGAAGTAAGGTGGACTTCATGTTCGACCAAAGTTGCAGAGCCTGGGACATCGCTGAAGTTATGGAGAAACTCGCCCATAAGGTCCTTGAGCTCCATCTCATGACCTTCCGTCAAGCTTGGTCCTAGCTTAACATCATCGATGCCATCTTTGCTGTGGAAGTCTCCCAGTTCCAACAGGTCCTCGCTGTCAAAGCTGTCGTTGATCTCAGCTGCGTTGCTGCGTATACAGTTTCTGAAGGCCTTTCCATGTACAGCTTAAGGAGGTTGGCGTGGTATATCTTGGAATGCTGGCCGACCTTCACATTGTAGTCGTTGATCCCCACCACGGTCTCCACTTCGTACGGGCCTTTCCACTGCATCAGCAACTTATTGTGATCGGTAGGTAGCAGCACCAGCACTTTGTTGCCAGGTTTAAACTTCATGTTCACAGCCCTACGATCATAGTAGTGCTTTCCACAGTCCTGGGACTTCTTCAGGTTTTCTCTGGCTATCTCGAGAGTCTGCTCCAGCTTCTCCCGTAGCTTAAACACGTACTGGTAGCTGTTCTTCACCTCTGGGGTGTCTACTTTCTTCGTCCACAGTTCTTTCAGGATGTGCATCGGCCCTCGGATGGTTCTTCCGTACAACAGCTCGAACGGAGAAACGCCGGTGGACTCCTGCGGTACTTCTTTGTAGGCGAACAATAAGGTGTTGATGTAGCGATGCCATTATTTGGGCTGCTCGCTGCACAGTTTCTTCAGGGTGGACCTCAGCGTAGCATTGAACTTTTCGACGAGCCCGTTGCACATTGGATGCTAGGGTGTCGTAGTCAAATGCCGGATGCTCAGCAGCCTGTTGACCTCCTTCATGCAGTCAGAGACGAACTGTGTCCCGAGGTCTTTCAGGATTTCTTCAGGCACCCCAAGTCTGCTGCACATGTCCACCAAAGCCTCTGTAACAGTTTCAGTGTCAATCTTCTTAAGAGGCACGGCTTCCGGGTACCGAGTCGCTTAGTCCATTAAGGTCAGCACCCATCGGTGACCTTCTTCACTCGGAGGTTTTATTGCGCCGATTAAGTCTAAGGCCACCTTCTTGAAAGGTCGGTCGATCAGGGGCATCCTCTGCATAGGCACTTTAGGGACCCTTCCAGGGGGTATGGTCTTCTGGCAAATGTCACATGATCAGCAGAAACGGCTGACGTACGCATGAAGTCCTAGCCAGTAGAACACCGCCTGGATTCTGTCCGACGTTTTCTTATGCTGACTTGAACCTTCGCAACTGGCGCTTTCACACATTTGTTGTCGGCTATAAGTGTCCATTTGGAATCGCCAGTGTACTGTTCTTTAGCGATTAGATCTTCTCTGACGATGACCCCACTGCAGCCTGAGTCTCTTAAGACCGTTACTTCGTGATTTCCGACGCGTCCCTTGGAAACAGCCATGTTCTGGACGGTCACAGCTGCGCTGGCGACGACGGGGATGGATTTCCCGTTGGCAAGGAGAAGTTAGACATCGGTCATGCACTCTTGCACGTCCGCAGGAGTAGCTGTGCGCTCGGTCTCACTCGGAAGAATGACCCTCCCGCCGCACACTTGATGGTCAGAGCTACTAGCTTGCCGTCGATTGGGGGAAACGTCTCTGTCGGTTGACCGCCGCTGCATTGTCCGTATTCCTCTGCTGTCCGGTAATTTCGTTTTGAGGACAGTTAGGAGCTCTGTGGTCTGTGGCGTTGCAGGTGAAACAGCCTCTTGAATGCCCTTCCCTGGGAGGTGGCGTGGAGTCCGTGTGTCTCTGGCTCGTCTGACTCCCCTGTTTTGGTTCACATGGTTTCCAGTCTTCTGAAAATGTTTCGTCGCTTTGGGTGGCCCCATGGTCTCCCCATGAGCGATGAGATATCTTTCAGCAGCCTCGGTCACATCTTTAAGCGTCTGCAGCTTTTGTAATTCTAGATGGGTCGCCAGGTCCTTGTGACAGGCATTGAGAAATTGCTCCTTCACGATCAGGTCATGGAGACTGTCGTAAGACTTCCCTTCGCCTGATAATTCCACTCACTTGTATAAGTATTACGACAGGCGCTTTACAAATTGCTTTGGTGTCTCGTCTGACAAAGGCCGACATTCACGGAAGCGTTTACGGTAGCCCTTCTCTGTGAAGCTGTAGCAATGCAATAGGGCCTCTTTCAAGACGTCGTAGTTTTTGGCGTCATCATTCGACAGTCTGGTGTAAACTTCGAGGTTGCCAGTTAGAGCTTTCGGCGAACCTTTCGAATCTCGCCAGATAACTGTCGATCTGTCTGGTCCTTCCCGTCGACGAAAGCTGGTAATTTTGGAGCCTTGTGGTCACTGATAACATGCGGCGCATGCTGATTATTTTGGATACGCGCCAACTCTAGTTGGTACTGACGCTCAGCCTCTAATCGTCTTTCTTCCATCTCGTCACGCCGACGCTGTTCTTCTCTTTCTTCACGCCTGCGCTGGTCTTCCCTTTCTTGACGCCGCTCTTCTAATTCTATTTCTTCTGGGCGACGCTGCGCTTCTCTTTCTTCTCGCGACGTTGCTCTTCTCTCTCTTGACGTTGCTGTTCAATTTCTTTTCGCAATATTCTCTCCTGGGACTTGACGTACTCTGTCAGCTGTTTGCCTTTGAGATTCAGTTCAAGTCCTTTCTGCCCCGAAGTCAGCCATCTTGATGCTTTTCTGGAAAGTTCTTGACTTTGCTGCACTTTTCTAGACTGTTCTAGAACAGCACGCATTCTGCAGTAGCGCTGATGCTCGTCACTAGTCGCCTTCGCTGACGCAGGCCCCGATGTCCTCGTCGTATGCGACGCTGCACCACACTGGTGTTGATGTATACGCTCCTGTGCTGAAGTAGACGCGACGTCCGCTCGTCGCTCTCTGTAATACTGGCGATGTAGCTCCGAGACTTTCCCTCGACGTAGTCTTGCGGCAGCCATGTAGTCCTAGTCTGTTGTTCACTCACGAAGCAGCTCTTCGGCAACTACACGCCCTTGCAGTCAACCCGATTCTATCGGGGATGTAGTCCCAGTATGTTGGCCCCTCTCGACGCAACTCGTTGGCGGCTACCCTCGATGACTGCCTCTCGTAACGTTGACTCGCTTGTTGTAGCAGTTGAACCTTGGCTATGGCGTAGATCGCGGCTTGGCCCCCAAAATGTTACACTGTTGTTGTTGTTTTTATCAGTAGTTGATTCAGCCCCGATGCTTGAATCCTGATAAATGTAACTCAGATTCGTTTATCCATGCAACCTGTTCACTCAGCAACAAGGCAGGAGTCGTCGTGTGACGTTTTCCAACTTCATTCAGCGTACATCAACAACTGCATGCAATCGCTCAATCGCTTTTCCCACTTTTCACTTTTTCAACTATCAACTCTTTCAACCCAACTCTGATACAGTGCGGGACCCAAAGCAATAATCATGTAATGTAATGTAATGATACAGTGCAGAACTTATAATAGTCTCTCTATACTCTAGAGAACGTTCGAATATTTCAGCGTGACGCAATTACAACCAATGAGAAAAAAATTCGTCATCAGAATTTTGCAGTGTCTTACGTCATATAACCTTATTTAGGTTCGAAGCGTCTCGTAGCTACCACTAGATCTATCCACACGCTTCGATCGATAGTAAACAAGTAACCCTAGAAAATTCTCCAATAATATCGACTAACGAAAATTATCAACATTATACAAAGCTTCTTCCAACTACAATTATGCAAAATCAAATCAAAGGTAAATACACTCTGTTATTGCATGCCTTGCAAAACAAAACGATCAGATCTATCGTGCACGTCTCAAACGTAACACAGGCATAAAACAAACATATTAATAATTGTATACGCTTCCGGATCTCATACACACCCACGCTAAGTCGCACTTTCACACATGCACAATATTTGCTCACTCGCTTCGTCTGCATAAAAACGGGAATTAATATTTACACAAACGAAATTATATATATGAATGTATGTATGTGTGTGTGTGTGTGCGTGCGTGTGTGTGTGTGTGTGTGTGTGTCTAGCTGCAAAATGATGATGATGATGATGATGATGATGATGATGATGATGATGATGATTGATGATGATGATTGATGATAATGTGGATGATGTTATAGATGGGACTAGCGTGGGCTTTGCTTAACAAACTACTTCATGATCTTCATCAATGGATCAATGATAAATTGGATTTTTTCAAGTTCCCGTTCAACGTCCCCCCTACCATCCTGGACATTTTGGACGGTAGGATCATATTTAGACCTCGTTGTAGACAGACGTTTATACAATGTGTGTCCAGGAGTGTGTTGGCGTGAGCGTGGTTACACGAGTGTGTGAGTGCAGCCCTGCGCGTAGGCTTTGTATGATGATCGAGTGGTGACAAAGTTTGACAATTACTCAGGAGACCTGGCATTCGTACCCGTTGCTAAATCGTAGGATGTTCTTTGCACTTCGTGCACGTAAGCTTGAATAGCGAATTTGTGCGGGTTAGTGCAATCTCCAACCTCCGTTTTGCGGATGACGTTGATGGATTGGCTGGAGAAGAACAAGAACTTGAACAGCAGGTACAGAGGCTTGACACCACATCCAGAGCCAATGGAATGGAAATAAGTGCAGAGAAGACCAAAACAACAACAACGGCATCAATACGAATATTAAAGTCCAAGGCCAATCCCTGAAAACGGTGCATAGCTTCAAATATTTAGGGACCATTGTATCATAAAATAGATCCCGACAGGAAGTCCTCTCCAGGATTACACAAACAACTGATGCCCTGACAAGATTGAAGCCCATTTGAAAAGACAGGACCATGAGATTACACCCCAAGGTAAGGCTGCTGCCCTCACTTGTCATCTCCATCTTCCTATACGCTTGCAAAACATGGAACAATACAAAGCATGGAGATGATGAAGACTTCTGGGCATTTCTTATACCCAGCACATCAGAAGTGGCTCAAACTAACCCGAAACCGCTAAACTTTAAATGTTCATACCATCGTAGTGCCCGTTTCTTCACCACTGTGAGCATGTCAACGTGTTGTCCAATGGCTTGTGTGATGGTCTGTCAGACTTCGTTGTTGGTCATGTGTGTAGCCCCTCATCTCCATGCTTTGTATTCTTCGTTGTAGATCTGCTGTGAAGCGTATAGGAAGATGGAGATAACAAGGGAGCGCAGCAGCCTGACCTGGGCAGCCAATGCCTGTTGTTATTATTAATAGGCACACAAACTACGGAATGTATTCATAAAAATCAAACAAACTATACTTTCGAAAAAAAAAATTTTTTGCCGTAAGTTTTTTTTTTCCAGGCTGGAGGGGTGGGTGGTGGGGTGGTGGGGCAACACTCACTGAAAATGTTAAAAGGATCTTTCGAGGGGGCGTGGTCAAAGTGGGTCCCTTTAAAATAAATATATGGGTGTGGGTGTGTGTGTGTGTGTGTGCGCGTATGTGTGAGAGCATATGCTTAAAAAGACTCAATAACAAGCGATATTTTTTATTGTCCCAGGCGTTACCGTGATTTCTGCTGGCGCAGCACTATTGTCGTCTGTTGTCTACATTATTTTGTTCGTCAACAATTACAGGTAGGCTGCGTTCACGTTCAGTTCTTACTGATACTGGTTAATCTGTCAGACTTCGTTGTTGATGATGTATGTTACCGGCAATCTGTGTATTCAGTCAATACGTGTTTTGTCCTTTAAAAATTCAGTCAATTCGAGTTTTGACTGTGACCACTAGCCAATACATGTAATGACTAAAATTTCCAGTCAATACGTGTATCGTCTTAGAAAATGCATATATTATTTAATTGTACTGTTTTAACAGCCCTGTACAAAGAAAATGGAATTATTTTATGTGCACAAGATGATATTAGAGTCATCTTATATAGTTCGATGTTACAGGACATCGCACGTATCATTGTCGGAACAGATTTATTTAAGTTACTATAATTAACAATTTCTATTTGTTTGTTTGTTTCTTTGTTTGTTATGGTTATCTAAAATCACATTGTTGTGAAAAGACGTTAAATTAAAATATTGAATTGAATTAGAAAATGCTCTGGTCAATACACGAACTGACTGAACTGTCATTCGGCATTTAAATTGCAGCTGGTTGTAAACATTAACAAATGAATGACCCCAGAATCATTTTGTTGTTTAAAATGTACACACTTCAATTTTAATCTCTCTCTCCC
This sequence comes from Oncomelania hupensis, assembly GCA_036898135.1. Classification (NCBI taxonomy): domain Eukaryota; kingdom Metazoa; phylum Mollusca; class Gastropoda; order Littorinimorpha; family Pomatiopsidae; genus Oncomelania; species Oncomelania hupensis. Next base: position 156,644,927 of record CM072511.1, read on the forward strand.
TTTGTCCTTCTCTGTCTGTCTGTCTCCCTCTCTCTCTCTCTCACGCAAAGTAAATATTAAAAATAAGCTTCAAATGTACACATTTAAATGTAAAACTCTCTTTCTTTACCACACCCCCCCCCCCCCTCTTTCTCTCTCTCATTCAAAGTAAATATTAATGTACCAGAGTGATAGTGATAAACCAACTAAACAAACATCCTTACATGGTCTAGCTCACACACTCATACTCATTTCAATTTCAACCTCACTTCTCCACGCACAAATACGCCCACACACCCACAAGAATTACGGAGAGATATAAAGATAAAATAATAAAAAAACTGAATAAAATAACACTGGATTTAACTTTAAAATTAAATATTCTTCTTTATTTCTCTCTTCCAGGGGCAAGAGGGTGGGGAGACTCGGATAATATACAAACAATAGTCAATATACTTATAGCACAAACTACTAAATAATATTAAATACCTAACGTCCTACTAAATAATGATCCTTAACTACGACCAACTATACTCCTAAAACTGATAAACTAAACCCCTAAGAATGCCCAAATAACCTCTACAAATAATAATAAATAAACAACCCCCTACGAATGATAATGATCAACAATGATAAATAAGAAACAAACCCTAGGCTATGAGTGATAATAATCAACAATGATAAGTAAGAAACAACCCCCTACGAATGATAATAACCAACAATGATAAATAAGAAACCACCCCTATGAATGATAATAACCAACAATGATAAATAAGAAACCACCCCTATGAATGATAATAACCAACAATGATAAATAAGAAACCACCCCTATGAATGATAATAACCAACAATGATAAATAAGAAACCACCCCTATGAATGACCCACTGTGCAGCGGGTTTCCGCCTCTGCAAACAGCAACATACAAAATCCATAAATAACTACTTCAACTTCCACTAATAATGATAATAATAACCGCAATTTAAAATAAAGCATTTTAAATCTACAAACAAGAATATTATAAAATATTAAAAGACATCTTTAAGATAAACACAAAATATATACTTGACAATATTCTTCAATTTACAACAATAGCAAAGCCACCATTAAAATAAACCTTGCACCGGTTACATTATCCTTCATTATCACTGATAAATCAACCCCATTCGATACTAAAACATCATTATAATTGAAAAAGAAACCTTTATTTAATTTTTTACACTATTATTGATGCTTAAATATTAATATCAAACTGTTCACTTACAGTCTTCAAAAGACGATTTTTTCCAAACGTGCCTTCCCAAGCAAAAAAATGGCGGAAACGGCTTAACGGAAAACAATCATCCCGCACCCAAAATTCTAAAATCTAAAAAAATACATTTCCAATTACTCAAAACACAAAATAAAGACCAGAAAATACAAACATATTATTAATAAATATGACATAATAAAACATTTTTTCTTCTATCCTAAGCCCGAAATAACCATTGCCAAGGGACACAACTACAGAATTTCCATCCTGCAATTAAAAAATATATTGCCTCCCTTATTATTTTATCTTTAAAAAAAAATCGTTCTCCCACATTAAAAACAAGTTTAAATTTCTTTGGCAGGTTCAACATGAGCAAAATCTACAAAGGGCAAAAACAAGAATTTCTTGTAGGATCGCAAAGCCCTTCACAGCGAGTTGTAAGTGACTGTTGTTTGTTTTGTTTGTTGTTGTTGTTGTTGTTGTTGTTGTTGTTGGAAGTGTAATCTGGGCATTTTCTTATGAGTATCCTCAAAACAATTCTTTCGCCGCTAAACGGGAAATAGCACTGAGTACAACTATTAATTTTGCAAGACGAATCCGGCTCCCGATTGTAAAAGTGTACAACATTCTTTAGCTTGAACAGTACTAGAAATAACGATAAAACTGGTGACTGGTGAACATCCGCTAATGAAAAGGGTTGCTATATTCAATGTATGTGTTACGTTGAAATTCGCACAATAGTTCGTGTGTGACGCGCGCGATAGATCTGATCGTTTTATTTTGCAAAGCATGCAATAATAGAGTGTATTTATCTTTGATTTGATTTTGCGTTGTTGTTAGAAGAAGCTTTTTAAAACGTTGATAATTTTAGTTGGTCGATGTTGTTTGAGAGTTTTCTGGGATTGGTTGTTTGCTGTCGATCGAGGCGTGTGGATAATTCTAGTGGTAACTAGAGACGCTTCCATACTAATATGGTTGTTTAACGTGAGACAATGATGACGAAATTTGTTATGATTGGTTTAAATTGTGTCTTGCCCGAATGTTCTTCCTTACTCTGGAGTATAAAGTCTCCTCTCTGAAAATCCTTATTGGGAAGAGAGGGGACTGTAAACTGATACACATACATACATACGAGTTGAGAGAATTGTCCCCTATACGCATTGTGTCCGGGGACGTTAATCTAACCACTGAACTGAACTGAACTGAACTGAATTGAGTTGAGAGAGGAGTGTAAAGTGAAACGTTGAGAGTGTAAAAAGCGATTGTATGCAGTTGTTGATGTTCGCTGAATAAAGTTAGAAAACTTCATACGACTCCCGTCTTGTTGATGAGTGAACAGGTTGCGTGGATAAACGAATCCGAGTTACACTTATCAGGAGGATTCAAGCATTTGGGGCTGAATCAACTACTGATAAAAAAAAAAAACAACAACACCGAGTGTAACAGTATGAATGTTAAACCGTTCATTAATTTTATGAGCTGTTGAAAAACAAAAACCCCACACATTCATACACTGAGTATTGCAACCTTTTTCATTAGCGGATGTCCACCAGCCACCAGTTTTATCCAGCAAAAGAGTATAAACCGAGGTCTAATCTGTGTCGCATGCATTCCATCATAACGGACTTTAAAGATCCTGACCACACCATCTTCGCACTAGCAGACGACCGGAAATAGCTTTAGCATACACTGGCCTGCATTTATCGTCACACTTTTTAAAATGACGAGCAAAGTCATCAAACGTAGTCAAGGAATAAAACACGGTCTTAATTATCACAATGTTTTGATCGTGATAAACCAGATTGTGCGAACCTAACTTTGGACAAACTTTGAGAGGATCGAAAATGAGCCTGGATGCGTTAATTACTTTGACTTGTTAATGTAAGCCTAATGACAGATAAAGAATAACTGCAAGCTTTGTATAACATATAGATTAATTCACTTTGGGCATTTTGATTGGGTGGAAAACATTCAAGTAGAGCGTTCCGATCCACATTAGCGGTACTTTTCTTCATTGGAAATACTGGAAAGTATACTGGAAATATTTCCCCCGTTGGGGTGCCGGGGGTTTCAGTATAAATAGTATCCTCACTTTCTGGAAATTTAGTGCTTTAAATTCCCACTGTCGCTGTCTTTCTCATTTGCTCTTTCTCATTCCTGCTCTGTTCTATTAATCTGCTATATTATCTTCTTCGCTAGACCAGTCACCTACCTTTTTTTCTTGAAAACTCTTCCGGGACAAGACTCCTTATTTGTGTATGAGGTCTGTTGGATCAGCTTGGGAATATTGGACGCTTTCTGCCAGGTGGTCACTAGGGCTTCCTATGATGTTATTATTTAGCAATGTAGGCATTTTATATGTATGTGTTTTGTTAATAATTTATAATGATGTTTGTATTCTATTTTGTTTTTGTAAACGGGGGTTCGATAAATTAGAGTGCAGCCTCAGCGTCCCCTGCGTGGGATGTTCAGTTCAGTTCAGTTCTTTTATTTAACGTCTATTCATTTCATACAATGATTTTAGACGATCATACACACACACACACACACACACACACACACACACACACACACACAAACACGCGCGCGCGCACGCGCGTCTATCTATACAATCAAAAAATATCTTTTAAATCGGTATTTAAAATAATAATTGCTATAGGTTCTATTATTGCTTGATTATACAATATATTACTAATATCATCAGTGTTTTTTAGCATTACATTCTTTGCTGTGTACTATGGTAACAAAAATGTACACTCAAATAATAAATGTTTTATAGAAAGTGGCTGTTGACATATACATTTAATATCTTTTACATATTTTGTTAACCACGAATCCGAACGCATTTTATATATAACTTTTGCAATATTTCTTGAACATGATAAAATAATTTGTTTATTTAATAATTTTTGAAAATGTTTTTCCATTAATGAAACGAGTTTATGACTAGATAATTTCAGATTACAATTATTTATCGACTTTACATTTGTAGCTCCTCTTTTTGCAAGTTTGTCTGCATATTCATTCCAACACACGCCGGAGTGAGATGGAACCCAACAAAAGTTAACACCAATCCCCCTACTAATAATTACATGTATCAAATATCTGATCTCAAATAATAAATCTGATTCTAGTCTTATTCTCCCAATTTTGTATAGATCGTAGAACTGATTTTGAATCAACACAAATTAATATATTAAATATATCTAAGTATGATTCAACAATATATTGTAATGCCATTAGAATGGCATATAACTCGCAAGTAAATATCGAAAATCCTTTTCCAATATAATACGATATATATATATATATCGTGGGATGTCTTTATTGTAAAGTGACTGGCTGGTGGAGAGCTTTCAGTTTTACCACTAGGGTTGTTTCAGCAGATCTTTTATGCGGATTGGGGGTTGTCCGGTCCTGATTTGGCTCGGAAGAGTCCGCTGGACCTAAAGCAATAATAATGTAATGTAATGTAATGTAATGTAATGTAATGTACTGGAAATAGTTCCTCATCAGTTTGTAAGTGGTTTGACATTGTAAACCAAACAATTGCGTAATAGTCTGCTAACAATATTACACCTCTGGTCAATATTAGTTTTGATGTTTACATTAGTTTAGCGAAAACGATTGTTGGTTCTTCGTTGGTCAGTTTTTGTGATCACTAATAGATTGATCAGATGGTTTATATGATTATATGTGCTGATGCCTTTCTTTCTTATCTGTTTGGTGAAAAAGACAATAAAATCAACAATTGCAAGTAGCCTACTGAGTTAGTTAGTTAGCCATTGTTTATAGGGTCCAGCGGACTGCAAAGATCCAAATCAGGACCACAACTTGGTTGAAAGAGGACTAACTCCCGATCCGTTTAACAGATTTGCTGAAACAATCCTAATGTAACACTGAAGGCACCTCACCAGCCGGTCACTTTACAATAAAGGCATCCCATGCAGGGGACGCTGAGGCTGTACTCAAATTTATTGAACCCCCGTTTACAAAAAACAAAATAGAATATAAACATCGTTATAAAATTTTAACAAAACATAAGTATAAAATTCCTACATTGCTAAATAGTAACACCATAAAAAGTCCTAGTGACCATTTGGCAGAAAGCGCCCAATATCCCCAAGCTGACCCAACAGACCCCATACACAAGTCAAAGAGTTTTAGGAGTGTCCAAGAAAAAAATAGGTGACTGGTCTAGCGAAGAAGATAGAACAGATTAGGAACGAGAAAGAACAAATGAGAATGACAGAAACAGTGGTAATTTAAAGCACTACATTTCCGCAAGTTGGGGTTACTATTTTATACAGAAACCCGGCACTCCAACGGGGGAAGTACCATGATCATAATAAATGGTTGATTGCACTGGCCAACAAATTTCCGCTTCCAACAAGTACGAATGAATACAGTAAGATTGATTCTATTTTGACAAACCTTTTGTGCTCCCATTTCCACAGGCTTGGAGTTTGCGACTGCCAGGATACCAAATCGCCTACATCCTGTGGGGTATGTTTGGCAAATGATGTGAAATGATGGTCCAGAGTATGCTATCGTTGCCGTCTAACTCTTAACCCTAAACTGGGCTCGGGTTATCCTATTTGATCACAGACAGGGCTTTAAGGGGCTTGAGTTTGACATTTGCAAAGATTATTTGTTGTGGGGCTCCAGAATGTAGATCTAGCTCTTTCCCTGCCAGGCATGTTTCCACGTTTGTGCCAGACATTTCTCTGGCACCGGAAAGAAAGTTCAGTACCTTAGGCATTTAAGCTACTGTTCTTTCAATAATTGTTGTTAAATAGACATATTTCATATCAAATTAAAGGTAAAAGAGTGAAGAATAAGAAAAAAACCCACAAAAATGTTAATTTGATTATGTTATTGAAATATGTGTTTTGAAAGCATGTTGATCTTTTTGAAGGCACTGTGGTCTAATGGTAGTGCTTCGGCTTGCGGATCGGAAGGTCCCGGGTTCGAGCCCTGGCCGGGCCATTGTGTTGTGTCCCTGGGAAAGACACTTTACTCCTGTTTTCCTACTCCTTCGGATGAGAGTATAAACCGAGGTCTAGTCTGTGTCGCATACATTCCATCATAACGGACTTTAAAGATCCTGACGCTCATGTCCTAGACGGGTGAGTGCCGGTGACAAGAAAACACCCAGCATGCACCTAGGTCCTTCTCCCCCATCCCTGGCTGCCCAGGATTGTGCTCAGTTGTCCGTGCGTCAGACCATGCGCCCAAAGGCTGCGGGTGGGCGTCTCGGGCGGCTTGAGTTAGATCCTGTATCGGCCAGCGCCTTGAGCAGCTCTTGAGCTGGAAAAGCGCTATATAAGAACGATTAAATAAATAAATGATAAAATAAAATAAAAATATTTCTACATACCACAGTGATAAAAAAAATCTGGAGGAATAATTCCAATCACTGAATCAGCTTCACACACCAGAAAGAAAATTTCTTTAGGATCAAAATACACTTTACAGTTTGAAATTATATTGATTATTAGCAGAGTTTGACACACTGTCGATTGTGCCCATCACAATGCTTAGTAAAATGCACAAAAAAACACTCTAAAAACGAATCAATTTAAAGAAACCACGAGCGTGTCGATCGAGAACGAAAGTAGAAAGAGTTATCTCTCTTTGTTTAAAATAAAACTTGGATTGGACTGCGCAAAAAACCGGAACGAAACGGAATAGTGAAATCGACGATATATCGTCGATTGGCACAAACATGGCGGCTCAGATCGACGATATATCGTCGATTGGCAGGGAAAGAGTTAAATCTAGTTCGCTGTCGAGTTAATACCAACAGACTATAAATACAAAGTGCAAGTTTTCTGTTAAAACGATTTGTTGTTTTTTGTTGTCTGTTTTTTTGTTTGGGAGTGGGGGGGGGATGGAGGGGTTGGGAACTATTAATGTTATTTCTTGACTATTATATTATATTATTAGATCTGTACATAGTATTTCCTTTTCTTTCTAGGGCCAAAAAAAATTTTTTTTAAAGGATGAACACAAATCACCAAAAGCTATAATCAAGGTTTAATACGGAGCTACTTTTCAACCACCCTCTACATGTCGAATGGTGTGTAACAGGTAACATCATCATCTTCTTCGTGGTGTGGATCATTTTGCTGTCAATATGCTACGGAATTTACTTTCTTGCCAAGCGTGACAAGCTCCTCTCTGTGGCGTTAGACATTCTACAGACTCTTAGGTACGTGTGCAAACAGCAATGATGATGATGATGACGATGATTATGATGGCTATGACGACGATCACGACCACGACGATGATGATGATGATGATGACGATGATGATGATGTTAAAGCGAACAGTTTGCTGTGCGCAAATTGCGATTCAAGAACCACATATTCTTCCTTAAAAAGTACTGCAGTGTTGATATAGTTTTGGCGATGCGGTGTTGATTGACTGAATGATGGCTGTATAGTGTTAACTATATAATTGAATGGCTTCTGGGCAGTATGAACTGATGGAATGGCCATATGGGGTTAACTGACTGAATGGTTTCTGTGCAAAGTTAACCGATTGAATGGCTTTTATATAGTGTTCAATGATTGAACGGTTTCTCACTTTCTGTGCGGTGATAACTGATTAAATGTTTATTGTGCAGTATTGACTCATTGAATAGTTGTTGTGCAGTTCTGACTAATTGAATAGTTGGTGTGCAGTATTGACAGATTGAATAATTATTATGAAGTATTGACTTATTGAATTGTTGTGATGCTGTTTTGACTGATTGAATAGTTGTGCCATATTGACTGATTGATTAGTTGTTGTGTAATATTGACTGATTCAATTGTTACTCAGTATTGACTGACTGAATTGTAGTACAGCATTGAAGGATTGAATAGTTGTTGTACAGTATTGACTGATTGAATTGTTATGCATTATTGACTGGTTGAATACTTGTGAAGTATTGACTGATTTAATAGTTGTTGTGTAGTATTGACTGATTGAATAGTTGTTGTACAGTATTGACTGATTGTGTTGTTTTGCAGTATTGACCGATTGAATAGTTGTGCAGTATTGACTGATTGTATTATTGTTTTGCAGTATTGACTGATTGAATAGTTATGCAGTATTGACTGACTGAATAGTTGTTGTGCAGCACTGACTGATTAAATTGTTATGCAGTATTGACTGATTGAATTATTGTTATGCAGTACTGACTGACCGAATGGTTGCTGTGCAGTGTACCGGCGTTTACGATCCTGATGTTCTACATCCAAGTGTGGCTGGTCAGGGCATTCCTGCTGCAGCCCAAAATTAACAAAGAAGATGACCACCGCCCCCTCAACATCAACAACAGGTATTGTTGTTACTGTGTTGCTGATGGTGGTGGATGATGGTAGAGCTAGTGGTGTTTATGATTGAGGTGGAGGTAGTGGTGATGGTGGTTGTCACATTTCTCAATGTTTTGTGCAAATGCGTTACCAAGTCGGTGGCTGATGTCCAAGTTCGACGCCCAGGCGGCTGACCAATACTACCGCCTGTTATCTGGTTCTTTACGTGTACGTAGTATTGACATGACTGATTCCAAAGAATGGGCTACATGACAGTGTGTCGATGGGATCATAAGAATATGTTAATAAATAAGGTTATTTAATCGTTCTTCTATCTATCTATCTGTCTGTCTATCTATAGATATAGATAGATAGAGAGAGGGACACGCATTCAATATTCACAAGCAGATGGAATGAGATAGTGATCAATCACCTATATCGAGTCAATAGGACTTCGGGGCACTTCTAAGGAATAGGCGTTGGGATGTGGAACCTGATGATCGTCATTGTCCACAGGACTGTAGTAAGATGAAGACGGGTGATCGATGTAGGTGAAGAACAAAATCCTGATGGTCTCTTCTCTGCCTACGCCATATTTTTTCTCTGCTCTTCAATCTCACTCTCCTCAGACCCCCTTCTCTCCTCCTCCTCGTTTTCCTCTTCTTTCTCCTCCTGGTCCACCTCTTCTTTCTCCTCCTCTCCTCAGTTTTCTTTTCTCCTCCTCGTTCTCCATTCCTTCGTCTTCTCCTTCTTCGTTTTCTTCTTCTGTTTTTTCTGCCTCTTCTTCTTCCGCGTCCTTTTCTTCTTTTTTTATCTTCTTCTTTTATTCTTCTTTTCCATCTTCTTCTTCTTCTTCTTCTTCTTCTTCTTCTTCTTCTTCTTCTTCTTCTTCTTCTTCTTCTTCTTCTTCTTCTTCTACTGCTGCTTCTTCCTTCTCTTTTTCTTCCTCCTCGTTTCTTCTTCTTCTCTCTTCTGCTTCTTCTTCTTCTTCTCCTTCCTCTATATTCTTCTTCTTCTTCTTCTTCGCCTATTCTTGAGCGAGAGACTTCTGCAGACAAAGGATTTAACCACAACTAAGTTTCTAGATACATACACTTTCTTTGGACCGTTACATATACATCTCTCTTCTCTGTGACGGGACCAGGGCAGCAATACAAATTCCAATTTTATCTATGTCGAATACAGTTCACAACATAAACATAAACACAAATTCTACAAGTAATTATAACAACTGATTATTACGTCAATGACACCAATTAATTTCATTCATACTAGTAAACTTAATACTTTACACTGCAATTCAAGTTTTAACTTTAAATCAAATAATGATCCCAATTCAATTCGTTATTCATCTGTTACAGTGACCCACCATGTTCGTCTCCTCCCCACTCCATCCTTCACAATAATATCAAAAATTATTTATTATTAATTGTATTACATAATAAATACCCTATCATCATTTAATAATACTATTACATTTATAATACAACAGTTTAAATAATTAACAAAATATACAGTACCTGCGAGAAGTCCAGGACAACCCATCTTTAGTATTGTCCAGAATAGAATGAATAGATTCTGTCTAGGACATGAGCGTTGACGTCAGGATCTGTCAAGTCCGTGCGATTGTAACCTAATGGTTTCCTTGCGCTTCAGACATCTCTACGACGTGGTGAGCTACGTGCTGGTGTTCAACAACCTGTTGATGGGATTGGTCTCCGCTCTGTCGAGAACGACCAAGAGCTTCATCCTGGGCGTCATCTTTCTGGGACGTCTGGACAGGTGTCTGCTGATGAGGGGATTTGAGCAGATGGACCACGGTATACGGGCTGTATGACCAGGGTGCAAGTATAGGTGCTGCTTGCCACACGCACGTTTAACGCCTCAAACCACTGAAGCGCGTTGTGATCATGATGATGATGATGATGATGATGGTGATGCTGATGATGATAATGACTACTACGACGATGATTATGATGATGACAACGACGACGATGATGATGATGATGATGATGATGATGACGATGATGATGATGATGATGACGATGATGAAAATGATGATGCTGATGATGACCACACATTCCAAGGTCTGCTCATGGTGTTGTTCAGGCTACATGGCATATGTGGGGACATTACTGGTGGACAACGCCCACAACAACCCCACGATGAGGAGTTTCTGTGCCGTCCTCATCAGCCTCATCTGCAGGAACGACAGCGACAGAACAGCCAGGGGCATCAAGCATCTGACCACGCCAGCTAAATGTAACTACAGTTGTACTTAGCACAAGCTGTTTAGTTGCTTTACTTTCGTTAGATATTTGTCATGTGTTCTTAGTTAGCGATTTTCCAGCTCAAGAGCTGCTCAAGGGGATGGCCCACACAGGATCTATTTGGAGCCGCCCGAGGCGCCACTTACTGCCAGACTACTGAGCACAATCATGGGCGATCGGGGATGGGTGACAAGGGATCTAGTGTTTACTGGCTGTTTTTTGTATGTAGAGGGCACTCACCCCACTAGGACATGAGCGTCCGGATCATTAAAGTCGGTGATATGGAATGCTTGCGTGCACAAAGTAGAGCTGAGCACACAGCCTGCTCTCTTGGGAAGGAGTAGAGGGCGCGTGCCTGGGCAACATGGCCATGTTAGGACGTCCTACCTCCTGTTTGCCGTCAACCTTGTCCTACCTCCTGCATGCCGTCAACCTTGTCCTACCTCCTGCATGACGTCAACCTTGTCCTACCTCCTGCATGACGTCAACCTTGTCCTACCTCCTGCATGCCGTCAACCTTGTTCTACCTCCTGCATGCCGTCAACCTTGTCCTACCTCCTGCATGACGTCAACCTTGTCCTACCTCCTGCATGCCGTCAACCTAGTCCTATTTCCTGCATGCCGTCAACCTTGACATTTCAAACCACTGCCTGCTACGTTAGCGCTTTACTTTCAATGCTTCACATGTTTTGCCGTTGATTTCAACTCTGTGCCACCGCGCCCCTAGGCAAATGAATGTGACAAGGCAGAATTTCTTACTTGTCCATGAAGGACTTTCACAAACACGTAACACACAAAACAGTTTGCCGTTCCACGAAACTTGAATGAATCATTACAAACGGAATAAGAGGAGGGAATGGACTACAGCAGCCAATCGGGCGAATCAGCTACAAGATTTAGGTCGTCAGTCAAGTGGGTCAGTTACAAGTTTTAGGTCGCAGGTCGCGTGGGTCAGTTACAAGTTTGAGGTCGCCAGTCGCGTGGGTCAGTTACAAGTTTTAGGTCGCCAGTCGCGTGGGTCAGTTACAAGTTTTAGGTCCCCGTCGACTGGGTCAGTTACAAGTTTTAGGTCGCCCACGAGAGGATATTTATTTGGCAACCTGGCGAGCGCTGTTATTTTTTTAATTTTCTAATTTTATTTTTTGTTTTGACGTAGTTTACTTTGCTTTGGGTTAGTTTACATTTTAAAATTTCATTTGACATTTTTATGGGGACAAAAATTGTCTTCGTCTGAATCTTCTTCTCTTTCTACTTATATGATGATGATAGTGCGCAGCATTAGGAGGCACTGTGGTCTAATGGTAGTGCTTCGGCTTGCGGATCTGAAGGTCCCGGGTTCGAGCCCTGGCTTGTGTTGTGTCCATGGGAAAGACACTTTACTCCTGTTTTACTCCTTCGGATGAGAGTATAAACCGAGGTCTAGTCTGTGTGTCGCATACATTCCATCTTAACGGACTTTAAAGATCCTGACGCTCATGTCCTAGACGGGTGAGTGCCGGTAACAAGAACACACACCCAGCATGCACTTGGTCCTTCTCCCCCATCCCTGGCTGCCCAGGATTGTGCTCAGATCAGTTGTCCGGGCGTCATACCATGAGCCCAAAGGCTGCGGGTGGGCGTCTCGGGCGGTTTGAGTTAGATCCTGTATCGGCCGGCGCCTTGATCCTTAGGCTAAGGCGCCTTACAAATGACGAACATTATTATTAGTAGTAGTACATGTAGTAGTATTTTAAGCAAGAGAGACAACATCTCTTTGTGTGTGGGTGTGTGTGCAGTATGCAGCAACTCTCGAGCATCACGCCGCTGGCACCTGGCCTACACGCTGCTGCACAACCCTGGCCTGCTCCCATACCGAAAACGGGCCCTGCTCCTCACGCGAAGCATGGAGGTCGTCGACGACAACGACAAGGGAAGAAAAGATACTGGGTCCTCCGTCGGCGACAGAAACGGCGGCCTTCGCGGCCTTCGTCAGCAGTCTTACGACGAAGAAAAACACGTCGAGCGGACTCCGACATCGGACCAGCTTCCTGCTATGCGCCACGGCTTGACAGAAGCGGCTGTGAACTATGACCCTGATGACCATGTGACCTTTGCCCCGGAAGACGATGATGGCAGTTTATATCGCAGTTCTTCCACCCGGTCCACGGTAGTTCTGATTCCTCACAGTCCCAGCAACACAAAAGGCAGTGTTGTGTGAATTCGATTTGTTGTATGTAGCCGTTGTAGCAGTTGTATGTAGAGCACGTACGTAAGCTTATGTATGTATGTATGTGCATACGCATGTGTAACCAAGGGGCGTAGCCTTGGTTAAGAGTTTAAAATATTTTATCTTTCACTTAGGCTAATCCCTGAGACACTCTGCATCTAAAAGCTAACGTGTTAGATATTAGGATAGAAAATATTTGCGATGCCAAGTTTAGTACAGATTGGAATGATGTAAAGATGCAAGGATCAGAGCGTCCAGTTCACTGGATCTTGCTGGTAGGTGATACCTGACTAATGATATTGTGTGCTATCAGGAAGAGTGAACACTGACGGCAGCATGTCCGGCCCTATCATTTGCCTTTCAGCGTAAAAAAGATTAAGCCAGGTAGAAGATTAACAACTACAACGGATGATAACAAGCACCTGGCAATTTACAGCATATCTGCTAGTACTGCAGGGTATGGAAGGTTTATGTTATTGCAAATGTAAGTTGACAGACTGATAGTCCATACAAACAATGTTGTTTCTATGTTTGCATTTAGATTCTAATTTTATGTATTCACTTGCATAAACTTGAATATAGAAAGATAATAACGAGGATTGAAGAGGTATGGTCAGCTAATAAGGTTTTAGAATCTTTTACCCAGTAGTTGATATCCTTTCTTTAGGAATGTACATTTTAATAGGGGCTTGAAGTGTTGTTTTCATTGCTTTTGGTATATTGTCTAATGTAATCATTTTGCATACTATGATTATGTGTGGAAACAACCCAGAATGTATTTGATTTGGTTCGTATTCTGTATTCTCTCTGTAACCCTATCATGTATCTATTTAAGAGAATGGGTTTATGTCCATTCTCGGTATATGTGTGTGATCTTGGGATGGTATGTTTACCGGTCCGTCAGAGCAGATAACCGAGTGATTGACGAGCTAAGATAGCAGTTGGAAAGTTTTGTTTTAATTTTGTGTCAACTGGGGTTGTAGTGCCAGACCCGATACCGTTATCGGTTCAGGAGTTTTCAGCAGGCAGGGTCAAAGTTGAGTCATAAAATTATATCTCTCTGTTAATGACCAGATCTCTTTGGAAGAGGACGTCAGCACCATGCAGATAGTTATGCTTATCTTTTGTTTAAGTGCCTTACAGAAGGGGTCAATTATTTAGTAGAGATCTAAGTTATGATTCTAGTTTAGAGGAGGAGCTTAAAGGGACGTTAAGTACCATCACGGATGGGTCTCAAGGTTTGATCGACAGGAAGGAGGAGGGAAGGACGAGTGTTAAGACCAACAGTAGAGATTTTAGAACCGAACTGCCCCTGGGATGAGGAGAATAAGAACGGGTGCAGGTAAAGGATTTGTGAGAGATAGAAAGAGGCAGAGATAGAAAGAGGGACGAGACTAGAACGGTCCTGAGAGAAGATGTGTAGTTCAGTTAGAATTAGTTAAAACATGGAAATATACTATAGGGAAGAAGGAGCTAGAGTAAGATAACGTCGTAGTCAGAATATAGTGAGTTTGTGAACTGTAGAAGAGTTAAAGATATTACTTATATAGCCTAGAAAAAATTCGAACACTCCAGCATGACACAATATTACCCAATCAAAATAAAACTCGTCACCGGAACTATGCACTGTTTTACGTCATAGAACATTCTTTAAATTGGGAGAGTCGCTTAGCTATTACGAGACCTATCTGGAAGCTTCGGTCGATAATAAACAAATAATTCAAAAAAATTCTCAACAATATCGAACGATGAAAATTATCAACAATTATACAAACTTGTTTTAGCAACACCGCAAAATCAAAATGAAATGTAAATACACTGCTATCATTGCATGCTTTGCAAAACAAAATGATTGGATCTATCGTGCGCGTCTCAATCGTAACAGGCTTCAAACGATGTCAGCTCCAAATTCATTGCGAATTTGTTCAAAAACGAAGTCACAAAGCTTGTCTGGCATCTGCAACCTAACGATTTTAAGTGGATCAGCTCGCTTCAAAATTATCCAGCGAGTTCATTTGTTGAAATACGCGCTAATGGAAATAAGTTTCTAAAGTTGTGATTTTTCGATACTGGTTGTTGGGACGATCATTCGTTGATATCGCTAGAGTAGTCCGTCCTTCAATAGGCCTAATAGCGTGTATTATTATCGACCAGCGAGAGTGCGCAAGTCAGTTGGTAGGTATCCTGCGTGACAAGGGCTGTGGTATCAAAATTCGGACCAGCTTTTGTGACTGCGTTTTGGAACAAATTCGCAGTGAATTTGGAGCTGGATTCGTTTGAAATGATACGAATGTGTTGCTATGAATGTTTGTGATTCGTCCACACCGTCCCTTTGAGTTTGAAGTGGACAGAACAGGTAGAAAAGGCGATTTTTGGAGGTCAATCGCTCAAACGGACGTGAGGGAGTAAAACACCTTGTATGTAATAATATGTAATACGAAAGACTTTACAGCCTGTTGTTCACTATAACCCTTTATGAACGTTTCACGGACAGTAAAATATATAATTTGTACATTTCTGTGTAAAATTCCTCAGATTTCCCTGGCATTGAACCAAACGAAAGACCTTTATGCACTCGTTGTGCCCACTACAGCCTCTTAATAGTATTTATCGTCGTGACGATGCAATGACAATGTGTACCGAACGAGGAAGTGACGTCAATGTCGTCTCGTTTCCGTAACGCGCATTTCTTCGTAATCTTCACAAGGTCTCTATTGTTTCTTAAATGCACCATCACTTAATTGCAAACCACTTGTGGCCGTATCTCTCTCAATAACGTCCCTATCTGTAGCCTGCGGTACAAACATTCCATTTTTATAAAGCCGTTGTTGTGTTCTAAATTAGAGGGGGCATGTACATTGGCATTTAACGGTACAACGACACATCAGTGTACATTGAAATATGGTGTACAGTCTCAGGGCATCACATCATTATAGTCGTTAATGGTAAAAACTTTGTCGCTATACATGTATGGTATATAATATTGAAATAATATAATATTCTAAGACATAAGAAGAAATAACATAAGATATAAGAAATTTTATTTGTCCAAAGTATTACATTGGAAAAATTATTTCCGGCCATGCCAAACAGACTAAAAAAACAACAATCGACCAGTACTTTCAACAATAACAAATTACGATGGAATAACAGTGACCACAAAGGTTATGCTGACGATGCGATGACTCCGCCAGCAATGATGACGATGGTGATAATATTGATGACGATTACGACGGCGATTATGATAACAACGGCCATAGTGATGATGACGCCGACAAAGATGATGATTTTAATGACAACGATGATGAGGAGGACAAAAGCAATGATAATGACGACGACTTTGATGATAATGAACGAACAAATCGATGACATAAACAGTTGCAACAAACATATAACATTGTAGATAATAATAGGAATAATGAAAACTTCAATTTCGAGGAAAAAACCCCACCAATTATCCATAAGAGTAGCGTGGTGGCCATCCCCTAAGGAGTAGCGTGGTGATCATCCTTTATTATTAGTTAATCGGAACCCGAACTAGGCGGGGGCAAATTGTATGGGGGCGAATCGTCCTAGGGGGTGAATAGTCCAGGGGCGAATGGTCCGGAGGCAAGTTGTCCAGGGGCGAAAAGTCTTAGACCCACATTGGGATAACGTGTACTCGGTAAATTTGTGGAATACTACTCATTTCCTAACAGTGCAACCGTAGTGGGCACAACAAAATGCCAATCAAACCAGTTGAAAGTGCTTTAAAGCAAATGGGAAGTGCAACTCCAGGTGCCATGGTTCAAACACATGTGAACTCGCAATGTATGGTTTCATGTAGGCCTATGGGATACTTTTGCCATCATCATAATTTCCTCCTGCTTTATGTCACTTGACTAAATAAATTCTGATTTCATGTGAAACTATTAACCATAAAACACTCAAGTTTAAGAATCTGGTTCATTAAATTCTCTGTAACATGTATAAGAAATAACTACGGTACAATACAATGCGTATTTCGGTTAAAATAGTTGCCTATAAGTTACAAGGTCCACTGCAGAAGTACTTAATATGCTTTTACGCCTTTCTTCTATTTTTGTGCCACATCTCACAAATCAAAAACTGTGATTCCAGTTTGTGATCCGCCCCTGGTTTAGAGTAAAGGTCACTTAAAAGTACACACATGAAACCACTTTGGACAGCTCCGGTGATCTTGACCTTCGAGTGCGGTTGACCAAAATTTCCATTGCATGTGTTTCTCATCGATATTTACCATGCATCAAATAATGTATTTAAAAAAGCGAAATTTTGTCCTTAAATTGTAACTTTTTTCCAGCATTTGCTGACCATGTGACCTTGATCTTGAAGTGAAGTTATTAATTCACTGATAATTGTCGAGTCCTCATGTGAATACATAATTTTGGTTGCGATAGATGAATTAGCCCCTTGCTACTTAACCAAGAAAATTCACTTCTACAAGCCATCTAGAAATCTTCGCTCTTCCTCTGACAAAATATATATAGCTCATGCTATATACCAAAGGCCCAAAGGCTGCGGGTGGGCGTCTCGGGCGGCTTGAGTTAGATCCTGTATCGGCCAGCGCCTTGAGCAGCTCTTGAGCTGGTAAAGCGCTATATAAGAACGATTAATATATACCCCGCTACAAATTCTCCTCTGCAGGCTGTCGATCCTTCTCAGTGCTTGGTCTTTCAACTTGGAACTCTCTTCCTCTCTCTCTCTGTAAAATTCATGTTGTAATGTATATCATTAATGCGCATGTAAAAATGAAATGTATTGCTTCATATCGATTAATTTGTTTCCTAACTATGTAAAATTTTTGTTGCTGTGTACTTTGCTTTTAACTAATTAAACCTCTTAAGATTGTTTCATTGCTATTGTCTCCTAAATAAGATTTGCTTTTAATGTTTCTAGCCGTTTATTATAGTAGTAGTGGTGGTAAATATAGTTGTAGCAGTAATGGTGGTTGTGTTTTTTGTATCGTAATTTTTTAAATATTTTTTTGTATTTGTTGTAATAAAGTTTGTTTTTGTTTTTGTTTTTGTTTTTTTAATGTCATTATTTTTAAATTGTCTAGTACATTTTGATGTTGTCGTTGTTATCTTATTACAAAAGGTCTGATTGTAAGAATAGGCTCATGCCTAAAATCTTAACCTTTTAAAATAAAGTTCTGAAGTCTGAAGTCTGAAGTCTTTGCAGATCTCCGTACATAGCCATTTTTCAAGTCCAACTTGAAATCTCATCTCTTCCTTAAAAATGTCTGATCTCGTCTCCCATCACCACCATCATTCCTTATTTTCTACTTCAGACTACCGCCGTCACACCACACGCACCCAACCCCCTCACTCCTTAGCTGCTGTCCTCCTCCTCCTCATCCCTTCCATCGTCTTTTATACTTGTAAATATTCTTGTTCATGTTTGTATTATGTCTTTGCCTAATTTAATAATAATAATAATAATAATAATAATAATAATAATAATAATAATAATAATGATAATAATAATAATAATAATAATAATAATAATAATAATAATAATAATAATAATAATAATAACGGATTTTTATATAGCGGGTACTCCAGCCTATGACCAGACTCACCACGCTTTACATAGTCATTACATATAAATACATGCACTCGATGAAACATCACTTTTGCTACAATACACCAAAAGACGGGACAGTAAAGGTACAGACTATTTACAACTATGTACATAAATTACAAAAAAGACAAAAATATACTATTTACAACTATGTACACAAATGACAAAAAAGACAGAAAATAGAATAGCAAAAACCTATTCACAGCTATTTATATGCCCGGTTAGGCCCAGGAAGAAAAACAGTATAAATATTTACAGCCGTTTATACACTTACGGATCAGACATAGACAAAAGATGAGAGAATGGCAGCGGGATACAAATCAATCTGAATAATGCAGTTTGAAGAGGTGGGTTTTGAGGGCCTTTTTGAATGCTTGTGTTGATTGTATGTTGCGGATATGGGAGGGAAGGGAATTCCACTGCTTAGGTGCGGAGTAAGCGAATGCACGTTGGCCGTATGTCTTAGTGCGGGTGACGGGAACCTTGAGTGTGCGAGTGTCAGCAGAAGATCTTAAAGTGCGTGAAGGGGAGTAGACAGACAGTAGATCAGCAAGGTAGGAAGGACAAGAATCTGTGAAGAAGTTGTGACAGAGAACAGAGAGTTTGTACTCTATGCGTGCTTGCACAGGAAGCCAGTGAAGGGAATGTAGTAGAGGTGTGATGTGATCGCGTTTCTTAGCTCGGAATACTAGTCTAGCTGCTGAGTTCTGAACCTTTTGTAGTTTGTCAATGATGTGTTTCGGGGAGCCAGCAAGGAGAGAGTTGCAATAGTCAAGACGAGAAAGGACGAGAGCGCAGACTAGGGTTTTGGTGGCAGGGACTGTAAGATAGTGGTGAAAGGAGCTGATTTGGCGTATGGCCGTGTATGCAGAGCGACAGACGTTGGAGATGTGGTTGTTGAGGGACAGGTCATCGGAGAGAATGTAGCCGAGATTTCTTGCTGAGGATGAGAATTGAATGTTTGTTGTCCCTACTGTAAGCAATGTTGGGAGAGGCGGGAGTGAGGAGGAGGTGTTGTGCTTGTGAATGAGGAGGGCTTCGGTTTTATCGTCATTAAGCTTAAGCTTGTTGAGTGTCATCCATGACTTAATGTCTGTGATGCAGTTCTCCAAAGTCTGAACAGTGGAATTAATGAGAGAGGGGGTGGTGGATTTATACAGTTGTGTGTCTGCAAATGACTGACTCTCAACAGCATGCTTTCTAAGCAGGAGAAGCAGTGGCTTGGTGTACAGAGTGAATAACACCGGCCCTAAAACGGAACCCTGAGGCACGCCGCACACCAAGTCTGCTGTGCTGGAGAAACAGCCATCGACAGTGACTGCTTGTGATCTGTCGGAAAGATATGAGTGGAACCAAGCCAGGACCGAGCCAGAGATTCCAAAGTAGTGTTGAAGAGTGTTAAAGAGAATGTGATGGTCGACTGTGTCAAAGGCGGCTGAGAGGTCTAATAAGGTGAGAACGGAGACGTTACCATTATCTAAGGCAAGCAACAGATCATTGGTTACCTTTAGGAGGGCTGTCTCAGTGCTGTGGAAGGGTCGGTAGGCAGACTGGTTGGGGCAAAGTAAAGCGTTATCGTATAGGTAGGCAAACAGTTGTTTGAGAACAATTTTTTCTATGACTTTGGACAGGAAGGAGAGGTTTGAAACAGGTCTATAGTTCTTTAGATTATTTTTGTCTAAACTTGGCTTTTTAAGGAGGGGTTTGATGACAGCCGCTTTGAGCACAGACGGAACAACACCAGAGGACAGACTCTCGTTGATAATGTGGGTAATGGTCGGGAGTAGAGGGTCAAGATTCTCTATCAACATGGGGGTAGGAATGGGGTCGAGAGAGCAAGATGTTGGTTTTGAGCTTAAGATGACTTTCTTGACTTCTTGCTCTGTTACTGGTTGAAAAACTTCTATCTTTGCTGTGGTGAGGGAAGGTGAGAATGGATTAATGAGTGGGATCTCATGGCTATCAAGAGCGGCCCTTATGTCAGCCACTTTCTGTGTGAAATAATTACAAAATACATCTGGGAGCTGACATGCTGGATGTGTGGATGGGAGTGATGTTGCATTGCTCTTACCCCTTAGCTGATTGCAAATGTCAAACAACTGTTTACAAGTTTCGCTGCTGCTAATTCTGTCGCTAAAGTACCGGGTTTGGGCAGTCTGGACTATTTTAGTGACCCGTTTTTTTGCAGCGGTGAAAATCTGCTTGCTGACTTCTAAACCCGATTTGAGCCACTTTTTCTCAGCTTTGCGTCGGTGTTTCTTCGCCTCGGAGAGCTCGTCCGTAATAGACTCGTACCAGGGTGCTGAGCAAGTTGCCTTGACCTTTTTCTGGGCCACGGGAGCGTGCCGATCAAGCACCGCCTGAAGTGTACTATTCAGCTGATCCACAGTGGGGCACAGTTCTGGGGTCACTTTAGCGGTAAGCTCTTGCTTGAAAGCATCCCTATCCATGGTACGCAGGCTGCGAGCCTTCCTGAACATGGGGGGAGGAGGGGGGCTGCGTCGCTTAGTTCGCACATGACACAGAAATGGTCAGATGTTAATTCCTGGGTGACTGAAGTTGATCTAACAACATTATCCTGAGGCCTATGCATAACCCAATCTATGATGTGACCACGGCTGTGGGTGGGTTCTGTGACTGACTGAGAAAGACTAAACTGATCTAAAAGTTCAATCATTTTTGCGGTGGAAGGTTGCTGGAGTTGGTCGAAGTGAAAGTTAATGTCTCCTAAAACTATGTATGTTCCTGACAGTGTGTTGCAATAATCAAGCAGGACTGGAAATTCTTGGTGGAAAATTGCATCAGTTAATTTATTTTTCTTGCTTGGAAAGGTGCGATATATGCATATGAAGTGAATGTTCTGCTGTGGAACGGACAGGCTAAGTTGAACAACTTCAAAGGACGAGTGAGTGAAAGCGAAGTCTGTAATGAAGCCAAGGTGACGGGACAGACTATTTCTGTAAATGATAGCGAGGCCACCGCCGCGGTTTGAGCGAGGCAGCGAGCATACAGAGTAGCCAGAAGGGGTTAAATCAGAGCATTTACCCTCGTCGCCAATCTGCCGAAACCAAGTTTCTTGGATGAACATTATGTCAGTCTGCTTGTGTGAGATGAATTCTTGCAGAGCGGTACGTTTTTCAATGGGACCTAGTGATTGAGCATTGAATGATGCAACGCGTAGGCCTAGAGGGCTATGGCTATCGAGGTGTGAAGATTGAGGTTGAGGGGAGAGGTTGATGTGAATGAGATTGTCTGTGTTACAGCGATGAGTCTCAGGCCTAGTGGTACACTCTGTGTGTGATGCAACGTGAAGCGTGGGGTCAGAGTTGGAAAGCATAGGCGATCTGTGTGTAAGGACAACAGGGATAGACGAGATGTTTTGTTTGCGTTTGCCTCCACGACTAGTCCGTTTTCTGGGCAAATGACGGCCGATCGAGAACTCTTTTAATCGGAACACAAGGTCGGGAGCGAGCTGCGTGCGTTTAGAATTCAATGACAGTAGCTTATCGCGTGTGTAGCTTGTGGAAGGGATGCCGGAACAAGATGGCGGACTACGTGAGTGCAAGAAAGCACAGTGCACGAAGCGAAAAAAAGATAGAGTAACCAAACGAACATAAAAAGAGA
This sequence comes from Oncomelania hupensis, assembly GCA_036898135.1. NCBI lineage: Eukaryota > Metazoa > Mollusca > Gastropoda > Littorinimorpha > Pomatiopsidae > Oncomelania > Oncomelania hupensis. Next base: position 156,667,164 of record CM072511.1, read on the forward strand.
AGCAAAGCAACGCTACACTTACTTGAGGATCCATGAGACAACAATTACACAATACAAAACTCACAACAAAACACTGGTGTTTTGTTTTTGTTTCATTTCTTTTCGTATATAGTTCGATGTTAAAGTTAAGAATAAATGCGTGAGAACTGCGCTTTGAACTGAGGTAATTAGGAAAAAGCGCTATATAAATACCTATGCTATCCTATCCTATCCTATCCTATCTCGTGACTTGCAGGATGGTCTTTGCACGGCCTGATGCTCTGGTGATGTGGCCATACCATCGGAGTTTCCGTTTCTTCACCATTGTGAGTATGTCATCTTGGTGTCCAATGGCTTTTTGTGATGGTCTGTCGGACTTCGTCGTTGGTGATGTGCTGGGTATAGAAAATGCCCAGAAGTCTTCGGTAGCATTTCATCTCCATGCTTTGTATTCTTCGTTGTAGATCTGCTGTGAGGAAGATGGATATGACAAGGGAGCGCAGCAGCCTTACCTTGGAATGTAGACTGAAGGTCCTGTATTTCCAAATGGGCTTCAACCTTGTCAGGGCAGCAGTTGTTTGTGCGATCCTGGAGAGGACTTCCTGTCGGGACTCATTGTTTGATACGATAGCTCCTAAATATTTGAAGCTATGCATTATTTTGAGGGATTTGCCTTGGACTTTGATTTCGATGTTGATGCCAATGGTGTTGCTGGTCATCATTTTGGTCTTCTCTGCACTTATTTCCATTCCATAGGCTCTGGAGGTGGTGTCAAGCCTCTGTACCAACTGTTCAAGTTCTGGTTCCTCGCCAGGGAATCCACCAATGTCATCCGCAAAACGGAGGTTGGAGATTGCTCTAAACCCTATGCTGACTGTGCCTTCGTGATCTGCAAGGGCATCTGACATGGTGCGCTCTAGGAAGATGTTGAAGAGTATCGGAGAGAGTAGGCATCCTTGACGCACACCGATTGTTGTTCGGAACCAGTTTCCCATGGAGCTGTTGAGGAGGATTGCACTGGTAGCCTTGTCATACAGGCTTTTGATGACTTCAATAATTTTAGGGCTGATGGTGTGCACTCTCATGGTTGCCCACAGGGCTACATACCAGACTCGATTAAACGCTTTCTTGAAGTCTACAAACACATGATATAGATGTTGTTGGTGCTGTAGGTATTTCTCGCAGATTACTCTGAGGTTGAAAATCTGTTCAGTGGCACTTCGCCCTGCCCCGAATCCTGCTTGTTCTTCATAAATATAAATATATAAATACGGTATTTAAACATATAAATACCCTTATTATTATTATTATTATTATTATTATTATTATTATTATTATTATTATTATTATTATTATTACTATTATTATTATTATTGTTGTTCCTATCCTAACTCGTAACTCGGAGGTCGTAGGGGCACCACAGATGATCGTTTAACCAGTGTACTCCATCTTTCCCTGTCCTCAACAACCCTGATCGTTTCGCTCAGTGTCAAACCAGTCCATTCTCGAATGTTGTCCTCCCACCTCTTTTTCGGTCTCCCTCTTCTTCTACCTCCTTGCACTGTGCCTTGCAGGATGGTCTTTGCAAGACCTGATGATCTGGTGACGTGGCCATACCATCGGAGTTTCAGTTTTTTCACCACTGTGAGCATGTCATCGTGTTGTCCAATGGCTTGTGTGATGGTCTGTCGGACTTTGTCGTTGGTGATGTGCTGGGTATAGGAAATGCCCAGAAGTCTTCTGTAGCACCTCATCTCCATGCTTTGTATTCTTCGTTGGAGATCTGCTGTGAGGGTCCATGTTTCGCAAGCATATAGGAAGATGGAGATGACAAGGGAGCGCAGCAGCCTTACCTTGGAATGTAGACTGGTGGTCTTGTCTTTCCATATTATTATTATTATTATTAGTAGTAGTAGTAGTAGTAGTAGTAGTAGTAGTAGTAGTAGTAGTAGTAGTAGTAGTAGTAGTAGTAGTAGTAGTATCATTATTAAGAAATAGGTTCTGAGGAATTATGTCACTTGCAAGTTTTGCACATCCGGACGGCGGACGGACAGACAGAACGACGGATATACAAAAAAATTGTTTTTTATGTTATTTTTTAGACTAGTTAAGACTCATCTCGTGCAGATTTGCAAAAATGTGGAAAACAACAAATTGTGGTGAATACATAGACCTGCATGTGAATCAAAACTCCATAACCCCAAAAGCGCAACAAAAAACATCTTGAAATTAAAAATTTTATAAATTAAAATAAATTAAATTAAATTAAAAAGAACCAATAACAATTTTAAAAATTTAAATGTAGACTAGTTAAGACTCATCTCGTGCAGATTTGCAAAAATGTGGAAAACAACAAATTGTGGTGAATACATAGACCTGCATGTGAATCAAAACTCCATAACCCCAAAAGCGCAACAAAAAACATCTTGAAATTAAAAATTTTATAAATTAAAATAAATTAAATTAAATTAAAAAGAACCAATAACAATTTTAAAAATTTAAATGTATAAAATACATAAAAAATAAACCAAAATAAATTAGACACAATTAGATTTTCTGCTGCTGTCAGAGGACTGACGCTCGAACGGAGGGTTGTCTATCTCAAAGCAAGCGGAGTTCTCCACATACAGCGCAGTCGTGGACCGGGTGTCGGAATACTGGCGACTGAAACTGTCTACTTCATTTCCTGGGGCAAAGGTCACATCACCGCATATGCCATGATGTCTGCCCGAGGTCGGCGTTTGTTCGATGTGTTTCTCTTCGTCGTAGGACTGTTGCGGAAGTCTGCCATTGATAAACCCATGGCTGTTGCTGCCTAAGGATTGGGTATCCGCGCTTCCCTTACCATCATCATCGCGGTCGTCATCGTTGTCGTCGTTTTACAAGCCTCGTGTGAGGAACAGGGCCAGTTTTTCTGGTCAGGATTGTGCAGCAGCGTGTAAGCCAGGTGCCGCCGACGTGATGCCCGAGAGTTGCTGCATACTGCACACACACACACACACACACACACACACACACATACTTGTATTCATGTCAAAATGGGGTCCTTTGACGTACTTCGCGCCTCTTAGGCGGCGAATTAGGTCAACTTTCTTCGAAAAACGGCTACTTTTAGCAATTTTCCTCGCCTCTTAGAGACGAAGTAGGTCAAGTTTGTTCAAAAACACAGCTAGGATAAGGAACTTTCCTCGACGATTAGGGTAAGGCAGTGCCTCGACGATTAGGGTAAGGCAGTGCCTCGAAAAGGGTTAGGGTCAGGGCTAGTTGCAGCGCTGCAACTAGCCCTGACCCTAACCCTTTTCGAGGCACTGCCTTACCCTAATCGTCGAGGCACTGCCTTACCCTAATCGTCGAGGCACTGCCTTACCCTAATCGTCGAGGAAAGTTCCTTATCCTACCCGTCTGGAAGATGCACTACAACTACACCAGGTCAAGTGTACTTGTAGTGCATGTGCACTACAACTACACTTGACCTGGTGTAGTTGTAGTGCACATGCACTACAACTACACTTGGCCAAGTGAACTTTAAGTGCACATGCACTACAACTGCACTTCGCGAAGTGAACTTTAAGTGCACATGCACTACAACTGCACTTCCATGCACTACAACTGCACTTGCATGCACTTAAAGAGCACTTCAGCGCATTTCAATGGAAAACAAAATGGGTTTACAAATTGGTACCCCATTTTTTTGTGTGAACCCATTGTATACTAAGTGTGCAAGGTTTATAAACCCAAAACGCCATGAATACAGCCCCACACACACACACACACACACACACACACACACACACACCCACACACACGCACACACGCATATGTACAATACAATAATACATTCCAATACCAAACAAAGGAAAGAACAGAATCAACACTTGCTACTCGTACCAAAACCATCCCACATCACACAACAATCATTTCCAACCATCTATCATTGTCACGTGGAGAGTTTTTGTGAAGTGACTCGCCTACGTCTCGTTCCAAGAACAAGTTAAGTATAGACCAAAAGTAGTATTGGAAGATAAGAAAAACTCGAAACAACGAAGTAAAATTTCCCTTCTATTATTATTTACACCAGTGTGCCTCGATCCACAAAATGCCGAAAGTGTTTCCAATTAATCTGTACAAACACCCCGAAATATTCTTAAAATAACAGTCTTGTTTGATACCCCCAAATCCTTCAAGGTTTAATCAGTTCCACAGTTTTCATCATCTGGTGGGGATGTCGGAACTACTGCTGGCTCCAGCAATGTTTATGACCACTTAGCTGTGTTCCGCGATGAAGTGGTCGCCCCTGCAGAGGATGATGATGAAGATGGAGGTGGGCTGGCAGTTGTCCAGTTGGCCTCGGTGTTGGCAGCGGATGGCCGGATAGATGGATGGATGGTTGGTTGATGGGTTAGGTGGTCGGTTGGTTGGCTGGATGGATGGTGGCGTGGTCGGTTGGTTCTCCCCTCCCCAGGCTATGGATCCGGGAAATCTCAAAAGATTATGTTGTATTATAAAAGGTATCCAAACGAACACATGTGACACTGATAGTCCAGGCCTACTATATTACCAAACAGCCTAGACCTGCTTTATGTAATTCTGACACAACTGTCACTTGCCACTGACATGACCCTGCCAAAATGTCCACAGGTTCACAAAACACTTGGTATCTTAAAACTGCGTACGCTGTTAAGCTATTTCTGCCACAGAAATAATATCATTATCACTTCCAACAGCACTCCGTTAATTTATTTATGCTTAACAACGAAGTTATAATCACCAGTTTCCACGGACATAGATATTCGCAACTCTAGCGAAAACTACCAACGTATTACTACGTCCTTCTACTCTAGTAGATGGCAAAGAAGTGACGATTCTTATTGCGCTTGAAAAAACTATCGCTCACCTTTCTTCAAAACTTGCACTCTGCACGGATTACACGGATAAAACTAATATCCCAAAAGCAGCCATGCTAGGCCATACTCAACAGTTACCATCCTAGCAGAAATTATTCAGTTCATTGGTGCAACTCAAAGCAACCAAACACGTGTTTATTATATCAGTGTAATTTATTTCCACAGACATTTTACATTATATATTACATTGTCATTTTACACGTGACAATCATCCATTTGAATTACCGCCTATCACCCATCTTCAGCATCATCACTATCACCAACAACACAAAGAAAAAAACAACCAGTAACTGCGATATATTCTACGCTATCTAAAGGAGAAGAGGACCCACCGAAGTAGCTAAGTATACAGGGTTCGTTTGGCACATCGATGACCCAGCTTGGAATGCCATGATGGACAAGATAAAAGTGGCTTTTTTAAAAACTGTCCATCTTAACAGTATGATATTTCAGGTGGTTCAGCGTTGATTTAGGTCCCTTGGGATGGTTGTGCCCTTGTGGCGACGTATCACAAATAGTGGAGGATGTAGACGTTAAACTTCAATGGAGGCGAGACCAACATGAAGAAGGGAAGGAACACAACGACGACAAGAAGAAAGATAATACATGTATAAGCTTGCTACAAAAAAGTTCAAAACTAAAACAGGCTGTAGTCACATTTAGCTGGCGTGGGCAGATGTTTGACGCCCGTGGCTTCTCTGTCGCTGTCGTTCTTGCAGATGAGGCTGATGAGGACAGCACAGAAACTCCTCATCGTGGGGTTATTTTGGGCGTTGTCCACCAGTAACGTACCCACGTACGCCATGTAGCTTGAGCACACACCACGTAACATTTTACTAGCAATAGTAGGGGCAGGGGTAGGTAAGCCGACAAAAGCCACCTCAAAATAATGAAAGTACGGGATGTGAAGCCATAATATTGGAGGAAACGGTTTCAAATGTCAAGGGTGCATGGCAGCCTGGAGGGCCGACAAGAAATAACATCCTGTCGCTGCACACAGTAAAGTCCCCCCCCATACCCTCACTCCCTCCCCCACATACCCTCACTCCCTCCCCCCCATACCCTCACTCCCTCCCCCACATACCCTCACTCCCTCCTCCCCTCATACCCTCACTCCCTCCCCCATACCCTCACTCCCTCCCTCCCCCCCATACCCTCACTCCCTCCCCCACATACCCCACTCCTTCGGCCGAGAGTATAAACTGAGGTCTAGTATGTGCACGTACGCACTCCATTGCACGGACTCTCATGAGCACGCCCAGCAAGCGCTAGCACTGTCTCTTCCATACATCCCTCCTCTCATCACCCCCACTCCCAACCCTGGTTGCCTAGGATAGTGCTCAGTTTTTTGGGGAGCGAGACGATGCGCTTATGACAGTAAGGAGGGGGTCGCTGATGACAGCAAGGAGGGGGTCGCTGATGACAGCAATGATGGTATGCTTATGACAGTAAAGAGGGGGTCGCTGATGACAGCAAGGAAGGGACGCTTATGACGGTAAGGAGAGGGTAGCTGATGACAGCAAGGAGGGGGTCGCTGATGACAGCAAGGAAGGGACGCTTATGACAGTAAGGAGGGGGTCGCTGATGACAGCAAGGAAGGGACGCTTATGACAGTAAGGAGAGGGCCACTGGTGACAGCAAGGAGGGGACGCTGATGACAGCAAGGAGGGGACGCTGATGACAGCAAGGAGGGGACGCTGATGACAGCAAGGAGGGGGTCGCTGACGACAGCAAGGAATGGACGCTTATGACAGCAAGGACGGGACGCTTATGACAGTAAAGAGGGGACGCTGATGACAGCAAGGAGGGAGTCGCTGATGACAGCAAGGAGGGTACGCTGATGACAGCAAGGATGGGGTCGCTGATGACAGCAAGGAAGGGACGATTATGACAGCAAGGAGGGGACGCTGATGACAGCAAGGAGGGGACGCTGATAACAGCAAGGAAGGGACGCTGATGAAAGCAAGGAGGGGACACTTATGACAGCAAGCAAGGGTCGCTTATGACAGCAAGGAGGAGACGCATTAAATTCAAAATCGTGCGGTCAGATTGAGCACCAGTTGTCCATGTTATCGTTTTGTTTTAACTGTGACAACAATTTCCTATCATATCCTATCCCGTAATTCGAAAGTCGTTGGGGCACCACAGATGATCGTTTAACTAGCGTACTCCATCTTTCTCTGACTTCAGCAATCCTCATAGCTTCGCTCAGTGTCAAGCCAGTCCATTCTCGATTGTTGTCCTCCCTCCTCTTTTTCTGTCTCCCTCTTCTTCTGCCTCCTTGCACTGTACCTTGCTGGCTAGGTTTTGCAAGGCCTGATTCTCTGGTGACGTGGTCATACCATCGGAGTTTCCGTTTCTACAGCACTTTGAGCATGTCATCGTTTTGCCCAATGGCTTGTGTGATTGTCTGTCGGACTTCGTCGTTGGTAATGTGCTGCGTTTAGGAAATGCCCAGAAGTCTTCTGTAGCACCTCATCTCCATGCTTTGTATTCTTCGTTGTAGATTAGTTGTGAGGGTCCATGTTTCGCAAGCGTATAGGAAGATGGAAATGACAAGGGAGCGCAGCAACAGGATTTTGAAACTGTTACAGGGTTGTTTTTTTTAATGAATGGTTGATTCAGTCCCGATGCTTGAATCTTGATAAGTGTAACTCAGATTCGTTTATTTACGCAACCTGTTCACTCAGCAACAAGGCAGGAGTCGTCGTATGAAGTTTTCCTACTTTATTCAGCATACATCAACAACTGCATACAAGATCGCTTTCCGAAAATCATCTCAGAGATCATCATCAAAAATCATCAAAAATATCTATCCTATCCTATCCCGTAACTCTGAGCTCGTTGGGGCACCACAGATGATCGTTTAACCAGCGTACTCCATCTTTCTCTGTCCTCAGCAAACCTGATTGCTTCGCTCAATGTCAAGCCAGTCCATTCTCGAATGTTGTCCTCCCACCTTTTCTTCGGTCTCCCTCTTCTTCTACCTCCTTGCACTGTGCCTTGCAGGATGGTCTTTTCAAGGCCTGATGATCTGAGGACGTGGCCATACCATCGAAGATTCAGTTTCTTCACCACTGTAAACATGTCATCGTGTTGTCCAATGGCTTGTGTGATGGTCTGTCAGACTTCGTCGTTGGAGGACCATCAGTCTACATTCCAAGGTAAGGCTGCTGCGCTCCCTTGTCATCTCCATCTTCCTATATGCTTGCGAAACATGGACCCTCACAGCAGATCTCCAACGAAGAATACAAAGCATGGAGATGAGGTGCTACAGAAGACTTCTGGGCATTTCCTATACCCAGCACATCACCAACGACGAAGTCCGACAGACCATCACACAAGCCATTGGACAACACGATGACCTGCTCACAGTGGTGAAGAAACGGAAACTCCGATGGTATGGCCACGTCACCAGATCATCAGGTCTTGCAAAGACCATCCTGCAAGGCACAGTGCAAGGAGGTAGAAGAAGAGGGAGACCGAAAAATGGGTGGGAGGACAACATTCGAGAATGGACTAGTTTGACACTGAGCGAAACAATCAGGGTTGCTGAGGACAGGGAAAGATGGAGCACGCTGGTTGAACGATCATCTGTGGTGCCCCTACGACAGTCGGCTCGATGCACGAACGTTGCGTGACTGTTACTAGCTGTTGTTGTGGTGGATACGGGTGTAGGCCAGATAATTGTGCCGTGTACGTGGTTTTACTTGCCACACATTGTTGAACAAACCGAAAGCGGAACACGACTATGACTATGAAATAGTCCGTTGTGAGACTATGTACAAGACAAAAACCACACACACACACAAAACAACCTTTGGACGCAGTGGGTTTCATTGTGAAAAGAGTTCCGGGATTGCCAGAACGAAAGTGTAGACCTGAATACTGTGATTGTGTGTATAAGTGGACCGAGGAGCAAATTCTGCCAAATAGCCCTCTTATGGAGATCAACTAGGAACAGAAAAACATCCGGTTTGTACGGTGTTTTGGTTTTGAGCCCATCAACTGGTTTTAACCCATAAATTATGTCTCTCCCTGTCTCTCTCCCGCTCTGTCTCTCTGTCTGTCTCTCTGTCTCTGTCTCTGTCTCTGTCTGTCTCTCTCTCTCTCTCTCTCCCTCTCTCTCTCTCTCTCTCTCTCTCTCTCTCTCTCTCTCTCTCTCTCTTCTAATACCTTGAAGGTATTCCTTGGGCATTCACTTGGCAATTAATTGGTATTGTGTACCTTGTTACCAAATTCCCTACAGAGAGGAGAAAGGCAATCTAAGTGATAGGCAGTATCCTATCCTATCCTATCCTATCCTATCCTATCCTATCCTATCCTATCCGTAACTCTGAGGACGTTGGGGCACCAGAGATGATCGTTTAGCCAGCGTACTCCATGTCTCTCTGTCCTCAGCAACCCTGATGGTTTCGCTCAGTGTCAAACCAGTCCATTCTCGAATGTTGTCCTCCCACCTCTTCTTCGGTCTCCCTCTTCTTCTACCTCTTTACACTGTGCCTTGCAGGATGGTCTTTGCAAGGCCTGATGATCTGGTGACGTGGACATACCATCGGAGTTTCCGTTTCTTCACCACTGTCAGCAGGTCATTGTGTTGTCCAATGGCGTGGCTGATCGTCTGTCGGACTTCGTCGTTGGTGATGTGCAGGGTATAGGAAATGTCCAGAAGTCTTCTGTAGCACCTAATCTCCTTGCTTTGTATTCTTCGTTGTAGATCTGCTGCGGGGGTCCATGTTTCGCAAGCGTATAGGAAGATGGAGATGACAAGGGAGCGCAGCAGCCTTACCTTGGAATGTATACTGATGGTCTTGTCTTTGCAAATGGGTTTCAACCTTGCCAGGGCGGCAGTGGTTTGTGCGATCCTGGAGAGGACTTTCTGTCGAGACCATTTGTCTCATACAATGGCTCCTAAATATTTGAACCCATGCACTATGTTGAAGCATCCTGATATAGATGTTGTTGGTGCTGTAGGTATCTCTCGCAGATTATTCTGAGGTTGAAAATCTGTTCAGTGGTACTTCGCCCTGCCCTGCTGAGCTATGATTTGTTCAGCTTGGGGTTTCAACCTGCTGAGTATTATTTTCACGAGGACCTTGCTGGGATAAGCAAATAGGCAACAAATAGATTGTAACCATGTTAGATATCACACAAATATCAAAGCGACAAACACAAAAGCCTTACATGAAAATACATGTCATAAATATGCAAGGACAAAAAACCGGAAATAGATTCACGAGCGCTCTCTCTCTCTCTTTTCTCTCTCTCTCTCTCTCTCTCTCTCTCTCTCACAAACACACACACACACACTCTCTCTCTCTCTCTCTCTCTCTCTAACACACATACACATTTTTTCTTTCAATGTTTCTAATGAATGAGCTGATTATTTATTATAGTTATTTATATGCGTGTATTAATCCTATCCTATCCTATCCTATCCTGTCCCGTAACCCGAAGGTCGTAGGGGCACCACAGATGATCGTTTAACCAGCATACTCCATCTTTCTCTGTCTTCAGCAGCCCTGATGGCTTCGCTCAGTGTCAAACCAGTCCATTCTCGAATGTTGTCCTCCCACCTCTTTTTCGGTCTCCCTCTTCTTCTACCTCCTTGCACAGTGCCTTGCAGAATAGTCTTTGCAAGGCCTGATGATCTGGTGACGTGGCCATACCATTGGAGTTTCCGTTTCTTCACCACTGTGAGCAGGTCATCGTATTAATATGTTTATTTTTTTTATTTTAAATGTCTAAATCACTTGGCTGAATAATAGACAATAAATGAGTAACAACCAATTATCCACACACACACACACACACACACACACACACACATTCACACACCACTAACACACAAATACTAACACACCCGCATACTATCTCTACCTGTTACGTTGAAACGCGCATGATGGTGCGTGTGAAGATATTATGTGTGAAGCGCGCGCGATAGATCTGTTCGTTTTATTTTGCAAAGCATGCAATAATAGAGTGTATTTACCTTTGATTTGAGTTTGCATTGTTGTTAGAAGAAGCTTTGTATAACGTTGATAATTTTCGTTAGTCGATATTATTGGAGAATTCTCTAGATCTGCTTGTTTACTATCGATAGAAGTTTCGGGATATTTGAGAACATTCTTTTGACAGAAAGGAAGGTTGTATGACGTAAAACAGTGATGACGAAGTTAATTCTGATTGGTTGTAACGCGTCATTCTGGAACGTCCTGAGGCTATCTCGAGTTGAGAGAAAAAATATATAATGGACACTGTTACGTTGAAACGCGAATGGTAGTACGTCGGAAGCGCGCACGATAGATCTAATCGTTTCGTTTTGCAAAGTATTCAATGATGGAGTTTATTTACCTTTGATTTGAGTTTGCATTGTTGTTAGGAGAGGCTTTGTATAACGTTGATAATTTTCGTTAGTCGATATTGTTGTAGAATTCTCTGGATCGGCTTGTTTACTATCGATCGAAGTTTCTTGATGGACGTAGATAATGGCGAATATTCTGGGACGGGAAATAATTATGTATGACGTAAGACAGTAATGACGAAGTTAGAAGCGATTGGTTAAATTGCGTCAAACGAGATTGGTCCAGGTTATTCGGGAGTATCAAGAGACTATTTAAGTGGCGCGCTGTTTCAAAAATAGGATAGAAATTGTTGTTGATAGTGAAGCTGGAAAGTAAATTTGAAAGTTGTTGAGTTGAGAGTGGAAAGACGATTGAGCGATTGTATGCAGTTGTTGATGTGTGCTGAATAAAAAGTGGAAAACTTCATACGTCGACTTTGTGACTTGTATGCTGCTTGAGCGGGTTGCGTGAATAAACGAATCTGAGCTACACTCATCAGTACTTCAGCATTGGGGCTGAATCCACTACTGATAAAGAAAAACACCACATTAAACTGAGTGTAACATTTTGGGGGTCAAGCCGCGATTCACGCCATAGCCAAGGGTTCAACTGCTACAACAAGCGAGTCAACGTTACGAGAGGCAGTCATCGATGGTAGCCGCCATCAAGTTGCGTCGAGAGGGGCCAACATACTGGGACTACATCACCGATAGGTTCGGGTTGACTGCAAGGGCGTGTAGTCGCTGAAGAGTTGCTTCGTGAGCGAACAACAGATCGGGACTACGTGGCTGCCGTAAGACTACGTCGAGGGACAGTCTCGGAGCTACATCGCCAGTGTTACAGAGAGCGGCGAGCGGACGTCGCGTCTACTTCAGCACAGGAGCATATACATCAACACCAGCGTGGTGCAGCGTCGCATACGACGAGGACAGCGGGGCCTGCGTCAACGAAGGCGACTAGTGACAAGCATCAGCGCTACTGCAGAAAGCGTGCTGTTCTAGAACAGTCTAGAAAGGTACAGCACAGTCAAGAACTTTCCAGAAAAAAGAACTCTCCAGTCAAGAACTTTCTAGAAAAAGAACTTTCCAGGAAAGAACTTTCCAGAAGCATCAAGATGGCTGACTTCTGGCAGAGAGGGATTGAATTGAATCTAAAAGGCAAGCAGCTGACGGAGTACGTCAAATCCCAGGAGAGAATACAAGAACGAGAATTAGAAGAGAAGCGTCTAGAAAAAGAACTAGAACTAGAACAGAAGCGTCTAGAAATTGAACAGCAGCGGCAAGAAAAAGAAGAGCAACGACGTCGTGAAGAAAGAGAAATAGAGGAGCAGCGACGCCGAGAAGAAAGAGAGTTCGAGCTGAAGCGTCTTGAAGGCGAGCGTCAGTACCAGCTAGAGTTGGCGCGTATCCAAAACAATCAGCATGCGCCACAAGTCACCAACGACCATACGGCTCCAAAATTGCCAGCTTTCGTCGACGGGAAGGACCAGATTGACAGTTATCTGGCGAGATTCGAAAGGTTCGCTGAAAGCTCTAACTGGCAACCTCAAGACTGGGCAATTCGACTGAGTGCACTTCTGACGGGGCAAGCTCTCGAAGTTTACACCAGACTGTCGAACGATGACGCCAAAAACTACGACGTCTTGAAAGAGGCCCTGTTGCAGTGCTACAACTTTACAGAGAAGGGCTACCGTAAACGCTTCCGTGAATGCCGGCCTAAGTCAGACGAGACGCCAAAGCAGTTTGTGGAGCGCCTGTCGTCATATCTACACAAGTGGGTGGAGTTATCAGGCGAAAGGAAGTCTTACGACAGTCTCCATGACCTGATAGTGAAGGAACAATTTCTCAATGCCTGTCACAAGGACCTAGCGACCCACTTAGAAGAACAAAAGCTGCAGACGCTTAAAGATGTGACTGAGGCTGCTGAAAGATATCTTATCGCTCATGGGAAAACCCTGGGGCCACCCAGCGCGACGAAACATTTTCAGAAGACTGCAAACCATGGGAACCAGATCCAAGGGAGCCAGACGAGCCAGAGACAGACGGACTCCACGCCTCCTCCCAGGGAAGGGCATTCAAGAGGCTGTTTCACCTGCAACGCTACAGACCACAGGGCGGCTAATTGTCCTCAAAACAAAAGTAGCGGACAGCGGAGCAGTACGGACAACGCAGCGGCGGGCAACCGGCAGAGGCGGTTCTCCAATCAACGGCAAACCAGTAGATCTGACCATCAGGTGTGCGGCGGGAGCGTCATTCTTCCGAGTGAGACCGAGCGCACAGCTACCCCTGCGGACGTGTAAGAGTGCATGACCGATGGCCAACTTCTCCTTGCCAACGGAAAATCCATCCCCGTCGTCGCCAGCGCAGCTGTGACCGTCCAGAACATGCCTGTTTCAAAGGGACGCGTCGGAAATCATGAAGTGACTGTCTTAAGAGACTCTGGCTGCAGTGGGGTCATCGTCAGAGGAGATTTAATCGCCAAAGAACAGTTCACTGGCGATTCTAAATGGACACTTATGGCCGACAGCAAATGTGTGAGAGCGCCAGTTGCGAAGTCGAAGCGGTTTGCCTGAAGAAGCCGCTGTATGATTTGATGATCGGGAATATCGACGGCGCGAGACGACCCGACGACCCCGATCCAGAGTGGAGTCCTGCCTCAACTCAACTCGTCGAAGTTGTGGAGGAGGATCCATTGCCGTTTCCCGATGGAGACCTTACAGAGCTGCTACGGGACAATGTGGTTACTCCGGCTCAGCCCTGCCGACCAGAGATCGTCGGTGCTGTTACTACCAGGGCCCAGGCCAAGAGAGACAAGATGTCTACGCCACTGAAGGTCGCCGACAACTCTAAAGCTGCCATCGTGGACAGAGATAAGCTGATCCAGCTCCAGGAAGCTGATAGCACTTTAAACAAGTACAGGAACCGCCAAGACCACGTGACCAAAGGCAGTGGTACGGTCTATTTTGAGGTGAAGGCCAAGATCCTGTACCGAAATAAGGGAAATAATTATGTATGACGTAAGACAGTAATGACGAAGTTAGAAGCGATTGGTTAAATTGCGTCAAACGAGATTGGTCCAGGTTATTCGGGAGTATCAAGAGACTATTTAAGTGGCGCGCTGTTTCAAAAATAGGATAGAAATTGTTCTTGATAGTGAAGCTGGAAAGTAAATTTGAAAGTTGTTGAGTTGAGAGTGGAAAGACGATTGAGCGATTGTATGCAGTTGTTGATGTGTGCTGAATAAAAAGTGGAAAACTTCATACGTCGACTTTGTGACTTGTATGCTGCTTGAGCGGGTTGCGTGAATAAACGAATCTGAGCTACACTCATCAGTACTTCAGCATTGGGGCTGAATCCACTACTGATAAAGAAAAACACCAACATCAAACTGAGTGTAACAGACACACTGTGTTGTGTTGGGTTGTTGTAAAAGTGAAAAGGCGATTGAATGCAGATGTTGATGTGTGCTGAATAAAAGTGGAAAACTTCATACAAAGACTCAGTGACTTGTATGCTGACTGAACGGGTTGCGTGGATAATCGAATCCGAACTTACACTCATCAGGAGAATTCACGCATTGGGGCTGAATCTACTACTGATAGAAAACACCACCATCAAACGGAGTGTAACACTACCCACACTGAAATGCACCTTTACGACTCCTCCTTCCGCACACCCCCATCCCGCCCCACCCATTTCCACACCCTATTCATCCACACACGTTCAAATCGCCAAAACAAACACAAAAGCCTGTTACCTTATAGACTACTGTCTTTAAACATGTCCTTCAATGAAATGTTTGAGCAACGACTTAGACTAGATAGGCTTACATTAAACATCCTGGTGCAGCCATCATTGGTTGTGAACGTACGATCGTATTTTTTGGTGATATTAGATAAGAAATGCACAGTATAGACGACATTACTTCAATATCCTCTTACTTCAGTCTGTAGGTCGGCAAACGTATGAACAAGCGTGTGCGTTTGAAAGCACTGTATGATTATGATGATGGCTGAAAGATACTTGTTCAAAAATTGAAAAGGTGAATTATTCGTTCTTATCTGACCCTCTTCCTTCCCCTTTGCATAGTTTCTTGTTGTTGTTGTTGTTGATGTTTTTGTTGTTGATGGTGTTGTTGTTGTTCATCTTCTTCTTCCTCTTCTTCTACTCGGAGAGGGAGACAAAAAAAGAGGTAGGACTACAACATTCGAGAATGGACTGGCTTGACACTGAGCGAAGCCAGGAGGGTTGCTGAGGACAGAGAAAGATGGAGTACGCTGGTTAAACGAGCATCTGTGATGCCCCAACGACTTTCTAATTACGGATAGGATAGGATAGGATAGGATAGGATAGGATAGGATAGGATAGTTTTCCCTTCTCCTCCATCCCCGGTCGCCAGTTGAGTTAAATCCTGTATCGGCCAGCGCCTTGAGCAGCTTATGAGCTGAAAAAGCGCTATATAGCTTAAGAATTATAAAGTAATAATAGAACGGTATTAATATTATTATTATTCATTACATGAATAGCGGCGGTATTAATATATATGCAGTCATGTAAGCCTATTACAGCAGTATTACTAAGCCTGTATACATTACATGTATAAAGGCAGTATTACTATATTATATACAGTAAACGTATAGCAGATTAGCTTATAGTACGTTTCATGAGCTGGAGATTGCGTAAAGCACTACAAGCAAGTGGTCACGCCTGATAGGAAACGGGCTTTCAAAGTCAACAGCAACTAGGAAATAGTCCTTAATTCTTGGAATATGGCAAGGTTTCTATCATTATCGGATGTGATGAGGTTAAACGGCCCTGAGACTGTACACCCTATTCAAATGTACACTGATGTGTCGTTGTACCGTTAAATGCCAATGTACACTCCCATCGAAATATAACACAACGACGACGTCGTAACAATGGGTATCGCATTTCATCTAAAATAACAGATTTTTATGTAGGTCTAGTTGCGTGTGTGTGTACACGTGCGTCTGTTCGTTGTGATGTGTGTGCGTGTGAGTGCCGTGCCGCGTGTATAGGCCTATGTCAGGTAAGCACCACAGGCTTCCGTATCTCTCTGATTAGCGTCCCCCTTTCTGATAACTAGAATGGAGAGGGACATTATTCACAGAGATACGGGCGTCTGTGGTATGCATTGATGTGACGGTGCACTTTAAAGAGACAAAGGCCGGAAGCGGAAACGCAATATAATAGGCCTAAGTACAAAGGTTCACAATGGGAGATCAAAAGTTAGTACATCTACCCAAGGCAGTCACCACTGTTTTAGTAACAGGGATTTGGAGGCAACAAAGGCATCTTGGACAAGTGGGCTAGGCGTTAACAATACAAAAAGAGAGTACCCCCATTTATTTGGGAAATGGCGTTGGAATTTTGGCCCCACTTCCTTTTTCAGAGCTCCGTGAGATTGGGTTGGACTGGGTTCTGGCTGGAATATTAACAAAACATATTGGTCTGCTGGTGTTACAGGGTTTGTTATTTTGTCAACAGTTGATTCAGCCCCTATGCTTGAATCTTGATAAGTGTAACTCAGATTCGTTTATCCACGCAGCCTGTTCAATCAGCAACAAGACAGGAGTCTTCGTATAAAGTTTTCCAACTTTATTCAGCAAACATCAACTACTGGATACAAGATCGCTTTCCTAAAATCACTTCAAAAATCATCATAAATCTCTCTCAATCACTTTTCTGACTCTCCAAGCAGGCAGGCAGGCAGGTAGATTAAAGTCCCCGTACACATAGCGTATAGGGGACAGTCTCCAAGCAGGCACAGCTCTCCAAGCAGGCACAATGCACCACTTATATAGTCTCTCTATAATCGAGAGATAGCTCGAACATTTCAGCATGAAGCAAAAACATTCAATCAAAATAAAACTCGTCACCGGAACTATGCACTGTTTTACGTCATATAACCTTATTTAGGATAGAAGAATCGCTTGGCTATTACTAGATTTATCTAGATGTTTCCGTCGATAGTAAATTATCCTACCCTATTCTATCCCGTAACCCTAAGGTCGTAGGGACTCCACATATGATCGTTTAACCAGCGTACTCCATCTTTCTCTGTCCTCAGCAACTCTGATGGCTTCGCTCAGTGTCAAACCAGTCCATTCTCGAATGTTGTCCTCCCATCTCTTTTTCGATCTACCTCTTCTTCTACCTCCTTGCACTGTGCCTTGCAGGATGGTCTTTGCAAGGCCTGATGATCTGGTGACGTGGCCATACCATCGGAGTTTCCGTTTCTTCACCACTGTTAGCAGGTCATCGTTTTGTCGAATGGCTTGTGTGATGGTCTGTCGGACTTCGTTGTTGGTGATGTGCTGGGTATAAGAAATGCCCAGAAGTCTTCTGTAGCACCTCATCTCCATGCTTCGTATTCTTCGTCGAAGATCTGCTGTGAAAGTCCATGTTTCGCAAGCGTATAAGTAGATGGAGATGACAAGGGAGTGCAGCAGTCTTACCTTGGAATGTAAACTTATGGTCTTGCCTTTCCAAATGGGCTTCAATTTTGTCAGGGCAGCCGTTGTTTGTGCGATCCTGGAGAGGACTTCCTGTCGGAACCCATTGTCTGGTACAATAGTTCCTAAATATTTGAAGCTATGCACTGTGTTGAGGGACTGGCCTTGGACATTGATGTCCGTGTTGATGTCATTTTTGTTGCTGATGATCACTTTGGTCTTCCCTGCGCTTATTTCCATTCCATAGGCTCTGGAGGTGGTGTCAAGCCTCTGTACCAGCTGCTCAAGTTCTTGTTCCGATAGTAAACAAAACAAAGTAATTATAGAAAATTCTCAACAATATTGACCGACGAAAATTATCAACAATATACAAAGCTTCTTCTAGCAACAACGCAAAATGGAATCAAAGGTAAATACACTCTGCTACTGCATGCAGGGCGAAGTACCACTGAACAGATTTTCAACCTCAGAATAATCTGCGAGAAATACCTACAGCACCAACAACATCTATATCATGTGTTCGTAGACTTCAAAAAGGCGTTTGACCGAGTCTGGCATGCAGCTCTGTGAGCAACCATGAGAGTGTACAACATCAGCCCTAAAATTATTGAAGTCATCAAAAGCCTGTATGACAAGGCTACCAGCGCAGTCCTCCACAACAGCGCCATCGGGAACTAGTTCAGTACAACAATCAGTGTGCGTCAGGGATGCCTACTCTCTCCAACACTCTTCAACATCTTCCTAGAGCGCATCATGTCAGATGCACTTGCAGACCACGAAGGCACAGTCAGCATAGGGGGAAGAACCTTTTTGCGGGTCATCGTCATTGATGGATTGGCTGGAGAGGAACAAGAACGTGAACAGCTGGTACAGAGGATTGACACCACCTCCAGAGCCTATGGAATGGAAATAAGTGCAGAGAAGACCAAAATGATGACCAACAACACCAATGGCATCAACACGGACATCAAAGTCCAAGTCCAATCCCTCAACACAGTGCATAACTTCAAATATTTAGGAGCCATTGTATCAGACAATGGGTCCCGACAGGAAGTCCTCTCCAGGATCGCACAAACAACTGCTGCCCTGGCGAGGTTGAAGCCAATTTGGAAAGACAGGGCCATCAGTCTACATTCCAAGGTAAGGCTGCTGCGCGCTCTTGTCATCTCCATCTTCCTGTATGCTTGCGAAATTTGGAACCTCACAGCGGATCTCCAATGAAGAATACAAAGCATGGAGATTATGTGCTACAGAAGACTTCTGGGCATTTTCTATACCCAGCACATCACCAACGACGAAGTCCGACAGACCATCACACAAGCCATTGGACAACACGATGACCTGCTCACAGTGGTGAAGAAACGTAAACTCCGATGGTATGGCCACGTCACCAGATCATCAGGTCTTGCAAAGACCATCCTGCAAGGCACAGTGGAATTAGGTAGAAGAAGAGGGAGACCGAAAAAGAGGTGGGAGGACAACATTCGAGAATGGACTGGTTTGACACTGAGCGAAACAATCAGGGTTGCTGAGGACCGGGAAAGATGGAGTACGCTGGTTAAACGATCATCTGTGGTGCCCCTACGACCTCCGAGTTATGGTATAGGTTAGGATAGGATAGGATTGCATGCTTTGCAAAACAATACGATCGGATCTATCGTGCGCGTCTCAAACGTAACAGTTTGGCAGCCGAGGTCCGCATTCTAACTCGTTTGTTATTACTTCGTGTGTAATCGATGCCTGTGAATCTAGTTATGTCTTGAGGTATACTATGATGGCCTACTAGCGCCACAACCTGATAATTACAATTATGGGAAAATTACAATAATCATTGAAAAATTATAAATATGTTCGCGTGATCTTGTTTAATTTTAAGTTTTGGCTCTAGCAATCCGCCTGGAAATGCGCCAAAACCGAAAATTGTAATTATGACATAATAATTACAATTTTTACTTCATAATTACAATTTTTACGTGATCATGCTTAATTCTGACTAAGGCGGGTTACTAGCGCCAAAACGTGCATTTACAGGTATCAGTGATAATAGTAATTAACACGAGTTCTGTGTAATTCAATTGATGACGGCCTATCCTATCCAACCCGTAACTCGAAGGTCGTTGGGGCATCACAGATGATCGTTTAACCAGCCTACTCCATCATTCTGTCCTCAGCACCCTCATGGCTTCGCTCAGTGTCAAGCCAGTCCATTTTCGAATGTTGTCCTACCACCTCTTTTCATGTCTCCCTCTTCTTCTGCCTTCTTGCACCGTGCCTTGCAGGATGGTCTTTGCAAGGCCCTATGCTCTGGTGACGTGGCTATACTCCCGGAGTTTCCGTTTACTCAACACTGCGAGCATATAATCGTGTCGTTTAATGGCTTGTGTTATGGTCTGCCGGACTTCGTCGTTGGTGAGTACTGGGTATAGGAAATTCCCAGGAGTTTTCTGTAGTACCTCATCTCCATGCTTTGTAGTCTTCGTTGTAAGTCTGCTTTGAAAGTCCATGTTTCACAAGCGTATAGGAAGATGGAGATGACAGGGAGCGCAGCAGCTTTACTTTGGAGTGTAGCATGATGGTCCTGTCTTTCCAAATGGGCTTCAACCTTGTCATGCCAGCAGTGGTTTGTGCGATCCTGGAGATGACATTTTGTCGGAACCCATTCTCTGATACAATGGCTCCTAAATATTTGAAGCTATGAACTGTGTTTAGGGATTGGCCTAGGACTTTGATGTCCGTGTTGATGCCTTTGGTGTTGTTGGTCATCATTTTGGTCTTCTCTGCACTTATTTCCATTCCAAAGGCCCTGGAGGTGATGTCAAGCTTCTGTACCAGCTGTTCAAGTTCTGTTCCTTTCCAGCCAATCCATCGATGTTGGAGATTGCTCTAGCCCCTATGCTGACTGTGCCTTGGTGATCTGCAACTTAGCTACCCGGCCCCACGTATAGTGCATGTTTGATTTCTTTTGCAAAAATACCTAAGCCGGGCGTACGAGGACACCTTCAGAAGCGAGATTGTGACGTCACGAGTTTAGAGGTCGACATAAACTCCTCCCACACGCATGATTACACGCAACACCTGTTGCATGCTACACACGACTTGGCAAGCTAAAGGCAGTTGAATTCACTGGTTGCGTTTGTTGCACTCGATGTTATTATTTTTTTTATCAGTTGATTCAGCCCCGATGCTTGAAACCTGATAAAGTGTAACTCAGGTTCGTTTATCCATGCAGCCTGCTCACTCAGCAACAAGACACGGAGTCGTCGTATGAAGTTTTCCACTTTTATTCAGCACACATCAATAACTGCATACAATCGCTCAATCGCTTTTCCACTCTCAACTTTTTACTTTCCAACTCACTATCAACAAACTATCAACACACTATCAACACCTCTTTTGAAACAGTGCGGCACTTATATAGTCTCTTCATACTCCAGAACAATTTAGAACACGGCAGAATGACGCACTACAACCAATCAAATGAAACTTCGTCATCACTGACTTACGTCATACTACATTATTTTCCGTCCAAGAATGTTCTCAAATATCTACACCCATCAAGAAACTTCGATCGCTAGTAAACAAGCAGATCTAGAGAATTCTCCAATAATATCGACCAAGAAAAATTACCAACGTTATACAAAGCTTCTTCTAACAACAACACAAACTCAAATCAAACGTAAATACACTCTATTATTGAATACTTTGCAAAGCGAAACGATTAGATCTATCGTGCGCGTTTCAGACATACTATCCTTCGCGTTTCAACGTAACAGCGTGTCGATCATAATAAAGTTGTTTCATATTATAGTCAAATCATAAAAGAGTACATTACATCGTCATGAAATTGTGCATTATTGTAGTGAAATTACAGCTACGCACGTTAAATTCGAACCGGGCCATGATAAAAATGGCACCACTAACTCCGACCCAATGCATAAGCCGTAAAACGTAAGCCAAATGTGTCTACTAAACTCGTAATTTGTGGCCACCCGTCACATTTCCTGTCAGTGAAAAATCTCATAACCCAATGCATAAGCCGTAAAAGGTAAGCTAAATGTGGCCATTACTGAAGTACAGAAATAACCTCGAATGTTTGCAGTGTGCTTTCTGTGCGTGCAGTCTTTGTATGGCAAAAAAAATGAGAAAAGGGTTAAACAGAAATTAAGAAATAATGAGAAGAGGTATTCCGAGCGTATTATATTCATTGGCTTCGTTTTGTCAGAAATTCAGTTTTCTCAGGTTGTAGGGTGGAATATAATAAGTCAAGTCAAGTCAAAAGCGCTTTATTCCATAAAAACCCCTTGGGGCACTTGGATACAACGAAAATGAATACAAATAAACATACATGTAGAATATAATACATGTATAATATATTAGCTATACTATAAGAACTGAACCAAACGTTTCGACCATCGCTATTTGCTGTTTAAAGCATCAGGGGATTTTTCAAACGCCAAACTTCCGTTTATCCTTGTGCAGCTCTTGAGCAGGGGAAGTGCTGTATAAGAACGATTAAAACTAAATAAAATCTGTTCAGCGTGATAACTATTACAACAGTTGACAAAACTGTAACAGCACAACACAGTGGTCAAGCTGAGTGAGCAGGCTGCGGGGATAAATCCGTGTGAGTGTCAAAATTATTACTATGTTTTTAAAAGACGCTGTTCATTATTACGGTCATGGGTGAGTGCACACGGAGTTAAAACCTTTGAAATCATGCGGTTAAACCATTATGTAATTACATGCATGTGTTTTGTTAAGTTTTGGAACATTAGTCTTTGTGATTATGGCACCTTAGTATGTAATGTGTGTTTGGAGTTGGGGTGAGGGGTGAGGCGGGGAGATGGGATTGTGTGTGTGTGTGTTTGTTGGTGTGTACGTGTGTGTGTATGTGTGTGTGTGTGTGTGTGGGTGTGGGTGTGGGTGTGTGTAGTTAAGAGAGTTTGGTCTTCATAAATCGCGGGAACATAAGCTGATTGTGCATTCAAAGAAGCCAGAGACGTCATCGACAAACTGCAAGCAACATCAGGATCAGACATTTTGGTATATACATACACCTAAGTGAGCAGCTCTTTTAACGAGTTTGTGCTTTGACTGTGTGTGCAGATAAATCAGCAAGATGGTGGACACTGTTAATTTTTTCAACTACATGCCACCATTCCAGCTGTAAGTAGTTGCAGCAACAGTAGTAGTACTGTAGTAGTAGTAGTAGTAGTAGTAGTAGTAGTAGTAGTAGTAGTAGTAGTAGTAGTAGTAGTAGTAGTAGTAGTTGTTGTTGTTGTTGTTGTTGTTGTTGTTGTATCTGAGCCAGGACACAGAGCGATTATGTCCATTCAAAGTACGCCTCCTCGAGCGAATTGTAAGGGAGGTAATCCATTATCTTAACACTCCCCCAATATGTGGGGTGTGTGTGTGTGTGTGTGTGTGTGTGTGTGTGTGAATGTTTGTGTGGGGTGTGTTTGTGTTGTGTGTGTGTACGCGCGCGCGTGATATATGACACCATGTCCTAATGTATTGTCTGGCATTTTTTGTAGACGTTCATTCTGGTGCTGCTGTCTGCCCTGCAACGAAGGAGAAATCCTCACAAATGTGGCTACTACCGCCCCGCACTGGTTGTGTAAGTCGTTGTTTTTGTTGTTGCTATGTTGTGGATGGTCACAATGATTTTGGTGGTCGTGGCAACGGTGGTGGTAGTTGCCTGACACTGGCGTTTCTTGAGGTCACTGAGGGACTGCGGTCCCCCACACTAACACACCTCTTTGGCCCGGACTTCTCCTAGACGGGAGGCTGGCGTGGCCCGCGTCAGTCAAGCGGCTGGTCGTGTTTTGCCCTAGCTCTGCTAGAAGGCTGCGGCTCATGGGTCAAACTTGAACAAAACCGTAGTGGCAGTGCGGGATTGTCTGGGTGTATATCCCCCCTGTAGCCCTGGTGCGCTCCCTTGCTGGATTTTCCGCTTGAACGCATCCCCTTGTTGGACTCCGTGGTGGGTGGGGAACAGGGAGATGAATTAACAAAAACGTAACATGGCATCAACAAAAAAAAACCGACTGCATGATGACGGACTGGACACGGACACGGACAGTGACATGGAGACGAGACAAAAAGCTTGTGCATCTGGGGTGGAAGGGGCCTGGCCTCGTTTTTTGGTTGTGGAGGGGGCGGATCCGGCTATGCCACTAGGCAAGCTGTCTCCGTTCGCCATCCAGAAGGGTTTCCAATCCGTCTGCACAATCGGGTTCAAAGATGTGAAAAAACTTAGATCTGGGGCCTACCTGGTGGAGTGCTCAACCAAAAGGGCATCGGATTGTCTTCTAAAGAGGAATTTGACCATCTTTGTTGACAGACAAATCAAAGTTTCTGTGCATGGACGGTTGAATTCCTCCAAGGGAGTCATCCGATGTCAGGATTTGATTGACATGTCGGAATTGGAAATCCGAGATGAGCTCTCCAGCTAGGGGGTCACAGCAGTACAGCGGGTCTTTGTCACCAAAGGACCCCAACGTATCCCCACCAACACACTTTTTGTGACCTTCGCTATGGCCAAGTTGCCGGAGTCACTGAAGGTGGGGTACCTTAGGGTGAAGGTGACACCGTTCGTACCGTCACCGTTGCTATGCTACCGTTGCCAAAGGTTTGGTCACGTTAGCAAAACTTGTAAAAGCAAAGAAATATGTCGAGATTGTGCAAAAGACAAACATGAAAATGAATGCAAAAATCCGATTTGCGTGAATTGCGCCGGGAATCATTCTTCCAGCTCCAAAGATTGTCCTCAGTGGCAGTTGGAGCTGGAAATCCAAAAGGTGCGGGCCACTGAGAGTTGCTCCTTCGGGGACGCAAGAAAAAAAGTACTTGAAAGTAGGCCGGTTCTTAAAGAGAGGTTCTTTGCGTCTGTGGCGGGTTCCACATCTCATGTGGAACCTAGCGCACACCCGTCAATGGACACTGCCATGAATAAAATGACGCAGATCTTGGAAACATTGTACAGACGGATGGATGCTCTAGAAAAAATGCTCACGTTGTTTGCTCAAAAGGGGGGTTCTCCAGCCCCACCGATTACACTGGAGAACGTGCCGACGGGCACGTCCACAACCGTCACCCACAACACGCAGACGGCCGTGTCTAAAGCCGTTACACCTGCTGCAAAGGAGGCTATGCAACGACAGGTTTTAGCGACCGAGTAGTTGCTGAGGCGGCTAAAATTCTAGTAGCTCAGCAGAGGAGCGTCAGAGGAGGAGAGGGAAAGGTTGGAAGGGTGAAAGAGAGAAGGAAGATATAAAATCCGGTGCTGGGGAGAAGGGGAGGAAGTCGGCTGGCAGTTCGGGTTCCGGGGCTTTGGCGAAAAATCAAAGGCCCGGACCCCTTTCTTCCAAGCACCATCAACCTCTCGAGATGGAGAACCGTTTCGGGGGGTTGATGGACCATGAAGAGATGGATGAGGGTCCGAAAGCTAAAGAGTCGTAATTGTGCTCTCAGAGATGAAAATTTTAGCATTCTTTTGCTTCATTTTTATGGCCATTTTACAATGGAATATCCGAGGGATAAGGGCAAATTATGAGGAGCTCTGCTGTCTGCTAACGGAGCATCAACATGAGGTGTTAGCCATTCAGGAAACTCTCCTGTCAGAGAAACATCTTATAGATATTACTGGTTATTCGTCTCTAGATTGTACATCTTCTAGAGGCGTTTCACTCTTTATTCATAGAAACGTCCCATTTAACTCAATTTCACTTAATACAAGTTTACCAGCAGTTGCAGCCAGAGTATCTCTTTTTAAATCCCTCACAGTTTGTTCTATATATTTGACCCCATCAATAAATGTAAATAAAAGTGAACTTGAGAATTTGATCCAACTGTTACCTACCCCTTTTTTGTTGTTGGGAGATTTTAATGGACGCTCTCCCCTGTGGGGTAGCGATCGTACCGATTCTCAGGGGAAAATAATTGAAGACATTTTAGACTCGTTGAACCTAGTAACTTTGAACGAGGGTGCTCCAACTTTTTCCTGTTCAAGAACCGCTTCTTTGTCCCACATTGATATATCGATCTGTGATCCCTCCTTACTTTTGGATTTTAAATGGACAGTTTTAGAAGATCTCCATGGCAGCGACCATTTTCCGGTTTTATTAAAACATGATTCAGACAACCTTGAGCAAACTCATGGCAGGTGGAAACTGAAACAAGCTGACTGGAGTCTGTTTTCTAACCTGTCTGAGGTTCAGTTACGTGCTAAGAAACGGGATTTTTCGAATGCCATAGATCCAATACAGCTCTACACTCACATAGTTATAAACAGTGCCAAGGAGTCCATCCCGCAAACTTCATCAAAACCGTATACAATTAAAAAACCCTGGTTTGATGATGAATGTAAAAAAACTTCAGCAAGCCCGTAAAAAAGCTTTAAGAATGATGTATCTGCATCCAAACTCTGAAAATAAACAGAACCACCAACGTTTGCGAGCCCAATGCCGACAGCTCTTCAAAAGTACGAGAAGAGAATCGTGGAGAGGTTTCTGCTCCACGCTAAACTCGAAAGCGAAACTGTCGAAGGTTTGGAAAGTGGTCCGCAAACTCAAAAATAAAAGTAACAAACAGGTCAGCCCATGCCTTTGTTACACTCGGTTTGATGTTGGTGTTTTCTATCAGTATCTGATTCAGCCCCGATGCTTGAATTCCTGATAGTTGTGTAACTCAGATTCGTTTATTCACACAGCCCGTCCAAACAGCATACAAGTCACAAATTCGACGTATGAAGTTTTCCACTTTTATTCAGCACACACCAACAACTGCATACAATTCTCAATTCAACTCAACAACTTTCACAGCAACTTTCCAAATCACTATCAACAACAACACTATCTCCCAACAGCAACTCGGCACACGATTAAATAACCTCTCTCTTTTCTGGAACAATTTGGTACATGGTAGAAATGACGTACTGCCACCAATCGAACTAAAGATCGTCATCACTGACTTACGTCATACATTATTATTTCTCCTTCCTGAATGTCCTCTTGCCTCGACATGCATCGGGAAATTTCTATCGAGAGTAAACACGCAGATCCAGAATATTCTACATCAATATCGACTAACGCAAATCATCAACGTTATACAAAGCCTCTCCTAACAACAATGCAAACTCAAATCAAAGGTAAATAAACTCCATTATTGAATACTTTGCAAATCGAAACGATTAGATCTATCGTACACGCTTCCGACATACTTTCGTTCGCGTTTCAACGTAACATAACCCCCCACTCAAGAAGAAATTTACCCAATTTCTTTCAACAACGTTGAAACGTAATGCACAAACAAAGTTCAGAATTAAAACTTACTTCAGACTGTCTCATTTACTGTCAATGTTCTCAGTTCATTCACACAGAGTCAATGTTTCTCATCTGCAAATCTTTCTGGATACTGTCAATGTTCACAGATCATTTACCCAGTCAACGTTTTTCATTTTCAAGTCTGTCATTACCAATATTCTTAGTTCGTCCACACAGTCAATGTTCTTTCGTTCGCAAGGAATCGACGCCCTCGTCAGTTGCGGTCGTCATCGGCCCAGGGTCAAAGACGATGATCACGTGGGCTTCCCTGGGATCATTGCGTCCTCCGTTGTCTTTTTCTTCCGTCGGATGTCCGACGCAGTCGACGTTGTCAGCTCCCAGAATGCATTCGCTGGGTCTCACGGTCAAGTTGGCTTCTGCGGGACGGTGGAACAGCTCCCTCAAGGTCTGCAGATGCTCCTTCCAGGTCTGGGTGTGGACTTCATGTTCGACCAAAGTCGTAGAGCCTGGGACATCATTGAAGCTATGGGGAAATTCGCCCATAAGGTCCTTGAGCTCCAACTTTTGACCTTCCGTCAAGCCTGGTCCTAGCTTAACATCATCGATGTCTTCTTTGCTGTGGAAGTCTCCAAGTTCCAACAGTTCTTCGCTGTCAAAGCTGTCGTCGGTCACGGCTGCTGTTGCTGCATGTACAGTCTCTGATGGCCTTTCCACGTACAGCTTAAGGAGGTTGGCGTGGTATATCTTGGAATGCTGGCCGACCTTCACCTTGTAGTCGTTGATTCCCACCACGGTCTCCACTTCGTACGGGCCTTTCCACTGCATCAGCAACTTATTGTGATCAGTAGGTAGCAGCACCAGCACTTTGTTGCCAGGTTTGAACTTCCTGTTCACAGCCCTACGATCATAGTAGTGCTTTCCACAGTCCTGGGACTTCTTCAGGTTTTCTTTGGCTATCTCGAGAGTCTGCTCCAGCTTCTCCCGTAGCTCAAACACGTACTGGTAGCTGTTCTTCACCTCTGGGGTTTCTACTTCTTTCGTCCACAGTTCTTTCAGGATGTGCATCGGCCCTCGGATGGTTCTTCCGTACAGCAGCTCGAACGGAGAAAAGCCGGTGGACTCCTGCGGCACTTCTCTGTAGGCGAACAGTAAGGCGTTGATGTAACGATGCCATTGTCTGGGCTGCTCGCTGCACAGTTTCTTCAGGGTGGACTTCAACGTAGCATTAAACTTTTCGACAAGCCCGTTGCACATTGGATGGTAGGGTGTCGTAGTCGAATGCCGGATGCTCAGCAGTCTGTTGACCTCCTTCATGCAGTCAGAGACGAACTGCGTCCCGAGGTCTGTCAGAATTTCTTCGGGCACTCCAAGTCTACTGAACATGTCCACCAGTGCCTCTGCTACAGTTTCAGTGTCAATCTTCTTCAGTGGCACTGCTTCTGGGTACCGAGTCGCATAGTCCACTAAAGTCAGTACCCACCGATGACCTTCTTCACTCGGAGGTCTTATTTCGCCGATTAAGTCTAAGGCCACCCTCTTGAAAGGTCGGTCGATCAGAGGCATCCTCTGCATAGGCACTTTCGGGACCCTTCCTCGAGGTATGGTCTTCTGGCAAATGTCACATGATCGGCAGAAACGGCTGACGTCCGCATGAAGTCCTGGCCAGTAGAACACCGCCTGGATTCTGTCTGACGTCTTCCTGATGCCTAGGTGACCCCCCATGATAGAATCGTGAGCTACTTCCATCACTTGGCGCCTTAGGGGTAACGGTACCAAGACTTGACGTAGTGGTTTACCTCCGTTGACCCTCGGGTGCTGGAAGATTCTGTACAGGATCTTGGCCTTCACCTCAAAATAGACCGTGCCACTGCCCTCGTTCACGTGGTCTTGGCGGTTCCTGTACTTGTTTAAAGTGCTATCAGCTTCCTGGAGCTGGATCAGCTTATCTCTGTCCACGATGGCAGCTTTGGAGTTGTCGGCGACCTTCAGTGGCGTAGACACCTTGTCTCTATTGGCCTGGGCCCTGGTAGTAACAGCACCGACGATCTCTGGTCGGCAGGGCTGAGCCGGAGTAACCACATTGTCCCGTAGCAGCTCTGTAAGGTCTCCATCGGGAAACGGCAATGGATCCTCCTCCACAACTTCGACGTGTTGAGTTGAGGCAGGACTCCACTCTGGATCGGGGTCGTCGGGTCGTCTCGCGCCGTATTCCCGATCATCAAATCATACAGCGGCTTCTTCAGGCAAACCGTTTCGACTTCGCCTATGTAGAAAGGGGTGTTGACATGAATCTTCGCAACTGGCGCTCTCACACATTTGCTGTCGGCCATAAGTGTCCATTTTGAATCGCCAGTGAACTGTTCTTTAGCGATTAGGTCTTCTCTGACGATGACCCCACTGCAGCCAGAGTCTCTTAAAACAGTCACTTCATGATTTCCGACGCGTCCCTTGGAAACAGGCATGTTCTGGACGGTCACAGCTGCGCTGGCGACGACGGGGATGGATTTCCCGTTGGCAAGGAGAAGTTGGCCATCGGTCATGCACTCTTGCACGTCCGCAGGAGTAGCTGTGCGCTTGGCCCCACTCGGAAGAATGACGCTCCCGCCGCACACTTGATGGTCAGATCTACTGGTTTGCCGTTGATTGGAGAACCGCCTCTGCCGGTTGCCCGCCGCTGAATTGTCCGTACTGCTCCGCTGTCCGCTACTTTTGTTTTGAGGACAGTTAGCCGCTCTGTGGTCTGTAGCGTTGCAGGTGAAACAGCCCCTTGAATGCCCTTCCCTGGGAGGAGGCGTGGAGTCTGTCTGTCTCTGGCTCGTCTGGCTTCCCTGGATCTGGTTCACATGGTTTCCAGTCTTCTGAAAATGTTTCGTCGCGCTGGGTGGCCCCAGGGTTTTCCCATGAGCGATGAGATATCTTTCAGCAGCCTCAGTCACATCTTTAAGCGTCTGCAGCTTTTGTTCTTCTAAGTGGGTCGCTAGGTCCTTGTGACAGGCATTGAGAAATTGTTCCTTCACGATCAGGTCATGGAGACTGTCGTAAGACTTCGTTTCGCCTGATAACTCCACCCACTTGTGTAGATATGACGACAGGCGCTCCACAAACTGCTTTGGCGTCTCGCCTGACTTAGACCGGCATTCACGGAAGCGTTTACGGTAGCCCTTCTCTGTAAAGTTGTAGCACTGCAATAGGGCCTCTTTCAAGACGTCGTAGTCTTTAGCGTCATCGTCCGACAATCTGGTGTAGACGTCGAGTGCTTCTCCCGTCAGAAGTGCACTTAGTCGAATCGCCCAGTCTTGAGGTTGCCAGTTAGAGCTTTTGGCAAACCTTTCAAATCTCGCCAAATAACTGTCGATCTGGTCCTTCCCGTCGACGAAAGCTGGCAATTTTGGAGCCATGTGGTCGCTGACGACTTGTGGCGCATGCTGATTGTTTTGGATACGCGCCAACTCCAGCTGGTACTGACGATCAGCTTCTAGTCGTCTTTCTTCCATCTCTCTTTCTTCTCGGCGTCGCTGCTCTTCTGCTTCTCTTTCTTGACGCCGCTCTTCTCTTTCTTCTCGGCGACGCTGCTCTTCTTTTTCTTGACGCCGCTCTTCAATTTCCAGACGCTTCAGTTCTAATTCTCTTTCTTTTTCTTCACGCAATATTCTCTCCTGGAATTTGACGTACTCCGTCAGCTGTTTGCCTTTTAGATTTAGTTCAACCCCTTTCTGCCAGAGGTCCGCCATCTTGATGCTTTTCTGGAAAGTTCTTTTCTGGAAAGTTCTTTTCTGGAAAGTTCTTGACTGGAAGGTTCTTTACTGTGCTGTACCTTTCTAGACTGTTCTAGAACAGCACGCTTTCTGCAGTAGCGCTAATGCTTGTCACTAGTCGCCTTCGTTGACGCAGGCCCCGCTGTCCTCGTCGTATGCGACGCTGCACCACGCTGGTGTTGATGTACACGCTCCTGTGCTGAAGTAGACTCGACGTCCGCACGTCGCTCTCTCTAATACTGGCGATGTAGCTCCGAGACTGTCCCTCGACGTAGTCCTGCGGCAGCCACGTAGTCCCGCTCTGTTGTTCGCTCACGAAGCAACTCTTCGGCGACTACACGCCCTTGCAGTCAACCCGAATCTATCGGATGTAGTCCCAGTATGTTGGCCCCTCTCGACGCAACTCGTTGGCGGCTACCCTCGATGACTGCCTCTCGTAACGTTGACTCGCTTGTTGTAGCAGTTGAACCCTTGGCTATGGCGTGAATCGCGGCTTGACCCCCAAAATGTTACACTCGGTTTGATGTTGGTGTTTTCTATCAGTATCTGATTCAGCCCCGATGCTTGAATTCCTGATAGTTGTGTAACTCAGATTCGTTTATTCACACAGCCCGTCCAAACAGCATACAAGTCACAAAGTCGACGTATGAAGTTTTCCACTTTTATTCAGCACACACCAACAACTGCATACAATTCTCAATTCAACTCAACAACTTTCACAGCAACTTTCCAAATCACTATCAACAACAACACTATCTCCCAACAGCAACTCGGCACACGATTAAATAACCTCTCTCTTTTCTGGAACAATTTGGTACATGGTAGAAATGACGTACTGCCACCAATCGAACTAAAGATCGTCATCACTGACTTACGTCATACATTATTATTTCTCCTTCCCGAATGTCCTCTTGCCTCGACATGCATCGGGAAATTTCTATCGAGAGTAAACACGCAGATCCAGAATATTCTACATCAATATCGACTAACGCAAATCATCAACGTTATACAAAGCCTCTCCTAACAACAATGCAAACTCAAATCAAAGGTAAATAAACTCCATTATTGAATACTTTGCAAATCGAAACGATTAGATCTATCGTACACGCTTCCGACATACTTTCGTTCGCGTTTCAACGTAACAGCCTTACTGTGCAGGGGGACGTAATCGGAGATAAAAAAAACTAGTAGCTGATCTTTTGGCCTCTTCTTTTGCTGCAAATTCTTCTTCTGAAAACTATTCCGTCTCTTTCCAAACAATTAAAACACGTAAAGAAAAACAACGGTTAAATTTTACCTCTGATAATTCTGAAGACTACAACATTTCGTTCTCATTAGTCGAGCTTGACGATGCAATTAACAAAAGTGCAGACTCAGCAGTTGGACCGGATGATGTACATTATCAATTTCTCAGACATTTAACGAGGTACTCACGGTCTCAACTGCTGGACATCTTCAATCAGATTTGGATCACTGGCACCTTTCCTCCCTCTTGGAGAAAGGCCATTATAGTACCCATTCCTAAACCTGGCAAAGACCATACTAATCCAACAAACTATAGACCCATAGCCTTAACGTCTTGCTTATGCAAGACGCTGGAAAGAATGGTCTATTCCCGTTTACTGTGGTATCTGGAAACAACTAATATCTTATCCAAAACTCAGTGTGGCTTTCGAAGTGGTCGAAGTATAATAATATAATAATAACGGATTTTTATATAGCGGATACTCCAGCCTATGACCAGACTCACCACGCTTTACATAGTCATTATATATAAGTACATGCACTCGATAAAACATCGCTTTCGCTACAATACACCAAAAGACAGAACAGTAAGGGTACAAATTATTTACACTTATGTACACAAATTACAATTTACAACTATGTACACAAATGACAGAAAAGACAAATAGAATAGCAAAAACATATTCACAGCTATTTATATGCCCGGTTAGGCCCAGGAGGAAAAACAGTATAAATATGTACAGCCGTGTATACACTTACGGATCAGACAGAGACAAAGAGGAGAGAATGGCAGCGGGATACAGATCATTCTGAATAGTGAAGTTTGAAGAGGTGGGTTTTGAGGGCCTTTTTGAATGCTTGTGTTGATTGTATGTTGCGGATATGGGAGGGAAGGGAGTTCCACTGCTTAGGTGCGGAGTAAGCGAATGCACGTTGGCCGTATGTCTTAGTGCGGGTGACGGGAACCTTGAGTGTGCGAGTGTCAGCAGAAGATCTTAAAGTGCGTGAAGGGGAATAGACAGACAGTAGATCAGCAAGGTAGGAGGGACAAGAATCTGTGAAGAAGTTGTGACAGAGAACAGAGAGTTTGTACTCTATGCGTGCTTGCACAGGAAGCCAGTGAAGGGAATGTAGTAGAGGTGTGATGTGATCGCGTTTCTTAGCTCGGAATACTAGTCTAGCTGCTGAGTTCTGAACCTTTTGTAGCTTGTCAATGATGTGTTTTGAGGAGCCAGCGAGGAGAGAGTTGCAATAGTCAAGACGAGAAAGGACGAGAGCGCAGACTAGGGTTTTGGTGGCAGTGAGCGTAAGATAGTGGCGAAAGGAGCTGATTTGGCGTATGGCCGTGTATGCAGAGCGACAGATGTTGGAGATGTGGTTGTTGAGGGACAGGTTATCGGAGAGAATGTAGCCGAGATTTCTTGCTGAGGATGAGAACTGAATGTTTGTTGTCCCTACCGTAAGCGATGTTGGGAGAGGCGGGAGTGAGGAGGAGGTGTTGTGCTTGTGAATGAGGAGGGCTTCGGTTTTATCGTCATTAAGCTTAAGCTTGTTGCGTGTCATCCATGACTTAATGTCTGTGATGCAGTTCTCCAAAGTCTGAACAGTGGAATTAATGAGAGAGGGGGCTGTGGATTTATAAAGTTGTGTGTCGTCTGCAAATGACTGACTCTCAACAGCATGCTTTCTAAGCAGGAGAAGCAGTGGCTTGGTGTACAGAGTGAATAACACCGGCCCTAAAACGGAACCCTGAGGCACGCCGCACACCAAGTCTGCTGTGCTGAGAAACAGCCATCGACAGTGACTGCATGTGATCTGTCGGAAAGATATGAGTGGAACCAAGCCAGGACCGAGCCGGAGATTCCAAAGTAGTGTTGAATAGTGTTAAAGAGAATGTGGTGGTCGACTGTGTCAAAAGCGGCTGAGAGGTCTAGTAAGGTGAGAACGGAGACGTTACCATTATCTAAGGCCAGCAACAGATCGTTGGTTACCTTTAGGAGGGCTGTCTCAGTGCTGTGGAAGGGTCGGTAGGCAGACTGGTTGGGGCAAAGTAAAGCGTTATCATATAGGTAGGCAAACAGTTGTTTGAGAACAATGTTTTCTATGACTTTGGACAGGAAGGAGAGGTTTGAAACAGATCTATAGTTCTTTAGATTATTTTTGTCTAAACTTGGCTTTTTAAGGAGGGGTTTGATGACAGCCGTTTTGAGCACAGACGGAACAACACCAGAGGACAGACTCTCGTTGATAATGTGGGTAATGGTCGGGAGTAGAGGGTCAAGATTCTCTATCAACATGGGGGTAGGAATGGGGTCAAGAGAGCAAGATGTTGGTTTTGAGCTTAAGATGACTTTCTTGACTTCTTGCTCTGTTACTGGTTGAAAAACTTCCATTTTTGCGGTAGTGAGGGAAGGTGAGAATGGGTTAATGAGTGGGATCTCATGGCTGTCAAGAGCGTCCCTTATGTCAGCCACTTTCTGTGTGAAATAATTACAAAATACATCTGGTAGCTGACATGGTGGATGCGTGGATGGGAGTGATGTTGCATTGCTCTTACCCCTTAGCTGATTGCAAATGTTGAACAACTGTTTACAAGTTTCGCTGCTGCTAATTCTGTCGCTAAAGTACCGGGTTTTGGCAGTCTGGACTATTTTAGTGACCCGTTTTTTTGCAGCGGTGAAAATCTGCTTGCTGACTTCTAAACCCGTTTAAGCCACTTTTTCTCTGCTTTGCGTCGGTGTTTCTTCGCCTCGGAGAGCTCGTCCTTGATAGACTCGTACCAGGGTGCTGAGCGTGTTGCCTTGACCTTTTTCTGGGCCACGGGGGCGTGCCGATCAAGCACCGCATGAAGTGTACTATTCAGCTGATCCACAGTGGGGCAGAGTTCTGGGGTCACTTTAGCGGTAAGCTCTTGCTTGAAAGCATCCCTATCCATGGTACGCAGGCTGCGAGCCTCCCTGAACATGGGGGGAGGAGGGGGGGCTGCGACGTTTAGTTCGCACATGACACAGAAATGGTCAGATGTTAATTCCTAGGTGACTGAAGTTGATCTAACCACATTATCCTGAGGCCTATGCATAACCCAATCTATGATGTGACCACGGCTGTGGGTGGGTTCTGTGACTGACTGAGAAAGACTAAACTGATCTAAAAGTTCAATCATTTTTGCGGTGGAAGGTTGCTGGGGTTGGTCAAAGTGAAAGTTAATGTCTCCTACAACTATGTATGTTCCTGACAGTGTGTTGCAATAATCGAGCAGGATTGGAAATTCTTGGTGAAAAATTGCATCAGTTAATTTATTCTTCTTGCTTGGAAAGGTGCGATATATGCATATGAAGTGAATGTTCTGCTGTGGGACGGACAAACTGAGGTGAACAACTTCAAAGGACGAGTAAGTGAATGCGAAGTCTGGGATGAAGCCAAGGTGACGGGACAGACTGTTTCTGTAAATGATAGCGAGGCCTCCACCACGATTTGAGCGAGGAAACGAACATACAGAATAGCCAGAAGGGGTTAAATCAGAGCATTTACCCTCGTCACCAGTCTGCCGAAACCAAGTTTCTTGTATGAACATGATGTCAGTCTGCGTGTCTGAGATGAATTCACGCAAAGCCGTACGTTTTTCGTTAGGACCCAGTGATTGAGCGTTGAATGATGCAACGCGTAAAGGGCTGTGGCGATCGAGGTGTGAAGATAGTGGTTGAGGGGAGAGGTTGATGTGAATGAGATTGTCTGTGTTACAACGATGAGTCTCAGGCCTAGTGGTACACTCTTTGTGTGATGCAATATGTAGCGTGGGGTCAGTGTTGGAAAGCATAGGCGATCTGTTTGAAAGGACAACAGGGATAGACGAGATGTTTTGTTTACGTTTGCCTCCCCGACTAGTCCGTTTTCTGGGCAAATGACGGCCGATCGATAACTCTTTTAATCGGAACACAAGGTCGGGAGCAAGCTGTGAACATTTCGACTTCAATGACAATAGCTTATCGCGTGTGTAGCCTGTGGATGGAATTTCGGAACACAATGGCGGACTACGTGGGTGCGAGATAGCACAATGAACGAAGCGAAAAAACGATAGAGTAAACAAACGAACATAAAAAGAGAGGCAAAGCAACACTACACTTACTTGAGGATCCATGAGACAACAATTACACAATACAAAACTCACAACAAGACACAGTAAACACCGCAAAATCACAAAATTCAGTAGAGCTCGGGTCGTACACAGCCTGTTGGCGTCAACCGGAAGTACTGTTGATCACCTGGTGCGACTGGAAACTTTTATCCGTAACGCGTTCGTCCAGGGTGAACATGTCGTTGCCATCATGTTTGATTTGGAAAAAGCCTATGATACCACATGGAAATATGGCATTCTTTCAGATTTACAAGATATGGGTTTGAAAGGACATTTACCTCTGTTTATATCCAATTTTCTAACGGACAGAATTTTTCAGGTTAAGGTTGGGGGATCTTTATCAGATACGAGGGAACAGGAGATGGGAGTGCCTCAGGGTAGCATCTTGTCTCCATTACTGTTTAATATTAAAATAAATAATATTGTTTGTTCCGTTAAACGGGGAATTGACAATTCTTTGTTTGTTGACGATTTTGCATTAGTAGCCAAAGGTAAAACCTTGGCATCTGCAGAACGTCAGCTACAGTTATGTGTCAACGCCGTTGAAGACTGGGTTTTACAAAATGGTTTTAAATTTTCTGAAGCAAAAACTGAATGTATTCACTTTTCCAAGCACTAGGGAATTGTTCAAGATCCTAATATTACCCTCAATAAAACTCCAATAAAGGCGGTCCAACAAGTCAAATTTTTGGGCGTTATTTTTTATCAAAGGCTATCCTTCCTTCCTCATCTGAAAAATTTGAAAACTAAATGTCAACAGGCCTGCAACTTGCTCAAGGTTATCAGTGGTACAGACTGGGGAGCTGACAAGAAAACTTTATTGCTGTTATATCGTTCTTTAATTAGATCCAAGTTCGATTATGTTTGCATTGTTTATGGTTCTGCTAGAAAATCTAGTCTTAAAATGTTAGATCCAGTTGCTCATCAGGCATTACGCATTACTTTGGGTGCTTTTCGCACCTCCCCTTGTGAAAGCCTTTATGTGGAAGCTAACGAACCCCCGCTTGAGCTGAGACGTACAAAATTGTCACTAAATTACTATTTAAAATTAAAAACTGATCCTATGAACCCCGCCTATGACTGTGTTTTCAACCCAGATTTTGTTCAGAAATTTGAAGCCAAACCTAACACAATTCCTCCGTTTGGCATCAGAATGCAGGCTCATTTGGAAAAAGCAGGAATCGATGTTGCTTCCATCAACGACGATGAACTTCGGACTGAAATTCCCCCATGGAAATTATGTACCCCAAACATTAATTGGCAATTGTCCGCTCTCCTCAAAAACAATACATCTGAAACCGTGTATAACCAGCTTTATTTAGAACAGTGTGCTTTATACCCTGGATATGAAAAACTTTTTACAGACGAGTCAAAGAAAGGATATTCAGTTGCTGCAGCGTCGGTCTCTGGGAGACACTTAGACCAGCCTTTGCAACAGCGTTTGCCTGATTTTTGTTCTGTTTATACCGCTGAGCTCAAGGCAATTCATCTAGCTCTAAAACAGGTTTATCAATCCAAAAGAACCTCGTTTTTAATCATGTCCGATTCACTGTCAGCACTCCAGGCTCTTTCCACGAGAAAGATATCACACCCTTTTCTGGCAGAGATCCATGACCTCCATACACAACTTGTTTCTGAGGGTAAAAAGATAGTTTTTATGTGGGTCCCTGGTCACATGTGCATTCGTGGCAATATTGTAGTGGACAAAGCGGCTAAAGATGCTCTGCATCTCGATTTCCCTCCGGAGATTTTCCAGTTTGTGCCCTAATCTGACCTACGTTGTATGACTGGATCTTATTGTAAACGACTGTGGCAGACTGACTGGTCTAACCATATCAACAACAAATTATTTCAAATTCTTCCCGATGTGTCAGATTCTTTGCCTAACTTTGCATCCAATCGCAAAGAAGAAACAGTTTTGTCTCGGCTTCATATTGGGCATACTTATGTAACCCACAGTTTCCTGTTAAAAGGAGAAGACCCACCATGGTGCTTTGCATGTGATAAATCCTTTTCCGTTCGTCATTTCATGTCTGAATGTGCTGACCTGCTTGATAAAAGAGAAACATATTTTGGTTCAATACCTTTCAAAGAGATTTTTAAAATATGCAATGGTCAACACTTGTTTCAATTTTTACATGATGTTGGTTTGTTTTATCGCATATAAACCATGCTGTTTTGTTTTGGATTTTATTGAGAAGACCGAATTTAGTGATTTGATTGAGAAAAGAGAACATATTTTTAATACATCAGTTTTAAAGAAGACTTTTCAAGAGGTGACATGTGAAAGTTTGTTTAAGTATTTAAGAGTAACAGATATATATTTTAAGATTTGAACCACTTTTATAACATTTTAAGATAACGTCTCTCTGGTCCTGATTTGGCTCGGAAGAGTCCGCTGGACCTAAAGCAATAACCATGTAATGTAATGTTCTTTTATACTGATATTTGCTCTCTCTCTCTCTCTCTCTCTCTCTCTCTCTCTCTCTCTCTCTCTCTCTCTCTCTCTCTCTCTCATATAGCTTTTTTGTACGCTGCATAATAGTTCTATAGTTATTTGTTTTGTCGTGTTAGTATAGGTATTTGTTTTGTCGTTGGCATAAATGACTGCAGATCGCACAATGTGAGTGTCAATGATAGCCTACGACAAGCGATTGTAAGAATAGGTTCCCGTCTAAAATCTGTATCCTTGTTGTGAATAATTTGTCTGAGTCTGAGTCTGAGTCTCTCTCTCTCTCTCTCTCTCTCTCTCCCTCTCTCTTTCACACACACACACACACACACACACACACACACACACACACACACACACACACACTTGAATTCTGTGCAAATCTGTCGCTTAGTTAGGACCACATTGTGCTTGTCGCCTTGTCGTGCAGTCCCATGCGTTTTCTGGACGGTTACGAGGATCGTTGGGCATACGCTTTGTGTTTCGGCGCCATCACCAGCATCCTGCTCAGCATCTTTATAGACGCCATAAGTGGCGGCTTCGACGGCGACACTCTCTTCTGTCCCCAGGAGGCCAACAACATCACCCAGGACATCTGCACACAGACATGGGTCGTCAGTAAGTACAAGCCAACCCCGCCCAACGTTGAAGTGTAGATTATAACATAGATCTTAAGCAGTCATACATCTCTATATGTGGTCTCTGTGTATGGCGTACAAGCACGTGCCAGATCACGTTCTCAGGGCGCTATAGAAACCACTGCACATTTACTTGATATTTTCGGGGTCACCGTTCCTAAGTATCGATCGAAGCAGCATTTCGGAATAATTCCAAACATAAAACACTTTAAAACGCTTTTAAGATGTAAAATCTATGTATTAATGTTGCACAGGCATTCATCAATGACAATGACGCTGTTCCTTCACTAGCAATAAGACCACGAGGAGTTTACATACACAATGTTCATTGACAATAGCACTGTTCCTTCAACAGCTCTAAGACTACAAGGACAGTCGCTAGTGGCCAGTCTGGTCTGTGCGCCACACTTTGCCTGCATCACCACCGCCTACAAACTCATCGGGGCCTTGCTGGGATTCGCCTACAGCATCTACTGGGTCGTCCTATACATCTACGGCGTTATCAGCAACGCATCAAACCAGGACAAGACGGTTAGTGACAGAGCATCACACTGCAAAGATTTACGTCGTCTCACCATCACCTCTGCCGCTGGTTAAAAAACAAAAACAAAAACTGCAGGTTTTCTTGAAGTATTATATTATAGCTTTCCCTCCATCTCGAACATAAAAAAGAGAAGCTTCATGTCCAAATACATTACCTTACCCGGCGTAATAGGTAGCCTTTACGATTAGGAAAGAGGCGACGCTCAGTCTCAGCTATGCAGTATACTATGGCATAGCATCACACCACAGACTGCAATCAGTCATGCGCCTGTTCCTTTGCCACGGTACGTAATACTACTAATAATACGGCATGCTATATTACGCGCTTTTCCCCAAATCAGCAATCAGGCTTAAAGGGCGGCGATCTGTACCAACATACACGCTCACTCTCAAACACAGAACAAACACATTTTATATTACTCAAACGTGGTGTAAAGGCAGGGGGATCGTTGTTGGAAGACGGAAAGGAAATCGAATTTTTTATTTTTGCAATTGCATCCAGTACCATTATTGAAGGGAGGGAAGAAACCAGAGTACCCGGATAAAACCCTTGGTGACCTCAATAGTCTCGTACCTAAGTTTGTGTGGCTTCGGCCTACGGCTTGTAATTTGTTGTCAACACCAGACCCCAAGAATTCCTGAATTGTTGTTCAAGAATTGTGTAAATGTTAAGTAGGAGTTTAAGCTGGTCAAATTGTTAGAATGATGCTAATGTTAAATCTTTTAATTGTATTTATTGATTTGTGATTCGTGAAAATAATTGTTGTTGTGGTTGTTGTTGCTGCTGTTGTTGTAGGTCTAAGATCACTATGTGTAGGCTTACAGACCTGAAATTAAATAAATTAACATTAATTCCGGAAAACTGATGGCGTAAGTCATAAACGATTTTAACGTTTCCGTTGCGGTCTCGACGTCGTGCCTCTCACAGGCGCCCGTATCTGCATGCGATAGCGTCCCTCTCTGTACTATTATTTCTAGTATACTAGAAGGACGCGCACTAGAGAGAGACGCAATCGTATCCAGTTAACGAGCGCCTGTGATGTTCTGGAATTCTCTGCTACCAGCAACACAATGTCATTTTTCCTCAATGAGATAAGCCGTGTTCAAATGCAAATGGTTTCCAGATAGGAACGCTGTTACTGTTCCGTGACATCCCGATCATCGTGTGCTTCATAGCGCTGTGTGTTCGCTCCGTGTGGGCCGTCTACCGATGCTTCAAGACCAGGAGCATCAGTGTGCAGGTAGACAGCTATTTGTGTATTTAGTTAGTTAGTTAGTCAGTGTTTATAGGGTCCAGCGGACTGCAAAGAGCCGAATCAGGTCCACAACTTGGTTGAAAGAGGCTCACCCCTGATCTTTATAAAAGATGTGCTGAAACAACCCTAATGGTAACACTGAAGTCGCTCCAGCATCCGATCACTTTACAATAAAGGCATCCTATGCAGGGCACGTTGAGGCTGTACTCTAATCTATCGAATCCCCGTTTACAAAAACAAAATAGAATATAAACATCATTATAAAATATTAACGAAACACATACATATAAAATGCCTACGTTGCTAAGTAATAATACTACATGTATAGAAAGCCCTAGTCACCATTTGGCAGAAAGTGTCCAATATAACTAAGCCGACCCAACAGACCCCACCAAATGCGGATTTTTGGGAGAGTTTTCAACAAAAAAGGTACTTGACTAGTTTAGCGAAGGAAATGATAGACTGATAGAACAGAGTAGGAATGAGAAAGAACAAAGGGGAAAGACAGCGACAGTGGGAATTTAAAGCAGTAAATTTCCAGAAAATGGGGATACTATTTATACACAAAAAACCCCGCAAACCCAAAAATGGGGGGAGGGAAAGGGGTATCTATCTTGTATAGCGCGGGCTATTATAACAGTGTAGACTCATCATCGCCATATGCTAGACATATACCGGAGGATGTTTTGGAAAATGCTGTACACGGAAAGGGAGAGGAGGAGGAGGAGAAGAAGAAGAAAAAGAAGATGCTGCTGCTGCTGCTGCTGCTGATGGTGATGATGATGATGATGATGATGATGTTGATGGTGATGATGATGATGATGATGATGATGATGATGATGATGATGATGATGATGATGATGATGATGATGATGATGATGATGATGATAATGAAAGCAATGTTGATACAGGAAGTAGACAGCGTGGTGGAACCATATCAAGTGAACCATACTGCTGGCCTGTTTCGGAAACCTGTCAAAGAACAGTAAGTTATTCATACAGGTCTTTTTTGGGTTGTATTTCCAGACCAATCTGAAAATACTTTAATAGTCGGGCGGGGAGGGAAGAAGTCCAGTTGTCGGCCAGTCGGCCCGTAGTACCCAATTTCAAATTTTATTTTTCAAAACATACTTTTGGCCATATCTTAAGAATATCCTGTCCTATCCTATCCTATCCTCCTATCCTATCCTATCCTATCCCGAAACTCGGAGGTCGTTGGAGCACCACAGATGATCGTTTAACCAGCATCTTTCTCTGTCCTCAGCAACCTTAATGGCTTCGCTCAGTTTGAAGCCAGTCCATTCTCGAATATTGTCCTACCACCTCTTTTTCGGTCTCCCTCTTCTTCTACCTCCTTGCACTGTGTCTTGCAGATGGTCTTTGTAAGGCCTGATATCTCAAGATGGGCGTGTGGAAGAGTCTTCGCCAAACGTGCAACAAATGAGCGTCCCCCGTTGGGGTGCCGGTTTTGTTTTTTTAATAAATAGTATCCTCACTTTGTCGCTTTGTGCTTTAAATTACCACTATTTCTGTCATTCTCATTTGTTCTTTCTCGTACCTAATCTGTCCTATCAATCAACTATTTTCTTCGCTAAACCAGTCTACTAAATTTATTTATTGAAAAAAAAAATGTCTTTAAAACTCTCCAAACTCCTCATTAGTATATGAGGTCTGTTGGGTCAGCTTAGGGATAATTATTGGACGCTTTCTGCCAAATGGTCACTAGGGTTTTCTATGGTATTATTATTTAGTAATGTAAATGTATGTCTTTTGTTAATATTTTATAATGATGTTTGTACTCTATTTTGTTTTTGTAAACGGGGGTTCCATAAATTAGAGTATAACCTCAGCGTCTTCTGCGTGGGATGTCTTTATTGTAAAGTGACCGGCTGGTGGAGTGCTTTCAGTGTTACCATTAGTGTTGTTTCAGCAGATCTTTAATACAGATTGGGGGCGAGTCTGTTTTCAACCAAGTTGTGGTCCTATTTGGGCTCTTTTTGCAGCCCGCAAATATATATAATTAATGATTTAATTTTCTCAAGGTTATCCTATCCTATCCTATCCTATCCTATACTATCCCGTAACTCTGAAGTCGTAGGGGCACCACAGATGATAGTTTAACCAGCGTAGGCCTACTTCATCTTTCCCTGTCCTCAGCAACCCTGATGGTTTCGCTCAGTGTCAAACCAGTCCATTCTCGAATGTTGTTCTCCCACCTCTTTTTCGGTCTCCCTCTTCTTCTACCTCCTGGCACTGTGCCTTGCAAGATGGTCTTTGCAAGACCTGATGATCTGGTGACATGGCCATATCATCGGAGTTTCCGTTTTTGCACCACTGTGAGAAGGTGTCATAATGGTAGAGCTTTGGCTTGCGGATCTGAAGGTCCCGGGTTCGATCCCAGGCCGGGGCATTGTGTTGTGTCCTGGGAAAGACACTTTACTCCCGTTTTCTACTCCTTCGGATGAGAGTATAAACCGAGGTCTAGTCTGTGTCGCATACATTCTCCATCATAACGGACTTTAAAGATCCTGACGCGCATGTCCTAGACGGGTGAGTGCCGGTGACAAGAACACACCCAGCATGTACCTTGGGTAAAGCGCTTCACTTGGGGCTGCTGTACTTTCGAAAATGAAAGTGCCCGAATTTCACCTTGGGGATAATAAAGTTGTTAAAATAAAAATAAATAAATAAATAAATAAATAAATAAATAAATAAATAAAGGTCATCGCTTGTCCAATGGCTTGTTTGTTGGTCTGTCGGACTTCGTCGTTGGTGATGTGTTGGGTATAGGAAATGCCCAGAAGTCTTCTGTAGC
Organism: Oncomelania hupensis; assembly: GCA_036898135.1. Classification (NCBI taxonomy): domain Eukaryota; kingdom Metazoa; phylum Mollusca; class Gastropoda; order Littorinimorpha; family Pomatiopsidae; genus Oncomelania; species Oncomelania hupensis. The sequence continues at coordinate 156,710,989 of CM072511.1, forward strand.
ACCTCATCTCCATACTTTGTATTGTTCGTTGTAGGTCTGCTGTTAGGGTCCATGTTTCGCAAGCGTATAGGAAGATGGAGATGACAAGGGAGCGCAGCGGTCTTACCTTGGAATGTATGCTTATGGTCCTGTCTTTCCAAATTGGCTTCAACCTCGCCAGGGCAGCAGTGGTTTGTGAGATCCTAGAGGGGACTTCCTGTCGGGACCCATTGTCTGATACAATGGCTATTATATATGGCTACAATGGCTACATTTGAAGCTATGCACTGTGTTGAGGGATTGGCCTTGGACTTCGATGTCCGTGTTGATGTCATTGGTGTTGTTGGTCATCATTTTGGTCTTCTCTGCACTTATTTCCATTCCATAGTCTCTGGAGGTGGTGTCAAGCCACTGTACCAGCTGTTCAAGTTCTTGTTCCTCTCCAGCCAATCCATCAATGTCATCCGCAAAACGAAGATTGGAAATTGCTCTTCCCCCTATGCTGACTATGCTTTCGTGATCTGCAAGGGCATCTGGCATGATGCGCTCTAGGAAGATGTTGAAGAGTGTTGACTGCACTGGTAGCCTTGTCATACAGGCTTTTGATGACTTCAATAATTTTAGGGCTGATGTTGTACACTCTCATGGTTGCCCACAGAGCTGCATGCCAGACTCGGTCAAACGCCTTTTTGAAGTCTATGAACACATGATATAGATGTTGTTGGTGCTGTAGGTATTTCTCTCAGATTATTCTGAGGTTGAAAATCTGTTCAGTGGTACTTCGCTCTACCCTGAATCCTGCTTGCTCTTCTGCTATGATTTGTTCAGCTTGGGGTATCAACCTGTTGTTTCAGGAGGACCTTGCTGGGATGGCTGATGAGGCTGATGGTGCGGTAATTTTCACATTCCTGAAGGTTACCTTTTTTGGGAAGAGTGATGACAAGCGACTGGATCCATGGTGTAGGCCACTCCCCACTATGCCCGATCTTGTTACAGATAATGGTGAGTGCGTTAATCATCGCTTCTCCTCCTCCTTGAAGCAGTTCTGCGGGTATGTTGTCCACTCCCGCTGACTTCCCCTTCTTCAGCGATTGCACTGCTGCCTCAACTTCTTCTCGGAAAAATGGGAGGATTTCCTCTTCCTCTCTGTTTTCTGGACATGCTAGAACTGATGGGTCTCCGTTTGGTGCGTGATTGTAAAGGTCAGAGCAGTACTCTGTCCATCTGTCCAAGACTTATTGTTCTTCTGTAAGGCATATGCCAGACTTGCTTTGGATCGTGGAGACCTTGGGCTGTTTAACACTTGTCAGCCGCTTCACAGTCTGGTAGGCCTTGTTGCTTTTGTTCTTGTTCAGACTGTTCTCTATTTCATGGCATTGATCTTCTATCCAGTTCTCCTTTGCTGTGCGCATGCCTTTTCGGATGTCATTGTTGATTTTTGGGTAGGAATCAGCTCCCTGTGAGGTGCCGGTGTTCTTTTTCTTTTTCATCTCTCTTCGTTTATCACACAGGTCCAAAAGTTCAGGTGTGATCCACGGCTTCTTCTTTGGCCGGTGCTTTCCAAGGATCTCCGTGGCGACATCTGTTACAGCTAAGTTGAAGGTGGTGGTCATGGTGTTGACATCTACTTCACCAGCTTCCAAAATGAGCAGTGGTGCAAATTTCCCTCCAGTTGTGGCCTGAAATATATTTCTTACATAGCAAATACAATATAATAATTTAATAATACTATTACATTGATAATACAACATTTGAAATATATACAATATATACCTGCAGACAGCTGCGAGAAGTCCAGGACAACCAATCTTTAGTATAGTCAAGAAAAGATTGAATAGATTTTTAAAAGTACATTAGGGAACTGTCATGTGACCAGCTCAACCAATCAGAATTTAGTTCTCATAAAAATTACCAATATCTTCTCACAAGAAACAGATTATATAATATAAAGTCATCGGACCCAAATAACTATAAAACCTGTCCGTAACAAACTAACTGACCAACTAACTAACTAACAAATGAACGTGCATGTTGGCGTTTTGAAGTTAGATTAAAAAAAAATATTACTAATACTATTTTGCGGCATAGCAATGTGAGTCTATGTACTCATCCCCCCCCCCCCTCCTCGTCCCTTGCCAATTTTGTTCTTCAGATTTTTGCAAATCTGTGTGAAATCAATTCTTTACAACCCCAAAATGATTTTGTTAAATCTCCGTCCGTCTGTCTGTCTGTCCGCGTGTTGCGTGGCAAGTGGCATAATATCTCAGAACTTATTTCCTCTATTGCAACCAAACCTGGTAGGATGGTATATGCACTTGAGACCTCAACATTGATTAGTAAATGAATGAGTCCATTTCAAGGTCAAGGTCACAGGGTTAGCAAATGTTAGTAAAAAAAATGACAATTTTTTTCACAAAATTTCATTTGTTTTTTCAAGTTATTGGTAATGAACCCACCCATGATTCTTTGATGCATGATAGATATCAATGAGACACACTTACCATGCACATTTAGTCAGCCTCGCTCCAAGGTCAAAGTCACTGGAGCTGACAAAAATCGGTTTATATGGGTACTTTGAGGTGACCTTGACCCTAAATTATGAGAGGTGTAAAGTCCAAACTTGTTTGTATTTAGAGATAATAATGGATTGATCTTTTATATTTGTTCCGCTTTTACTTGATCCACAAGGTCAATGTAATTTTATTCCTTAAGAAAAAAAAACATTAAAACATTTTTCATCATATAATGGAATGGCTCTATATTTTACCCATAGTATCAAAAACGTTGGGTTATTTGGTCCTATATGAGCAACTGAGGTCACGTTAAGGTCATGGTCATTTCAAGGTAACTGAAGGTCAAGGTCATTCAAAAGTCAATATTTTGCTGTTGTTGTGTTGGTTTTTGTGTGTGTGTGCATAATACAACGTTTGTTGCAATTTATTTGAAAGTACATAGGTGTATACGGAGCCGAAGATCAAAGCCATCTCAAGGTCAAGAGCATCAAACGATCAAAGTCGGTATTACTTTCCATTTTAATGCCACCGTTTCCTTTTTTTTCTTCTGGGCATTCATTTTCATGTTAAATATTGCTAGTTCCATAAGGAGTATGTGAGTCATATGCCCTTTTTGTTTAAATTACTACTACTACTACTACTACTACTACTACTACTACTACTACTACTACTACTACAACTACTACTACTACTACTACTACTACTACTACTACTACTACTACTACTACTACTACTATTAGAATTGGTATTGATAAAAACTGAATGGTTGACGGACTGAGTGATTGACTGCTGCAGACCAATACCAGAGGACTGGAAGCGCAGACTGATCTTCAAGCTGAAGCCCAGGCTGTTTCCTAACTTCAAGATCCCCACTCGCATCATCTGCATCGCCTTCGTGCAGTTCATCCTCATCTACTACGTAAGTTAACACAAGGAATAAGGTGAGGAGGAAAAGAAGAAGGTGATGATGATGAGGATGATGATGAGGATGAGGATGATGATGATCTAGAAGGAGGAGTTAAAGGTAGAGGAGGATGGATGTAGTAGTGGTAGTAGTAGTAGTAGTAGTATGATGATGATGATGATGATGATGATGATGATGATGATGATGATGATGATGATGATGATGATGATGATGATGATGATGATGATACAGAATTCAGAATACAGAACTTATTCAGCCAAATGACAACATGCATGGAAATTGCTCCAATGTAGATAGACAGTCACACACACATACACACTCCACAAAACACCTTTTAAGACTTCAACAAGGAGTACTAAAGACTTTAGTACTCCTTGGACTTTAATTAAAAGATCTTGCATCCACAGTTTCAGCATTAAGCGCAATCGCAATGAAAATTTCATGTATAAAAAATGGACATGTATATATACTATATACTATATCACAGACAAGCTTTGACAAAATCTAACACACACACACACACACACACCTACACACACACACACCTATATACATACACACGCTCTCTCTCTCTCACAACCCTCCCTCCTTTCACACACACATACACTAAAAGGGTAATCATATTTAAAGGTAATGCTTATGTAAAGAACACTTATTGAATAAAAGTTACGTTGACTTTATAAACATCTCTCTTTCTCTCTCTCTCTCTCTCTCTCTCTCTCTCTCTCTCTCACACACACACACACACACTCACACACAAAACATAAGCACCCATACTCAAGTCCATACACGCACACACTCACATTTTTTAAGACTGGGCTAAATCAATACATTTATATTTATAAACACACATTAAAATTATACTTGAGTTATAAGGGGGTAAAATGCACGTGGTTAAAAGAAATAAACGATGATAAATACCGTACACACACGCACACACACACGCAAACAATGCCATCAAACCAAATGTCAGTTAGAAAATTCAACTCTCTAAAAGATAAAAATAAACACAGAAATAATTGTATACGCACTCCGGCACTCGTACACAGCCACACTAAATCACACATGCACCATATTTGCTTACTCGCTCCGTCTGCATAAAAACGAGAATTAATATTTACAAAAACGATATGTACTTTCGGATAGGATACGATAGGTAAGATATGTGAGAGAGAGCGTGTTTATATATATAATTATATAATTATATATATATATATATATATATATATATATATATATATATATATATATATATATATATATATATATATATATATATATATATATATATATATATATATATATATATATATATATATATATATATATATATATATATATATATTTTAATCGTAAATAAGTGTTTTGAATGAGAACGTTTTCTAGAAAATGTTATTCACAAAAATGTCCAAATTATCATTTGATACCAAACATAATCGATTTTTTCACTGGATTTCCTCAAACAATTCTTTCCTGGAGATAGGCTTATCTCATGGCGCACAGACAACTCATGACCTGCCTACTCCCCTGATCTTTCCCCCGAAGACTACTTCCTATGGGGGAACATGAAGGAGAGAGTATACTACAACAACCCCCAGACCATTGGGCCCTGAAGACCAACATCCGTCAGGAAATTCGGAGAATCTCACTTGAGATGTGTGGCAATGTCATCACAAACTTCAATGTGCGTGTTACAACTGTAATCCAGAGAAGAGGAGCGAGGATTGAGCATATCATCAATTATTAAACTGTGTACAGTACGAGTGAAAAAATGGGAAACCTTTGGTTTCAAACGATAATTTGGTGCTTCCGTGACATTTTTGTGAAGAAAATTTTCGAAAACGTTCTCATTGTACAAACTTATGTACAATTAAAAAGTGGTAACATTTTATAGGCCCACCTTATAGATATATAATTATGTGTGTGTGTCTATGGGCATGTAGAAAATACCTTCTGATGACACACACATGAAACTCCACATGGTTTCTTCTGACTTGTTTGGAAGGCCATACTATTTTGACGTCAAAATAGTCCTCCGTTGAGTTAGAGCTGTTTTAGGGTTAGGTTAAGGGTTATGGTTTGGGTTACGGGTTAGGGTTAGGGATAGCTTCAAAAATGGAAAATGTCAAAATAATGTCAAAGATATGGAAAGTGTGTCAAAATAATCCCTGTTTTTTCACAACAGTCATCAGAACGTCGTATTTACAAAAATGTGTGTGTGTGTGTGTGTGTGTGTGTGTGTGCGTGGGCATGTAGAATGATGATGATGATGATGATGATGATGACACATGATGATGATGAATGATGATGATGATGATGATGACTTTTTTGGAAGGCTGCGCTTAGCATACTTTTGACGATCAATGAATAGTTCACGAACACGTTCAACGTCACTCTCAAAGGAACTTACATCCTGGACATTTTTGACGGTACGATCGTATTTAAATTAGGGTTAGGGGTTATGTGTGTTAGGGTGTTGGGTTAGCGGGTTAGGGTTAGGGTTAGGGATAGGCTTTGTCAAAAATTTGACAAATGTCAAAATAATGTCAAAGAAATGGAAAGTGTGTCAAAATAATCCCAATGTTGTGTTTTCACAACAGTCATCATAATGTCGTTTTGTGAGCGTAGGTACACGAGTGTGTCAGTGCAGCCCAGCACGTAGGCTTTGTATGATGATCCAGTGGTGACAAAGTTTGACCAATAGGAAAGAGAGTTGGCATTCATATCCGTTGCTAAATCGTAGGCTGTTCTTTGCACATAAGCTTGAACAGCCAATTTGTGTATGTGTGCGGGGTAGAGCAATCTCCACCTTCCGCTTTGCGGATGACATTGATGGATTGGCTGGAGAGGAACAAGAACTTGAACAGCTGGTATAGAAAGAAGCTTGACACTACTTCCAGAGACTATCGAATGGAAATAAGTGCAGAGGAGACCAAAATGATGACCAACAACTAGGGCATCAACACGGACATTAAAGTCCAAGGCCAATTCCTCAAAAAGGTGCATAGCTTCAAATATTTAAGGGCCATTGTATCAGACTATGGATCCCGACAGGAAGTCCTCTCCAGGATTGCACAAACAACTGCTGGCCTGACTAGGTTGAAGCCCATTTGGAAAGACAGGACCATCAGTCTACACTCCAAGGTAAGGCTCCCTTGTCACCTCCATCTTCCTATAGCTTGCGAAACATGGACCCTCACAGCAGACCAACAACGAAGAATGCAAAGCATGGAGACGAGGTGGTATAGAAGACTTCGGGGCATTTCTTATACCCAGTACATCACCAAGGCCATCACACAAGCCATTGGACAACACGATGACATGCTCACAGTGGCGAAGAAACGGAAACTCAGAGGGTATGGCCACGTCCCCAGATCATCAGTCCTTGCAAAGACCATCCTGCATATCACGGTGCAATGAGGCAGAAGAAGAGGGAGACAGAAGAAGAGGTGGGAGGACAACATTCGAGAATGAACTGGATTGACACTGAGTGAAGCCATGAAGGTTGCTGAGGACAGAGAAAGATGGAGTACGCTGTTTAAACGATCATCTGTGGTGCCCCAACGACTTTCGAGTTACGGGATAGGATAGGATAGGTACGATATGTGTGTGCGTGTATTAAAAGGCCCCAGTTCGAAGACTTTCTTTACTTTGGCAAAAAGGGGTTTACCATACAATTCACATTGCTTTTACATTAACGGATGATAAAATGGCTCAAACTAACCGCTAAACTTTGAATGTTCAGTTTCGGTTCTGACAGGGAGTTATTTCCCCTGTTTTTTTAAACGGTGCAGCCGTGTGACCGTTGACCCTATTTCTGTGTGGACCAGGCGGTTGGAAGTATGTGAACCTCTGGTGTCTGAAGTAAAGTGAGGTCTGGTTTATCAATCTAAAATCAAAAACCTTACGGGAAAATTGTTATCTGCTTCGGTAGCTGCTATTTTAGCTCCAGAATGTTATTAATAGGCACAAAAACTACGGAATGTATTAAGAAATGTCAAACAAACTATACTTTCGAAAAAAAGTTTTTTTTGCTCTAAACTTTTTTTTTCAAGGGTGCAACATTCACTGTGAATGTTAAAAGGATCTATCGAGGGGTCGTGGTCAAAGTGGGTCCATTTAAAATAAATGTGTGTGTGTGCGTGTGTGTGTGTGTGTGTGTGTGTGTGTGTGTGTGTGAGCTCAAATGCTTAAAAAGCCTCAATAACAAGCGATATTTTTCTTGTGCCAGGCATTACCGCGATTTCAGTGTGCGCAGGACTACTGTCGTCTGTCGTCTACATCATTTTGTTCGTCAACAGTTACAGGTAGGCTGCGTTCACACACACCTACACACACACACACACACACACACACACACACAATTTATATATCTTAAATTGTCTCCAAAAGGCTAGCACCGTACAGCAGCCATTCAAGAGCAAAGAATAACACAAGCCAAGGTAGGCAAGCTGTATTAAACATAAAGAACGGTCATTATCCTGCTGTAAGAGGTGTACAAAAAGTGCGACATACCCACTAAACAAGGTGTCATATACTGGCTTTCACTACCATGTTCTTCTCCAGGAGCTCAAATGCAGTTCAACTGCATTCATAAAACGGTTGTAGGAAAAAAAGTCACAGAAAAAGAAGTCACAGGAAAAAAAGTCACAAAATTGAGTAGGAAAAAAAGTCACAGGAAAAAAAGTCACAATCAGTCAAATCCAGTTCAAGTCAACAACTATTTATTTAGGAAATCATGTTTTTAAAACTAAGAATTTTTTTCACAATTGTATTACTTAAGAAAGATTTTTTTAAAGTATGTTTAAAATTATTACTGTAATATTAAATAAGGCATTTAAATCACAACCATTTAACAAGGTTTACAAGATTTAAATGAAAGTCAGTTTTTGCTTTCTTTTTAAGACATGATATTCATACTACGACAAACAATAGGATTTTTAACAGGTGAAAGTGAAAAATCAATATGTTCTTTATAAAAATGGAAATTTAATCAAACTAACAACAATAATTAAAAATAAATAAATAAAATACAAGTCAATGTCATAGATTCCAGACAATTAGTAAAAGATTTTTTTCAACTGAGCAGGATAACAGCCCAAAAACAAAATGCCAATGTAAATAAAAGTCAATGTCATAGATTCCAGACAATCAGTAAAAGATTGTTTTCTGCTTGATAACATTTCTACACCCATAACATGAGAGAGTGGGAGAGAGGGAGCTCTTTTATTCTGTGACTTTTTTTCCTGTGACTTTTATTCTGTGACTTTGATTCTGTGACTTTTTTCCTGTGGCTTTTTTTCCAGTTACCAATAAAACCTGGTTCTCCATAAGCGTATCAACCTTTACCAAAACGCCTCATTAGAGGAGGTTTGGCCTTGAATGCTTAGACTACAGTGCTGTCTATATATCCTACATGCTTAGTCATAAAGACATCATTGAGAAGTTCACAATAAGAAAAAACCAGTCGCAAATTACAAACTCCCCAGTTGCTGGGGCCGACTGAGAGAATTGCTTTTAAAAAGGGGTTTCAAATAGAGCAGGATAATTACCTTTCTTGATGTATAATGCAACTTGGCTTGTTCCATAATGGCTGCTTGAGAGAATTTATTATACATTTTTAAATTATTTCAAAACCTTTTTCAAAGTCATTATCTCGATTGGGGCCATTATTATTATCAAAGACAGGCCAAGGTATATAGATCCCTAAGGCGCTCCATCTCTTTGGCAGGTTCAACATGAGCAAAATCTACAAAGGGCAAAAACTGGAATTTCTTGTAGGATCGCAAAGCACTTCACAGCGAGTTGTAAGTTGCTGTTGTTGTTTGTTTTGTTTCGTTTGTAGTTGTTGTTGGAAATGTCATCTGGGCACTTTCTTTTGAGTATCCTCAAAACAATTCTTTCGCCGCTAAAGAGGAAATAGCACTGTGTACAACTATTAATTTTGCAAGACGAATCCGGCTCACGATTGTAAAAGTGTACAGCATTCTTTAGCTTGAACAGTACTAGAAAGAACTGGATAAAACTGGTGGCTGATGGGCATCCGCTATTGAAAAGGGTCGCCATACCTAATGTGTGAATGTTAAACCGCTCATTAATGTTCTGAGCTGTTAAAATGGTGTGTAGTTGTGTTGCTGGCTTGTTATCAATACTGAGGGGAGAAAATGACGAGCACACTCATCGTAGGCATGCATCGTCACACTTTTTTTTTTAAATGACAAGCGATGTCATCAACCGCAGTCAAGGGATAAAACGCGACCTTAATTATCACAATGTTTTGATCATGATAAACCACATTGTGCACATGTGAACCTAACTTAAGGGACAAACATTGAAAGTTCAAACATGAGCCTGGATGCTTTCCATACTTTGACTGGTTAATGTAATGACAACTAAAGAATATCCCCCTCCCCCCCCCCCCCCCCCGTGGGGGTGCCGGGAGTTTCAGTATAAATAGTATCCCCACTTTCTGGAAATTTAAATTCCCATTGTCACTGTCTTTCTTCTTTGTTCTTTCTTATTCCTACTCTGTTCTATCAATCTACTATACTATCTTCTTCTTCGCTAGACCAGTCAACTACCTTTTTTCTTGAAAACTCTTCCGGGACAAAACTCCTCATTTGTGTGTGAGTCTGTTGGATCAGCTTGGGAATATTGGATGCTTTCTGCCAAATGGTCACTGAGGCTTCCTATGATGTTATTATTTGGCAATGAAGGCATTTTATATGTATGTGTTTTGTTGATATTGTATAATCATTAATGATGTTTGTATTCTATTTTGTTTTTGTAAACTGGGTTCGATAAATTAGAGTATAGCCTCAGTGTCCCCTGCGTTGGATGTATTTATTGTAAAGTGACCGGCTGGTAGATTACCTTCAGTGTTACCACTAGTATTGTTTCGGCAGATCTTTTATGCGGATCAGGGGTGAGTTCTCTTTCACTTCTCTGGTCCTGATTAGGCTCGGAAGAGTCCGCTGGACCTAAAGCAATAACCATTTAATGTAACTAAAGAATAATGGCAAGCCTTTTTTTGTGTTATAAAATAAGATTAATTCAGTTTAGGCATTTTTATTGAGTGGAAAACATACATGTAGAGCGTTTCATTAGTTTTGATGTTTACATTAGTTTAGCGAAAACCAGACCATCACACAAGCCATTGGACAACACGATGACCTGCTCACAGTGGTGAAAAAACGGAAACTCCGATGGTATGGCCACGTCACCAGATCATCAGGTCTTGCAAAGATCATCCTGCAAGGCACAGTGCAAGGAGGTAGAAGAAGAGGGAGACCGAAAAAGAGGTGGGAGGACAACATTCGAGAATGGACTGGTTTGACACTGAGCGAAACAATCGGGGTTGCTGAGGACAGAGAAAGATGGAGTACGCTGGTTAAACGATCATCTTTGGTGCCCCTACGACCTCCGAGTTACGGGATAGGATAGTATAGGATAGCGAAAAGTTCTTCATTGGTCAGATTCTGTGATCACTACTAGATTGATCAGATATTTATATGATTATCTGTGCTGATGCCATTTTTTCTTATCATTTCGGTGAAAAAGACATTAAAATCAACAATTATAAGTTGCCTACTTAGTTAGCCATTTTTTAAAGTGTCCAGCGGACTGCAAAGAGACAACTTGGTTGAAAGAGGACTAACCCCGATCCGTATTACAGATCTGCTGAAACAACCATAATTTAACACTGAAGGCACCCCACCAGCCGGTCACTTTGCAATAAAGGCATCCCATGCTGAGGTTGTACTCTAGTTTATCGAACCCCTGTTTACAAAAATATAAATGTCATTATAAAATATTAACAAAACATATCTATAACATGCCTACAGTGCTAAATAATAACACCATAAAAAGCCTCAGTGACCATTTGGCACAAAGCGTCCAATATCCCCAAGCTGGCCCAACAGACCCCATACACAGACGAAGAGTTTTAGGACAGGGTCCAAGATAAAAGTTAGATGACTGGCCTAGCGAAGAAGATAGAAGATAGTAGATTGATATAACAGATTAGGATCGAGAAAGAACAAAATGAGAATGACAGAAACAGCGGCAATATAAAGCACTACATTTCCACAAAGTGGGGATACTGTTTATACAGAAAACCCCGGCACCCCAAAGGGGTGACCATGATCATAATAAATGGTTGATTGCGCTGGCCAACACACTTTCCGCCTCCAACAAGCACGAATTGATACAGCAAGGCTGATTCTATTTTGACAAACCTTTTGTGCTTCCATTTCCACAGGCACGGAGCTTGCGACTGCCAGGATACCAAATCGCCTACATCCTGTGGGGTATGTTTGGCAAATGAGGTGAAATGATGGTCCAGACTATGCTATCGTTGCCGTATAACTCTTATCCTTCTAACTACTATGACTAAATATTAAACAGGCAAAAACTTTAAACAGTTTCAAAAATCTTATTGACGAACAAGAAATTTTAAAATCTATAAAATATGATTTTGATAGTTGAGCGTCTTGAGTCGGCTTAAATCAGACCTGAAATATATGTGCTAAAGATGGGACATTAAATAAGCCGTGAGGCTTAATGATCACCATGATCTAGTCCCTACACTACTACTACTACTACTACTACTACTACTACTACTACTACTACTACTACTACTACTACTACTACTACTACTACTACTACTACTACTAATGCAATTAGCCCTAGCGGAGTGTCTGAGCATCTAGGTATAGTTTGCTGTCGAGTTAATGCCAACAGACTATGAATACAAAGTGCAAGTTCTCTGTTAAAAGTCTTTTTTTGTTTTTTGTTTGTTTGTTTGTTTTGGGGGGTGGGTAGGGGTGGGTGGGGGGAGGGCTATTAATGTTATTTTTGACTGTTGTATAATATTATTAGATCTGTACATAGTATTTGCTTTTCTTTCTTCGACTTAAAAATAAGATCATTTATTAAAGGATGAACACAAATCACCAAAGGTTATAAACAAGGTTTAATACGAATTACTTTTTAACCACCATGTACATGTCAACTGGTCGAATGGTGTGTAACAGGTAACATCATCATCTTCTTTGTGGTGTTGATCATTTTGCTGCCAATATGCTACGGAATTTACGCTCTTGCCAAGCTTGACCTGCTCCTCTCTTTTGCGTCATCCATTTTGCAGACTCTTAGGTACGTGTGCAAACAGCTATGATGATGATGACGATGATTATGATGACTACGACGGCGATGGTGACGATGACGATGATGATGATGATGATGATGATGATGATGATGATGATGATGATGATGATGATGATGATGATGATGATGATGATTTTTGGTTAAAGCGAACAGTTTGCCGTGCGCAAGTTGCGATTTAAGAAGTACCTATTCTTCCTTTAATAATAAAAAAAAAGTACTGCAGTGTTGATAAAGTTTTGGCGATGCGGTGTTGACTGATTGAATGGTGGCTGTATAGGGTTAACTACTTGAATGGCTTCTGGGCAGTATAAACTGATGAATTGCCGTATGGGGTTAACTGATTGAATGGTTTCTGTGCAAAGTTAGCTGACTGAATGGCTTTTATATAGTGTTCACTGATTGAGCGGTATCTCATTTTGATTGTATGTGCAGTGATAATAGATAAAATGTTTGCTGTGCAGTATTGACTTATTGAATAGTTGTTGTGCAGTACTGACTGATTTAATAGTTAGTGTGCAGTATTGGCTGATTGAATTGTTACGCAGTATTGACTTACTGAATAGTTGTTGTGCAGTATTAACTGACCAAATGGTTGCTGTGCAGTATTGCCTGATTGAATTGTTGTTATGCAGCATTGACTGATTGAATTGTTAGACAGTATTGACTGATTGAATAATTGTTTGGCAGTATTGACTGATTGAATTATTGTTATGCAGTATTGACTGACCGAATGATATCTGTGCAGTGTACCGGCGTTTACGATCCTGACGTTCTACATCCAAGTGTGGCTGGTCAGAGCATTTCTTCTGCAGCCCAAAATTAACAAAGAAGATGAACACCGCCCCCTCAACATCAACAACAGGTATTGTTGTTACTGTGTTCCTGGTGGTGCTCACTAAACCTGATTTCTTGATTGATGAAATTACAAGATGGTTTAATTTGATGTTCTTTACAAATGTTGAACCAAGTAAACACTGTGATAAAAACTGGTCTATTCCACTTACCATTCTGGGCTTTAAATAATTTAATCATGCTAATGATTACTGGAAAAAGGTTGAAGATAAAGTCCGTGTATAAAATATTAATACAGCTAATGTTCTGCAATTTTGCAATGCAGTCCAAGGATAGTCAGAATAACAATTTGAAAATTCTGCAATGGAATTGCAGGAGTAAAATACATATTGATTTGTTACAAGATTTTATTAGTTCACGTTCATTTTCTGTTTTGGCTTTACAATCTTTAAACTGCAAGAAATCTGATCTACCAAAAATTGATGGTTATTATTGTCCACCCATATTAAGTTATCGTCATACTGAAAATAAAATCAAAGTTGCTTTATATATTTCTACGTCAGTTTCTTATAAAACAAAACAATCACCAGGACCCCATCTTAATAATAGGATCTTTACATGTTGCGTTGAAATTAATGTTAAAAATAGTTGTGTTAATATTATAAACTGTTATTATCCTGACGGTGTTTCTAAAGGGGATGCTGACTGGATTCTAACTTTAAATTCTAGTGATAATTGGATTGTGCTAGGCGATTTTAATGCACAACATAACCTTTGGGTGAAAGGTTGCGATAACACTAGAAATAATGAGTATCTAGCAGACATTATAACAAATTCTGATCTTTCTTTATTAAATGATGGCTCTTTTACAAGAATTCCAGATCGAGAAAATCATAAGTGGTCTGCGATAGATCTATCACTCGTTTCTTCTAACATACTTTTGTCGTGTATTTGGGCAGTACATGACAATCCATTGGGCAGTGATCATTTACCTATTTTTATTGATTGTTTTGTTGAACCAGAACTTACTGAGCGAGATAAAAGCATTTTCTATAATATTAAAAAGGCAAATTGGGAATTATTTCAATCTAATTTAAGCTTAGCAGCCTCAAATCTTAATTTTCAAACTAGTCAGCATATGGATATCGAACTGTCATATAATTTGTTAAGAAGTACGATTTTAGATGCTGCAGACAAATCAATTCCGAAAATTAAAACAAAGAAAACATCATTACAAAACATAAAAGCAAGTCCTTGGTGGAACGAAGAATGCAAACAAGCAGTTAAATTTAAACAACAAGCTTTCAAAAAATGGATGAAAAATAGAAACATAAATAACCCAGTGTTAACAGCGGCACTGCACAAAGATTATAAAGAAAAAAAACATTTTGTGTAATAGGCAGGTAGCAAAAGCAAAAAAGGATTACTTTAATAATTTAATTTTGTTCAGGAAAATATAAAAAATCCAACGGACACGTCTCACCTGTGGAAAGAAGTAAGAAAAATGAAAAACAATTATTATTTGCCTGAGCCACCATTATTACTAAATAATAAAACGTATAAGACAAATAAAGATAAAGCTGAATTATTAGCTGAGACGTTCGCTGCAACTAGTAGGACAGATCTTTATCTGTATCAGAGCAAGAAAGAAGAGAATTATACGAACAGGAACATAAAAATGAAATTAGTACTGATGATAATGACATAGCCACCGACAATTCTGCTATAAACCAACCACTAACATTAAATGAATTACTTCAAGCTATTAAAAGCGTTGGTAAATTAAAAGTATCTACAGGCATTGATCCAATTTCATATATCATGGTAGAACACTTTCCTACTGATTTTATGCAAAAACTTGCAGATTTCTACCAGATATGTTGGGAACAGGGAGCTATTCCTTCTGAATGGAAGCATGCAACTATTACACCAATATTAAAACATGGAAAACCAAAATCTAAGCCTGAAAGTTACCGACCTATCTCATTAACTCCTCATCTTGCTAAATTATATGAAAGAGTGATAAAGTTTCGATTAGAATATTATTGTGTTTGTAAAAATATTTTTCCAGTTTTTCAAGCAGGATTTAGAAAAGGTCGAAGTACAACTGATCATTCTGTTCGACTATCATCACATATTAAAAAAGCATTTGCTAAGCGAAAATCAGTCTTAGCTACTTTCTTTGATATACATAGAGCATATGATTCAGTTTGGCACTTCAAGTTATTGTTGAAATTAAAACAAATCGGTGTTAAAGGTAATTTATATATGTTCATTAAAAGCTTCTTATCAAACAGAACTTTTCAAGTACGCGTCAAGGGTTCATTATCAGAGTCAAAAACAGTAAATATGGGTGTTCCACAAGGAAGTGTTATAGCTCCTATTTTATTTTCTATAATGATTAATGATATGAAAAATATTGATTTCAAAGAATTCATAATATCGCTTTTTGCTGACGATATTGCATTATGGAAAACCGTTTCATGTAAGTTTTATAAACAAAATAGAAGAACAACATTTATATTAAAGGAGTATCAGTACATGGTTGATATTATTATAAAATATATGTTTGAAAATGGATTCTGTTTATCGGGAGACAAAACAGTTTTTATGATATTTACTAAAAAATGTATTGATTTTAATAATAATACATTTTTATCAATCAAGGTAAACAATATAAATGTTTATCCAAGCAAATCTGTTAAATTTCTTGGAATTGTTTTTCATTACAAACTTTTGTGGAATTGTCATATTAAACACTTAATTGACAAAGCAAGAAAGAAAATAAGTTTATTAAAAGTGCTATCTAAACAACCTTGGGCAAACAACTCTTCATGTTTAATCTCTATAGCTATTGCTACTATTAGATCTATATTAAATTATGGAAAAGAAGTCTATTTTACAGCATCAAAATCAGCTTTAAATAGGTTGACTAGCATTGATTCCATGTCTTTAAAAATAGCTCTTGGTATACCCCAGTGGTCTTCAACGTCAAAAACATATAAAGAAGCAGGGGTGTTACCATTTCTTGACCAAAACAGGTTACAAACTGCACAATATGTTACACGGGCAAAATCAACTGTAAATTCTACAACAATTGAGCTAGGTGAAAATATTGAAATTAATAAAGGATTTAAAAATAAAAGTGTTTTTATGTCAATTAATGAATATATATTTCCTTTAACAAACTCCACATCAATTGATACAACGTCACCATATGTTATTATTTGCAGCCCATATCCGCCTTGGCTTCTTTTAGCTCCGGAGATAATTTTGGATTATGGACGTATTTAAAAAAAAGAAAATCCTTTCTTATTGGCAACAATTGCACAAGAATATATTCATTTGTATTCTCAAAATTCGTTGCACATCTATACTGATGGATCAGTTTTGGATAATGGAAATACTGGAGCAGCATTTTATATTCCCGATTTCAAAATATCCCGACAATATTTGTTACCGAAAGGTAGTACGATTTTTACAGCTAAACTAATTGCAATATTAATGAGTTTATCTTTCATAACTGATTTGACTAGTATTCCTTTAAAAATAACAATCTTTTCTGATTCAAAATCAACATTATCGGCTTTGTCTTCTTGGGTTAGTAAAGAGAGACAGGAAGTGCTAACAGAAATAAAGATGTTATGTCATCAAATCATTACCAGGGGACGGATATTTCACTAATTTGGATACCTAGTCATTTACATATATTAGGAAATGAAATTGTTGACCACTTCGCAAAGAGTGCTGCATCTTCAGATGAATCCATTTAATTATTTTTCAACTTGACAACAAATGAAATTAACAATCAAATAAAACGATGTGCTTGGAATCAGTGGAATGAGCAATACAAGCAAGAGGTCATTGAAAAACATTACTTGGATACTTCACCAGTATCACAAAATGTTATATCTATTTCAAAATCTTTTCATATTAACAGTTTATTTCACAGAATAAGGCTAAATGCTTGGCGTGCTCGTTTCATAAATCCTCCAGTACTTTGTAATTGTGGTAGCATATTGAATGTAAATCACTTTATATTTGAATGTCAACAAAATTATAACCATTTTCAGCCTTTACTCATTATATTAAATAAATTAAAACTACCTATCTCAATCTCAAGTATTGTATATCCAAAAGAACATTCTGATTGGTCATTGAGCTTAATGCTCATAGATTTAATTAGAAGTCATGAATTATTCAACTTCTTCTAATGTTTTGTTTGTTTGCTCATAGATTTAATTAAGTCATGAATTATTCAATTTCTTCTAATATTTTGTTTGTTTGTTGTTTAATTTTTTTTACAATTAGTCTAGCCTTTTTTTTTAATTAAATTTTTTGTACCTATTTTATTTAATTAAGCATCATTAGTTTCACTAAATATTTATTAATTATTTATTTTGGTTTGGGAGGGGAGGGAAGGTGGGGTGGGGGGGATTATTTATTAATTTGTTTTAATTTTGATTTTTTTTTAGTTTTTTTTAAAACAATTTAATTTTTTTTCTTCATTTTTAATTTTATTATTATTATGATTATGATTATTATTATGATTATTACTATTATTATTATTATTATTATTATTATTATTATTATTATTATTATTATTATTATTATTAATTTATTTATTTATTTATTTATTTATTTATTTACTTTTAATGGGGTGTGGAGGGGTAGGGGCCTGGAGGCCAAACTTCAACTTTCTGTAAGACGCAAAATGACATTTATAAATACTTCGTTCTTCACAGGTGAAGTTGAACGGTTCAAGTGTTTATTTATTTAGTTTAAAAAAAATTTGTTTCTTAATGTGAACTAATTGTTATAAGGGAATGTATGTTGTTAAAAATGTATGTGTATGTCAGTAGTATGAAAATTTTTATGGTTTAATACTGTGGAAAATATCTATGATGTGCGCATGGTAGATTTCGTAATTTGTTTATGTTACATCAGTACAACTTATGTTAATCTGATGAATAAAATTTGATACAACAACAACCTGGTGGTGTTGGTGTTGGTGATGATGGTAGAGATTGTTAGGTGTTGGTGATTGTAGTGGAGATAGTGGTGGTGGTTGTCAAATTTGTAAATGTTTTGTGGAAATGCGTTACCAAGTGGCTAATGTCTAGGTTCGACGCCCAGGCGGCTGGCAAATAATATCGCCTATCATCTGGTTCCTTACGTGTACGTAGAATTCACATGACTGATTCCAAAGAGTGTGGCTATACGCGTGTCGATGGGATAATACGAATATGTTAATAAATAAGATTCTGCATGCGTTGTTCAAAAAAATATGAGGCACAGAGGCGTTAACAAATTAATGATATACGGGAAATTAAAGCGAGAGAGAGAGAGAGAGAGAGAGAGAGAGAGAGAGAGAGAGAGAGAGAGAGAGAGAGAGAGAGAGAGAGAGAGAGAGAGAGAGAGAGAGAGAGAGAAAGAGGTGATATATATATAAGCACACACAGAACAACAATCGGTGTGCCTCAAGGATGCCTACTCTCTACAACACTCTTTAACATCTTCCTAGAGCGCAAAATATAGATGTTATGCCATATTCGCACATATCTGTTCAGTTTCAGGACATAACGTTAGAACAGTCCACAAATTTATACATAGATGAGTCAATCTTCGGACATTAGGATGTTGTCATGTATGCTCCTCTTTGATACATAGGTGCATGTCAATTTTGGACACAAAGATGCGTGGCTTTCCAAGAACACCAAGATGCGTGGCTTTCCAAGAACACCATGATGCGTGTCACCTCTAGGACACCAAGAGGTGTGTCGCTTCTAGGACACCAGGATGCGTGTCGCCTTTAGGACACCAAGAGGTGTGTCGCCTCTAAGACACCAAGAAGTGTGTCGCCTCTAGGACACCAAGAGGTGTGTCGCTTCTAGGACACCAAGAGGTGTGTCGCCTCTATAGTAAGACACCAAGAGCCTGCTCGACAGAAAGTGAATTTTTGTTATTTACCAGCAGTAATTATAACATTATGAAACATTCATGCACACACATTCTAACAATAGACCACGTCTGCTCCTCATCTCCCATTTTCTGAAAAACAAAGCAATCCCTCAGTGGAAAAGTGCCGCTTCCTTCCTAGAAGTGACAAACAACGCCTTATCCCTTTAAACCCTTTCACTGCCAAGGGAGAATTGCACTAAGTTACAACTATTTGCCGGGCAAATCTGGCTCAAGATGGTAAACAAAAATTACAAAAGAAATTCTAGCTTGAACAGCATTAGAAATAATTGGGTTACACTTATACGTGTATGAAATGTAATTTAATTTTCTAAGCGAATATACTATTTTGTGCGTCGTGCCTTGTGATTGTGGTGATTGGCATTGATGGTAGTGGTTTTGCTCTCATTACATTCCTATTTTTCAGCAATCTCGTCCTGTAAACCAAATGTTGTAGAAAAGGGTTCATACAGAACACGTAGAAACATGAACTATTACTCTGTGCCGTATGTGAAATCCATTTTGGGATGAGAAGTGGGAATCATGGTTCCTTTTGTCGAAGAAAACGAATCCTATTAATTTGTAACCTAATGATTTTCTTGCGCTTCAGACATCTATACGACGTGGTGAGCTACGTGCTGGTGTTCAACAACCTGTTGGTGGGCTTGGTCTCCGCTCTGTGGAGAACGATCAAGAGCTTCATCCTGGGCGTCATCTTTCTGGGACGTCTGGACAGGTGTCTGCTGATGAAAGGATTTGAGCACATGGACCAAGGTATACGAGCTGTGTGGCCATGGTGCAAGTATAGGTGCTGTGTGGCCATGGTGCAAGTATAGGTGCTGTGTGGCCATGGTGCAAGTATAGGTGCTGTGTGGCCATGGTGCAAGTATACGAGCTGTGTGGCCATGGTGCAAGTATAGGTGCTGTGTGGCCATGGTGCAAGTATCGGTGCTGCTTGGTACATGCACGTCTAACTGATGCGCTTTGTTACGATGATGGTGATGCTGATGATGACGACGACGATGATGATGATGACGACGACGACGATAATGATGATGACGACGACGACGACGATGATGATGATGATGATGACAATGATGAAAATGATGATGCTGATGATGACGATGATGACGACGCATTTCCATGGTCTTTGCTCATGGTGTTGTTCAGGCTACATGGCATATGTGGGGACATTACTGGTGGACAACGCCCACAATAACCCCACGATGAGGAGTTTCTGTGCCGTCCTCATCAGCCTCATCTGCAAGAACGACAGCGACAGAACAGCCAGGGGCATCAAGCATCTGACCACGCCAGCTAAATGTAACTATAGTTATACTTAGCACAAGCTGTTTAGTTGCTTTACTTTCGTTAGATATTTGTCATGTGTTCTTAGGTAGCGATTTTCCAGCACAAGCTGTTTAGTTGCTTTACTTTCGTTAGATATTTGTCATGTGTTCTTAGGTAGCGATTTTCCAGCTAAATGTAACTACAGTTATACTTAGCACAAGCTGTTTAGTTGCTTTACTTTCGTTAGATATTTGTCATGTGTTCTTAGGTAGCGATTTTCCAGCACAAGCTGTTTAGTTGCTTTACTTTCGTTAGATATTTGTCATGTGTTCTTAGGTAGCGAATTTCCTGCTAAATGTAACTACAGTTATACTTAGCACAAGCTGTTTAGTTGCTTTACTTTCGTTAGATATTTGTCATGTGTTCTTAGGTAGCGATTTTCCAGCACAAGCTGTTTAGTTGCTTTACTTTCGTTAGATATTTGTCATGTGTTCTTAGGTAGCGATTTTCCAGCTAAATGTAACTACAGTTATACTTAGCACAAGCTGTTTAGTTGCTTTACTTTCGTTAGATATTTGTCATGTGTTCTTAGGTAGCGATTTTCCAGCACAAGCTGTTTAGTTGCTTTACTTTCGTTAGATATTTGTCACGTGTTCTTAGGTAGCGATTTTCCAGCTAAATGTAACTACAGTTATACTTAGCACAAGCTGTTTAGTTGCTTTACTTTCGTTAGATATTTGTCATGTGTTCTTAGGTAGCGATTTTCCAGCTAAATGTAACTACAGTTATACTTAGCACAAGCTGTTTAGTTGCTTTACTTTCGTTAGATATTTGTCATGTGTTCTTAGGTAGCGATTTTCCAGCTAAATGTAACAACAGTTATACTTAGCACAAGCTGTTTAATTGCTTTACTTTCGTTAGATATTTGTCATGTGTTCTTAGGTAGCGATTTTCCAGCTAAATGTAACTACAGTTGTACTTAGCACAAGCTGTTTAGTTGCTTTACTTTCGTTAGATATTTGTCATGTGTTCTTAGGTAGCGATTTTCCAGCACAAGCTGTTTAGTTGCTTTACTTTCGTTAGATATTTGTCATGTGTTCTTAGGTAGCGATTTTCCAGCTAAATGTAACTACAGTTATACTTAGCACAAGCTGTTTAGTTGCTTTACTTTCGTTAGATATTTGTCATGTGTTCTTAGGTAGCGATTTTCCAGCTAAATGTAACTACAGTTATACTTTGCACAAGCTGTTTAGTTGCTTTACTTTCGTTAGATGCAAGAGGCGCCACTTACTGCCAGACTACTGAGCAGAATCATGGGCGATCGGGGATGGGTGACAAGGGATCTAGTGTTTACTGGCTGTTTTTTGTATGTAGCGGGCACTCACTCCACTAGGACATGAGCGTCCGGATCTTTAAAGTCGGTGAGATGGAATGCTTGCGTGCACAAAGTAGAGCTGAGCACACAGCCTGCTTTTATGGGAAGGTTTAAGGGGCGCGTGCCTGGGCGAGATGGCCATGTTAGGTTGTCCTACCTCCTGCTTGCCGTCAACCTTGTCCTACCTCCTATGCACCGTCAACCTTGACATTTCAAACCACTGCCTGCTACGTTAGCGCTTTACTTTCAATGCTTCACATGTTTTGCCGTCGCTTTCAACTCTGTGTCACCGCGCCCCTAGGCAAATGAATCCGACGAGGCAGAATTTCTCAGTTGTCCATGAAGGACTTTCACAAACATGTAACATACAACACAGTTTGCTGTTCCATGAAGCTTGAATGAATTATTAGAAACAGACTAAGAGGAGGGAATGTCAGTTACAAGTTTTAGGTCGCCCGTCGAGTGAGTCAGTTACAAGTGTTAGGTCGTCCGCGAGAGGATATTTATTTGGCGACCTGGCGAGCGCTGTTATTATTTTTTATTTTTTATTTGTTTTTTTTACGTAGTTTACTTTGCTTTGGGTTAGTTTACATTTTAAAGTTTCATTTGACATTTATAGGGGGACAAAAATTGTCTTTGTCTGCGTCTTCTTCTCTTTTTACTTATATGATGATGATCCTCTGTTCTAGGGATATTTCGTGGGTTGTTATTTCATGTTCCAACACACACGCACCTGCACACAAACCCCAACACACACTCACACCTTAACGCACATCTGCCCTGTCCATCTCTCTGCACCTTTCTCTTTCTCTCCACATGTGATTGTTCTTGTAGCTGTGTCGTTATCTGTGTCTGTCTCTGTAAGTCTGTTCTAGGGATATTTTGTGTGTTGTTACTTTCAGATTCCAACACACACGCACCGGCACACTAACCCCAACACACACTCACGCCTTAACCCACATTCCCCCTGTCCATCTCTCTGCACCCTTCTTTTTCTCCACTGTTCTCTGTTCTAGGGATTTTTCGTGTGTTGTTATTTCATATTCTTACACACGCATCCGCTCACGTACACAAACCCCAACACACACTCACACCTTAACGCACATCTCCCCTGTCCATTTCTCTGCACCCTTCTCCTTCTCTCCACTGTTCTCTTGTAAACATACAAACAAACAAACAAGGATGCTTATTCAGTACACGCGTGATCAGCTAATGCTTCTCAACCGCCACGACAACCACTACACGGCTAGTACAGACACAGTCGAAAACGCGCTACGCGCAATACGGATGAAAAGACGCGGGAACCGAGGAGGCAAACATCGACGCGGTGCACGCCGATCAAAACACACTCCTACCCCCACTCCTTCTTCTTTATCCGTCCCCCCTCCACCTCTCTCCTCCCCCCTGCTCTTGTTCTGTCACCCTTCTCCTCCCACACTTCTTCCTATTTTTCTTCATTTTCTCCACTTCCTTCTTTTCTTGCCACCCTTCTTCCTCTTCTTTCTTCTCCATGCCTCTCTTCACACCAGCACCCCCCTCCTTCACTTTCGTCCTCTTCTGCGTCTGCTCTTTCTCCGTCTTCTTCTACTACCCTTTCCTCTTTCTGCTCCCTTGCCTTCCTCACCCCTCTCTCTCTCATCCTCTCCTTCTTACATCCCTCCCCCTCCCACCCAATCCCCCTACACTTCCCCTCCATCCCCTCTTTCTACCCCCTCACCTTCCTCCCCTTGCTCTTCCTCTTTTTCTCCAATCCCTCCCCCTCCCACTCCATCCCCCCACACTCCCCCACCACCCCACGCGTGTTCGTCATCGTCTGCTTCTCCCACCTCTTTTTCCCATCATTCCTCTAACCTGAAACTGTGTCTATTCAATGCTCAGTCTATCTGCAAAGATGGCAAGGCCGACGTGATTTCGGATTTCATCTCCGACAATGACCTAGATATTGTCGTGATAACTGAAACATGGCTCCGGCCAGTGGGTGACGAACCTACTATCGCAAGCGCCACTCCGAGTGGCTACCGACTTGCCTCCTTTCCGCGCGCTTCCAGGGGAGGCGGCATTGCCATCATTTACAGGGACTGCCTTTCTGCTCACCTCTCTTTCACTCAATCTCTGCCCTTCACACATCCCTCATTTGAATATGTCGAGGCCAAAGCAACACTCCCCGGCCACTCAGTCATTTTCTCCTGCATCTATCGCCCTCCGCCTAGCTCCCAAAACAAACTCACCAACTCTATGTTCTTTACTGAATTTGACCTCCTCCTCGACCATTACAGCACACGATCCGGCAAACACATCCTCCTTGGTGATTTCAACTTTCACTTTGACAAACCTGATCACCCGGACACAAAACGGCTATGCAGGTCACTTTCAAACCACAATCTTACACAACACATCACACAACCTACTCACCGTCTTGGCCACACCATTGACTGGATCATCACTCGCACCTCCGATAAACTCTTTCTCGACTCAGACATCTCCTCTGTACTCCCCTCCGACCACCTCGCTATTCTCGTCTTCCTCAATCTACCTCCCCCTCACAAACAACAACTCCTTGTCTCTCGCCGCAAACTAAAACCTGTCAACCGTGAGATCTTCTTCGCCGAAGCTGTCGACCTTCTCTCTGACTCTTCCTCCTCTGATCTTGCATCTCACTTTGATTCCTCTCTCCGTAAACTTCTTGACAACCATGCCCCTGTCACCTCCTGCTCCAGGCCCGACCGACTCCCTTCCCCCTGGCTCACCCATGAGATAGCAACGGCCAAGCGTGAGCGTCGGCAAGCTGAGCGCCGTTGGCGCTTATCTGGCCTAACCGTTCACAGACAGATTTTCCAAACCATCAGATCCAAAGTCTGCAGACTGATCTCTGATGCCAAACGCAAACACCTCCAAAACAAAATCCTAGAATCCACTTCTTCCAAAACTCTCTACGCTACGATGAACAAACTCTTAGGCACACCTAAAGAATCTCCACTCCCCAACACACACAAAAAAGAAGAACTCCCATCCGCCTTTTCCACCTATTTCTCTGACAAAATTCAATCTCTGCGCAACACACTTGACATTCTACCATCTCCGCCTTGCCCTCCTGACTCCCCCTTCACAGGCACCCCCCTCTCATTTTTCCGCTCTCTCTCTCAGGCAGAAGTTCTCAAAATCATAAAGACTATGTCTCTCAAAACCTGTGAACTAGACCCCCTCCCAGCTTCCCTGTATTTGGACGGTCTCCCAAAACTTCTGCCTTTCATCACCGATATCATCAACACCTCTCTAGAAACTGGCTCCGTTCCTGATATCTTCAAGTCTGCCATCGTTCGCCCTCTCCTCAAAAAACACAACCTTGACCCAAATGACCTCAAAAACTATCGCCCAGTCTCCAATCTCTCTTTTCTGTCTAAGCTACTTGAAAAGGTTGTCCTCAACCAGCTCAACGCTCACCTCACCATCAACAATCTCCTCAGTCCCTTCCAGTCTGCCTATCGCAAGCACCACAGCACTGAAACAGCCCTTTTACATATTCTGAACGATCTTCTTCTCTCAACTGACTCAGGCAACATCTCCCTTCTTACCCTACTCGATCTCTCTGCCGCCTTCGACACTATTGACCATTCTATCCTCCTCCACCGCCTTCAACACTCCTTTGGCATCACTGACTCCGCTCACTCCTGGTTTCTTTCCTACCTCTCCGACAGACGGCAGTCCGTTATCATCGATGGCATATCCTCTGACCCAGTTAGGCTCTCCTGCGGAGTTCCTCAGGGATCTGTCCTGGGTCCGGTCCTTTTTACACTCTACACCTCCCCTCTGACCAACATCATCCAGTCTCATCACATAAACCACCACTTCTATGCTGACGACTCACAACTACAAGACAAAGACAAACCTGACAACATTCAGGCACTCCTGACTCGCACGGCCGACTGCTGTGAAGACGTGAAGGACTGGATGACAGCAAACAAACTTAAACTGAACGACGACAAAACGGAAGCCATGCTGGTAGGCACACGCCAGAAACTCCCTCAGCTCCCCTCCTCTCTCCATCTTCAGCTTGACGGTACCTCTATCCCTCTCTCCGACTCTGCCAAGAACCTTGGCGTTATCCTTGACTCTTCTCTCTCAATGACTAGCTTTGTCTCTGCAACCGCCCGGGCCTGCTACTTCCACCTCCGTCGAATCAGTCAGATCAGAAAATACCTCACCACTGAAGCTGCCACCAAACTTGCTGTCTCCCTCATCCTGTCTCGCATCGACTATTGCAACTCCCTTCTTTCCGGCCTTCCCCGCTCCACCACTCTCCCTCTCCAACGCGTTCAAAACAATACTGCCCGCCTCGTCCTCAGAAAGAAGAAATCTGACCACGTCACTCCCTTGCTCAAAGCCCTACACTGGCTTCCCATCTCCCAACGCATTCAATACAAGACCTTGTCTCTCTGCTACAAGTCCCTCAACAACTCCGCTCCTCTCTATCTCTCTGACTTACTTCACCCATACATTCCCTCTCGCTCTCTTCGCTCTGCCTCCGACCCTCTCCGCCTCCGCATTCCTCGCTCCAAACTCAGCACGTTCGGGTCCCGCTCCTTCTCTGTCTACGGCCCATCCATCTGGAATACTCTTCCACTCTCTCTCCGTCAGAAACCCTCTCCCACCTCCTTCCAGTCTGCCCTCAAAACTTACCTTTTCAAGCAGTTCTAACACTATGACCTCACTACGCACCCCATCGCCAGCTGTCTCTTACATATAGTGTCTGGTCTGTTTGTGGTATGAGTATATTTGAGTGAATGTATTTTTTGCGTAATTGTTACATGTGTCATTGTCTAAAGCGTGCACATGCGTGCGTGAGTTGTGAGTGCGCGCTTAGAGTTATAATTATTATAAGATAAGCGCATTATAAATACAGTAATTATTATTATTATCCTGCGCGGTATTTTCAGCAAGAAAGACAACTTTTGGCCTATTTGTGTGTGTGTGTGTGTGTGTGTGTGTGTGTGTGTGTGTGTGTGTGTGTGTGTGTGTGTGTGTGTGGGTGTGTGTATGTATGTGTGTGTGTGCAGTATGCAGCAACTCTCGAGCATCACGTCGCTGGCACCTGGCCTACACGCTGCTGCACAACCCTGACCTGCTTCCACGCCGAAAACTGGCCCTGCTCCTCACACGAAGCATGGAGGTCGTCGACGACAACGACAACGATGATGATAAGGGAAGAGAAGATTCTGGGTCCTCCGTCAGCGACAGAAAGGGCGGCCTTCGTCAGCAGTCTTACGACGAAGGAAAACACGTCGACCAACTTCCTGCCATGCGCCACGGCTTGACAGAAGCGGCTGTGAACTATGACCCTGACGACATTGTGACCTTTGCCCCGGAAGACGATGATGGCAGTTTATTTCGCAGTTCTTCCACCCGGTCCACGGTAGTTCTGATTCCACACAGTCCCAGCAACACAAAAGCTAGTGTCGTGTGAATTCGGGCTGTTGTATGTAGCATATGTTTATGTATGTACGTATGTATGTATGTATGTATATATGTATGTATGTATGTATGTATGTAATGTATGTAATGTATGTATGTATGTATGTATGTATGTATGTATGTATGTATGTACGTTACCCGTTACTGTTCAGTTAGCGCTATGCTAGGGTCGCTGATTATCTGGAAGCAGCGATGTCGAGACACTCTGCCCTAATGCCTAATGCTAAAAAGGACTGTCAAAGATGATGCTGTACTGTGTTGTATGCACCTGTGAATGTAAACTGGAAATAATTAAAATGAAATATAGTGTGCTTGTTTTATAAGTAATAATGTTTAATATTATTATTCATATTTTGCGTTCCATTATTATATTAGGCAGAGAGAGACAGAGACAGAGACAGAGAGACAGAGAGAGACAGAGAGAGAGAGAACATTTGCCATTGACGTATTATTTTATGTGTGTGTGCACAATTTGCTTCTGTCCTATCATGATGGTGCTTGCTTCGTGTCATCCATGTAATTCTCTAAGTGCATATATGTTCATGCGATGTTATAGAGAATAAAATCTTGAAATGTATGTATGTATGTATGTATGTATGTATGTATGTATGTATGTATGTATGTATGTATGTATGTATGTATGTATGTATGTTTTTTAAAGAAATCTAACTCGACAAATGGTTATGTCTAGGAAATATATACAGTTCAGATTCTATGTTTAATGTACTTAAAGGTCTTCAGGAGGAAAATCCCACAACATTGTTATTAAATTGAATAAATTAATAAAAAATGTTTTCCATTTGTCTATACAGGTTGAGGGATCAGAGTGTGTGTGTGTGTGTGTGTGTGTGTGTGTGTGTGTGTGTGTGTGTATGTGTGTGTTTGTGTGTGTGTGTGTGTGTCGTTTGGAGTTATCGGCACATTTAGGTTAAAAAGTGAAGCATGTTCATGGTCTGTACATGTACGTGTTTGTTTTGTACATATAAAACAGGTCATACAAAGGCATTCGGGCCATTTTCTTTACTCGTATAAGAGAGAAGAGATCCGCAAAAACTCTTCTATGATTAAACTGTTCAGTAGTTTTTTTTTCTTTAAATTGCATCATATTCGCTTTAAACTGGAGCACGCTTTAGCGAAGGCAAGAATACTGAAGCACGCCGGTTTTTACCAAATTCTGAGAGCCAATGTCGAGGCAAAGCACTACAGCTCGGAGCGTGAAGTTAACTAGGCTACATGCTCAACTGATTTATATATAGACAGCATTATAGGCGTCGATAATAACAGCACAATAAAGATTTTTAAAAAAAGGGAATAACTTACGGATCTCTGACAGGTTTTCCGCAACAGGGTTGAAGTATGGCTCACTTGATGTGGTTCCACCACACTGTCTATTTCCTGTATCATCATCATCATCATCATCATCATCATGATCGTTGTCATCATCATTATCATCATCATCATCATCTTCTTCTTCTTGTTCTTCTTCTTGTTCTTCTTCTTCTTGTACTGCTGCTTCCTCCTCCTCCTCCTCCTCCTCCTCCTCCTCCTTCTTTCAGTACTTTTATATCAAGATTTCAAAGCGTTGAAGCCGAGAGTTTGTGGGCGCCCTCATTTCCATCCTTGTCTTTGCAAACCAGTAGTAGTCTATGGAGTTCCTTTTGTAAAATATTTATTTTCCCCACTTTAGGTTTAAACTTTTAACTCCGGCTGAACAAAAGAAAAAGAAAAAGAAGAGAAAACAAAGATAGAAAAAACTGGTAAACAACGGCTATCCTAGTTTGCCTTCTAGTGGACCACACAAATCAGCTGTAGCAATACGCAGTGCTACATAATTATTAGTTGTATCACTTTTACACTGGATGTTGTTGGGTTTTTATATCAGTTGATTCAGCCCCGATGCTTGAAACCTGATAAGTGTAACTCAGATTTGTTTATCCACGCAGCCTGGTCACTCAGCAACAAAGCAGAAGTCGTTGTATGTAGTTTTCCAACTTTATTCAGCGAACATCAACAACTGCATACAATCGCTTTTTCCACTCTCAACTTTTTCCTTTCTCAACTCAAAAAGTGCGGTACATATATAGTCTCTCTATACTCCAGAGAAAGAAAGAACATTCGGGCAAGACACAATTATAACCAACCAGAACAAATTTCGTCATCACTGTCTGACGTCATACAACTATATTTAGAATGGAAGCGTCTCTAGTTACCACTAGAATTATCCACACGCTTCGATCGATAGTAAACAACCAACTCTAGAAAATTCTCAAATAATATCGACCAACTAAAATTATCAACGTTATACTAACAAAGCTTCTTCTAACAACAACGCAAAATCTAATCAAACACTCTATTATTGCATGCTTTGCAAAATAAAACGATCAGATCTATCACGCGCGTCCCACTCTCACCATCGCGCGCGTCTCAATGTAACAATCACATAATGTAATCAGGACCCTCGCCACCCCCCTGTGATGATATCCTGGAGAAGATATGCTTATCTTACAAGGGGAGTAAGACTTGTAGATAGATGGGACGTTAAGCTACCTCTATCAGACGTTCTTTTACCAAAATTCCAAAGCGATGTGAGAGACTAATCATGGTGCTTGGTCACATACAATTTATATTTGTTCTCGGGTTTTAAAGTATCATTGGCTCACTGTAAGAAATGCTTTTTACTAATCAAAGGACTAGTTTACTTAGTCTCAAGAAAAGAAGAGCTAGTGGACACACAACAATACAAATAGAATGACACCAGTCGTATGTATGTGATTTCAACTTTTATATGGTCAACACAAATTCTAATATTTAATTAAATGTAAATTAATAACTATAAGTATAACTGTTCAATGTGCTGGGTTATTTCTTTAGCAGTTCTTCTTCATCACATGCTAAGCATTCATATGTTTTGATGGTCTACTATTGGTTTTCCGAGAATTGGTTGACAACAGTTGCAGTTAAGAGGGACTTAGCTGCTCAGGTTCTGCGAGTGCTTGAGTCCGGTGATCATACTGAGGGAGTCTGGTCACTCTCAGGATGATCGGGTGAGTCGTGTAGCTATGGGGCCGGACGTGGCGAGGTAGAATCTAGATGATCTCCTTCTTTTCCACGGGAGCAAGCATCATGCGTTGACTCCACAAACCGTCCAAGAGCTGAACTGTAAAATCCAGAACTCTGGCTACCATATTCTATTCAGATATATTGGTATATGGTGCCCTCTGCAAGGAGTCTATAGCATCAGACACCTGCCGAGTTTCCCATATGCACACTACTATATCCAAATCTTAAGGTTAAGTTATATCAAGCAACATGCACAACGTGTCAGAAATAATAATCGGTTTCTGTAAATACATATAACATGAACATACTAATACATGGCAATCAATATAATATATAAACATACAAGAACTAGAAACTACTAGGGTTAACTTACTTCTAGTCTCTGGGAATCGTGAAACCGTCTCTAGTCTATCACTTTCTTGGTGATAGCTGAGGATAATGTTCACTTCAGTTTGCTCCTTTGACCCTCGTGGTTCCACACTTCGTATTCGACTGACTGGCTAAATCTGCGTATACGGGGATATGCAGGGGGCTCTACGTCATCTCCGACAAATCAATTAATTCTCGCTGCTAGTAGTCTCGCTCTTGTGACCACATGAATCTTCTTTTGGAAATTTTGCTCTCCTGTCCTACCTGTGGGACACGATCTGTTACATCTCGACTTCGAGTGTCAGGGAAAGGACGCCGGGTAGATCCAAGAGAGATATGAGTCTCATGGCTATTTAGCGGTCAACTGATCAAGCGACCCTGGTCAGATGGTCGAGTAAGCTAACTAACATTCCTGTTTAACGAGGTCTGCTTGGTTGTCTAGGGGATGAACGTCTCAAGGAGGTTAATTTAACATATGCGAACTTTCCTTTAGAGAGCTGGCAAATTAACGTCAGGTTCAATACTATCTGTTTATCTCTAGGTTGAGTTACCACATCTTTGTCGTCAACATTTCTGATATTACATAGGCCCCCCAAAAACCTATTCTTCTACAGGGGTAAGAATTGGTACGGAAACGTTGGCGCAAATACGTATGTGCATTATTTACATAGAGAAC
Source organism: Oncomelania hupensis (assembly GCA_036898135.1). NCBI lineage: Eukaryota > Metazoa > Mollusca > Gastropoda > Littorinimorpha > Pomatiopsidae > Oncomelania > Oncomelania hupensis. The sequence goes on from CM072511.1 coordinate 156,742,563, forward strand.
TGGGGATGAGGTCACTGGGGTACAAAGCTGGGTGCCTCCACCCGCAACTGTGAGGGGTTGGACACGAGGTTAGGTTTGTCTTCAGTGGACACGGGGTATCGGCTGAGGTAATCAGCTCCATGGTTACTCTTCCCTGGTATGTACTCTACATAAAACGCGCAGGGCTGTAGCAAGATGGACCAACGCATGAGTCTAGCGTTGAGTTTCTGTGATGACGCAAGGAATGCTAAGGGCTGGTGGTCAAACAAAACTCCATAACTCCAAAAGCGCAACGAAAAACATCTTTAAATTAAAAATGTAATAATAAAAATAAACAAATTAAATGAAATTAAAAACAACCAATAACAATTTTAAAAATTTAAATGTATAAAATACATAACAAATAAGCATAAATAAATTAGACACAATTAGATTTTCTGCTGCTGTCAGAGGACTGACGCTCGAACGGAGGGTTGTCTGTCTCAAAGCAAGAAGCGGAGTTCTCCACACACAGCGCAGTCGTGGACCGGGTGTCGGAATACTGGCGACTGAAACTGTCAACGTCATTTCCTGGGGCAAAGGTCACACCACCGCACATGCCAGGATGTCTGCCCGAGGTCGGCGTTTGTTCGATGTGTTTCTCTTCGTCGTAGGACTGTTGCGGAAGTCTGCCATTGATAAACCCATGGCTGTTGCTGCCAAAGGATTGGGTATCCGCGCTTCCCTTACCATCGTCCTCGCGGTCGTCATCGTTGTCGTCGTTCTCCATGCCTCGTGTGAGGAGCAGAGCCAGTTTTCTGCGTGGCAGCAGGTCAGGATTGTGCAGCAGCGTGTAGGCCAGGCGCCAGCGACGTGACGCCCGAGAGTTGCTGCATACTGCACACACACACACACACACACACACACACACACACACAAACACACACACACACACACACACGCACGCACACACACACACACATATGTATAGCCCATTGTCGCGAAACGAAACGCTCGCGAGTATTTTATTTTCCAAGTGCTAATTGTTATATAGAGTGCCTGTGGTAAGATTTAGAAATATGACGTCAATTTTGTTACGTGTCGATCGCCATTTTTTTTGTATTCCTGGAAAAGAATAAAATAAACATTTTTTTTTCGATAATTCTTTTGTGTGAAAGATTGTGATTAATGCCAATAATAAAATTTTAGGGAAAGCAAAGAGGTTGTGAACTATTAATTTTATAAAATATGATGTTTGAGGTGATAGGTTACTTTTTGCGTTGTGAAGTTTCCATTGGCTGTTTTAATGATAAAAGTATGGTAGTCTTGGTAAAATGAAATTGAGGCGAAATCGGTTAGGAAAACTGAAGAATCAGTTGGGAGAGAGATCTAGACTGGACAGGGAGGATTCTACCCAAGCTCCGAGGCAACTTATTCTGTGGGGTGCCAACGACAGTTTAGCTGGAGGCTGAATGTTGTCTGTTGTGGTTGGGCCAAGAAGATGAGTTGTTCCTCGACGTTTGATCAGCTTTAGCTGAATTCTGGCACCGTAGGGTAAATATTTAGATTTTTCTTCATTCAAGATAATTTCCCAAGAAGATTGATAAGTGTGAAACTTTGTTCATTGAATATATGTATTTTCCAGAGGAGAAAAATAGTTTGTTCATTGAATGCATTTGTTTTCCAGAGAAGTGAGATAGTTTGTTCATTGAATGCATTTGTTTTCCAGAAAAGTGAGATAGTTTGATCATTTGAAATGCATTTGTTTTCCATGGAAAGATATTTGATTCATCTGAATGCAACTGGTTTTCAGGGGACTGATGTGTTGATTAATCGTAACATGTTTTTCCAAGCAGAGCCGGACCTGAAGGAGTTTAAGTTTGTATTGAAATAATTTTCATGCAAATATCTAAGACTAGTTTTGTTCGGCAGGTGTTTTATTCTTGTGGTATTATCCGTCTTGGATATCTGTGACGATGTCATCTTCGAGACTGGCACTGGATTCTTCTCTGACGTCTTGTTCATGATCGGGGTGACTGATTTTACGATGAAACTGTACGTCAACGAGGGCTACAGAAGTCACTGGTGGGTCACGGACAGCCATTAGATCTAACGGCGACATCGACGTCAAGTTCCAGCTCTTATGAACTTTTCCACCAATTCACCTAAACCGGGGCTCTTCATTTGTCAACAACTACAACGAGGACGTTATTAAAAGAGATAAGTAAAAAAACCAAACAAACATTATTTTCGGTAACCACGACGGAAAGTATCGCCAAATTATTGTTCCGATTTCGAGGAAAAAATAACGGAATATAATAAAATAATCGAACTTGGAAAAACGTGTTATGTGTTTGTGAAGTGTTGGAAAGAAATGGTGTACCTTAGGTTTTTTTATTGAAATAAAACCACGTTCTGGGGTAAGTCATGAAAGTCAGGGAAGTCCTTCATCAGTAGTGATCACCCAGTAACACCCAGTTTTGCGACATTCTGGGTTCATCGTCCGGGATTAGAATTTCCAAAAAATTCTGGGGGTAACGAGCCATTCATTTTTTTTAATGTCAGAGGTGCACCATTAATCCAATACTTTACAAATTCAACACTTCAGCGATTATGAAAACTTGCTTCAAGTTGTGGTTACCTTGATGTAATTGTTGCACGTCTGCATGAGCATGATTAGAGAGCAGTATAGGTAAAATATTGTTTTATGTTGTTGCTAGTCATTGCTTACATAAAATGTGCATTATATCTGCTAATATGTTAGTGCATCAGTGGTTTCACATTGTATGAGAACCCAGCTGTGCAAGTATCTTCAGGGAAATCATCTCGTTTGAAATTATTTATTTTGGTGGTTGAGCAGTGAAGAACCGGTATTATCCGTAGTAGGATTAAAGATATTTTGGGTATAAGTTTTACTTTTCCAAAATTTCAAACCTTTGATTGCAGAGTTTGCAATAGCTATTGTACGTAGGTACTAGTGTTTTGGTCGAAGGTGTACTTAGAATGAACAGTTTCTGCAACCTATGACGTTTATTATCCTGATGGAGTATGTAGGGTAAAGTATCGATCATAGTTTGAAAGTAAGTTTTCCAGCTTAAACTTTAAGTAAGTTGGATGTTCCGAAAACATTGTATAGTTTCAGTGTTGTTCGAAGACAGGCTAGAGGTTATGTATTGATCGGTGAGGAGGTCAATCTAATTAGCTCTGTGTTGCTTAGTCTGGTCAAACCTCTAACCAAGAATTATTTCTAGTTGAGGGTCTGAAAGTCAGATTCGGTAGTGTCCGATTGACAGTTTAACCAATTGTGGTAATTGGTAGTGCTGGTTAGTAAATGTGGGTCTAGTTAGACGTTCTACTTAACCAGGAGACTAAGCGTGGATGATAATCTGGAAGGGTGGATTATCGTCGGTGATCGTGTTATTAGTGTATAACCGTTCACGTAAGGATAGCTGTGATAGAATAGCCGTTTGGGGCTAGAGCGCAGGCGCATCCGTTGTAGTACTTTAACCTTTGGAAAGGCGAGTTCGTTTGAGGCCTAAATAGTCTGTGGTTTTATCTACCAGGGTTACGTGTAGTAAAACAGGATTAGTTTAGGGAAAGTTTGGCTAGGAGGATGCCGAGGCAGCAACCAGTTCAGATGGAGACTCAGTCTCCGCTGCTAGCCTACAAGCAGGATGGGATCATCCTGGGTCTGACAGATAAGGATCTGGCAGAGTATGTGGAAAATAGAAGGAAGGAAGAGAACGCGGAGAGGATAAGGGAGGAAGAGAAAGCAGAGAGGATCCGAAAGGAAGAGGAAGAGAAAGCAGAGAGGATCCGAAAGGAAGAGGAAGAGAAAGCGGAGAGGATCCGAAAGGAAGAGGAAGAGAAAGCGGAGAGGATAAGGGAAGAAGAGAAAGCAGAGAGGATACGGCAGGAGCAACGGGAGGACCAGCTCCGACGTGAAGAACGAGAAGAGCGCATTATGAGGGAAGAAAGGGAAGCCAAGGCAAAATTGGAACAAATGGCCATGCAGAACGAGTTTGAGTTGAGAAAGGCGCAAGAGTGGACTGCAGATGATGGGGACCAAAATCAAAATTTTTATCCCGAGCCGAGGACAGCGAGGAGCTGTGTGAATGTGAATGTACCTTATTTGGATGATAAGGACGATGTAGAGGTCTACCTGAAACAGTTTGAGCGTATCGCTACGTTGTCAGGTTGGCATAAGGATGAGTGGGCGATAAGACTGTCTGGTCAACTACGAGGCCAAGCGCGGCAGGTCTACACTGAGATGTCTGATGAGGAGATTATGGATTACGACATGGTCAAGGCTGCGATCATGAGGCGTTTCCAACTGACCGCTGAAACTTATCGGAAACGGTTCAAAGAATTCAAGCGGGGCAGTCATGAAGGCATCAGGGAGTGTAGGAACAGGAGGGGGATGTATTTGGACAGATGGGTGGATTTGTCTGAGAAAGAGGGGAAATCGGGTGAGCTGAAAGGTTTAATTCTCATGGACAAAATGTTGGAGATAGTGTCTCAAGAGGAGGCAAGATTCATTAGGGAGAGAAACCCTACGTGTGTGGACGAAGTGGTGGTCCACGCTCAAACGTATGAAGATGCGCAGAATGCTGGGGGTCCGATTGCAACGAGGCGGCCCATTGGACCCAGTGCTAGAATGGATAACCGTCCCAGGGTTAACCAGCAAACGCAGAATTCGAACATGTGACAACGACATAGTGGAGGGGTGAGTGGTCAAGCGACAGGTCCTGGCAACGCGGGTGCGTCAGGAATGAACAAGTCTCAGCAAAACTTCAAGGGATGTTTTCGATGCGGAGGCCCACATTTAATGAGGGATTGCCAAAAGGCAAATGTGAATAGAAACAGACCAAGCTCAAACCTTGCGTCAGCTGTTGTGAATGCGGTCAACGTGACCCAGGAACAGAAACCATGTAATCGATGTAGTGAAGACGGCTATGAACCGAACTGTGAGTTGAAAGTGGATGGAGTAAAGGCTCAAGGTATTCGGGATACAGGGGCCAGTAGCATATTGGTGGATTCAAGTTTAGTTTCCCCAAGCAAGTATACGGGCGAATACCAGAACGTGACACTTGCAGATTCATCTAAGCGGAAGAAAGTGCCCATTGCTGTGGTGAATTTGGAAACTCCGTTTTTCGTTGGAGAAACGCGTGTTTTGGTTTTGAAGACGCTTGTGCATCAAGTTCTGATAGGGAATAGCAGAAAGATGACAGACGGGACTGAGGTCAAAGTTCCATTGTTTCCGTTGGTAGAGCAACCGGAGGAACAAGTTGTAGCACCGGTACAAACCAGGTTGCAGGAGAAGCAACAAGCACAAGCCAAGCCATGGATTCCTAAGCAGACTGACTTAGGGCAAGTACGTCCTGAAGATTTATCTAAGGAACAGAAGGCAGACCCGACTTTAGGAAAGATTCGGGAAAGGGCAGAGCTAGGGCTCAAGCAAGAAACCCACTACGAGTGGAAGAAAGACATTTTGTACAGAGTTTACATGAGTGAAGGTAAACCATGTAGACAAGTGGTAGTGCCAGAACGGTACCGATCAGATGTGCTCAAATTGGCTCATGATACGCCGATGGCGGGACATCAAGGAGTACGCCGGACTCGCGACCGGATATGGCGTGATTTCTATTGGCCGGGTATCTGTGGTGACGTCAAACGTTATTGTGCGTCATGTGACGTGTGTCAGAGGAGCACGAGGAAGGGAGCCACGAGGAAGGTTCCGATGAAAAGCATGCCGCTTATCAGCACACCTTTCGAGCGAGTTGGGGTAGATATCATTGGTCCGATACTACCAGCGTCCAGCAGGGGTCATCGATACATATTGACCATGGTTGACTATGCCACGCGGTATGTAGAAGCGACACCTCTGAAAGATATTAGGGCAGAGACAGTGAGCGAGGCGTTGTGGGTCTATTGGACCAGGATGGGAATTCCTAAGGAAGTGATCACAGATAGGGGTACCCAATTCACCAGCGAGATCATGGAGAGAGTGAACAAGCTTCTCAACATAAAGGGGATCCATACTACACCCTTCACCCGCAAACAAATGGTTTGACAGAGAAGTTCAATGCTACGCTCAAGGACATGATGAAGAGACTTTGTCAAGAGCAGCCCAAAGACTGGGACAAGTTTTTGCCAGCGTTATTGTTTGCCTACAGGGAGGTACCGCAAGAAAGCTTGCAATTTTCGCCTTTTGAACTGTTGTATGGGCGTGAAGTACGAGGGCCTATGCAGGTTCTACGTCAGGTGTGGACAAACGAAGATGCAGGAGAGGAAGTGCGATCCACGATTAGTCATATCACGGATCTCACGAACAAAATCGAGAAAACTTGTGAGATTGCCAAGAACAACCTCAGCAAGGCAGCGCTCAGGTACACAAGGGCGTATGACAAGAAGGCCAAAGACAGAAAATTTGTGGTCGGGGACAAAGTTTTGCTTTTGTTGCCCGCAAAACACAACAAGCTGCAGCTAACGTGGAAAGGTCCTTATCCAGTTGTGGAGAAAGTGGGCAGCTGCAACTACAGGATCAAGATAAGGGGACATGAAAAACTGCTACATGCGAATTTGCTGAAATTGTACGTCGAACGTGACGGAAAGCTAACAGGGACAGATGAAGCACAGCCAAACGCGGTGGTTATGGAGACAGATGAGGAGGAAGTGAGCGTTGTGGTTCACGATGTGTACGATGAAGAGATGGGAGCACTAGGCATAGATCGTTTTCCCATGCTTACGTTGCATGCAAAAGAAGGTCCCAGAAACGTGAAGATCAACCCTGAGTTGGACGAGCACAAACAGGCTGAAATTTTGTCTATTTGCGAAATGTGCTTAAAGATATACCAGGGAAATGCAAAATCGAAGAATGTGAATTCAAACTTACATCACAAGAGCCAGTGCATGTGAGGCAATACCCGCTACCATTTGCGCAGGTAGAAACAGTGAAGAAAGAGGTCATTGACATGTTGGAGTTGGGGGTCATAGAACCAACAGTGTCGCCTTACAATAGTCCGATTGTGTTGGCGAAGAAGAAGGATGGTGAAATACGTTTCTGTATTGACTATAGAAGCCTCAACAAGCAGGTAGAGTTCGATTCGGAACCTATTCCTGATGTGCCACAAATCTTTGCAAAATTGCAGAAAGCACGCTATTTGTCAAAGATAGACTTGACGAAAGGGTATTGGCAGATACCAGTCAAAGAAGAGGATAAACCGAAAACGGCGTTTAGTACACCCATGGGACAGTACTGTTTCGCTTATCTGCCATTCGGAATCAAGACTGCGAGTTCTATTTTCACTCGTATGATGCGCAAGCTACTTGAACCTCTGAAGCGTGATGATATTGAACATTTCATTGATGACATCATCATTGCCACTGAAACGTGGGAACAGCCATTGATGCTGTGTTGAAAAGGTTGGAGGAGGCAGGTCTTACAGCGAAACCCTCTAAGTGCTACTTTGGTTTCGGGGAGCTAGACTATTTGGGTCATCATGTGGGTGGAGGCACAGTCATGCCTGATGATGACAAGACTGAGAAGATCAGGTCAGCCAGCAGACCGATCACAAAGAAGGAAGTCAGAGCATTCCTAGGACTAGTGGGGTTCTACAGAAAATACATCAGCAACTATGCGGAAATCAGCGCTCCGTTGACTGATTTGACAAAGAAAGGTCTACCAGAAAAAGTGGCCTGGGATGAAACATGTGAAGCAGCATTCGTTAAACTCAAAGATTGCTTGGTAAGCAAACCAGTATTATTGCTACCTGACGTCAGCAAGCCATTTACTCTGAGGAGTGACGCATCAGATGTTGCAGTGGGAGCAGTTTTACTGCAAGATCAAGGGCAAGGGTTACAGCCAGTAGCCTATGCAAGCAAGAAGCTTAACCGTGCAGAGAAAAACTACTCGACCATCGAAAAGGAGTGTTTGGGAGTGGTATGGGCTGTCAAGAAATTTGAACAGTACCTGTATTCAACACATTTCACTTTGGAGACGGACCACCAACCACTCACATATTTGCAGAAAACCAAGACTGAGAATGGTCGGCTGATGAGGTGGGCTCTCCAGCTGCAACAGTATTCTTTCACAGTCAAAGTTATCAAAGGGAAAGACAATGTTGGCGCAGACTATTTGAGTCGATTGCACTTGTAAAAGAATAGCTTAAACATGGATGTTTCAGCTCAAGAGGAGGGGCGTATTGTCGCGAAACGAAACGCTCGCGAGTATTTTATTTTCCAAGTGCTAATTGTTATATAGAGTGCCTGTGGTAAAATTTAGAAATATGACGTCAATTTTGTTACGTGTCGATCGCCATTTTTTTTGTATTCCTGGAAAAGAATAAAATGGACGATTTTTTCGATAATTCTTTTGTGTGAAAGATTGTGATTAATGCCAATAATAAAATTTTTGGGAAAGCAAAGAGGTTGTGAACTATTAATTTTATAAAATATAATGTTTGAGGTGATAGGTTACTTTTTGCGTTGTGAAGTTTCCATTGGCTGTTTTAATGATAAAAGTATGGTAGTCTTGGTAAAATGAAATTGAGGCGAAATCGGTTAGGAAAACTGAAGAATCAGTTGGGAGAGAGATCTAGACTGGACAGGGAGGATTCTACCCATGCTCCGAGGCAACTTATTCTGTGGGGTGCCAACGACAGTTTAGCTGGAGGCTGAATGTTGTCTGTTGTGGTTGGGCCAAGAAGATGAGTTGTTCCTCGACGTTTGATCAGCTTTAGCTGAATTCTGGCACCGTAGGGTAAATATTTAGATTTTTCTTCATTCAAGATAATTTCCCAAGAAGATTGATAAGTGTGAAACTTTGTTCATTGAATATATGTATTTTCCAGAGGAGAAAAATAGTTTGTTCATTGAATGCATTTGTTTTCCAGAGAAGTGAGATAGTTTGTTCATTGAATGCATTTGTTTTCCAGAAAAGTGAGATAGTTTGATCATTTGAAATGCATTTGTTTTCCATGGAAAGATATTTGATTCATCTGAATGCAATTGGTTTTCAGGGGACTGATGTGTTGATTAATCGTAACATGTTTTTCCAAGCAGAGCCGGACCTGAAGGAGTTTAAGTTTGTATGGAAATAATTTTCATGCAAATATCTAAGACTAGTTTTGTTCGGCAGGTGTTTTATTCTTGTGGTATTATCCGTCTTGGATATCTGTGACGATGTCATCTTCGAGACTGGCACTGGATTCTTCTCTGACGTCTTGTTCATGATCGGGGTGACTGATTTTACGATGAAACTGTACGTCAACGAGGGCTACAGAAGTCACTGGTGGGTCACGGACAGCCATTAGATCTAACGGCGATATCGACGTCAAGTTCCAGCTCTTATGAACTTTTCCACCAATTCACCTAAACCGGGGCTCTTCATTTGTCAACAACTACAACGAGGACGTTATTAAAAGAGATAAGTAAAAAAACCAAACAAACATTATTTTCGGTAACCACGACGGAAAGTATCGCCAAATTATCGTTCCGATTTCGAGGAAAAAATAACGGAATATAATAAAATAATCGAACTTGGAAAAACGTGTTATGTGTTTGTGAAGTGTTGGAAAGAAATGGTGTACCTTAGGTTTTTTTTATTGAAATAAAACCACGTTCTGGGGTAAGTCATGAAAGTCAGGGAAGTCCTTCATCAGTAGTGATCACCCAGTAACACCCAGTTTTGCGACACCCATACAATAATACATTCCAATACCCAACAAAGGAAAGAACAGAAGCAACAGTTGCTGCTCGTACCAAAACCATCCCACATCACACAACAATCATTTCCAACCGTATATCATCCATTTGAATTACCGCCTATCACCTGTCTTCAGCATCATCACTATCACCAACAACAACACAAAGAAAAAAAACCAGTCACTGCGATATATTCTACGATATCAAAAGGAGAAGAGGACCCACCAAAAGTAAGCTGTACAGGGTTCGTTTGGCACATCGATGACCCAGCTTGGAATGCCATGATGGACAAAATAAAAGTGGCTTTTTAAAAAGCTGTCCATCTTAGCAGAATGATATCTCGTGTGGTTCAGCGTTGATTTAGGTCCCTTGGGATGGTGGTGCCCTTGTGACGACGTATCACACATAGAGGAGGGTATAGACGTTAAACTTCAATGGAGGCGAGACGAACATGAAGAAGGGAAGGAACAGAACGACGACAAGAAGAAAGATAATACATGTATAAGCTTGCTACAAAAATTTAAAAACTAAAACAGGTTATAGTTACATTTCAGGGGCGGATCAGTTAGGTTTTGGGGGAGGGTTTCCAAAATTCTATTAAAGGGACTTACTCGGTAAATGTTAACGATGGTCAAGAAACGCTTCAGATCAAGCATCAACATTGGCAGGACACGCACTTTTCCAGGAGCAGACATCGGAAGTGACCAAAATCTTGTGATGTTGTCTTTCCGGCTTCACTTGAAGAGAGTAAACACAGCAAAGTGCACTAGACTGAAGTTCGACCTGGACAAACTCCAAGACCCGGAGGTAACAGAAATATTTCAGGCCACAATTAGAGGGAAATTTGCACCACTGCTCATTTTAAGAGCTGGTGAAGTAGATGTCAACACCATGACCACCACCTTGAACTTAGCTGTGACAGATGCCGCCACGGAGATCATTGGAAAGCACCGGTCAAAGAAGAAGCTGTGGATCACACCTGAACTTTTGGACCTGTGTGATAAACGAAGAGAGATGACAAAGATAAGGAACACCTGACAGGGAGATGATGCCTACCGAAAAATCAACAATGACATCCGAAAAGGCATGCGCACAGCAAAGGAGAACTGGATAGAAGCTCAATGCCAGGAAATAGATAACAGTCTGAATAAGAACAACAGGAAAAAGGCCCACCAGACTGTGAAGCCGCTGACAAGTGTTAAACAGCCCAAGGTATCCACGATCCAAAGCAAATGGCTTATGCCTTACAGAAGAACAAGAAGTCTTGGACAGATGGACAGAGTACTGCTCTGACCTTTACAACCACAAACCAAACGGAGACCCATCAGTTCTAGCATGTCCAGAGAACAGAGAAGAAGAAGAAATCCTCCCAATTCTCCGAGAAGAAGTTCAAGCAGCAGTGCAATCGCTGAAGAAGGGGAAGTCAGCGGGAGTGGACAACGTACCCGCGGAACTGCTTCAAGCAGGAGGAGCAGCGATAATCAACGCACTCACCATTATGTGTAACAAGATGTGGCAGAGTGGGGAGTGGCCTACACCATGGACCCAGTCGCTTGTCATCTTCCCAAAAAAGGTAACCTTCAGGAATGTGAAAATTACCGCACCATCAGCTAAAATCAGCCATCCCAGCAAGGTCCTCCTGAAAATAATACTCAACAGGTTGAAACCCCAAGCTGAACAAATCATAGCCGAAGAGCAAGCAGGATTTAGGGCAGCGCGAAGTACCACTGAACAGATTTCCAACCTCAGAATAATCTGTGAGAAATATCTACAGCACCAACATCTATATCATGTGTTCGTAGACATCAAAAAGGCGTTTGACCGAGTCTGGCATGCAGCTCTGTGGGCAACCATGAGAGTGTACAACATCAGCCCTAAAATTTTAAGTCATCAAAAGCCTGTATGACAAGGCTGCCAGTGCAGTCCTCCACAACAGCGCCATCGGAAACTGATTCAGAACAACAATCGGTGTGCGTCAGGGATGCCTACTCTGTCCAACACTCTTCACCATCTTCTTAGAGCGCATCATGTCAGATGCCCTTGCAGACCACGAAGACACAGTCAGCATAGGGGGAAGAGCAATCTCTAACCTTCGTTTTGCGGAACAAGAACTTGAACGGCTGGTACAGAGGCTTGACATCACCTCCAGAGCCTATTGAATGGAAATAAGTGCAGAGAATACCAAAATGAGGACCAACAACACCCATGGCACCAACACGGACATCAAAGTCCAAGGCCAATCCCTCAACACAGTGCATAGCTTCAAATATTTAGGAGCCATTGTATCAGACAATGGGTCCCTACAGGAAGTCCTCTCCAGGATCGCACAAACAACTGCTGCCCTGGCGAGGTTGAAGCCAATTTGGAAAGACAGGGCCATCAGTCTACATTACAAGGTAAGGCTGCTGCGCTCCCTTGTCATCTCCATCTTCCTATACGCTTGCGAAACATGGACCCTCACAGCAGATCTCCAACGAAGAATACAAAGCATGGAGATGAGGTGCTTCAGAAGACTTCAGGGTATTTCCTATACCCAGAACATTACCAACAAACGAAGTCCGACAGACAATCACACAAGCCATTGGACAACACGATGACCTGCTCACAGTGGTGAAAAAACGGAAACTCCGATGGTATGGCCACGTCACCGGATCATCAGGTCTTGCAAAGACCATCCTGCAAGGCACAGTGCAAGGAGGTAGAAGAAGAGGGAGACCGAAAAAGAGGTGGGATGACAACATTCGAGACTGGACTGGCTTGACACTGAGCGAAACAATCAGGGTTGCTGATGACAGGGAAATATGGAGTACGTTGGTTAAACGATCATCTGTGGTGCCCCTACGACCTCCGAGTTATGGGATAGGATATGTTATTTACTAGTAAGATTAAATTATCAAAATAATAATTACCTCCTTTGCTCCCAAAATATGTACTGAGCTTTGCCACACCTTTCGAATCGGAGGGCTTTATTTAAAATGACCAAGCCAAAATGATCTACCTACCACCAAAATGCAAAACATATATATATATATAGTCATATAATAGGCTGACGTCAATTTTTTTTACTGCTACGCGATCCACGTATTGGCCACGTACTCCTGTCATAATCCATTATATTATCCAGTAGGAATATAGTTTTCTTTCTTTTCATTTCTTCCGCTCGTGGCGCCCCCTCCCCCCACCCACTCTTAAAAAAATAAATAAAAATAAAAATAAAATAAATAAATAAATAAAAATAGAATGTCGCCGAAGACGTGAAATATCATTTTTCTCTCTTTGTGGAGCATGAAAGACGGTGTTCATCTGGAGATTGTTTAGAATGATTGCAATGATTGATGTTTTTTAGGGAGAAGATTGCGAGGGCTTGCATATTGTGGGAAAGGTCAAATACTCGTACCCCCCCCCCCCCCCCCCCCAAAAAAAAAAAAAAAAAAAAAAAAAAAAAATATATATATATATATATATATATATATATATATATATATATATATATATATATATATATATATATATATATATATATATATATATATTTTATATTTATTTATTTATTTATTTTATGTTTATTTTTATTTTTTTTAATTTTAATTTTTATATTTAAATTTTATAATTTTATATATATATATATATATATATATATATATATATATTAAAGTTGTTTTCTCTCTCTCTCTCTCTCTCTCTCTTTCTTTCTCTCTCTCCTTCTTCTTCTTTTTTTAATTCCTTTTTTTTTTGGGCTGGGGGGGGGGTCCGGAACCCCCCCCCCCTCGTCCGCCCCTGCATTTAGCTGGCGTGGGCAGATGCTTGACGCCCCTGGCTTCTCTGTCGCTGTCGTTCTGGCAGATGAGGCTGATGAGGACGGCACAGAAACTCCTCATCATGGGGTTGTTGTGGGCGTTGTCCACCCGTAACTTACCCACGTACGCCATGTAACCTGAGCAACACACCACTAAACAGTAAAACTTTACTAACAATAGTAGGGGCAAGGGTAGGTAAGTGGACAAAAGCCACCGCAAAATAATGAAAGTACGGGATGTGAAGCCATAATATTGGAGGAAACGGTTCCAAATGTCAAGGGTGCATGGCAGCCTGGAGGACAGACAAAATATAACATCTTGTCACTGCACAAAGAAAAGACCACCCCCCGGCCCCCCCCCCTCTCCCCCGCCCTACTCCTTCGGCCGAGAGTATAAACTGAGGTCTAGTATGTGCACGTACGCACTCCATTGCACGGACTCTCATGACCACCCCCAGCAAGCGCTAGCACTGTCTCTTCCACACATCCCTCCTCTCATCACCCCCACTCCCATCCCCGGTCGCCTAGGATAGTGCTCAGTTGTTTGGGGAGTGAGACGATGCGCTTATGACAGCAAGGAGGGATCGCTGATGACAGCAAAGGGGGGTCGCTGGTGACAGCAAGGACGGGACGCTGATAACAGCAAGGAGGGGACGCTTATGACAGCAAGGAGGGGACGCTGATGACAGCAAGGAAGGGACGCTGATGACAGCAAGGAGGGGACGCTGATGACAGCAAGGAGGGGACGCTTATGACAGCAAGGAGGGGACGCTGATGACAGCAATGAAGGGACGCTTATGACAGCAAGGAGGGGACGCTTATGACAGCAAGGAGGGGACGCTGATGACAGCAATGAAGGGACGCTTATGACAGCACGGAGGGGACGCTGATGACAGCAAGGAATGGACGCTTATGACAGCAAGGAGGGGACGCTGATGACAGCAAGGAGGGGACGCTGATGACAGCAAGGAAGGGACGCTTATGACAGCAAGAGGGGACGCTGATGACAGCAAGGAAGGGACGCTGATGACAGCAAGGAAGGGACGCTTATGACAGCAAGGAGGGGACGCTGATGACAGCAAGGAGGGGACGCAGATGACAGCAAGGAGGGAACACTGATGACAGCAGGGAAGGGACGCTCATGACAGCAAGGAGGGAACGCTGATGACAGCAGGGAAGGGACGCTGATGACAGCAAGGAGGGGACGCTGATGACATCAAGGAGGGGACGCTGATGACAGCAAGGAGGGGATACCTATGACAGCGAGCAAGGGTCGCTTATGACAGCAAGCAAGGGTCGCTTATGACAGCAAGGAGGGGACCCATTAAATTCAAAGCCGTGCGGTCAGTTTTAGCACCAGTTGTCCATGCTATCGTTGTATTTTTTAACAACATAACACTAATGAACGAACAGAGATCATTTTGAGGATAAACAGTATTATTCATGGTTTGATAGTTAACAGCACTCAGGTGACGTTTTGCCGAATTCCATCACACGTTGTGGCTTTCTCTGTAATCACTGGGCCGATAGGGCTGCACAATTATTTGCATCAGATATTATTTTGTGATCAAAGCACATTCCATTTCAGGCTAAGGAAAATGACAATTCAAGTAAAAATAAAATTGTTAAAGGCCTTCATTTAAATTCAATGTATAATAGGCTAACCTCAGCTAAATTCAATTTATAATGGGATGCATCAGTTAAATTCAATTTATGATAGGCTGCTAGGGGAGAGAGGAGTGAGATAACATTGAACTTCGAGACGTTTAATAGGATAAAAGTTTGAGAGGGGGGGGGGGGGGGAAAGAAAGAGAAAATTACAGAAAACAAATAAACCGCTTTAACCGTGGCGCCCCTCGCCGGTAAAAAAAAAATTGCCAACATAAATCCACTGGCCTACAGACCCACTAACAACGAGTGTTGCTTTCCTGTTTTCCATTGTACCTTTTGCGCTGTCGCCTTAAACTAAGAAATCAACGCAGCCCACGGACTCAATGTCAGCGGTATAGCATTGTATAACAGTCGTCTCGGTGCACGAACGTTGCGTGACTGGTGGATACTGGTTTAGGCCAGATAATTGTGCAGTGTACGTGGTTTTACTTGTCACACATGGTTGAACAAACCGAAAGCTTGTTTTTTGTTTGTTTTGGTAAATTAAAGTCCCACGTCACATTAGCGAATAGGGGACTGGGAAAGGGGGGGAAAGCGCAACACGACTATGGCTATGAAATAGTCCGTTGTGAGCCTATGTACAAGAAAAAAAAACACACACGAAAAACCAACCTTTGGACGCAGTGGGTTTCATTGTGAAAAGAGTTCCGGGATTGCCAGAACGAAAGTGTAGACCTGAATACTGTGATTGTGTGTATAAGTGGACAGAGGGGCAAAATCTGCCAAATAGCCCTCTTATGGGGATCAACTAGGAACAGAAAAACATCAGGTTTGTACGGTGTATTGGTTTTGAGCCCATTAACTGGTTTTATGTTATGTCTCTCCCTGTCTATCTCTGTCTGTTTGCCTCTGTCTGTCTCTCTCCTGTCTCTGTCTCTCTGTCTCATCTAATACCTTGAAGTATTCCTTGTGCATTAACTTTGAATGCTATAATTGGTATTGTGCACCTTGTTACCAAAACCCCTACAGAGAGGAGGAAGGCAATCTAAAGTGATATGCAGTAATCCTATCCTATCCTATCCCGTAACTCTGAGGACGTTGGGGCAATAACCAGAGATGATCGTTTAGCCAGCGTGCTCCATGTCTCTCGGTCATCAGCAACACTAATGGTTACGCCTCAGTGTCAAGCCATTCCATTCTCGAATGTTGTCCTTCCACCTCTCTCATCTTCGTTCTCTCCCTCCCCATTCTGCTCCATCCATTGTGCCTTGCAAGGATGGTCTTTGCAAGGCCTGATGATCTGGTTACGTGGCCATACCATCGGAGTTTTCCGTTTCTTCATCCATTGTGAGCAGGTCATCGGTTGTCCAATGGCGTGTCTGATGGTCTGTCGGACTTCGTCGTTAGTGATGTGCAGGGTATAGAAATGTCCAAAAGTCTCTGTACCAACCATATACCCCACATCATCTTTATGCTTTGTTATTCTTCGTTGTATATCTGCTGCAGGGGTCCATGTTTCGCAAGCGCGTATAGGCACTTTGGAGAAGACAAGGTAACGCAGCAGCCCGCAAGCAGCCATATTACCTTGGAATTTATACTGATGGTCAGTGCGCGCGAGAGTGTCTGCGTCGCAGCAGCACCTTACCTTGGAATGTTAAATAACAACTAACCTGATGTCTTGTCTTTCCAAATGGGTTTTCAACCTTGCCAGGGCGGCAGTGGTTTGTGCGATTCTGAGAGGGGACTTCCTGTCTGGACTCCATTGTCTGATACAATGGCTCCTAAATATTTGAAGCACAGACAAAATAGAGTGGAGTCGTTTTCTTTAAGGTGAAACATTCATCTATCATAGCACCGTCACTGTCTGACTTTGGACATCCTACATGGCTTCCGATCTCACTACACACGGCTTCAGGCTACAGATATGCACACATACACCGGGACACATTCGCCCGCCTTCAGACAAACAAGACCAGCGAGCATACGCAAACACTCGCGCTCGCTGCCACGCACGCACGCACGCACCCACGCATAGAGGGTGGAACCGGTACGATTTCTCAAACCGGTTTTTAACCGGTTTTTCCAATAGAAAACCGCGGTTTAAAACCGGTTAACCGGCTAGAAGTTACAACTGGTTACCCCGGGTAAAGGCGCAAGGGAAATAACCTCTGTATTGATTTATTATTTTTTTGGAACGGCTGAAGTTCTTTCACGATGAATTTTGTCACCTTTTCGTTGATTTCGGATGCTTTCTTGGAGTTAGCTAGATATACCTGCTTCTTTTTGAGTGCTTCACTGATTGTCATTTGTTTTGTGTCGCCTTTACTTGTACTGGCACCTCCTTCAGTCACAATGCTCACGTCAGCGTCAGCGCTGCTGGTACACGGACTAGATCTAGCATGTAGGACTTGTGGGTTAGATCTATTGGGTGCAGGGCCCGCAGGCTTGGCTGGCTTCAGCAGCAGCAAAGGGTGGTGTCGGCGAATGTGTGCATTCAGATTTGAAGTGCCACCGCCAAGTTTAATACTTGCCTTACACTCTTTACAGTAACCGGTATTATGGTCAACCTTTCCTGCTTCTGTCTCTCGCAGGAGAAAGAATCTCCAAATGTCAGCTTTCCCACGCGTGTTCGCTACGAATTTCTCTGTTTCTACCATTTTGCTAGTGCTTTACGGGACGAGTGATGTCCCTTAGAAAAACCGCGGTTTTCCGGTTTTTTAAGGCCAAACCGGTTTACCGAACCGTGAGAAAGTCGAACCGATTTTAACCGGAAAACCGGTAAAACCGAACACCCCTACCCACGCACAACTGGAAAGGGCTGCTGTCTCCTGATGATTATCATTGGGTGGTAGACTGTTCCCAAGGAGAGCTTATTGGTCGAGGGTTCAAAGGACGACTCTTGGTGGGTAGAATCTCTTCCCCAGACCTTTTTTGCTTGGGACTGGTGGTATAGTGCTGTTAGATATCTGCATACGTAGGGGCCGTCGCCTGGTCGTAGGTATTTTGGATACGTATCCCATTACGTCTCCAAACGACTAGGCTCGCTCGATTGACAGTCCCTGCCTCACCCTTCTACTGAACTTAAGCATAAACGGCCACAACTAAATAAATACGTACAACCAACTAACAGCCCTATCAAAGTGGCCAACCATAATTATAGTCTTCCTGCCCATAAATTATGCTCTGAAAACAATGAATAAATACTCGAACGTAGTCAAATACAGAAGGAACGAAAGAATTATGGCGAAATGGGGACAAGAATGTTTGTTTAGGTTGTTCAAAATGTCACCTTGAAGGACTAGCACTTTATAGAGAATTTGTCTGTCTGTCTGTCGCTCTTTCACTCTCCCTCCTCTCTCTCTCACACACACACACAAACACACACACACGTTTACCCTTAAAACACACACAAGCACACACGCACCACGCACACACACACATAATCAAGGGTACAAAAAGACCATGACTTTATTTATTATAGTAATTTATATGCGTGTATTAATATGTTTATTTTTTTATGTTAAATGTCTAAATCACTTGGCTGAATAATAGACAATAAATGAGTAACAACCAGTTACACCCACACACACACACACACACACACACACACACACACATTCACACACCCACACACCCACATGTGTGTAGAAACGACGTTCTGATTACTGTTGTGAAAAAAAACCGGATTATTTTGACACACTTTCCATTTCTTTGACATTATTTTGACATTTTCCAATTTTTGAAGCTATCCCTAACCCTAACCCCAAACCCAAACCCTAAACCTAACCCTAAAACAGCTCTAACTCAACGGAGCGCTATTTTGACGTTAAAATAGTACGGCCTTCCAAAAAAAAATCAGAAGAAACCATGTGGAGTTTCATGTGTGTGTCATCAGAACGTCGTTTCTACATGCCCTAATTCACACATCACTAACACACAAATACTAACACACCCGCATACTATCTCTACCCACACTGAAATACACCTTTGCGACTCCACCTTCCGCACACCCCATCCCGCCCCACCCCATTTCCATATCCTATTCATCCACACACGTTCAAGTCGCCAAAACAAAACACAAAAGCCTGTTACCTTATACTGTTTTAAAAATGTCCTTCAATGAAATGTTTGAGCAACGAGTTAGACTAGACACATTAAACATCCTGGTGCAGCCATCATTGGTTGTGAACGTACGATCGTATTTTTTGGTGATATTAGATAAGAAATGCACAGTATAGACGACATTACTTCAATATCCTCTTACTTCAGTCTGTAGGGCGGCAAACGTATGAACAAGCGTGTGCGTTTGAAAGCACTGTATGATTATGATGATGGCTGAAAGATACCTGTTCAAAAATTAAAAAGGTGAATTATTCGTTCTTATCTGACCCTCTTCCTTCCCCTTTGCATAGTTTCTTGTTGTTGTTGTTGATGTTTTTGTTGTTGTTGTTCATCTTCTTCTTCCTCTTCTACTCGGAGAGGGAGACAAAAAAAGAGGTAGGACTACAACATTCGAGAATGGACTGGCTTGACACTGAGCGAAGCCAGGAGGGTTGCTGAGGACAGAGAAAGATGGATTACCTTGGTAAACGAGCATCTGTGATGCCCCAACGACTTTCTAATTACGGATAGGATAGGATAGGATAGGATAGGATAGGATAGGATAGGATAGGATAGTTTTCCCTTCTCCTCCATCCCCGGTCGCCAGTTGAGTTACATCCTGTATCGGCCAGCGCCTTGAGCAGCTTATGAGCTGAAAAAGCGCTATATAGCTTAAGAATTATAAACTAATAATATAACGGTATTAATATTATTATTATTCATTACCTGAATAGCGGCGGTATTAATATATATGCAGTCATGTAAGCCTATTACAGCAGTATTACTAAGCCTGTATACATTACATGTATAAAGGCAGTATTACTATCTATATATATAAATTGCTTAGCCGGAAGTCCTTCTTCGCCGCTACTATAAAGTTTGTCTCCTATGGACGCTGATCTGGGCAGTGCTGAGTGCTGCTGATCGGCCTGCTGTGTGCTCAAAACCAGCCAAATCGTTATAGCCGACATTTTCTTACCGAACGTTTAACCGTTTCTGAGATAAATAAATAAACAAAATGTCCACAAACTGCAATAGCCTCATTCCGCGCGCTTCCATTAAAAATCAAATTGAGGTTTCAGCATGTTTTCCCATATAGACCAAAAAAATCATGGTTTTTCTACGAAGACTTGGTAGAGTAGTGGGTTAATCTTTCGCCTACGGTTTCGGGCGACCCAAGATCGACACTCACGCGGGCCATATTTTTTTTAAAGTTTTTATTATTTTTTTTTTAACACTACAATATGGATATATTTTTTTTAATTTAGACTTTTTACCTTTCATTTATTATTATTATTATTATTATTATTATTATTATTATTATTATTATTATTATTATTATTATTATTATCATTATTATTATTATTATTATTATTATTATTATTATTATTATTATTATTATTATTAAACTAATAATAATAATAATAATAAATTATTATTATTATTATTATTATTATTATTATTATTATATCAAATTTTCTTTTAAAACCTTGGTCTTTTTTATGATTTCTATTTGTATTATTCTATATTCAATATTATTATTATAAGTAGTAGTAGTAGTAGTAGTAGTAGTAGTAGTAGTAGTAGTAGGCCTGCTGTGTGCTCAAAACCAGTGAAATCGTTTTAGCCGACATTTCCTTACCGAACGTTTAACCGTTTCTGAGATAAATAAATAAACAAAATGTCCACGAACTGTAATAGCCTCATTCCGCGTGCTTCCATTAAAAATCAAATTGAGGTTTCAGCATGTTTTCCCATATAGACCAAAAAATTGATGGTATTTCTAGGAAGCGTTGGTAGCTTAGTTAGTAAAACCATTCGCCTACCGTGCAGTGCGACCGAAGGTCAAATCTCACCCGGCCCCTTATTTTATTTTTATTTTTTTTAGTACATTAAAATATGGATATTTTTCTTTTTAATTTAGGCTTTTTACCTTTAATTTATTATTATTATTATTATTATTATTATTATTATTATTATTATTATTATTATTATTATTATTATTTATAAACTAAATAATAATATATTATTATTATTATTATTATTATTATTATTATTATTATTATTATTATTATTATATCTTATATCAAATTTTCTTTTAAAACCTTGGTGTTTTTTATGATTTCTATTTGTATTATTCTATATTCAATATTATTATTATTATTATTATTATTATTATTATTATTATTATTATTATTATTATTATTATTATTATTACTTATAAACTAATAATAATAATAATTATTATTATTATTATAACAATTATACTATCTTATATCAAATTTTATTTTAAAACCTTGGTGTTTTTTCTGATTTCTATTTGTATTATTCTATATTCATTATTATTATTATTATTATTATTATTATTATTATTATTATTATTATTATTATTATTATTATTATTATTATTATTACCAAGGATCGGGATGGGGTGGTACGTGTAGGTAAAAGGGGGCTACGGGTAGGTTTAAAGGGGCATGGGTAGGCATAACGGGGATACGGGTATCTATAAGGGGGTATGGTGATGGTCGATTCCTTTCATCCATACCTGCGAAACGATCAACGGGGAAGTATCAAGGAGGGTACAGTTAGGAACCAAGGGGGTATGGAAGGAATCAAGGGGGTATGGGGAGGTATCAAGTGGGTTCGGGGAGGTATCAAGGGGGTATGATGTGGCATCATAGGGGGGGGGACGGGAAGATATCAGGGGGGGGGGGTATGGTGAGGTATCAAGGGGGATATGGGGAGGTATCATCGTCCAAATGAAACTCGCAGACAAAAGTTCTCTCTGTCTACATTTTAAACAGCATCATGTGTACCCTGGCTTGCCAGGGTACAAAAACCACTAGTATTATATACAGTAAACGTATAGCGGATTAGCTTATAGTACGTTTCATGAGCTGGAGATTGCGTAAAGCCCAACACGCAAGTGGTCACGCCTGATAGGAAACGGGCTTACAAAGTCAACAGCAACTAGGAAATAGTCCCTAATACTTGGAATATGGCAAGGTTTCTATCATTATCGGATGTGATGAGGTTAAACGGCCCTGAGACTGTACACCATATTCAAATGTACACTGATGTGTCGTTGTACCGTTAAATGCCAATGTACACTCCCATCGAAATATAACACAACGACGACGTCGTAACAATGGGTATCGCATTTCATCTAAAATAACAGATTTTTATGTAGGTCTTTTTTTTTTCTTTTAGGGAGAGCACGCTCATCCTTCTTTTCATTAAACCACACAATGCACAGTAAATCCACATATCTTATGCATAGTAATAACAACCAAGGAGCTTAATATTTTCCACAAATGTAGTTTGTCCACATTCATAGTACAGTCATTGTATAGTTAACATTGAAAGTAATCAACAATGGTGTTCTCTTTTTAGTTTTTTTATGATATAGTATGCATATATACACGCATGCACGCTTATACACACACGCACACACACAAAGAGACAGATGCTAAGCAGAAAGAAATCAAAAAGGGCTGAGCGAGGGGGAAGGAGAGGGGAAGGGGTGAGTTGGGTTGGCAAATTCTATTACAGTTTCCAGTATCTTGCATAAAAAATACCAATATTAATGATAGCATTAAAAAGGATTTACAGATATGGAGCATATTGTTGCCAGTCGTCAATCCAGCGACCACCATTAATATTAGCATAATATTTATCAACAACATACGAATCCTTTACAATACTCTTCAATGCATTGATATTTGGTTTTGTGCCCTTAAGTTTACAAACGAAAATGTGGTACTTGGCAAGGAGCAAAATCAGATCAAATATTCTATCAGTTAACAATTGATCCTTACAGCCGAAGATGACCAATTCCAAGTCGAATCGTACATTACTACAATGCTGAAACTTTGACTGCAGCCACACTTGTACATCAAACCAAAAATCTCTTATTATGTTACATTCCCAAAAAAGATGTGGCAGTGTTTCTTCAGCACTGTTACAAAAACAACACACTGAACAATCAACTAGCTTACGCATGTATAAAAATCTTCCTGTCGGCAGAATCCTGTAAAGGATTTTATACTGGAACCAACGCAGTGTGGTATCATTTGTTGTCTTTTTAAGTTTATAAAACAATTTCTTGACATTTATCTCAGTATCAAAAAATCTGCTCCATTTAACAATACTTTTTGATATTTCAGTGTTACTAATAATACAAGAATAAACAGACTTCACACCCTTGCTTAGACGTTACAACATTTTCTAAGTCTGTAAAATTCATCTTACGCTGGTATTCTTTCACTGCATGAACCACACCTTGATACAGTAAAAAATTACACTCACTATTGTATTTTGTGATAAATTCTTCGTGTGTCATAAATCTATTTGACAATATGAGATGACTGACTTGTGTCACTCCTGCAGCAAGCCAATTTTGTAAAAACACTGTTTTACTTTCTCTACGAATATTTATGTTAAAAAACAATGGTTCATTAACAAAGTCCCTTTCTGTGACAGGAGCACATTTTATCACAACATTTTTACAATGTTTGAAAACATCCATCCAGAAAGGATTTTTTATATGTTGCATCGCAACTTCAAAAAAATTACTACCAAAATGAAGACAATGTTTCAACAATGGACATTGCATAAGCAAAATGTGACTTATTTTCCCCTCCGAGAGCAAAATTCTTTTAAGCCAAGAAACTTTTAGGGCACACAGGAAAGCTCTTACATCTGTCATTTTCAAACCACCACTCTCGTACGCTTGACTCGCAATTTTCCTTTTTATTTTATCTGTTTTACCGTTCCACAGAAAAGAATATAACAACTTTGCTAGTTCACTTAAAAAACTTTCGCTTGGGTCTGGAATATTAGTAAATAAATATGTTAGTTTTGAGAGTATTTGACTTTTTATTACAGCAATCTTACCAAACGGAGTTAAATTTCTTTTTGACCATATCGCAATAATTCTTTCAATTTCTGTTAACTTGTTTTCAAAATTTAATCTTACAATATTTTTTATATTAACTGAAAAGACAATCCCTAATACCTTAAACACAAGAGGATTCCAGACAAAATTAATTTCAGTCATGTATCTCGCGTTTGAGTTTTTAGCCGAGCCTATCCACACAACAGCGGACTTATCATAGTTTATATTAAGACCAGAGATACGAGCAAACGTTTTCAGAGTGTCAACACAAGCCTGGAAGGACTCTCTAGTGCCATCTAAGAAGAAAGTTGTGTCGTCTGCAAATTGAGAAATAACGGTTTCCTTTTCTCCTATCTTTATTCCTTTAACGTCATTATTCTGAAGAATCATTTGAACTAATACCTCTGCACAAATAAGGTATAAATAACAAGATAAGGGATCTCCCTGACGTGTTCCCCGACCTACATTAAACCACTGAGACAGCTGCCCGTTCACTGAAACACACGACTTGATGTTAGCATAAAACGTCCGCACCCACTTTTGTATGTCTAGACCAAAATTAAACGCTTTAAGGCAGTTATCTAGGAACGACCACGAGATAGAATCAAATGCTTTTTCAAAGTCGATCATAAGGAGCAATCCCACTCTACTATCTTTCTCCAAGAACAACATGGTATCATAAAGTAATCTAATATTTTCCCCAATGTACCTCCCTTTAAGAAATCCTGTTTGGTTTTCATTGATTATGTCAGGAAGCACTGTAAGCCTATTCGCTATACACGCAGATTCTATCTTATAAACCGTATTCAACAAAGTTATAGGCCTCCAGTTTTTTAAAAATCTTTTATCTCTTCCCTCTTTTGGGATGCAAGTTATTACCCCCTCCCTTTGCGTTATTGACATTTCTCCTTTTTCAAAGCCCCTATTTACAGACCTAACTAATAGCTTCCTAAATCAACAAAGAAAAACTTAAAGAACTCTGCAGTGTAGCCATCCGACCCTGGACTCTTGTCGTTCTTCATATTCTTTAAAGTGTACAAGGCCTCATCACGAGTAATGCGTCCTTCAATGCTATTCTTCTTCTCTTCCGTAAGCTTGGGGAGATTAAGGTCATCGATAGTATGATCACTAGCATCATCTGCTCTAGCAGTGTACAAACATTCATAAAAAACCTTTGTTTCTTTCACTAACTCATCCCCATCATGAACAATACTACCGTCCTCTTTCTGTAAAAATGCCATAGATTTCTGTACATAATTCCTTTTTTCTAAATTACAAAAGTATTTACTATTCCGTTCTCCTTCATATCTCCACTTCATACGCGAACGTATAATCATACCGTCTATTTTCTTTTTACGCAGTGCGTACAAAGACTGTCTTTTTTCTTCCAGGATGTGTATGTTTGTGTCAGAAAGATTAGCCTCTAAATCTTTTATTTCGTCCAAAAGTTCTGCCTCTACTCGAGACTCTTCTTTTTTCTTACGAGCCGAGTATGGGATGCATTTACCACGCAACTCAAGTAAAATCATTTCGAAAAATAACTGATCGTCGATCATAAAGGTTATGTCGTCGTCGTCAATAAGATGTATATTGTCTCGGTCATAAACAAGAACGGCATATTGTTTCTTAAGTTCCAAAATAGTGGACTTTACAAGATCTACAAAAGTTTGATCACGCAAAAGGGAATTATTGAATTTCCAGTATGCCCTGGCTTTACCTGAAATCTCCGTTTTTAACCCAAAATAAACTATTGAGTGATCTGATAAGTATCCTGGAGCAATATCACTACTGCCAACACAAGGTCCAAGGTCAGAGCTAACTAAAAACCAATCAATTCTACTACGTTGCACGCTGCTATTAAATCTCTTCCAAGAATACTTTCTTTTATCAGGATTAAGTACTCTAAAAATATCAATTAAATCATATTCCTGCATACAATTTTTGACCACCTGTCTACTTCTTGGCCTATAGATCCTAGTGGGCTGGTTAGTGTCCAGTGAGGGGTTGAGCGCGAGGTTCCAGTCGCCTCCAACAACCATAGTGCTGTTATCCATCAAAGCAATCTCCAAAAACAAATTAGTGAAAAATGCCGGATTATCTCCGCTACTTGGCGCACACACATTAGCGACAGTCATACGCTTATTCAGAAATTCAATGTCCAGTAGTATATATCTACCTTCATTGTCTTTCTTAACAGCATGAAGTTTATATTGAAAGTTATTTTTAAACATGATAGCAACGCCTCGACTATCGCTACTGTTGCCTGCGACCACGCACTCAAACCCCCACTGGGACCTTATAAAATTCTCTTGGTCAGTTTTCCAATGTGTTTCCTGGAGAAAAACAATATTGCAAGCCTGATTCCTTAAAAAGTCGAACACGTCCTTACGTTTTCGAAAGTCTCCAAGACCATTAACGTTCAAAGTTACAATTCTGAGTTCTTCGTTTCTAGCCATTACGTGTGTTCAAAATATATTGATGATATCAAAAGAAACATTCCGATAATGGTATTTATACATAAACTTGAACAATGTTCATACCGACTAAGGAAAACAAATCAGGCGTTGTATGCGTTTTTCCTCCCATCAAACTCTCAGTTGTATACATATATGAGAATACATAATATCAATACAGTAAATAGTACAGGAGGCAACGTAGCATACATGAACATTCCATCATTGACAGGCATTTATAAACAACAAAGCAACACATGCTTGAAAACAAATCAAGTATAAATAGACACACATAATTGGCTTCGCCATTCGTAGGTACATGGTTTTCTGAATCTGTAATATCGCCAACCACGGGGAAGGAGTGGGAAGGAGGGGACGGGAGGAGGGAGGGAGGGAGAGAGAGAAAGAGAGGGAGGGAGAGGGAGGGGGAAAAGAAAGAGAAAGAGAGATAAGGAAAGAAAAAGAGAGAGAAAGAGAGAGAGAGAGAGGGAGAGAGAGAGAGAGAGAGAGAGAGAGAGAGAGAGAGAGAGAGAGAGAGAGAGAGAGAGAGAGAGAGAGAGAGAGAGAGAATTATAAAAACGGAAAATATCTACAGTCATGGATATCGTGAACGGCCGCACTCACTGCAGGCCCAAGCATACTGAGGGCCTACGCAGCTAACTGCACTGTTTTCAAGCATACATTTTAAGGCTAAATTCGGAAATTAGTCCAAAATGTCAGAGCTTCTGACAGCGCGTCTGGTTTAGCCACGAGCCTCGTCGTTCACCTTTTATGTAGGTCTAGTTGCGTGTGTGTGTACACGTGCGTCTGTTCGTTGTGATGTGTGTGCGTGTGAGTGCCGTGCCGCGTGTATAGGCCTATGTCAGGTAAGCACCACAGGCTTCCGAATCTCTCTGATTAGCGTCCCCCTTTCTGATAACTGGAATGGAGAGGGACATTATTCACAGAGATACGGGCGTCTGTGGTATGCAATGATGTGACGGTGCACTTTAAAGAGACAAAGGCCGGAAGCGGAAACGCAATATAATAGGCCTAAGTACAAAGGTTCACAATGGGAGATCAAAAGTTAGTACATCTACCCAAGGCAGTCACCACTGTTTTAGTAACAGGGATTTGGAGGCAACAAAGGCATCTTGGACAAGTGGGCTAGGCGTTAACAATACAAAAAGAGAGTACCCCGATTTATTTGGGAAATGGCGTTGGAATTTTGGCCCCACTTCCTTTTTCAGAGCTCCGTGAGATTGGGTTGGACTGGGTTCTGGCTGGAATATTAACAAAACATATTGGTCTGCTGGTGTTACAGGGTTTGTTATTTTGTCAACAGTTGATTCAGCCCCTATGCTTGAATCTTGATAAGTGTAACTCAGATTCGTTTATCCACGCAGCCTGTTCAATCAGCAACAAGACAGGAGTCTTCGTATAAAGTTTTCCAACTTTATTCAGCAAACATCAACTACTGGATACAAGATCGCTTTCCTAAAATCACTTCAAAAATCATCATAAATCTCTCTCAATCACTTTTCTGACTCTCCAAGCAGGCAGGCAGGCAGGTAGATTAAAGTCCCCGTACACATAGCGTATAGGGGACAGTCTCCAAGCAGGCACAGCTCTCCAAGCAGGCATAATGCACCACTTATATAGTCTCTCTATAATCGAGAGATAGCTCGAACATTCCAGCATGACGCAATAACATCCAATCAAAATAAAACTCGTCACCGGAACTATGCACTATTTTACGTCATATAACCTTATTTAGGATAGAAGAATCGCTTGGCTATTACTAGATTTATCTAGATGTTTCCGTCGATAGTAAATTATCCTACCCTATTCTATCCCGTAACCCTAAGGTCGTAGGGACTCCACATATGATCGTTTAACCAGCGTACTCCATCTTTCTCTGTCCTCAGCAACTCTGATGGCTTCGCTCAGTGTCAAACCAGTCCATTCTCGAATGTTGTCCTCCCATCTCTTTTTCGATCTACCTCTTCTTCTACCTTCTTGCACTGTGCCTTGCAGGATGGTCTTTGCAAGACCTGATGATCTGGTGACGTGGCCATACCATCGGAGTTTCCGTTTCTTCACCACTGTTAGCAGGTCATCGTTTTGTCGAATGGCTTGTGTGATGGTCTGTCGGACTTCGTTGTTGGTGATGTGCTGGGTATAAGAAATGCCCAGAAGTCTTCTGTAGCAACTCATCTCCATGCTTCGTATTCTTCGTCGAAGATTTGCTGTGAAAGTCCATGTTTCGCAAGCGTATAAGAAGATGGAGATGACAAGGGAGTGCAGCAGTCTTACCTTGGAATGTAAACTTATGGTCTTGCCTTTCCAAATGGGCTTCAATTTTGTCAGTGCAGCCGTTGTTTGTGCGATCCTGGAGAGGACTTCCTGTCGGGACCCATTGTCTGGTACAATAGTTCCTAAATATTTGAAGCTATGCACTGTGTTGAGGGACTGGCCTTGGACATTGATGTCCGTGTTGATGCCATTTTTGTTGCTGATGATCACTTTGGTCTTCTCTGCACTTATTTCCATTCCATAGGCTCTGGAGGTGGTGTCAAGCCTCTGTACCAGCTGCTCAAGTTCTTGTTCCGATTATAAACAAAACAAGTAATTATAGAAAATTCTCAATATTGACCGACGAAAATTATCAACAATATACAAAGCTTCTTCTAGCAACAACGCAAAATGGAATCAAAGGTAAATACACTTTGCTATTGCATGCAGGGCGAAGTACCACTGAACAGATTTTCAACCTCAGAATAATCTGCGAGAAATACCTACAGCACCAACAACATCTATATCATGTGTTCGTAGACTTCAAAAAGGCGTTTGACCGAGTCTGGCATGCAGCTCTGTGGGCAACCATGAGAGTGTACAACATCAGCCCTAAAATTGTTGAAGTCATCAAAAGCCTGTATGACAAGGCTACCAGTGCAGTCCTCCACAACAGCGCCATCGGGAACTGTTTCAGTACAACAATCGGTGTGCGTCAGGGATGCCTACTCTCTCCAACACTCTTCAACATCTTCCTAGAGCGCATCATATCAGATGCACTTTCAGACCACGAAGGCACAGTCAGCATAGGTGGAAGAACCTTTTTGTGGATGACATTGAAGGATTGGCTGGAGAGGAACAAGAACGGGAACAGCTGGTACAGAGGATTGACACCACCTCCAGAGCCTATGGAATGGAAATAAGTGCAGAGAAGATCAAAATGATGACCAACAACACCAATGGCATCAACACGGACATCAAAGTCCAAGTCCAATCCCTCAACACAGTGCATAACTTCAAATATTTAGGAGCCATTGTATCAGACAATGGGTCCCGACAGGAAGTCCTCTCCAGGATCGCACAAACAACTGCTGCCCTGGCGAGGTTGAAGCCAATTTGGAAAGACAGGGCCATCAGTCTACATTCCAAGGTAAGGCTGCTGCGCGCTCTTGTCAACTCCATCTTCCTATATGCTTGCGAAATTTGGACACTCACAGCGGATCTCCAACGAAGAATACAAAGCATGGAGATGATGTGCTACAGGAGACTTCTGGGCATTTCCGATACCCAGCACATCACCAACGACGAAGGCCGACAGACCATCACACAAGCCATTGGACAACACGATGACCTGCTCACAGTGGTGAAGAAACGTAAACTCCGATGGTATGTGTGACAAGGCGTGCAATAGCACCTCTGAGCTAGGCGGCAAGCATTCCGCACTCGCACTCAGCCAGCCATCATTTCCACCCAACCAGCCATCTCTAGCAGGCTCGCTCACCAATTCGCTTAAGCCCCGCCCCCCGGGGCATCGCCTTAAAGCCTGCCACAGAACCTGACATAGTGTCAGTCCCAAGCCTTCCAGCCTTGAAGTCACAACCTGTCCGAAGACACGTCTCCATCACCGAGTGACCTCTGAGCTTCGACAGTACCCGTGTGCTTCCACCCGTCTAAGTCAAGGTAAGAGAGGGAACTTACTCTTTGTCATATAGCAGACCCATCACCCGTCGTTCGCCCATCATGTTCATGCGTCCTGTCGATATGTATGTTCATGTTTATAGTTTTGCCTTGATGTGTTGCTGTGACTTGTATTTATCCCTTGCACATATTTTCTACCTTGTATATGACCCATGACATGTTTGGATTTATGCTTGTATGCTCCGTTAGCCCCATGTGTAAATACCCCATGCCATGCTGTCCCTCCACATAGATTAAAGTCCCCACTACAACCCCTTTGCCCTGAACCCTTACATTTGCTTTCCACCATGCTCCCAATGTATAAATATTTGCCCTGTTGCCAACCCCCTCCTAATGCGCCGAAGGTATCATATACTAGCGGCTGCCAATAAACTCCACTTTGGCCCAGTAAATCTAGTTGCATTGTTTGACTGTTGGTATATGCACTGGCTCAACCCTTGACCGGTCAACCAATTTGAATTCTGAGAAGGGCGATTGTACCACAGGCCCTGAATCCACACTATCCCGATCCCCCGCTGATACAGAGTCTGTATTACATTACAGACGGGTTCCTGTACCGGGCGAATCACCCCGGCCTTGTATCATCTCCCAGTCGCTGACCCGCTGCAGGCCCCTGACAACCCAGGAGGTCAATGAGGAGCGTGACTCGGGACTTCGCCATTTTCCAGACGGCTAGCTACGAAAGCCGAATTCTGGCCCTGTGCCTGCACAAGACAATCACTCGTGATCGATGCGTCACCGCGTGACCAACTGACCTGCATCATCGCACCCACGCCACCGTGGTAAACAAGCCACCCAGAGTATCCTGGACCAAACGCCGCTCTGCAGTACCGAGCTAAGTGATTAGCCTACGAGAATCCCCACTCGCCAGATTATCAGAGAGACCCTGAAACCATACAGATACACTCTCGCCCTGTGATGAAATCAGTCTACAGTCGCTCTAGTACCCCAGATATTGACTACCCAGAATATCACCGAACTACTCCTTACTGAGAGACGCTTTGCCAATGACTCACGTTAGAAGTATTTGACCCAGACTCCCCATTTCAAATTAATAAAAGTAGATAGTTAAGAATTGCATTTACCTTGACTGGCCTTTGAATTTGAATTTCTTAACTAGTGTAAGCCTACCCTCCATCTCGTCTATTCCCTGTCTGTCTATCATTTATGTAGTCGGCCTAGCATTAATCTCTTGAATGTCATCGCACCATTAGCCTATCAAAGGAGGTAATACAGCGCGAGAGATTAAGAGCTTACCCCCATCCCCCAACCCCTCTCTTCGTGACATTAACTTTGGCGACCCCGACGAGACTAAAGACTTAGGTTTCCCCTTCCAACCCAACGAGACAAAAGACTTAGGTTCCCATCCCAACTTGACGAGACTTAGGACTTAGCTTAATTTCCACCCCAGCCCAGTATAGGTAGGACCCAGCCCTCTAAGCCTAGTAGTGTATAGCATAGCCCCATAGGTCCCTTACTGGCTTTCCCGAGTGATGGTATCTCAAAAGGCTTTTTCTTGCATTCATTTTTGTATTTTTGATTGATTGCATTTTGTCTTTGTGGTTGTGTTGTATTCGCCCCTTTGCAGTTTCATCGTAGCTCATCCAGCCCACCCCCTTGTTTTCCGTCAGTGTACCCCCTTGTGTGCGCCCCTCATTCCGGTTAGGACCTTTTGCAGGGTAAGTTACCTCCCTTGCCATGGCCGACCGGGGAGAGCTTGCGCTTAAGTACAAGAGTATTGGCGAGAGCTTAGGGCTCGCCGGCACCGAACTCAAGGACTACGTCCTGGCTAACGTAGATGCGGACGTGGCAGAGGAAAAGTTGAAGAGGGAGGAGAGGGCCAAAGAGCGAGAGGCGAAGAAAGAGGAGGAGAAAGAGCGCCTCGCCGCGGAAGAACGGGCCGCCGCCCGGAAGAAAGAGGAGGAGAAAGAGCGCATCGCCGCGGAGGAACGGGCCGCCGCCCGGAAGCTTGCAGAGGAGGAGAAAGCCGCCGAGCGGAGAAGAGAGGAGGCGAAGGAGAGGATTGCAGAGGAGGAGAGAGCCGCCGAGCGGAGAAGAGAGGAGGCGAAGGAGAGGATTGCAGAGGAGGAGAGGGCCGCCGCAAGGAGGAAGGAGGAGGACGAGAGGATCGCGGCACTAGAGGAGAAGAGGAAGGACAAGGAGCTCGAACGGCGCCAAGCACTCCTCCAGCTTGAGCGCGACCGCCGCGATTTAGGTATCGCATCGCCCGCTAGCGAAGACTACTCGCTCATCGCCCCCAGCTTCGCCGTCAGCACCGGAATACCCGCACTCCCCCCGCCGATTCCGGGGATGAACTTTCCCCTGGACCCATTCGTCGAACGAGACGAATCGATTGAAGTCTATCTCGCCCGATTCGAACGAGTCGCGGGAGAAAACAGTCTTGACCCCCAGTACTGGTATCGCAAGCTCAGTCATGGCCTTAAGGGGAAGGCCTATGAAATCCTGGCCAAGACGCCGACTTCCGAGGAGGGAGACTACCCCGCCCTCAAGAAAGCTCTACTGCATGGTTTTGAGCTCTCAGGTGAGCACTACCGCAAGAATTTCCGGAACTCCCGGAGAGAGAAAGGGGAGAAGTTTACGCAGTTTGCCGACCGTCTAGCTACGCTACGGGACAAATGGATAGAGCAAACTGACGAACCAAAGACGTACGACGGATTGCTAGAGTTGATGCTAGCCGAGCAACTCCGAGGGACAATGCCAGCGGAACTTCGGACTTTCGCCGCCGAACAGGGAGCCGCTCGCCTTGAAGACCTTATCATCGTCGCGGACCGCTACCTCACCGCCCATCCCGACGACAGACAGCCTCGCCGTGATCCCCCCGCACCCTCGTCGCCAGATACCCGCCACCAGCCTCGCCGGCCAGTCCCGCCAGCGAACCACCGTCCACCACCGCCCAAAGGACGCCCGAACCCCGGAGCAGAGCCAGGGAAGCGGAGCACCGAGCTCTACTGCGGCTACTGCCAGCGCCGAGGACACACCCGGGAGAAATGTTTCCGCCGCATTAGCGACCAGCGTCGCAAACAAGGTACCGTACTAGCCCTACGCCAAGTTACCCCCGACGGGAAACCGGTAACCCCCGTCGTCACTCCCGCCGATCGACCGGCCGTCACCGAGCAAGTGACCGTCAACAATCGCCCAGCCCACTGTCTATACGACACTGGACTCACCTTCGACGCCGTCGTCCGCCGCTCGCTCATCAGGGACCAAGACCTGACCGGCGAAACTATCACCCTGAAGTTGGCCGACGCGTCTCAACCCAGCACCACGCTCCCTATAGCCCGGATCCAAGTCACCAGCCGATACGTAACGGGGACCATTCAGGCTGCCGTGATGGACCAGCCCCTGTACGACCTGATTTTAGGATGCCGATACGTGTTCTTGGGTATGCCGCCCCAGCCTGTGGAGTCGATGGCCGCCGTCCAGACGCGCGCCCAGGCGAAAACAGCCGCGACACCACCCCCGATACCCAACCAGATGCCGGAACAGATCCGGAAGGCCCAAGAGAACGACGTCACCCTCCGCAAGTGCTACGGAAAGCTTCCCGCCGCACGCACTCCACCCAAGTCCGGGGACTTTTTCGTCGAAGACGGACTCCTCTTCCGTCAGAAGGACGACCATTCTCAACTCGTCGTGCCTGCGACACTTCGCCCCCAAGTCCTGGAACTTGGCCATAGCATGCCCCTAAGTGGACATATGGGCATAGGAGCGACCACTCTACGCATCAGCGCTCAGTACCACTGGCCCGGGATGACCGAAGACGTGAAGCGCTACGTCAAGTCCTGTCGCCAGTGCCAACGATACTCGCCCCGCCATCACACCGTACCGGTCACTATCAGCCCCACCGTAGTTGTCGGAACGCCCTTCCAGCGAGTGGCTGTCGACATAGTAGGACCCCTTCCGCGGACCAAGAAGCGGAACCAGTATCTACTTACCCTTGTCGACGCTTGCTCGATGTGGTGTGAGGCCGTTCCTCTACCGAAGATCGACGCCGCCCGAGTCGCCGACGCGCTCGTCACCATATTCACACGAGTCGGATTCCCGGACAACATCTTGACCGACAACGGGTCCCAGTTCACCGGAAAACTCATGCAGGAAGTTTTCCAACTACTCCGCATTCGCCATATCCGGACTCCACCCTACCACCCCGCTAGCAACGGACAGGTCGAGCGCCTAAACGGGACTCTCATCTCGATTATCCGCAAGATCGCCGACGAACAGCCGGAAGCGTGGGACACATACGTCGCGTCAGCGCTCTTCGCGTATCGAGAGACCCCGCACACCTCCACCGGATTCACGCCTTCCACGCTGCTTTTTGGAAGACCCCTTTCCGGACCTCTAGCCGCCTTGCGACGTAGCTGGACCGACGCCAAACTGGACGAGGCACCGGTCGACGCCACGAAATACGTCACGAAGCTCCAAGAAACCCTCAAGGCCACATGGAAAGCCGCCTCCGCCAACCTGAAGAAGGCGAGAGAAAGACAAGCCCGCTATCACAACCGCCGCGCCCGGGACCGAGAACTACAGGTAGGAGACCAAGTCCTACTGCTTCTCCCCAGCGGCACGAACAAGCTAGACATAGCTTGGCAGGGACCCTACCCGGTGCTTGAGAAGCTCTCACGTACCACTTATCGCATCGAGGTAGGCGGAAAGCCCAGGACCCACCACATCAATCTGCTCAAGCGGTACCTGGAGCAACCCGCACCCGCCCCCGACTCCCACTCGCTACTCACGGTCGCGCTGGCCGTCGAAGTGGATGGCACAGAGACCGGCGTCGCCGAGTTTCCACTAAAAGGGAAGGAATCCTTCCGGGACGTCTCTCTGGACCCCTCACTCCCCGCCGGCCAGCAACGCCAACTACGCGCCATCGTAGCAGAATACAGGGAAGTCCTCACCGACATTCCTGGGAGGACGGACCTAGAAGAAGTTCGACTAACCCTGACGGACCCCACTCCCGTCCGCCAGAAACCGTACCCCGTCCCACTTTCCCAGCAGCAAGTAGTAAGAACGGAAGTAGAGGCTCTGCTACAAGCCGGAGTCATCGCTCCCTCCCGTTCCCCCTACAGCGCAGGAATAGTTCTATCACGGAAGCCCAGCGGAGAACATCGCCTCTGTATCGACTTCCGGCAGTTGAATCTCGTAACCCAGTTCGTGCCCGGACCCCTATCCGACCCAACAGACTTGTTTGCAAAGTTACAATCCGCCCGATACTTCTCCCGAGTGGATCTGAGCAAGGGCTTTTACCAGATTCCCGTGCACCCTTCATCCCGCCAGTACCTGGCCTTCAGCACGATGGACGGCCACTATGAGTTTAACGTTCTGCCGTTTGGTCTACACAATGCCCCAAGTATTTTCAGCACGAGGATGCGGAAGCTGTTGGACCCCCTCCACTGTCCGTTCGTACACTCTTTTATGGACGACATACTCGTCGCAACGGAGACATGGGAGGAGCACCTGCGAGTGGTGCGCCAACTCTTGCGCCGCCTCAAAGAAGCTGGCCTCACTGCCCGGCCGACCAAATGCCAGTTCGGCTACCAAGAGCTGGAATTCCTTGGCCACACCATCAGCCATGGACAGCTCCGGCCTCTGGAAAAGACCGTCCAGCGCCTTCGAGACGCGCCACGCCCCAAGACCAAGAAAGATGTCCAGTCCTTCCTGGGACTGAGTGGCTTCTATCAAAAGTTTGTACCCGGATACAACGGGATCGCCGCGCCACTATCCAGCCTAACCCGGAAAACCGCACCGGACCGAGTCCTCTGGACCCCGCAATGTGAAGCTGCCTTCCAGGAGCTCAAGGACAAGCTGACGTCCCGGCCAGTCCTGCGACTCCCCAACCACGGACAGCCCTTCGTCCTGCGCACAGACGCCAGCGACGTAGGCCTAGGAGCCGTTCTACTCCAACGGGACTCCGCGGACGCCCCGACGCTCTTCCCCGTCGCGTACGCCAGCCGGAAACTTAAGCCGGCCGAACAGAATTACGCCACGTCGGAGAAGGAGTGTCTCGCCCTCGTCTGGGCAGTCCAGAAGTTCCAACTGTATCTCTACGGCTCGCACTTTACCGTCCAAGTGGATCATCAGCCGCTTTCCTTCTTGGCGACCTCAAAATCGCTCAACGCCCGGCTGATGAGGTGGGCTCTGTTGCTCCAGGCATACTCTTTCCAGCTGGAGCACATCCCAGGAAAAGACAACCACGGCGCAGACTTCCTCAGCCGTCACCCCGCAACCGACTCCAGCGAGTCGCCCCTGAGGGCCGACGCCCCAGCCTTCATACCCGCCGCCGCCCACTAACCGTAGCCGAAACCCGGCAGCTCCGCGGACCCCAGCCTTGGGCATCCGCCATCGACTACCCGAAACCCTGCTTCGCCCCGCATCACCCGGATCATCGCAAACCATCGTCTCACCCGGCAGCCGACCTCAGAGCTGATTGGCCGCGTCTCAGTCGAGGCCTACGACCTCGCCTTTTTCCTTGGGGGGGCCTCTGTGACAAGGCGTGCAATAGCACCTCTGAGCTAGGCTGCAAGCATTCCGCACTCGCACTCAGCCAGCCATCATTTCCACCCAACCAGCCATCTCTAGCAGGCTCGCTCGCCAATTCGCTTAAGCCCCGCCCCCCGGGGCATCGCCTTAAAGCCTGCCACAGAACCTGACATAGTGTCAGTCCCAAGCCTTCCAGCCTTGAAGTCACAACCTGTCCGAAGACACGTCTCCATCACCGAGTGACCTCTGAGCTTCGACAGTACCCGTGTGCTTCCACCCGTCTAAGTCAAGGTAAGAGAGGGAACTTACTCTTTGTCATATAGCAGACCCATCACCCGTCGTTCGCCCATCATGTTCATGCGTCCTGTCGATATGTATGTTCATGTTTATAGTTTTGCCTTGATGTGTTGCTGTGACTTGTATTTATCCCTTGCACATATTTTCTACCTTGTATATGACCCATGACATGTTTGGATTTATGCTTGTATGCTCCGTTAGCCCCATGTGTAAATACCCCATGCCATGCTGTCCCTCCACATAGATTAAAGTCCCCACTACAACCCCTTTGCCCTGAACCCTTACATTTGCTTTCCACCATGCTCCCAATGTATAAATATTTGCCCTGTTGCCAACCCCCTCCTAATGCGCCGAAGGTATCATATACTAGCGGCTGCCAATAAACTCCACTTTGGCCCAGTAAATCTAGTTGCATTGTTTGACTGTTGGTATATGCACTGGCTCAACCCTTGACCGGTCAACCAATTTGAATTCTGAGAAGGGCGATTGTACCACAGGCCCTGAATCCACACTATCCCGATCCCCCGCTGATACAGAGTCTGTATTACATTACAGACGGGTTCCTGTACCGGGCGAATCACCCCGGCCTTGTATCATCTCCCAGTCGCTGACCCGCTGCAGGCCCCTGACAACCCAGGAGGTCAATGAGGAGCGTGACTCGGGACTTCGCCATTTTCCAGACGGCTAGCTACGAAAGCCGAATTCTGGCCCTGTGCCTGCACAAGACAATCACTCGTGATCGATGCGTCACCGCGTGACCAACTGACCTGCATCATCGCACCCACGCCACCGTGGTAAACAAGCCACCCAGAGTATCCTGGACCAAACGCCGCTCTGCAGTACCGAGCTAAGTGATTAGCCTACGAGAATCCCCACTCGCCAGATTATCAGAGAGACCCTGAAACCATACAGATACACTCTCGCCCTGTGATGAAATCAGTCTACAGTCGCTCTAGTACCCCAGATATTGACTACCCAGAATATCACCGAACTACTCCTTACTGAGAGACGCTTTGCCAATGACTCACGTTAGAAGTATTTGACCCAGACTCCCCATTTCAAATTAATAAAAGTAGATAGTTAAGAATTGCATTTACCTTGACTGGCCTTTGAATTTGAATTTCTTAACTAGTGTAAGCCTACCCTCCATCTCGTCTATTCCCTGTCTGTCTATCATTTATGTAGTCGGCCTAGCATTAATCTCTTGAATGTCATCGCACCATTAGCCTATCAAAGGAGGTAATACAGCGCGAGAGATTAAGAGCTTACCCCCATCCCCCAACCCCTCTCTTCGTGACAGTATGGCCACGTCACCAGATCATCAGGTCTTGCAAAGACCATCCTGCAAGGCACAGTGGAATTAGGTAGAAGAAGAGGGAGACCGAAAAAGAGGTGGGAGGACAACATTCGAGAATGGACTGGTTTGACACTGAGCGAAACAATCAGGGTTGCTGAGGACCGGGAAAGGTGGAGTACGCTGGTTAAACGATCATCTGTAGTGCCCCTACGACCTCCGAGTTATGGTATAGGTTAGGATAGGATAGGATTGCATGCTTCGCAAAACACTACGATCGGATCTATCGTGCGCGTCTCAAACGTAACAGTTGGCAGCCGAGGTCCGCATTCTAACTCGTTTGTTATTACTTCGTGTGTAATCGATGTCTGTGAATCTAGTTATGTCTTGAGGTATACTATGATGGCCTACTAGCGCCATAACCTGATAATTACAATTATGGGAACATTACAATAATCATTGAAAAATTATAAATATGTTCGCGTGATCTTGTTTAATTTTAAGTTTTGGCTCTCGCAATCCGCCTGGAAATGCGCCAAAACCGAAAATTTTAATTATGACATAATAATTATAATTTTTACTTCATAATTACAATTTTTACGTGATCATGCTTAATTCTGACTAAGGCGGGTTACTAGCGCCAAAACGTGCATTTACAGGTATCAGTGATAATAGTAATTAACACGAGTTCTGTGTAATTCAATTGATGACGGCCTATCCTATCCAATACCGTAACGCGAAGGTCGTTGGGGCACCACAGATGATCGTTTAACCAGCCTACTCCATCTTTCTCTGTCCTCAGCAACCCTTATGGCTTCGCTCAGTGTCAAGCCAGTCCATTTTCGAATGTTGCCCTACCACCTCTTTTCATATCTCCCTCTTCTTCTGCCTTCTTGCACCGTGCCTTGCAGGATGGTCTTTGCAAGACCCTATGCTCTGGTGACGTGGCCATACCCTCGGAGTTTCCGTTTACTCAACACTGTGAGCATGTAATCGTGTTGTTTAATGGCTTGTGTGATGGTCTGCCGGACTTCGTCGTTGGTGATGTGTTGGGTATAGGAAATTCCCAGGAGTCTTCTGTAGTACCTCATCTCCATGCTTTGCATTCTTCGTTGTAAGTCTGCTGTGAAAGTCCATGTTTTACAAGCGTATAGGAAGATGGAGATGACAAGGGAGCGCAACAGCTTTACTTTTGAGTGTAGCATTGTTACGTTGAAACGCGAACGAAAGTATGTCGGAAACGCGCACGATAGATCTAATCGTTTCGTTTTGCAAAGTATTCAATAATGGAGTTTATTTACCTTTGATTTGAGTTTGCATTGTTGTTAGGAGAGGCTTTGTATAACGCTGATGATTTGCGTTAGTCGATATTACTGGAGAATTTTCTGGATCTGCGTGTTTACTCTCGATAGAAATTTCCCGATACATGTCGAAGCAAGAGGACGTTCCGGAAGGAGAAGAAATATGTATGACGTAAGACAGTAATGACGAAGTTAGAAGCGATTGGTTAAATTGCGTCATACGAGATTGATCCAGGTTATTCGGGAGTATCAAGAGACTATTTAAGTGCCGCGCTGTTTCAAAAAGAGGATAGTGAAGTTGTTGATAGTGAAGTTGGAAAGTAAATTTGAGAGTGGAAAGGCGATTGAGCGATTGTATGCAGTTGTTGATGTATGCTGAATAAAAGTGGAAAACTTCATACGTCGACTCTGTGACTTGTATGCTGTTTGAGCGGGTTGCGTGAATAAACGAATCTGAGCTACACTCATCAGTACTTCAGCATTGGGGCTGAATCAGATACTGATAGAAAAACACCAACATCATATCGAGTGTAACATTTTGGGGCCAAGCCGGGATTCACGCCATAGCCAAGGGTTCAACTGCTACAACAAGCGAGTCAACGTTACGAGAGGCAGTCATCGAGGGTAGCCGCCAACGAGTTGCGTCGAGAGGGGCCAACATACTGGGACTACATCACCGATAGGTTCGGGTTGACTGCAAGGGCGTGTATAGTCGCTGAAGAGTTGCTTCGTGAGCGAACAACAACAGATCGGGACTACGTGGCTGCCGCAGGACTACGTCGAGGGACAGTCTCGGAGCTACATCGCCAGTATTAGAGAGAGCGACGAGTGGACGTCGCGTCTACTTCAGCACAGGAGCGTGTACATCAACACCAGCGTGGTGCAGCGTCGCATACGACGAGGACAGCGGGGCCTGCGTCAGCGAAAGCGACTAGTGGCAAGCATCAGCGCTACTGCAGAAAGCGTGCTGTTCTAGAACAGTCTAGAAAAGTACAGCACAGTCAAGAACTTTCCAGTCAAGAACTTTCCAAAAAAGAACTTTCCAGAAGCATCAAGATGGCCGACTTCTGGCAGAAAGGGATTGCACTGAATCTGAAAGGCAAACAGCTGACGGAGTACGTCAAGTCCCAGGATAGAATACAAGAACGAGAATTAGAAGAACAACGTCGCCGAGAAGAAAGAGAATTAGAAGAGCGGCGTCAAGAAAGAGAAGAGCAGCGACGGCGTGAAGGAAGAGAAATTGAACAGCAGCGGCAAGAAAAAGACAGAGAATTCGAGCTGAAGCGTCTTGAGTTCCAGCTAGAAATGACGCGCATCCAGCAACAGCAGAATGCGCCACAAGTTATCAGTGACAACAAAGCTCCAAAATTGCCAGCGTTCGTCGACGGGAAGGACCAGATCGACAGTTATTTGGCGAGATTTGAAAGGTTTGCCAAAAGCTCTAACTGGCAACCTCAAGACTGGGCGATTCGACTAAGTGCACTTCTGACGGGGCAAGCACTCGACGTCTACACCAGATTGTCGGACGATGACGCTAAAGACTACGACGTCTTGAAAGAGGCCCTATTGCAGTGCTACAACTTTACAGAGAAGGGCTACCGTAAACGCTTCCGTGAATGCCGGCCTTTGTCAGACGAGACACCAAAGCAATTTGTGGAGCGCGGGTCATCATACCTACACAAGTGGGTGGAATTATCAGGCAAAGGGAAGACTTACGAGAGTGTCCATGAGCTGATCGTGAGGGAACATTTACTCAACGCCTGCCCTAAGGACCTCGCGATCCACTTGGAAATACAAAAGTTGCAGACGCTAAAAGATGTGACTGAGGCTGCTGAAAGATATCTCATCGCTCATGTGAAGACCCTGGGGCCACCCAGCGCGACGAAACATTTTCAGAAGACTGGAAACCATGTGAACCAGATCCAGGGGAGCCAGACGAGCCCGAGACAGACGGACTCCACGCCACCTTCCAGGGAAGGGCATTCAAGAGGCTGTTTCACCTGCAACGCTACAGACCACAGAGCGGCTAACTGTCC
Organism: Oncomelania hupensis; assembly: GCA_036898135.1. NCBI lineage: Eukaryota > Metazoa > Mollusca > Gastropoda > Littorinimorpha > Pomatiopsidae > Oncomelania > Oncomelania hupensis. The sequence continues at coordinate 156,784,482 of CM072511.1, forward strand.
TCAAAACAAAAGTAGCGGGCAGCGGGGCAGTACGGACAATGCAGCGGTGGGCAACCGACAGAGACGTTTCTCCAATCAACGGCAAACCAGTAGATCTGACCATCAAGTGTGCGGCGGGAGCGTCATTCTTCCGAGGGAGACCGAGGGCACAGCTACCCCTGCGGACGTGCAAGAGTGCATGACTGATGGCCAACTCCTCCTTGCCAACGGGAAATCCATCCCCGTCGTCGCCAGCGCAGCTGTGACCGTACAGAACATGCCTGTTTCCAAGGGACGCGTCGGAAATCATGAAGTGACTGTTTTAAGAGACTCTGGTTGCAGTGGGGTCATCGTCAAAGAAGACCTAATCGCTAAAGAACAGTTCACTGGCGATTTTAAATGGACACTCATGGCCGACAGCAAATGTGTGAGAGCGCCAGTTGCGAAGATTCAAATCAGCACCCCTTTCTACATAGGCGAAGTCGAAGCGGTTAGCCTGAAGAAGCCGCTGTATGATTTGATGATCGGGAACATCGATGGCGCGAGACGACCCGACGACCCCGATCCAGAATGGAGTCCTGCCTCAACCCAACACGTCGAAGTTGTGGAGGAGGATCCATTGCCATTTCCCGATGGAGACCTTACAGAGCTGCTACGGGACAATGTGGTTACTCCGGCTCAGCCCTGCCGACCAGAGATCGTCGGTGCTGTCACCACCAGGGCCCAGGCCAAGAGAGACAAGACGACTACGCCACTGAAGGTCGCCGACAACTCCAAAGCTGCCATCGTGGACAGAGATAAGCTGATCCAGCTCCAGGAAGCTGACAGCACTTTAAACAAGTACAGGAACCGCCAAGACCACGTGACCAAGGGCAGTGGCACGGTCTATTTCGAGGTGAAGGCCAAGATCCTGTACAGAATCTTCCAGCATCCGAGGGTCAACGGAGGTAAACCACTACGTCAAGTCTTGGTACCGTTACCCCTAAGGCGCCAGGTGATGGAAGTAGCGCATGACTCAATCATGGGAGGTCACCTGGGTATCAAGAAGACGTCGGATAGAATCCAGGCGGTGTTCTACTGGCCAGGACTTCATGCGGACGTCAGCCGTTTCTGCCGATCATGTGACATTTGCCAGAAGACCATACCTCGAGGAAGGGTCCCGAAAGTGCCTATGCAGAGGATGCCTCTGATCGACCGACCTTTCAAGAGGGTGGCCTTAGACTTAATCGGCGAAATAAGACCTCCGAGTGAAGAAGGTCATCGGTGGGTACTGACTTTAGTGGACTACGCGACTCGGTACCCAGAAGCAGTGCCTCTGAAGAAGATTGACACTGAGACTGTGGCAGAGGCGCTGGTGGACATGTTCAGTAGACTTGGAGTGCCTGAAGAAATTCTGACAGACCTCGGGACACAGTTCGTCTCTGACTGTATGAAGGAGGTCAACAGACTGCTGAGCATCCGGCATTTGACTACGACACCCTACCATCCGATGTGCAACGGGCTCGTCGAAAAGTTCAATGCTACGCTGAAGTCCACCCTGAAGAAACTGTGCAGCGAGCAGCCCAGACAATGGCATCGCTACATCAACGCCCTACTTTTCGCCTACAGAGAAGTACCGCAGGAGTTTACCGGCTTTTCTCCGTTCGAGCTGCTGTACGGAAGAACCATCAGAGGGCCGATGCACATCCTGAAAGAACTGTGGACGAAAGAAGTAGAGACCCCAGAGGTGAAGAACAGCTACCAGTACGTGTTTGAGCTACGGGAGAAACTGGAGCAGACTCTCGAGATAGCCAGAGAAAACCTGAAGAAGTCCCAGGATTGTGGAAAGCACTACTATGACCGTAGGGCTGTGAACAGGAAGTTTAAACCTGGCAACAAAGTGCTGGTGCTGCTACCTACTGATCATAATAAGTTGCTGATGCAGTGGAAAGGCCCGTACGAAGTGGAGACCGTGGTGGGAATCAACGACTACAAGGTGAAGGTCGGCCAGCATTCCAAGATATACCACGCCAACCTCCTTAAGCTGTACGTGGAAAGGCCATCAGAGACTGTGCACGCAGCCACAGCAGCTGTGACCGACGACAGCTTTGACAGCGAAGAACTGTTGGAACTGGGAGACTTCCACAGCAAAGAAGGCATTGATGATGTTAAGCTAGGACCAGGCTTGACGGGAGGTCAAAAGTTGGAGCTCAAGGATTTTATGGGCAAATTTTCCCATAGCTTCAGTGATGTCCCGGGCTCTACGACTTTGGTCGAACATGAAGTCCACACCCAGACCTGGAAGGAGCATCTGCAGACCTTGAGGGAGCTGTTCAACCGTCTCGCAGAAGCCAACCTGACTGTGAGACCCAGCAAATGCATTCTGGGAGCTGACAACGTCGACTGCGTCGGACATCCGACGGAAGAAAAAGACAACGGAGGATGCACTGACTCCAGGAAAGCCCACGTGATCGTCGTCTTTGACCCTGGGCCGATGACAACCGCAACTGACGAGGGCGTCGTTTCCTTGCGGATGAAAAAACATTGACCGTGTAGATAAACTGTGAACATTGACAGTACCCAGAAAGACTTGCAGATGAGAAATATTGACTCTGTGTGAATGAACTGTGAACATTGACAATATCCAAACAGATTTGAAGATGAAAACCATTGACTCTGTGTGAATGAACTGAGAACGTTGACAGTGTTCAGACAGTCTGAAATAAGTTTTAATTCTGAACTTTGTTTGTGCATTACGTTTCAACGTTGTTGAAAGAAATTGGGTAAATTTCTTCTTGAGTGGGGGGTTATGTTACGTTGAAACGCGAACGAAAGTATGTCGGAAACGCGCACGATAGATCTAATCGTTTCGTTTTGCAAAGTATTCAATAATGGAGTTTATTTACCTTTGATTTGAGTTTGCATTGTTGTTAGGAGAGGCTTTGTATAACGTTGATGATTTGCGTTAGTCGATATTACTGGAGAATTTTCTGGATCTGCGTGTTTACTCTCGATAGAAATTTCCCGAAACATGTCGAAGCAAGAGGACGTTCCGGAAGGAGAAGAAATATGTATGACGTAAGACAGTAATGACGAAGTTAGAAGCGATTGATTAAATTGCGTCATACGAGATTGATCCAGGTTATTCGGGAGTATCAAGAGACTATTTAAGTGCCGCGCTGTTTCAAAAAGAGGATAGTGAAGTTGTTGATAGTGAAGTTGGAAAGTAAATTTGAGAGTGGAAAGGCGATTGAGCGATTGTATGCAGTTGTTGATGTATGCTGAATAAAAGTGGAAAACTTCATACGTCGACTCTGTGACTTGTATGCTGTTTGAGCGGGTTGCGTGAATAAACGAATCTGAGCTACATTCATCAGTACTTCAGCATTGGGGCTGAATCAGATCCTGATAGAAAAACACCAACATCATATCGAGTGTAACAAGCATGATGGTCCTGTCTTTCCAAATGGGCTTCAACCTTGTCAGGGCAGCAGTTGTTTGTGCGATCCTGGAGAGGACTTTTTGTCGGAACCCATTGTCTGATACAATGGCTCCTAAATATTTGAAGCTATTAACGGTGTTTAGGGATTGGCCTTGGACTTTGATGTCCGTGTTGATGCTTATGGTGTTGTTGGTCATCATTTTGGTCTTCTCTGCACTTATTTCCATTCCAAAGGCCCTGGAGGTGATGTCAAGCTTCTGTACCAGCTGTTCAAGTTCTTGTTTCTCTCCAGCCAATCCATCAATGTCATCCGCAAAACGGAGGTTGGAGATTGGACTGAAATTAGAGTGAAATGATGACTATGCTTTTAAAAGCTAGTAGGAAAAAGGCTGTCAGTAGACAGTGTTAATTATTACGGTCATTTTTCATGGGTGAGTGCATGGAAAAGTTAAAAACTTTGACGTCATGCGGTTAAACCTTTATGTGCTTACATGCATGTGTTTTGTTAAGTTTGGGAACATTAGTCTTTGTGATGATGTGAGTGTGTGTTTGGAGTTGAAGTGAGGGGTAGGGCGGGGGGAGGTGGGATGAGGCGTGTGCGCGTGTGTGTATGTGTGTGTGAGCGTGTGTGTTTGTAGTTAGGAGATTTTGGTCTTCATGAATCGCGGGAACATAAGATAATTGTGCATTCAAAGAAGCCAGAGACGTCGCCGACAAAATGCAAGCAAAGCAACATAAGGATCAGACATTTTGCAATATACATACACCTAAGTGAGCAGCTCTTTTATTTATTAGTTTTAATCACATTTTATATAGCGCTTTACCAACTCAAGAGCCGCTCAAAGCGCTGACCGATCCAGGATCTAACTCAAACCGCCCGAGGCGCCCACCCGCAGCCTTTGGGCGCATGGTCTGACGCCCGGACAACTGAGTACAATCCTGGGCAGCCAGGGATGGGGGAGAAGGACCAAGTGCATGCTGGGTGTGTTCTTGTTACCGGCACTCACTCGTTTAGGACACCAGCATCAGGATCTTTACAGTCCGTTATTATGGAATGTATGCGACACACAGAATAGACCTTGGTTTATACTCTCTTAGCGAGTTTGTGCTTTGACTGTGTGCAGATAAATCAGCAAGATGGTGGACACTGATAATTTTTGGACCTACATGAAATATGCCACCATTCCAGCCGTAAGTATTTGCATCAGCATCAGCAGCAGCAGCAGCAGTAGTAGTAGTAGTAGTAGTAGTAGTAGTAGTTGTTGTTGTAAGTAGAAAGTAGTTTTAAGTAGTAGTAGTAGTAGTAGTAGTAGTAGTAGTAGTAGTAGTAGTAGTAGTTGCTGAGCAAATTGCAAGGGAGGTAATCCATTATCGTAATAATAATAATAATAATAATAATAATAATAATAATAATAATAATAATACTGGATGCTACATACGCGCCTTTCCCCAAATCAATCAGGCTCAAAGCGCGGCGATCTGTATCAACATACTCGCTCACCTATCTCATCCACCCTCACATACACACAACAAATACACATCCATCACTCAAATAGGTGGTGTAAAGGCAATGAGATCGCTATTGGAAGACGGAAAGAAGAAATTCGAAATTTTATTTTTCAAATATTTATATTGACTGCGTCCAGTACCATTATTGAAGGGATGGAGGAAACCGGAGTGCCCGGAGAAAACCCTCGGTGACCTCAATAGGCTCGTATTTAAATCACATACGTTCGCCCCTTGCGGGAATCGAACCCGCGACCTTCGGCATAGGAAACCGGCGACTAATCCACTGCGCCACGAGAAGGTGTGTGCGTGTGTGTGTGTGTGTGTGTGTGTGTGTGTGTGTGTGTGTGTGAGAGAGAGAGAGAGAGAGACCAAGTCCCAATGAATTGTCTGGCATTTTTTGTAGACGTTCATTCTGGTGCTGCTGTCTGCCCTGCAACGAAGGAAGAAACCTCACAAATGTGGCTACCACCGCCCCGCTCTGGTTGTGTAAGTCGTTGTTGTTGTTGTTGTTGCTATGTTGGTGATGGTCACAATGATTATAGTGGTCGTGGCAACGGTGGAGGTAGTTGCCTGATACTGGCGTTTCTTTTATACTGATATTTGCTCTCTCTCTCTCTCTCTCTCTCTCTCTCTCTCTCTCTCTCTCTCTCTCTCTCTCTCTCTCTCTCTCTCTCTCTGTCACTCTCTCTCTGTCACTCTCTCTCTGTCATATATATTTTTGTACGCTGCACGATAGTTCCTATAGTTCTTTGTTTTGTCGTTGGCATAAATGAAAATCGCACAATGTGGGTGCCAATGATACGACGAGCAATTGTAAGAATAGGTTATCGTCTAAAATCTGTATCCTTGTTGTGAATAAAATGCCTGAGTCTCTCTCTCTCTCTCTCTCTCTCTCTCTCTCACACACACACACACAAACACGCACACACCACACACACACACACACACACACACACACCACACACGAATTCTGTGCAAATCTGTCGCTTAGTTAAGATCACATTGCGCTTGTCGCTTTGTCGTGCAGCCCCATGCGTTTTCTGGACGGTTACGAGGATCGTTGGGCATACGCTTTGTGTTTCGGCGCCATCACCAGCATCCTGCTCAGAATCTTTATAAACGCCATAAGTGGCGGCTTCGACAGCGACGCTCTCTTCTGTCCCCAGGAGGCCAACACCCAGGACATCTGCACAGATACATGGGTCGCCAGTAAGTACAAGCCAAGCCCACCCAACGTTGACGTGTAGATTATAACATAGATCTTACGCAGTCATACATCTCTATATGTGGTCTCTGTGTATGGGGTATAACCACGTGCCAGATCATATTCTCAGAGCGCTATAGAAACCACAGCACATTTACTGATATTTTCTGGGACACTGTTCCTAAGTATCGATCGATGCAACATTTCGGTATAATTCCAAACATAAAACACTTAAAAACGCTTTAAAGGTCAACATCATTGAAACATAAAACTGAGCACAAAATATCTACATAATAAAAGAAGTCACATGCCAAACAACTTTTTTCCGAAAAATACTGCCTTTTTTTAATATTTAATAAAATCTACTTCGAATAAACTTTTGCACCTTCGAAAAGCCCGCTCACGTGATCACATGGCTCGTGACGTCAACTGCTGTAGACAATATAGAGTCCGATAGTGCCCCTTCTCTACCAAAAACGCAGGAAAACGAAGAGCAGTGGCCTATATTGTGCCGTTGGAGGTTGTACAAACAAACAAGCTGATGGGTTAACATTGCATAGGTTTCCAAAAAACGAAGAAGTGCGAAATAAGTGGGTGAGATTCGACGCATTCGTGCAGGAAAAGCGTGTAAACTTCGGTCCGAAGTACGGGACACCAACTGCGTCGTCAGCAATTTGCGCAAAACACTTCGCTGAAGACTGCTACCCCCCAAGTGCCACTTTAATGCGGAGCTTTGGGATGAAAACAATACAATACAATACAAGACATTAAAGCCTGGCTCTGTTCCAACGATCCAAAGTCCGTGTGCCATTGCATCAAGCGCCTCAACAACAGCAACAGTGATTCAAGTTACTAGTAGTAGGCCTACTAGTACTGCTTCAACTTCAACTACAGTCACAGTGGCTACTACACATCCATCGTCTGCTATCAGTTTGCCGGGTGTCAGGAAAGTCAGAGCACAGGCTGTGAAGTCCGTAGGCCTTGCCTCAGTTACATACTATAGTATGTAATTGAGGCAAGGCCTACGGACTTCACATGAGGCAAGGCCTACGGACTTCACAGCCTGTGGTCAGATGAGCTTTTCAGAAAAGGGAACGCAAGAGGGTATGTATTCACTGGTCTAGCTCGTATAATTATTTGTTTATTATTACAATTAGTACTCGGGGGTCGAATTCGTTTCTAACAGAAGAGAGCACTGCTGTAACACGACAGATCGAGTGAAGAAACACTGCTTGTCTCGCTTGTAACTTCTTCGCAGTCGGCCATTGTATACAGCTGCTGACGTCACTGCGAGGGGAGATCAGCGATAGCTGCGTTTTAGATTATTACTTCCCTTACCCCTAATTACAGGTAGGAAATCCCACTTTCAGTGATCGATATCTATTAAACGGTAGAGCTTTGCTTACCGAATTTTTTGCATCTGGTATTATTTAGTAAAGTTCTTTCAGCAGAAACTTTTTGACCGAGCACTGTGGTTGACCTTTAAGATGTAAAATCTATCTATTAGTATTGCACTTGCATTCTTCAATGACAATGACGCTGTTCCTTTACTAGCAATAAGACCGCGAGGAGTTTACATACAACATGTTCATTGACAATAGCGCTGTTCCTTCACCAGCTCTAAGACTACAAGGACAGTCGCTAGTGGCCAGTCTGGTCTGTGCGCCACACTTTGCCTGCATCACCACCGCCAACAAACTAATCGGGGCCTTGCTGGGATTCGCCTATAGCGTCTGCTGGGTCGTCATTTGCATCTACAGCGTTATCAAGACGGTGAGTGATAGAGCATCACACTGCGTAGCAGAGACTGGCAGAGCCTTACGTTATCTCACCACCACCTCTGCCCCTGTCCTATCCTATCCTATCCTATCCTATCCTATCCTATCCTATCCTATCCCGTAAATCGGATGTCGTAGGCACCACAGATGATCGTTTAACCAGCGTACTCCATATTTCTGTCCTCAGCAACCATGATGGCCTCGCTCAGTGTCAAACCAGCACGTATTTGCATGCGATAGCGTCCCTCTTTGTACTATTATTTCTAGTATACTAGAAGGACGCGCACTAAAGGGAGACGCAATCCCATCCACATAACGAGCGCCTGTGGTGCTCCTGGAATTCTCTTATACCAGCAACACATGTCATTATTTCTCAATGAGATAAGCCGTGTTCAAATGCAAATTGTTTCCAGATAGGACCGCTGTTAGCGTTCCTTGACATCCCGATCATCGTGTGCTACATAGCGCTGTGTGTTCGCTCCGTGTGGGCCGTCTACCGATGCTTCAAGACCAGGAGCATCAGTGTGCAGGTCGACAGCTAGTTTTGTCTTTATTTAGTTAGTTAGTCAGTGTTTATAGGATCCAGCGGACTGCAAAGAGCCGAATGAGGACCACAACTTGGTTGAAAGAGGCTCACCCCTGATCCGTATAAGAGATCTGTTGAAACAACCCTAATGGTAAAACTGAAGGCGCTCCACCAACCGATCACTTTACAATAAAGGCATCCTATGCAGGGCACGCTGAGGCTGTACTGTAATCTATCGAACTCCCGTTTACAAAAACAATATAGAATATAAACATCATTATAAAATATTAACGAAACACATACATATAACATGCCTACATTCCTAAATAATAATACCATAGAAAGCCCTAGTCACCATTTGGCATAAAGCGACCAATATACCCAAGCCAATCCAACATACCCCATACACAAATGAGGAGTTTTGGGAGAGTTTTCAAGAAAAAAGGTAGGTGACTGGTCCAGTCTAGCGAAGAAGATGATAGATTTAAGAACAGAGTAAAAATACGAAAGAACAAAGGAGAAAAACAGCGACAGAAGGAATTTAAAGCATTAAATTTCCAGAAAATGGGGATACTATTTATACGGAAACGCCCGGCATCCCCACGGATGGGAGAGTGGGGGGGGGGGTGAAGGGGGGAGAGGGGATCTATCTTGTATAGCGCGGGCTATTATAACAGTGTAGACTCATTATCTCTATGCTAGACACATACCGGAGGATGTTGTGGAAAATGCTGTACATGAAAAAGTAGAGGAGGAGAAGAAGATGATGAAGAAGATGATGATTGATTGATGATGATGACGACGACGACGACGACGACGACGATGATGATGATGATGATGATGATGATGATGATGATGATGATGATGATGATGATGATGATGATGAAAGTAATGTTGATACAGGAAGTAGACAGCGTGGTGGAACCATATCAAGTGAACCATACTGCAGTCCTGTTTCGCAAACCTGTCAAAGAAAAGTGAGTTATTCATACAGTTGTGTGGGTTTTTTTGGGTTGTATTTCCAGACCTATCTGAAAATACTTTGAAATAGTCGGGCGGGGATGGAAGCAGTCCAATTGTCGGTCAGTCGGTCAACCCGTAGCACCGAATTTCAAATTTCATTTTTCAAAACACACTTTTGGCCATATCTCAAGAATAACTGAACCGAAATTGATATTTTTTTTCTTGGCGGATTCTTTTAACTACTGCTAATCATGTTGGATCATTCGTACTTGTACTTTCTCAAAGGTCAAGGTCATAGTGCTTCACCATTGTCTAAACATTGGCTGAGCCGACTTTGAATTTATTTATTATTATTATTATTATTATTATTATTATTATTATTATTATTATTATTATTATTATTATTATTATTAGTGTGTGTGTGTGTGTGTGTGTGTGTGTGTGTGTGTGTGTGTGTGTGTGTGTGCGCTTTCATAATGATAGTTCAGACCGTGGCCTGTGACTCCATGCTTTCTGTTTGCTTTGTTATGATAAAGACGTGACACATGCTTAGTTGTTTTTCGGCGAGGTGTGTGTGTCTAGAAATATATTTCAATGTTTTGCCATCTTGTTGTTTATTGGTACTACTATTATTATCGCCTACCATGCTTTGTATTGTTAATTGATATGAGCATTCAACATAGCTAATTTCACGTTCCGAGCTGCATGTAGTGCATAAGAGAACTTAAACGCGGCAGGTCTCAATCTTAGCTCTTAGACTTTGGTAAAATCGTTGTGCTTCAATAGTCTTAAATTATTATTATTATTATTATTATTATTATTATTATTATTATTATTATTATTATTATTATTATTATTATTATTATTATTATTATTATGATGATGATGATGATGATGATGATGATGATGAACATTTCGAAACGCCTCATCGTGACGTGACAGCACTAAGCGTCTAAGTATGCTCCAGTTTAAAGTGAATCTGATGTCATTTAAACAAAACAACCACTTTAACACTAAATAGTATGATCATGGAAGAGTTTATTCATCCATATTGTGGTGAAGGGTCTGAAATAGCTCTGCAAGCAGATTCCAAATATACACCTGAGTACTTCTAATATAAGATAAGATAAAACAACTTTATTATCTCTTTCTAGAAATTACATTGTGGCGTTACAACAGTCAACACAAACACACATTACAACAACAATAACAATATTAATTGACATTGAGAATAAAACTCGTTTGTTGTTACAAATTCAACTATTGGCCATATCTCAAGATGTTGTGTGTGTGTGTGTGTGGAATGTGTGTGTGGAAGAGTCTTTTTTAACCCGTGCAACAAACGAGCGTCCCCAGTTGGTGTGCCGGGGTTTTCTGTATTAATAGTATCCTCACTTTGTGGAAATTTAGTGCTTTAAATGACCACTATTTCTGTCATTCTCATTTGTTCTTTCTCGTTCCTAATCTGTCCTATTACCTCCGTTGGGGTGCCGGGGGTTTCAGTATAAATAGTATCCCCACTTTCTGGAAATTTAGTGCTTTAAATTCCCACTGTCGCTGTCTTCCTCATTTACTCTTTCCCATTCCTGCTCTGTCCTATCACTCTGCTATACTATCTTCTTCTTCGCTAGATCAATGACCTACCTTTTTTCTTGAAAACTCTTCCTGGACAAGACTCCTTGTTTGTGTATGAGGTCTGTTGGATCAGCTTTGGAGTGTTGGACGCTTTCTGCCGGGTGGTCACTAGGGCTTCCTATGATGTTATTATTTAGCAATATAGGCATTTTATATGTATATGTTTTGTTGATAATTTATAATGATGTTTGTATTCTATTTTGTTTTTGTAACCGGGGGTTCGAGTAGTTGGGGTAAAGCCTCAGCCGTCCCCTGCGTGGGATGTCTTTATTGTAAAGTGGCTGGCCGGTGGAGGGCATTCAATTTTCCCACTAGGGTTGTTTCAGCAGATCTTTTATGCGGATCGGGGGTTGTCCGGTCCAGATTTGGCTCGGAAGAGTCCGCTGGACCTAAAGCAACAATCAATCAATCAATCAATCAATCTGTCCTATCAATCAACTATTTTCTTCGCTAGACCAGTAACCTACCTTCTTTCTTGAAAAAAAAACCACTTATTTCTTGAAAACTCTCCCCAAAATCCTCATTTGTATATAGGGTCTGTTGGGTCAGCTTGGGGATATTGGACGCTTTCTGCCAAATGGTCACTAGGGTTTTCTATGGTATAATTATTTAGCAATGTAGGCATTTTGTATGTATGTGTTTGGTTAATATTTTGTTAATATTTTATGATGTTTGTATTCTATTTTGTTTTTGTAAAAGGGGGTTAGATAAATTAGAGTACAGCCTCAGCGTCCGCTGCATAGGAAGCCTTTATTGTAAAGTGACCGGCTAGTGGAGTGCCTTCAGTGTTACCATTATACCATAAGGGTTGTTTCAGCAGATCATTTATACGGATCAGGGGTGAGTCCTCTTTCAATCAAGTTGTGGTCCGCTGGACCCTATAAACAATAACTAACTAACTGACTAACTAACTAACTAACTAACAAATGAACGTGCATGTTGGCGCTTTGAAGTTAGACAGCATCCTTTAAAAAAAATTATTACTACTACTATTTTGCGGCATAGCAATGTGAGTCTATGTACTCCCCCTCCTTCCCCCCCCCCCTCTCCTCCTCCCCCTCCAATTTTGTTCCTCAGATTTTTGCTAATCTGTGCGAGATCAATTCTAAACAACCCCAAAATAATTTTTTTAACTGTCCGTCCGTCTGCCTGTCTGTCTGTCTATCCGCAGTCCCGTCTGATCTGTGCAAAACTAGCAAGTGGCGTAATTTCTCAGAACCTATTTCATCTACTGCAACCAAACTTGGTAGGATGGTGTATACCCTAGAGACCTCAACATTGATTAGTACATGAATGAGTCCACTTCAAGGTCAAGGTCACAGTGTCAGCAAATGTTAGTCAAAAATGACAATTTTTTCACAAAATTTCATTTGTTTTCCTAAGCTATTGATATTGAACCCATGATTCTTTGATGCATGATAGATGTCAATGAGACATACCTACCATGCAAATTTAGTCAGCCTCGCTTCAAGGTGATTGTCACTGGAGCTGTCAAAAGTCGGTTTATATGGTTACTTTGAAGTGACCTTGACCCTAAATTATGAGAGTTGTTAATTCCTACTTTGTATTTAGAGATAAGAAGAGATTGATCTTTCATGTTTGTTCCGCTTTTACGTTGATCCAGTAGGCCAATACCCCTTGGGGTCATGAGCAATCTTGCCACTGTAGATTGTTCAAACCTATAAAGGGAACAGTGAAAGCCACAGTTGAAAACCTGTCTTGCCTTTATAGGCAAGACAGATTCACTGCGGCAACAGTACCTCCGTTGGAGTGCCGGGGGTTTTCAGTATAAATAGTATCCCCACTTTATGGAAATTTAGTGCTTTAAATTCCCACTGTCGCTGTCTTCCTCATTTACTCTTTCCTATTCCTGCTCTGTCCTTCACTCTGCTATACTATCTTCTTCTTCGCTAGATCAATGACCTACCTTTTTTCTTGAAAACTCTTCCTGGACAAAACTCCTTGTTTGTGTATGGGGTCTGTTGGATCAGCTTGGGAGTGTTGGACGCTTTCTGCCGGGTGGTCACTAGGGCTTCCTATGATTGTACTATTTAGCACTATAGGCATTTTATATGTATGTGTTTTATTGCTGATTTATAATGATGTTTGTATTCTATTTTGTTTTTGTAACCGGGGTGTTCGCGTAGTTGAGGTCAACCCTCAGCCGTCCCCCGCGTGGGATGTCTTTATTGTAAAGTGACTGGCCGGTGGAGGGCGTTCAATTTTCCCACTAGGGTTGTTTCGGCAGATCTTTTATGCGGATCGGGGGTTGTCCGGTCCTGATTTGGCTCGGAAGAGTCCGCTGGACCTAAAGCAACAATAAATCAATCAATCAAGTAGGCCAATGTAATTTTAGGCCTTAAAAAACATCGTACAATGAATGACTCTATATTTTACCCATAGTATGCAAAACATTGGGTTATTTGATCATATGTGAGCAGCTGAGGTCACGTTAAGGTCAAGGTCATCTCAAGGTAACTGAAGGTCAAGGTCATTCAAATGTCACTGGTTTTTTTCATGGTTGTTGATATTTTTTTGCATAATACAACTTTTGTTGTAGTCTTTTTGACAGTAGGCCTACATAGGTGTATTCGGAGCCGGAGGTCAAAGCCCTCTGAAGGTCAAGAGCGTTAAATGGTCAAAATCGGTATTACTTTGCATTTTAATGCCACCGTTTCATTTTGTATCTTCTGGGCAGTCATTTTCATGTTAAATATTACTAGTTGGTTAGTTATTCACTGCTTAGAGGGTCCAGCGGACTGCAAAGAGCCGAATAAGGACCACAAAATCAAGACCACAACTTCCCTGAAAAAGGACTCGCCCCTGATCCGCATAACAGATCTGCCGAAACAACCTTAGTGGTAACACTGAAGGCATTCCACCAGCCGATCACTTTACAATAAAGACATCCCACGCAGGGGACGCTGAGGCTATACTCTAATTTATCGAACCCCCGTTTACAAAAACAAAATAGAATATAAACATCATTATAAAATATCAACAAAACACATACATATAAAATGCCTACATTGCCAAATAATAACATCATATGAAGCCCTAGTGAACACCTTGCAGAAAGCAATATTCCCAAGCTGATCCAACAGACCACACACACAAATGAGGAGTTTTATCCCAGATGAGTTTTCAAGAAAGAAAAGTAGGTGACTGATCTAGCGAAGAAGAAGATAGTATAGTAGATTGATAGAACAGAGTAGGAATGAGAAAGAACAAAGGAGAAAGACAGCGACAGTGAAAATTTAAAGCACTACATTTTCACAAAGCGATGATACTATTTATACTAAAACCCCCGCACTCCCACGGGGGAAATATTGCTAGTTCCATAAGGAGTATATGAGTCATATGGCCTTTGCCCTTCTAGTTTAAACTACTACTACTACTATACTACTACTACTACTACTACTACTACTACTACTACTACTACTACTATTAGAATTGGTATTGATAAAAACTGAATGGTTGAGGGACTGAGTGATTGACTGCTGCAGACCAGTACCAGAGGACTGGAAGCGCCGACTGCTGTTGAAGCTGAAGCCCAGGCTGTTTCCTAACTTCAAGATCCCCACTCGCATCATCTGCATCGCCTTCGTGCAGTTCATCCTCATCTACTACGTAAGTTAACACAAGGAGTAAGGTGAGGAGGAGACGGAGGAGGAGAAGAAGAAGGTGATGATGACGACGACGACGATGATGATGATGATGATGATGATGATGATGATGATGATGATGATTGTCACGTGGGGTTTATGGGCTCTGCACAATGGAATTATGGACCCTCACGTTTATTCGGGGGGAACTGCTAGTAAGTCACCCTATGAATTACTTTAATAAATTTATTTGTTTAGCTCGTTCTGTGTTAAGGTTGGGGTACAGAAATAGATAGAAAAATGGTAAAAGAATACTGTCACACTAGCTTTCACACGGCTATGAATCATATGTAGTCCAGCCACTTTTTAATCGCCGCCATTTAGATAAGGTTATTTCCATTCGCTCGTCAAACGCCTCGTATTAATTTAGGGCCTGGTCATGTAATGACGCACACGAAACACAGAAGTAGCATAGAGTTCATTTATTCGTAGTCAAAGAACATTCACGAACAATGTCAACGTCTCATATAATAATACGTTTGTGTGTGTACATATCAGTATGTGGACAACTAATTTCTGTATACGTGATTATGAACTACTTCTTGTGCTAGACGATGTGTGGTAAAATACTGCGAAAAGAAAGAAACATAAACACAAGAAACATTAGCAAGTGTACCAAACAATGTATCAAAAACCCTTATTCACGCAAGATACAATCAAAGCAGTGAGACGGAAAGAATACACATACTGGAGAATAATTTAGAGACAAATACTTTAGTTGATTTCATAAACAACAATTTAGCTAAAGTTACGTGGAACCAAGCCAGAACAAACGAAGGAACGAACGCTTTATGTTCCTTTAACTTACACGACGATTAGGCTACGTTTATTCTTTCAAGCCTCAAAACAATTGGCGCAAGACAATTTGACTATGCTCATCTAACATTAGTCAATTCAATAATACAAACAATTCGGCTACGTTCACCCAACGAGCCTCAGTACGGTGCCTAAACTAGGAAATACTCGTCGATGACCTAGCTCAGTAAAACATTTATAAATGAATTAACATACGTAAACATTTAACAACATATTGTAGGAAATACACCTGAAGTCCCAAAACGTAGCTATCTACCTTGGCATAGACAAAGCAGCAAAGCTTTAAGGAAAAACGGTATAAATACCCAAGTGGGTTAACATTTCGAATAAGGCCGATAATTCGACAAAAAACGTTATTTTCATTAAAGACCAAAACAGTTATCTTATTCGTCAAACTTAGTCCGACAAATTGTGAAGACAATTAGCTTTAATCAAACCGAAGACTTTCAGCATAATCAGTGCATTATGACTGACCACAAGCTAAAAACAAATAAACTTGACTTGTCCTTATTTACAAATCCTGAACAAAGTGTTCACCTCAATAATTCTTCTGCCAAAAGACCAAGTTCTAAATCAAAACGAATTCTATTTAGCATTAGAAAATCAAAAGCTTAAAGAATATCAGAATCAAATCAATTTGCAGAAAAGGCATCAAATGAGTCACTAAAACGAGAAAATCATAAAAGTCATAATCATTTGCACAAAGCAACAAAAACATATGCAAAACGCAAAATAACTATAAGTACCTTATGACCGCTGTAAGACGTTTGGAAACCACACAGATCCAAAAGGCGACAATAACGTCTGGTACCAAAGGCAGGTAAAATAAAAGCCTTTCACAAAACTACAAATCGTGAACATCACATTTAAACTTTATCTTTCTAAACAGGTGAGCACAATTTTTATATCATATAAACTAAAAACGACGCAACCTTCTCTCAGACCCAGCAATCTAACTAACCAGAAAAAGCTGAAACAAACGTTTATATCTGTTACTATCAAAACTCAGTCTTGCGTCATAATCCCGATCTCATGAGAAAAAATACGCAAACAATATTTACAAACGAAACACAGTTCACCAATAATATTCAAACTCATATCAAAACTCTGCACGCTTTTGCCACTGACTTGAGAGAGCAATAGATCCGGAGAGAGGGTGAGAGAGAGGGTGAGAGAGAGGGGGAAGAAACACGACAATCACAAAGAGAAGAATCACAAGAAACACATTTAGAGGAGTAAGAAAGACAGGCACCAAAAAACAAATGAAAGGATATAAATAAACAGTCCAGTCATAAAACCAAAAAGATGCGTCGGGTTGGCCAATGAGGTGATGATACGTCTTGTCAGTCAAAATCAATAAAACCAAACCAAAGAAAACGATAGAAAGAAGAAGCAACATGCAGTGGAGAGGAAAAAGAGGACAGATAAACGGAGGACACTTTACACACTAAGAAAGTACATGATATCACAAATAACAAAGACTCTCTCTCTCTCTCTAGATCAATAGCCCATAATTAATTTCAAAAAGTATCTAATTGCATATTGGTCACACATGACTCATAGGCATGCACACACCCGGCCTTAATTATGTCCAGATAATTAAAACACTTGAAATCAATAACATTAGCATTTCTACAATCACACCAGAAGTCATTATTGGAACAACAACCAAAAAAATACATGCAGCATTCAGATTTCAATCAATCAATTCAATCGTTCGTAGCGATAGTTGTGGCCACGTTCTGGTTACCTCCTCCTCTGTTGTCATTCCCTCGCTTGTCGTCTCTTCGGCCATTTTCCCCACCATCTCGTTTCATGTACACAAAGTCCTTCTCGTGTAGGCATGTGGGATGTTTTTTGTTACAAATCACGCACACCTCTCTCTTGTCACACTGACGTGATTTGTGCTCCTTACTCATCAGGCAGCCAAAGCAGAGGTTTGATTTCAAAATGAAAGTCCTTTTCTCAGCAACGGGCTTCTTGGCGAAAACTTCACACTGACCCAGGTTATGGCTTGTTTGGGTACAGAATTCGCAGAAGGAGGAAGTCTCCGACCGGGTAGACAGGGCATTCTTCTTGGACGGCGCGCTGAGTGTGTTGGGCGATGTGACCCTTGTAGACGTAGGAGAGAAAGCTCCGGAGCCGAATACTGGGTCGTTGCTAATATCGGCTTCTTGTGTCACAAAGTTAACAAGTTCAGCGAAATTGGGGTACCTTTCTTGTTCGATCTTCGTCCGGGACACGTTCCGGCACCAGCGGTGTACCATCCAGTCGGGGAGTTTGCCGATAATACGTTTGAGGTATTGGGCGTCGTCTAAGATCCCTAATCCTCCTACCTCCTTGGCTGCAACAGCACACTGCTGTAGAAAATCCGCAAGCCGTCTAAGTCCCAAGTAATCTCGGCTTTTAACGATGGCCCACTCGTCCAACTTTGTCCTGAAGGCTTGTGAGACCACGTAACTGTTGCCGTACCTTCTTTCCAAAACTGACATTGCCTTGTCGTAGGCCTCGGGTTCGCTCAGCAGGAAGAATCCAGCCACGGCGTCCTTCGCTGTTCCTCCCAGGTAGCGCTGGAGATACAGGAGTTTCTCGCCCGATGCTATCCTCTGTCGTTGAATCAGAAAAGAAAAGGCAATCTTCCAGGTTGGATAGAGGAGCGGGTCGCCGTGGAAGATAGACGGTTCTTGCATGGGAAGTCTATTCAGCAGGAGAGCGTCCGAAAGCGTTTGGGCAAGTGAGTCTGTGGATGCGTACTGTATCTGGAGCGGAGCTGGAACAGATCTGGGTTCGGCATAAGACGACGGGTAAATACCTCTGGGTGCCGCAATGCAATCAAAGTCAATGTTCGTGGGACCGTTCTCTGGAACACCTACTCTCGGGAGGTGACACGAGGTGGGGGAGTACGTAGAACTATCAGGGCTCGGCACGAAGATCTTTGCCTCAGGGCGCAAATGTCTCTCTGCAAAGTGTACAGAGCAGATAGGGAGTTGGTAGGTGGAAGGCAAGGGGTCCGCTGGTGCGGACAGATAAGCAAGCCTCTCCTGCTGCTCTGGGATCTCCGGAGGCCTGTGGTGACGGTCAGCGTGCAGGGTGTCGAAGTTGCGAGCAGTAGCTGTGTCGAGATGCGCAGAGAGGCGATGACCCTCATACGATGTACTCGGGAAGACACCAGGGGGTTGCTGCCAGGGTATCGATGTCTGGTAATAACGAGACGACATCCTAGGAGAGGACGCGAAAGAGTACACGGCCGTTGTGGTGGTCGTTGTAGAGGTGCGGGCCATGTACCTGACGCAATCCAAGGAAGCGTCAACGGTCGCAGTAGTGCCCACTCCCCTCCCGTGGCTCTCCAGGCGAGCGGTAGCGGGGGAGATGAAGAGGGCGTGGCTTCCGGCGGGGTCATCATTCACCACCCTGACGGTAGCAGAAGTCGTGAAAGCGGGAACGGCGTCTCCGTTCTCCCTGAGAGCGGAAGCTGATATGATGACGGCGGCAGCTCCGTCCACGGGAGGTTCCGAAGTCACCGCGGCGATGACAGCAGTGGGGCTCATGGAGGGCTGGTCCTGTCCGGGCTGATGTTCCACGGCAGCATCTCCTCTTCCTCCTAACATGCTAGTGTTTGTGACTATCGGGGAGGGAGTTGCCTGTGGGGCAGCTAGTGTAGTCGATGTGGGAGACTGAGGGTGAAAGTGAGTGTTTAGCAGATTTACCGGGTTGAGAAAGGGAGGATTCTGAGGGTGAGCATCAGCTTGTTCTAGTACGCTTAGCATGGCTGAATTAGTTTTTATCTCAATGTCTGTTCTCAGTAACTCTAGCTGTCTAACACTTTCTCTCTTCCTTTTCTCGAACTGCATTTTAGCTCTAGCTTCTGCTATCTTTCTGGTAGCCTCTTGATCGGCCTCTTCTCTCTTTCTAGCAGCTTCTAGTCTTTTTCTAGCAGCCTCTTGTTCGACCCTATTAGCCTCTTCCTCAACCCTAGTAGCCTCTTGGTCTGCAATTCTTTTCCACTCTGTAGCCTGTTCCTCAGCCACTCTGGCACTCTCCTGTTCGTCTAGCTCATCTATCAGTCTCACGTGTTCGCTTTCTAAAGCTAGGCCTGCGCGTCTAGCACTGAGAGAAGCGGCCTTCATCCTAACCTCGAGTTTGAGGGAAGCTGTGGAGATCACGCTAGAATTAGCTGACGACCTAACGGAAGATCCCCTAGACGAAACACTGGCGTCTCTTTCCTTGGTCGATTGGTGGCTAAACGCTTTGCTACCATGATGCGAACTAGTTCTTGTAAGAACTTCAACAGTCCCTTGGTTCACGGCACGCACTAAGTTAGATATAACCTCTTGGGCTTGCATCTGAGCATTCTCCCAGTCTTCTAACGTCACTTCACCACCGCCTAGCTTAACTAGCTTCTCTTGAATTTCTCCGAGTTCACTTCGCATCTGAGAAATCTGCACTCTTGCCCTTGCTAGTTTTTCTAGATTGGGTTCGTCTTTGTCTAATTCTTTCACTGCCGCAGCAATAGCCTTCACCAGCAGAGACCTTTGTTGACTAAAGAGTTCTGTCTTTATTTCAATGTTATATGCTTTGCCTTTCTCAGTAGGTTTAAGTTCGCGTTTGGATCTAGTGACATCTTCAGGCTGTTCTACTGGTATCTCAGTCTCTGTTTCACCATCTTCTACCTCATCTTTCGACTCGAGTTTCACGGGGGAGGCTATTCCCTCTTCTATCTCTTCCTTATCCATGATAAGATCAATGTTCAGTTCTTAGTACTGCAAGACGTGGCCAAAACGAAGAAAGTTATATTCTTCACAGAAGCTGGTTATTTATCTAATGAAACCTGAGTAAGGCTTAGCGAAGCTGGTTAAAGAGTAGTTGCTGGGTCTAGGTTGGTCGCAATTAAAACAGAATAAAAGTCTTGTTGTCTAAATGCTTGTTTGAGCAACAACTAGCAGACAATGATTATTCTTGTTTATGTTATTCGTCTACCAAGTAATGTTCAAAACGTACTGCAGGAACCGAGTGAGAGAAAACTCTATCCCACAAACTGTAATAAGTCCTAAATTCAAAGGGGGGTGACGAGAGGCTCCAAGTATTTTACTTTAATCGCCGCCATTTAGATAAGGTTATTTCCATTCGCTCGTCAAACGCCTCGTATTAATTTAGGGCCTGGTCATGTAATGACGCACACGAAACACAGAAGTAGCATAGAGTTCATTTATTCGTAGTCAAAGAACATTCACGAACAATGTCAACGTCTCATATAATAATACGTTTGTGTGTGTACATATCAGTATGTGGACAACTAATTTCTGTATACGTGATTATGAACTACTTCTTGTGCTAGACGATGTGTGGTAAAATACTGCGAAAAGAAAGAAACATAAACACAAGAAACATTAGCAAGTGTACCAAACAATGTATCAAAAACCCTTATTCACGCAAGATACAATCAAAGCAGTGAGACGGAAAGAATACACATACTGGAGAATAATTTAGAGACAAATACTTTAGTTGATTTCATAAACAACAATTTAGCTAAAGTTACGTGGAACCAAGCCAGAACAAACGAAGGAACGAACGCTTTATGTTCCTTTAACTTACACGACGATTAGGCTACGTTTATTCTTTCAAGCCTCAAAACAATTGGCGCAAGACAATTTGACTATGCTCATCTAACATTAGTCAATTCAATAATACAAACAATTCGGCTACGTTCACCCAACGAGCCTCAGTACGGTGCCTAAACTAGGAAATACTCGTCGATGACCTAGCTCAGTAAAACATTTATAAATGAATTAACATACGTAAACATTTAACAACATATTGTAGGAAATACACCTGAAGTCCCAAAACGTAGCTATCTACCTTGGCATAGACAAAGCAGCAAAGCTTTAAGGAAAAACGGTATAAATACCCAAGTGGGTTAACATTTCGAATAAGGCCGATAATTCGACAAAAAACGTTATTTTCATTAAAGACCAAAACAGTTATCTTATTCGTCAAACTTAGTCCGACAAATTGTGAAGACAATTAGCTTTAATCAAACCGAAGACTTTCAGCATAATCAGTGCATTATGACTGACCACAAGCTAAAAACAAATAAACTTGACTTGTCCTTATTTACAAATCCTGAACAAAGTGTTCACCTCAATAATTCTTCTGCCAAAAGACCAAGTTCTAAATCAAAACGAATTCTATTTAGCATTAGAAAATCAAAAGCTTAAAGAATATCAGAATCAAATCAATTTGCAGAAAAGGCATCAAATGAGTCACTAAAACGAGAAAATCATAAAAGTCATAATCATTTGCACAAAGCAACAAAAACATATGCAAAACGCAAAATAACTATAAGTACCTTATGACCGCTGTAAGACGTTTGGAAACCACACAGATCCAAAAGGCGACAATAACGTCTGGTACCAAAGGCAGGTAAAATAAAAGCCTTTCACAAAACTACAAATCGTGAACATCACATTTAAACTTTATCTTTCTAAACAGGTGAGCACAATTTTTATATCATATAAACTAAAACGACGCAACCTTCTCTCAGACCCAGCAATCTAACTAACCAGAAAAAGCTGAAACAAACGTTTATATCTGTTACTATCAAAACTCAGTCTTGCGTCATAATCCCGATCTCATGAGAAAAAATACGCAAACAATATTTACAAACGAAACACAGTTCACCAATAATATTCAAACTCATATCAAAACTCTGCACGCTTTTGCCACTGACTTGAGAGAGCAATAGATCCGGAGAGAGGGTGAGAGAGAGGGTGAGAGAGAGGGGGAAGAAACACGACAATCACAAAGAGAAGAATCACAAGAAACACATTTAGAGGAGTAAGAAAGACAGGCACCAAAAAACAAATGAAAGGATATAAATAAACAGTCCAGTCATAAAACCAAAAAGATGCGTCGGGTTGGCCAATGAGGTGATGATACGTCTTGTCAGTCAAAATCAATAAAACCAAACCAAAGAAAACGATAGAAAGAAGAAGCAACATGCAGTGGAGAGGAAAAAGAGGACAGATAAACGGAGGACACTTTACACACTAAGAAAGTACATGATATCACAAATAACAAAGACTCTCTCTCTCTCTCTAGATCAATAGCCCATAATTAATTTCAAAAAGTATCTAATTGCATATTGGTCACACATGACTCATAGGCATGCACACACTTGATAACAGTTAAAATCACACATTTATTTCTTCTACTCTATACAAGATTCTCTAAGTACTAATCTAACTTAAAAAGTCTCTTTCAATGCTAATAGTTCGATCGCTGATAGTCTAGGCAGCTGTTATTTCTTCCTCGGGCACTTGCTTTTATATCTCATGTAGATTTGGACTACTGTGGTCCGTTTTACAGTTTCTGAATAGTTGGACTACTGTGGTCCTGTTATGATCAGTTTAAGTGCACCTTCGCCTTATGCACTTAACTCATGTGTGGGGTGTTCGAAGTCCTTCTGTGAG
This sequence comes from Oncomelania hupensis, assembly GCA_036898135.1. Classification (NCBI taxonomy): domain Eukaryota; kingdom Metazoa; phylum Mollusca; class Gastropoda; order Littorinimorpha; family Pomatiopsidae; genus Oncomelania; species Oncomelania hupensis. The sequence continues at coordinate 156,807,447 of CM072511.1, forward strand.
GTAGCTTCTGGTACACCTTTGTCGTTGTGTAGTTGGGTTCCCTTGCCACGCTGTGGGGTCTGACAGGGTGTTTCTTCGGGTAGCTCCTTCCGTCTTGTGCGGTAGAGTCTCCTCGACCAACTAGTCGTTTCTGTGGAGTGGGGTGCACAGGATAGCTCGGGATAGCTCGGGATAGCTCGCCTGCTCGTCTGTAATATAAGAGACGAAATTCTGCACAACCCTGAATAATCGGTTTGTGCAGAGCTGCCGTGAACTGACAAAACCGAGCAAGTCCACAAAACCTACTTTCGAGAAAATCGACGTTTTGTGTTGCGCTATATTACGCGATCGTTTCTGGAAGTTTAAGGGCATATTATAATGCAATTCCTCGATTTAAGAGTGCATACCTTGAATGTTAAAGAAATGTTTGATAGATTTGATGTTTTAAGACTATTTGTGGACTTGCTTTGTTTTGTCAGATTATTCTTGAGATAGATCTTTGTTGAGAACATGACAAAACCAAGCAAGTCACCCGCTTGGTTTTGTCAGTTTATTATTGAATTAAATCCTTGTTAAAAAAATTCACAAAACCAAGTAAGTCAAATCCGCTTGGTTTTGTCAGTTTATTATTAAGTAAATCCTTGTTTTCAAAATTCACCAAACCAATTAAGTCCCATAGGCCGTTTAGTTTCTTTGTTAAAAAGTCTGACGAGATGAGTCACATAAGTTGGGTTTTGTAAGATGTGGGTGCGGCAGTTACAGTGAGTGTATATGTGTGCCTGTTTATTGTTTTTAGCCATTCTTCACTGTTTTTTGCTCTCCCTTCAAAATAATATTAGATGCAGCCAATTTAATTTTAAAAATACAAAACTATTTTCCTTTCAGTTTCCTATTGTAGCGATCTTCCTGCCTTTACACCACGTGTATGTCTTGTATTGTGTTGCCCTTGTTGTGTGTCTGTAATATATTTGTTGCTGTTTGTTTGTGGGTTCGGGCACTGAATAGAATAGGCCCAATGTTTCCCGGCGTGTCGTAAGAGGCGACTAACAGGGGTAATGTTAGCACGGCATCACTGGGCGAAAGTCTTCTACACAGAAGTCACCGGCCAGGGTGAGGAATCTCACGTTGCTACAGGTTCAACGACCACGTGCTCGGGGCCAAGGCGAGCCACACTGTATTCGTGGATTTCGGCTGTGCCCAACAGCCTGGAGAGGATTGGGCACCGCCAGGTCCTTTTTTGCCCAAGACACACTACATGCATGATGACACTATCCACTAATTCCATACCGGATAGGTCGTCGCCAGGCTCAAGGACCGCGCCTTCCGTTGGCCACCAGGACGGAGGTGTTAAGTATGCTACTGATGGACAATTTAGCAAGATCCGCACGAGAAACAACATCGTCATAGGAACCTGGAATGTCAAGACCCTAACTGTGGAAGGAAAATTAGAAGAACTGGCCCACGAGTTGGACCGCTATCGATGGAACGTTCTAGGCATTAGCGAACTGCACTGGAAAGGTCTAGGTGAAACAACGACAGACAAAGGCCACAAGCTCTATTTCAGCGGTAGAGATGACAGGCACGAACACGGCGTTGGATTCTTGGTCCACAAGAACATTCTAGCCACTGTCATGGGTTGCCGCCCAGTAGACTCATTACCATCCGCTTGAGAGCAGCCCCTTTCAACATCAACATCATCCAGACCTATGCCCCAACATCAGACTATGACGACAGCGAAGTGGAGGATTTTTATGAAAATCTACAGGCGGTCCTTGACCAAGTGCCGAAGAAGGACATATTCATAGTGCAAGGCGACTGGAATGCCAAGGTTGGCCAAGATGCGCACCACAACTGGGGAGACACATGTGGACCCCACTGCAACAACGAGACAAATGACAGGGGTCTGAGATTCTTGGAGTTTGCCAGATACAACAATCTGGTACTGGCAAACACGCTTGGTCTCCACAAAAACTCCAGACGATGGACATGGCACAGTCCCAGGGGGGAGCATCACAACCAAATAGACTACATCATGGTCAAGAAACGCTTCAGATCAAGCATCAACATTGGCAGGACACGCACTTTTCCAGGAGCAGACATCGGAAGTGACCACGATCTCTTGATGATGTCTTTCCGGCTCCACTTGAAGAGAGTAAATACTGCACTAGACTGAAGTTCGACCTGGACAAACTGCAAGACCCGGAGGTTGCAGAACTATTTCAGGCCACAATTGAAGGGAAATTTGCACCACTGCTCATTTTGGGAGCTGGTGAAGTAGATGTCAACACCATGACCACCACTTTCAACTCAGCTGTGACAGATGCCGCCACTGAGATCCTTGGCAAGCACCGACCAAAGAAGAAGCCGTGGATCACACCTGAACTTTTGGATCTGTGTGATAAACGAAGAGAGATTGAAAAAAAGAAAGAAAAAGAACACCTCACAGGGAGCTGATGTCTACCGAAAAATCAACAATGACATCCGAAAAGGCATGCGCACATCAAAGGGATAACTGGATAGAAGATCAATGCCAGGAAATAGAGAACAGTCTGAACAAGAACAACAGCAAGAAGGCCTACCAGACTGTAAAGCGGCTGACAAGTTTCAAACAGCCCAAAGTCTCCACGATCCAAAGCAAGTCTGGCTTATGCCTTACAGAAGAACAAGAAGTCTTGGACAGATGGACAGAGTACTGCTCTGACCTTTACAACCATACACCAAATGGAGACCCATCAGTTCTAGCATGTCCCTCGAGAACATTGAAGAAGAAATCCTCCCAATTCTCCGGGAAGAAGTTGAGGCAGCAGTGCAATCGCTAAAGAAAGGGAAGTCAGCGGGAGTGGACAACATACCCGCGGAACTGCTACAAGCAGGAGGAGAAGCGATGATTGATGCCCTCACCATTATCTGTAACAAGATCTGGCAGAGTGGAGAGTGGCCTATACCATGGGCCCAGTCGCTTGTCATCACTCTTCCCAAAAAAGGTAACCTTCAGGAGTGTGAAAATTACCGCACCGTCAGCCTCATCATCCATCCCAGCAAGGTCCTCCTGAAAATATTACTCAACAGGTTAGGTTGAAACCCCAAGCTGAACAAATCATAGCTCAAGAACAAGCAGGATTCAGGGCAGGGCGAAGTACCACTGAACAGATTTTCAACCTCAGAATAATCTGTGAGAAATACCTATAGCACCAACAACATCTATATCATGTGTTCATAGACTTCAAGAAAACGTTTGACCGAGTCTGGCATGCAGCTCTATGGGCAACAATGAAAGCGTACAACATCAGACCTAAAATTATTGAAGTCATCAAAAACCTGTATGACAAGGCTACCAGTGCAGTCCTCCACAACAGCGCCATCGGGAACTGGTTCAGAACAACAATCGGTGTGCGTCAAGGATGCCTACTCTCTCCAACACCCTTCAACATCTTCCTAGAGCGCATCATGTCAGGTGCTCTTGCAGATCACGAAGGCACAGTCAGCATAGGGGGTAGAGCAATCTCCAATCTTTGTTTTGCGGATGACATTGATGGATTGGCTGGAGAGGAACAAGAACTTGAACAGCTGGTACAGAGGCTTGACACCACCTCCAAAGCTTGTGGAATTGAAATAAGTGCAGAGAAGACCGAAATGATGACCAACAAAACCAATGGCATCAACACGGACATCAAAGTCCAAGGCCAATCCCTCAACACAGTGCATAGCTTCAAATATTTAGGAGCCATTGTATCATACAATGGGTCCCGACAGGAAGTCCTCTCCAGGATCGCACAAACAACTGCTGCCCTGACAAGGTTGAAGCCATTTGGAAAGACAGGACCATCATTCTACATTCCAAAGTAAGACTGCTGCGCTCCCTTGTCATCTCCATCTTTCTATATGCTTGCGAAGCATGGACCCTCACAGCAGATCTACAACGAAGAATACAAAGCATGGAGATGAGGTGCTACAGAAGACTTCTGGGCATTTCCTATACCCAACACATCACCAACGACGAAGTCCGACAGACCATCACACAAGCCATTTGACAACACGATGACCTGCTCACAGTGGTAAAGAAACGGAAACTCCGATGGTATGGCCACGTCACCAGATCATCAGACCTTGCAAAGACTATTCTGCAAGGCACAGTGCAAGGATATAGAAGAAGAGGGAGACCGAAAAAGAGGTGGGAGGACAACATTCGAGAATGGACTGGTTTGACACTGAGCGAAGCCATCAGGGCTTCTGAGGACAGAGAGAGATGGAGTATGCTGGTTAAACGATCATCTGTGGTGCCCCTACGACCTCAGGGTTACGGGACAGGATAGGATAGGATAGGAAAGGATAGTTTGTTTGTTTATTTCCACACCTCGTGGAAGTTGCCGCGTAGGCGGAAGATCTACAGGATCCTTCATGGTGGGCAGGAAAGTACATGAAGAAAACTCTTTTTCAAAAAGCCGAACACGTCCTTTGCTGACCGAAATTTCGTCATCATTTTCACAGGAAAATAATATTGCACAGCAGCAATAACATGGATTCTCACTGGTCCACTTTATCTTAAGGCGCTTTCTCATTGGTCGGGAGGACTTACTTTTCTTTGTCAGATTATTGTAGAAAATGACGTCATCATGCCAACTCGAGCATCAGCCAGAGGATCGCCGAAACAAAATCGCAGGGGACTTGCTTGGTTTTATCAGTTTATTCCCCCACTTAAAATTTTTTTAACAAGGACTTACTCTATGATATCTCCAAATCTAAACATAGTTCGGATTTGATTTTTACAGGTAAGATGCGTCATTCTCTTGCAAGTTTGATGGTGCAAAAAACTCATTTTCGACCTTAGGTGGACTTACTCGGTTTTGTCAAATCACGGCAGAGAGCGTCTCACTGAAAGCCAAAGTAGCCCTCAGTGATAGCTCCACATCTCTATACATAAGCGACGAACATTCTGCTACTTCCGGGGTCCACTGGAATCTCACTCTAAATTCCTATACATACATAAATATCAATCGTGTCTAACTATACACATACAGAATTAATAATATTATAAACATTCAGTGGTACAGCCACTGGTCTGCAAACATACATATAAGTTAAACAACAATGGTTCCGTACGGGATACAACATGGCGGCGCAACCGGTCGTGTTTCGCCTCGTGCTCGGCTCTTCCACGTGGTACGGCAAATTCGGATTAATAATTCACATTTATGCATAGCAAATTCTTCAAACATAATTTCAACAATAATACAAATATATCACGATGAAACAGAAGGGTGTTCATTTACCTGTTTGACAAGTTCAGGCCCGTGATGACTTGAGAGAATTCTAAGATTTCAAAGTCCTGCTTCCTGGTCTATGAGTGTAGAGATTTCTCTAGCTGTGGAGATGTTGACTCTACCTCGTCTCACACACGACTGATTCAAACTGTGTTAGGCTCTGACACATTCAAAACTGCTCTACCCACTGAGCCTGCTCTGATTGGTTAAAACGGTCCGATTCAAAGCTCAAGTGCTGACTCACTGCGCTAGCGTGGGTCGGGCTCGCGGTGTGTGGTCTGCTGTGTAATTTACTGACTCTCTTAATGTTACAAAGACTACACATGGCTAAATAGTCAACAAGCAGAGTTAAAACTAGCCAGTTCGTGACAGGCTCCCTCAACTGAAAAAAGGCGATGACTACTGGATTCGACCTTTTTCTACTACCGAGCCTAGTTTAACACTGCGCTATCCTAGGGTCCTATTTACAAACTAAGTAAGTTGCTCTACCTGAGCTGCAATGCTGTGCCAGGTAGCTATGGACACTAGTGACAGGGTATTACTGGGCGGGGACGAATTCTGGTGCTGTGGCCCTTAGTTGTGTTGGGTGGGCGACAGCTGCTGTGTCCTCCACGAGATGGCGACTGAGGTAGTCGGCTCCGTGGTTCTCTTTGCCGGGGATGTACTCGATTTGGAATGAGTATGCCTGAAGGGTGAGTGCCCATCTCATCAGGCGAGAGTTCAAGGATTTGGAGGCTGCCAGGAACGATAGTGGTTGGTGGTCCACCTGAACTGTGAAGTGGGTCCCATACAGGTAGAGTTGGAATTTCTGTATGGCCCAGACTAGTCCAAGGCATTCCTTCTCCGACGTGGCGTAGTGGGTCTCGGCGGGTCTCAATTTTCTGCTGGCGTAGGCGACAGGGAATAGCGTCTCTGCATTCTTGGGGTCGCGCTGTAGCAGTACTGCTCCGAGGCCTAAGTCGCTTGCGTCGGTGCGAAGAACGAATGGCTGAGTCAAATCGGGTAGGTGGAGTACTGGCGCCGATGCCATTCTGTCCTTGAGTGTTTGGAATGCTGTCTCGCATTCGGCGGTCCATACGACTTTGTCCGGGGCGATTTTCCGGGTTCCATTTGTCAGTGGTACGGCGATGCTGTTGTAGTTGGGGATGAACTTCTTCCGCGATGGCGATGGCCATCCATGTGTGTGTGCTGGGGGTCGCTGGTCGGTCCGTGTACTCCTTGAGGCGATCGATGTGGTGGTATCGGGCTCTCCCGTTTACCTCTACTTGGTAGACTGTCTTGGATTTCTTGGCAGTCACCCGGTACGGTCCTCTCCAAGCGATGTCCAGCTTGTTGGTTCCACTTGGAAGTAAGAGTAGCACTTGATCGCCGACTTGCAGTTCTCTGTCCTTCGCGTGGCGGTTGTAGTACTTCGCCTGACGGGCTCTTGCCTTCTTCAGTGCTTCACCAGCTTTCTTCCACGTTGCTTTGAGGGTTTCCTGCAGGTCTGCGACGTACTTGGTGGCACCTCTTGGTGTGTCGTCTATCTTGGCTTCCGTCCAACTTCTGCGTAGGGCTTCTAGCGGTCCTGCTAGAGGTCTGCCGAATAGCAATGTTGACGGGGTGTAGCCTTTGGCTGCATGGGGCGTTTCTCGGTATGCGAACAGTGCCGCATTCACGTAGGTGTCCCACGCTTCTGGATTGTCGTCGGCGACTTTCCTGAGTATGGTGAGAAGGGTTCCATTCAGTCCTTCTACTTGTCCGTTGCTGGCTGGGTGATATGGTGGTGTGCGAATGTGATGAACTTGTATCAACTCGAACACGTCTTGCATCAGGCGGCCGGTGAACTGAGATCCGTTGTCCGTTCTAATGCTGTCCGGGAATCCGACTCTGGTAAAGATGGCGATGAGTGCATCTGCAATCTTCTTGGTGTCGATCGCTGGCAACGGGACTGCTTCGCACCACATCGTACATGCGTCGACGAGTGTGAGTAGAAATCTGTTCCGCTTCTTGGTCATGGGCAGTGGTCCTACTATGTCTACTGAGACTTGCTGGAATGGCACGCCGACTACTACCGATGGTCCTAAGGTAACTGGTACGGTGTGATGTCGCGGGGAATATCGTTGACATTGGTGGCAAGATTTCACGTAGCGCTTGACATCCTCCGTGATTCCTGGCCAATAGTAGTGTGCGCTGATTCTCTGCACTGTGGCTCCAATTCCCATGTGTCCGCTGAGTGGCATGCTGTGGCCTAGTTCTAGTACTTGGGCTCGAAGGGTGGCTGGTAGTACTAGTTGGGTGTGATCTCCATCTCCTTGTCGATGTAGAACTCCCTCTTCCATGTAGAAGTCTCCCTTGTGCGGGGGTGTGTGCGCCTTGGGTAGCTTCTGGAAGCACTTCGCTATCGAGGTGTCTTCTTTCTGTGCTGTTTTGATCTCTTCGAGTCCTGGATTCGGAGCGAACTCGGGCTGGGGTGGTTGGGTTTTAGCTTGGGCCCTGGTTTGCACTGCAGCTATCTCTCCAGTTTTAGGGGGCGTGCCTAAGAACACATACCTACAACCTAGCACTAGATCATACAGGGGTTTCTGTAAAACAGCTGCTTGGATTCGTCCTGTGACGTACCTACTCTCTACTTCGATCCATGCTATTGGGCAAGTAGTCGTCGGTTTCGTCAAGTCTGCTCCTTGTAGTTCGACTGTCTTGTCTGTCAAGTCCGCGCGCGATACAAGAGATTCGCTAACTATCGCGTCGTATGATAGACCTGTGTCATACAGGCAGTTCGCTTCTTTTCCGTTGACCTTGACCGTGTCTGTCACCGAGGGGTGATCTCCGATTGTGTGTGGCTTGTTACCGCTACTTTGAGTTAGAACTCTGTGCGCTGGCCGGCTTTCGCGCTCTTCCCTACGTTGTGCGGCCAACTTGAAACATTCTGCGGTGGAGTGATTGTTTCTATTGCAGAACGAACAATACCGTCTCTGTTCTGCAGGACCTCTTTTCCCGAATTCCGTGTTGGGTCCTTTATTCTGCCCAGGTCTGGGGTTATTCGGCTTATTCGCGGTGCGCTCTTCTCGGTTAGGGCTTCGTTTCTGTGCCTCTTTCCCGTTAGGCTTTAGGTCTCGCCTGAAGCTCTTGGCTTCTCCGTGTGCGGCCACGTACCTATCTGCGACCTTGACCAGATCTTCTAGTCTTTCCGCGCCCTGCTCTACTGAGAATGTTCTCAGCTCGGGGGTCATGGTTTCCCGAAGCTGTTCCCATACTAACAGTTCTGTCAGTCCATCATACGTCTTAGCCGTGGCTGACTGGCTAATCCACTTATCCAGCGTTGTGGACAACCGATCCGCGAACTGCGCATAGCTCTCTCCTTTCACTCTCCGATTGGTGCGGAACTTTTGCCGGTAGCATTCTCCTGTTAGTTCGAATCCCGTTAGGAGTGCCTCTTTTACCTTGTGATAGTCAGTCACTCTGTCAGTCGGTAGCTTACTGTAGATGTCATAAGCCTTTCCTCTAAGCCCTTGACTAAGCTTAAAAGACCAATGAGTGGGATCTAGTTTGTACTCTGTTGCTAGACGCTCAAACCTAGTCAGATAGAGATCTAGACCTTCTTCTCTCTCATTGAATGTTCCCAGTGGAAATGACATTCCTTGTACAGGGTTGGATGCTACCTCTAGCTGATCTGAGTGGGAAGGGGTTGAGGAAGAACTTGAAGCTCCTGATCCCAATCTCCTTAGCTCTAACTCATGCTGTCTGTCTTTTTCCTTTTCTTCCCTCTCTTTTTCTTTTTCTGCCCTTTCTTTTTCTTTTTCTGCCCGCTCATACTCCCATTTCCTAACTTCTGCTTCTCTCTCTGCTGCTAATGCTGCCTTCTTCTGTTCTACTTCTAATTCTAGTTTCTTCTGCTCTGCTTCTAGTTCTAATTTCTTCGTTTCTCTCTCTGCCTCTAATTTCTTCTGCTCTAGTTCTAATTTCTTTTGCTCTGCTTCTAGTTCTGCTTTTTTCTGTTCTCTCTCTGCAGCTCTCTCTGCCGCTTCGAGTTTCTTCGCCTCTCTCTCTGCTGCTCTCTCTGCCTTAGCCTCCTGCTTCTCTACCTCTGCATTGATATACGCAATTAGGTCTCCCCCTGCTAAGTGTAAAGCTTCCCCTAATTCCTTGAAGCGCAATCTCAAGGCCACTGGGTCCGACATTGCCAAACGTGTCTATGAACAACCTCTGAATCACGTGGAATACCAAAACACTAGCAATATTGCAAGTCAATAACAACAATGCAAAGACCATAAAATTCGTAATCAATAATAGAATAAAACAAAAGTCAAATGGCATACAACAGTTACTTAAGCAAAACCTGCAAAAGAACAATGCAACATACAGATACAAAAATAATTGAAGCAAAAAAGTTTTTAACTAAAGAATAGTGCACCACAACTGATCAGTGTTATACCTTTACACTATTCTAAGTTATTCTACTACTACTGTTATCTAATTTTATTGTACTTAGATCCGGTTATACCCAATTCCTATTATACACAGATCCTAGCTAGGCTCGCCAATTAAAGTGTCACGTGGGGTTTATGGGCTCTGCACAATGGAATTATGGACCCTCACGTTTATTCGGGGGGAACTGCTAGTAAGTCACCCTATGAATTACTTTAATAAATTTATTTGTTTAGCTCGTTCTGTGTTAAGGTTGGGGTACAGAAATAGATAGAAAAATGGTAAAAGAATACTGTCACACTAGCTTTCACACGGCTATGAATCATATGTAGTCCAGCCACTTGATAACAGTTAAAATCACACATTTATTTCTTCTACTCTATACAAGATTCTCTAAGTACTAATCTAACTTAAAAAGTCTCTTTCAATGCTAATAGTTCGATCGCTGATAGTCTAGGCAGCTGTTATTTCTTCCTCGGGCACTTGCTTTTATATCTCATGTAGATTTGGACTACTGTGGTCCGTTTTACAGTTTCTGAATAGTTGGACTACTGTGGTCCTGTTATGATCAGTTTAAGTGCACCTTCGCCTTATGCACTTAACTCATGTGTGGGGTGTTCGAAGTCCTTCTGTGAGGTAGCTTCTGGTACACCTTTGTCGTTGTGTAGTTGGGTTCCCTTGCCACGCTGTGGGGTCTGACAGGGTGTTTCTTCGGGTAGCTCCTTCCGTCTTGTGCGGTAGAGTCTCCTCGACCAACTAGTCGTTTCTGTGGAGTGGGGTGCACAGGATAGCTCGGGATAGCTCGGGATAGCTCGCCTGCTCGTCTGTAATATAAGAGACGAAATTCTGCACAACCCTGAATAATCGGTTTGTGCAGAGCGTCTCACTGAAAGCCAAAGTAGCCCTCAGTGATAGCTCCACATCTCTATACATAAGCGACGAACATTCTGCTACTTCCGGGGTCCACTAGAATCTCACTCTAAATTCCTATACATACATAAATATCAATCGTGTCTAACTATACACATACAGAATTAATAATATTATAAACATTCAGTGGTACAGCCACTGGTCTGCAAACATACATATAAGTTAAACAACAATGGTTCCGTACGGGATACAACATGGCGGCGCAACCGGTCGTGTTTCGCCTCGTGCTCGGCTCTTCCACGTGGTACGGCAAATTCGGATTAATAATTCACATTTATGCATAGCAAATTCTTCAAACATAATTTCAACAATAATACAAATATATCACGATGAAACAGAAGGGTGTTCATTTACCTGTTTGACAAGTTCAGGCCCGTGATGACTTGAGAGAATTCTAAGATTTCAAAGTCCTGCTTCCTGGTCTATGAGTGTAGAGATTTCTCTAGCTGTGGAGATGTTGACTCTACCTCGTCTCACACACGACTGATTCAAACTGTGTTAGGCTCTGACACATTCAAAACTGCTCTACCCACTGAGCCTGCTCTGATTGGTTAAAACGGTCCGATTCAAAGCTCAAGTGCTGACTCACTGCGCTAGCGTGGGTCGGGCTCGCGGTGTGTGGTCTGCTGTGTAATTTACTGACTCTCTTAATGTTACAAAGACTACACATGGCTAAATAGTCAACAAGCAGAGTTAAAACTAGCCAGTTCGTGACAATGATGATGATGATGATGATGATGATGATGATACAGAAATCAGAATACAGAATGTATTCAGCCAAATGACAACATATATGGAAATTGCTCTGATGTTGGTAGACAGTCACACACACACATACACACTCCACAAAACACCTTTTAAGACTTCAACAAGGAGTATGGACTTCAATTAAAAGATCTTGCATACACAGTTGCAGCATTAAGCACAATCGCAATGGACATTTCAAGTATAAAAAATGGACAAGTGTATAATTATACTATATTACAGACAAGCTTTGACAAAATCTAATACACACACACACACTCTCTCTCTCTCTCTCACCCACTCTCACACACACACGCCCATATATATATATATGGGTGTGTGTGTGTGTGTATGAGTGTGTGTGTGTGTAGCTTCATAATGATGATGATGATGATGATGATGATGATGATGATGATGATGATGATGATGATGATGATGATGATGATGATGATGATGATGTTATAGATGGGACTAACGTGGGTTTTTGTAAGCATACAACTTCGACGACGGATAAATGATTTGTTGGATGCTGTCAACTTCACTCTCGTACGAGCTTCCATCCTGGACATTTTGGACGGTAGGATCATATTTAGATCTCGTTGTAGACAGACGTTTATACAATGTGTTGTCCAGGAGTGTGTTGGTGTGGGCGTGGGTACACGTTTGTGTGAGTGCATCCCTGCGCGTAGGCTTTGTATGTTGATCCAGTGGTGACAAAGTTTGACAATATAGTAAAGAGGCTTGGCATTCGTACCCGTTGATAAATCGTAGGCTGTTCTTTGCACTGTTTGCACGTAAGCTTGAATAGGAAATTTGTGCGGGGTAGAGCAAGCTCCAACCTCCGTTTTGCGGATTACATTGATGGAGTGACTGGAGAGGAACAAGAACTTGAACAGCTGGTACAGAGGCTTGGTTTGCTGTCAGTTCCCCCCCATTCATTTCCTCCCCGGTCATTTCCTCCCGTCAATTTCCCTCCTGGTCAATTCCCCCCAAGGAAACTTACTCCCTGGTTATTTCCCCCCGTTCTCAACTTCATCCCCATAGTCACTTCCCCCCATTTTTTTTACTCCCCGGTTATTTCCCCCCGTTCTCAACTTCATCCCCATAGTCACTTCCCCCCATTTTTTTTACTACCCGGTTATTTTCCCCTGTTATCAATTTCATCCTCAAAGTCACTGTCCCCCATTCTTTACTCCCCAGTATTTGTGCTTCACCTCTACTGCAACGAATGACTTCAACAATAGCCCCATGGCAACGTCTAAAGAATTCTTATAAAAACTATGACATCAAATATCAAGTCTCCTATATGCATCTGTGTCCGGGGACGTTAAATTGAGCAAAAGTAAAGTAAAAGGGTAGTCAGTGGGGAGGGTGAGGGTGAAAATAACGAAAATCTGCTGGTGAAAATGGCCACCGTCAATTTCTGCTTTAAGAATTATTTCCCCTCGCATGGCGCCGAGTTCAGCCAAGACATGGTATAATCATTTTTAATACAGTAATTTTTAGACTTGGTATAAGATGTTTGTGTTGGCTCTCATTTTACAGTGCACATAATCGTGTGTCTGTGAGCAAAGGTGTGTGTGTCATGTTTTATGTTTGATTCAGAATAAACATGAGATAAATATGTATGTCTTTTACTATGTGTCTGTGTATCTGGGAAATTTCTCGTGGGTCCCTGGGGTAAATAATCTCGAGGATGAAATTACGACAGGGGGGAATTTTGTGGGGAGGAAAAGTCCTGGGGGCACATAATCCCGGGGATGAAATTGCGACAGGGGGGAATTTTTTCGGGAGGATAAGTCCTGGGGGGGGGGGGGGAAATAACCCTGGGGATGAAATTGCGACAGGGGGGAATTTGCTCGGGAGGATCTATTCCAGGGAGGAAATGATCTGGGGGAAAATGACCGGGGAGGAAATCACTGGGGAGGAAATGACCGGATACCCAAAGGCTTGACACCACCTCCAGAGCCTTAGGAATGGAAATAAGTGCAGAGAAGACCAAAATGATGACCAACAACTACGGCATCAATACGGATATTAAAGTCCAAGGCCAATCCTTCAAAATGGTGCATATCTTCAAATAACTTCATATATTTAAGGGCCATTGTATCAGACAATAGATCCCGACAAGACGTCCTCTCCAGGATTGCACAAACAACTGCTGTCCTGACAAGGTTGAAGCCCATTTGAAAAGACAGGACCATGAGGCTAGATTCCAAGGTAAGGCTGCTGCGCTCCCTTGTCATCTCCATCTTCCTATACGCTTGCGAAACATGGACCCTAACAGCAGACCTACAACGAACAATACAAAGCATGGAGATGAGGTGCTACAGAAGACTTCTGGGCATTTCTTATACCCAGCACATCAACAACGAAAGTCCGACAGACCAACACACAAGCCATTGGACAACACGATGCTATGCTCACAGTGGTGAAGAAACGGAAACTCCGATGGTATGGCCACGTCACCAGAGCATCAGACCTTGCAAAGACCATCCTGCAAGACGCGGTGCAAGGAGGCAGAAGAAGAGGGGGAGACAGAAGAAGAGGTGGGAGGACAACATTCAAGAATGAACTGGCTTGACACTGAGCGAAGCCATAAGGGTTGCTGAGGACAGAGAAAGATGGAGTACGCTGATTAAACGATCATCTGTGGCGCCCCAACGATTTCGATTTACGGGATAGGATAGGATAGGTATGTGTGCGTGTATAAAAAGGTTCCAGTTCGAAGATTTTCTTTACTTTTGCAAAAAGTGGTTAAGCATACAATTGACATTGCTTTTACATTAAACGATGAAAAAGTGGCTCAAACTAATTGCTAAACTTTGAATGTTCAGTTATTTCCCCTGGGTTTTTTAACGGTACAGCCGTGTGACCGTTGACCTTATTTCTGTTTGAACCAAGCGGTTGGAAGGATGTGCGTCTTTGGTGTCTGAGGTAAAGTGAGGCCTATTTTATCAACCTAAAACCAAAAATCTTAAGACAAAAATGTTTTTACTGATTATTTCTCCTATCTGCTTCGGTAGCTGCTATTTTTAGCTCCAGAATATTGGATGGACATCCAATCCTATCCTATCCTATCCCGTAACTCGAAGGTCTTTGGAGCACCACAGATCAGCGTACTCCATCTTTCTCTGTCCTCAGCAACCCTCATGGCTTCGCTCAGTGTCAAGCCAGTCCATTCTCGAATGTTGTCCTCCCACCTCTTTTTTTCTGTCTTCCTCTTCTTCTGCCTCCTTGCACCGTGCCGTGAAAGATGGTCTTTGCAAGGCCTGATGCTCTGGTGACGTGGCCATACCATCGGAGTTTCCGTTTCTTCCCCACTGTGAGCATGTCATCGTGTTGTCCAATGGCTTGTGTCATCTCCATGCTTTGTATTCTTTCTTGTACAGTTGTAGATCTGCTGCGAAGCGTATAGGAAGATGGAGCTGACAAGGGAGCGCAGCAGCCTGACCTGGACAGCCAACGCCTGTTGTTATAATTAATAGGCACAAAAACTACGGAATGTATTCATACAAATCAAACAAACTATACTTTCGAAAAACATTATTTTTTGCTGTAAGCTTATTTTTTCCAGATGGGGGGAGGGGGGGGGGGGAGGGCAACATTCACTGTGAATGCTAAAAGGATCTGTCGAGGGGGCGTGGTAAAAGTGGGTCCATTTAAAATTAATATGTGTGTGGGTGTGGGTGTGTGTGTGTGTGTGTGTGTGTGTGTGTGTGTGTAACTGTGTGTGTAAGATCATATATGCTTAAAAAGCCTCAATAACAAGCAATATTTTTTTATTGTGCCAGGCGTTACCGCGATTTCTGCTGGCGCAGGACTACTGTCGTCTGTCGTCTACATCATTTTGTTCGTCAACAGTTACAGGTAGGCTGTGTTCACATACATACATACACATACACCCACGCACGCACGCAAACACACAAAAAATTATATTAAATTCTCTTTTTAAAACAAGGCTAGCATTGTACAGCAGCCATTCAAGAGCAAGGAACAACACAAGCCAAGGTAGGCAAGCTGTATTAAACATAGAGAACGGTCATTATCCTGCTCTAAGAGGTGTACAAAAAGTGCGACATATCCACTAAACAAGGTGTCATATTCTACTGGCTTTTACTACCATGTTCTTCTCCAGGAGCTTAAGGAGCTCAAATGCAGTGTTCAACTGCATTCATAAAACCTGGTTCTCCGTAAGCGTATCAACCTTTACCAAAAGGCCTCATTAGAGGAGGAGGTTTGGCCTTGAATGCTTAGACTACAGTGCTGTCTATATATCCTACATGCTTAGTCATAAAGACATCATTGAGAAGTTCACATTAGGAAGAAACCAGTCGCAAATTAAAAACACCCCAGTTGCTGGGGCCGAGCGAGAGAATTGCTTTCAAAAAAGGTTTCAAATACAGCAGGATAATTACCTTTCTTGATGTATAATGCAACTTCTCTGCCTTGGCTTGTTTCAGAATGGCTGCTGTACAATGCTAGCCATTTTGAGAGAATTTATTATAAATTTTAAAATTATTTAAAAAACCTTTTTCAAAGTCGTTATCTCGGTTGGGGCTCTTATATTATTATCAAAGACAGGCCAAGGTATATAGTATGGGGCGCCATGTGTCCATTAATTCTATGTGACCATTCTATACATAGAATAAATTCTATGCACATAGAAAGCATTCTATGCACACAAAAGCATTCATTAGTTGAAATTCCATTTATAAAAAAAGAAACCAATATTGTAAGTCATAGAATAAAATTCTTTGTATAGAATAACATTCTATAATATAGTGTAAAATTCTATGTCCATAATAAAATTCTATGTATAGAATAACATTTTATAATAGAGAATAAGATTCTATGTATGTAATACAATTCTATATTATAGAATGCACCTGTATGCATAGAACTATATTCTATAACATAGAAAGAATTCTATTACAAAGAATGAATTCTATAACATAGAATGAATTCTTTAACATAAAATAAATTGCTGAACATAGAATTAATTCTATGTGCATAGAATAAATTGTATAACATAGAATGAATTCTATAATAAATAATGAATTCTATATGCATAGAATGAATTTTATAGCATAGAATGAATTCTATGACATAGAATTCATTCTATGACATAGAATGAATTCTATAGGCAAAAAATGAATAGTATAACATAGAATGAATAAGATTACATAGAATGAATTCTATGACATAGAATGAATTCTATAACATAGAATGAATTCTATAGCATAGAATGAATTCTATGACATAGAATTTATTCTATAGCATAGAATGAATTCTATGTCATAGAATTCATTCTATGCTATAGAATTCATTCTATGTTATAGAATTCATTCTATGCTATAGAATAAATTCTATGTAATAGAATTCATTCTATGTCATAGAATTCATTCTATGTTATAGAATTCATTCTATGTCATAGAATTCATTCTATGTCATCTTATTCATTCTATGTTATACTATTCATTCTATGCTATAGAATTCATTCTATGTCATAGAATTCATTCTATGTCATAGAATTCATTCTATGTCATAGAATTCATTCTATGTTATAGAATGAAATCAATATAAAAACCTTTTTTTAAATAGTAAAAACTGGGGCACTGTCAAGGTATAGAGAACATTTTGTATAGAATGGGACTGTATTGCAGAGAGATACACATTGCCACATCCCATCACCACACCACATCACTCTACATCAATGGCTGACGTACGTTCCTAATGCTATTATGCTATCCATTTTATTAACGAAGGAACTATACATAAATGTGGGTGTTCTCACAAAGGGAGGCCAAATTTGCAAAAGAGCTATTTAGCTGAAAATAGGTTATGGGGGGACGCCTGGGGAGAAATAGTTTTTTTTCCAATAATTATTATGTCTCAGAATTGTATCGCAATATTCGACCTTTAATTATATTAATTATTGCTTTTTATGAGTGTACAGTACGGTTATTTCTTCGGTATTGAGCAAAAAGAACTGATTATTTCATTAGATTTTGTCACTATAAACCCTTACAGAACCTCAGCACATTGTAATGAAAAAGTAAGCACGCAGGGGCGGAGGGAGGGGGGAGGGGAGGGTGTGACGTCAATTATTTTTATTGCTTTCGCGATCTACTCACACTACCCTGGAAGTCGTCTGCATCAAGAAACCCTAAAGGCCCCGCCACACATGCCGATTGTGCAACGATTTTGTTTGCGATGGAATCCCGATTGCTACGTGATGACGTCAGAACTACTGCTTGCCTGTGGTCCGATTTGCAATCGGCTCGGTATCGTGCAATTTGAGCCTGTTCTAAAGCCCGCAGAACGCTTGGCACGTCAGCCATTTCTTCAGTTCTCGCGCGCGTGCACATGTCCCTTTATTCGTCAAAGCCTCGTTTCACAAAGAATGACCTAGTTGCGCATAGAATGAACATTCTATATTATAGAATGCATTCTATGTTATAGAATGAACATTCTATGTTATAGAATGAATTCTACGTTATAGAATGACCATTCTATGTTATAGAATGAACATTCTATGTTATAGAATGGATCCTATGTTATAGAATGAACATTCTATGTTATAGAATGAACATTCTATAACATAGAATGCATTCTATGTGCACCAAATGTTAAAAAATAGTTCTATGAGTGTATTCAGTGTTGCGAATAAAATCCATTTTATGTTTTTAAAAAAAGGTATTTTATGTCATACAATTCTTGCTGTGTTATACAATTAATTCTATATACATATAATTCATTTCACTCACATAAAATTAAAAAACACAACTAATAAATTGTAACGAAATTTAGAATTTAAAAAAAGATATTGTATGACACATCACCACATCGCATCATCACCACATCGATCACATCATCACATCACATCACTGCATCACATTGCTTCATCACCATCATCGTGAAAACGCACCACCACATAAAATCACATCACATCAACAAATCATCACATCACATCAGCCGACATCACAGCAGCAGCACATCTTCACATTGCAGCAGACAGCACATATCATGGCATCAGTGAATCACATCACATAATCTAATCACCCCACCCCTCCCACCCATCACATTTGTGGTGCAGTGTGGTGTGATTTAGAGTGATGTAGTGTGGTGATGTGATGTGGTAATGTGTATGTATGTATCTGCAATACAGTTCTAGTATGCCTTAAAAGCGAGTGAATCAGACCACATCATCACATAACCTAATCACTCCACCACACCTACCCATCACATTTGTGGTGCAGTGTGATGTAGAGTGATGTGGTGTGGTGATGGGATGTGGCAATGTGTATATCTCTCTGCAATACAGTCCCATGCCATAAAAAATGTTCTCTATACCTTGACAGTGCCCCAGTTTTTACTATTTAAAAAAAGTGTATGTATTGATTTCATTCTATAACATAGAATGAATTCTATGACATAGAATGAATTCTATGACATATAATGAATTCTATGACATAGAATGAATTCTATAGCATAGAATAAATAGTATAACATAGAATGAATAAGATGACATAGAATGAATTCTATGACATAGAATGAATTCTATAACATAGAATGAATTCTATAGCAAAGAATGAATTCTATGACATAGAATTTATTCTATAGCATAGAATGAATTCTATAGCATAGAATGAATTCTACGACATAGAATTCATTCTGTAACATAGAATTCATTCTATGCTATAGAATTCATTCTATGTTATAGAATTCATTCTATGTCATAGAATTCATTCTATGTCATCTTATTCATTCTATGTTATACTATTCATTCTATGCCTATAGAATTCATTCTATGTCATAGAATGAATTCTATGTCATAGAATTCATTCTATGCTATAAAATTCATTCTATGCATATATAATTCATTCTTTATTATAGAATTCATTCTATGTTATACAATTTATTCTATGCACATAGAATTCATTTTATGTCATATAATTTATTTTATGTTAAAGAATTCATTCTATGTTATAGAATAAATTGTATGCACATAGAATAAATTCTATGTTATAGAATTCATTCTTTGTAATAGAATTCATTCTATGTTATAGAATATAATTCTATGCATACAAGTGCATTCTATAATATAGAATTGTATTACATACATAGAATCTTATTCTCTATTATAAAATGTTATTCTATACATAGAATTTTATTATGGACATAGAATTTTACACTATATTATAGAATGTTATTCTATACAAAGAATTTTATTCTATGACTTACAATATTGGTTTCTTTTTTATAACTGGAATTTCAACTAATGAATGCTTTTTGTGTGCTTAGAATGCTTTCTATGTGCATAGAATTTATTATATGTGCATAGAATTTATTCTATGTATAGAATAGTCACTTAGAATAAATGGACACATGGCGCACCATATATAGGTCTCTAAGGCGCTCCATCTCTTTGGCAGGTTCAACATGAGCAAAATCTACAAAGGGCAAAAACAGGAATTTCTTGTAGGATCGCAAAGCACTTCACAGCGAGTTGTAAGTGGTTGTTGTTTGTTTTGTTTGTTGTTGTTGTTGTTGTTATTGTTATTGTTGTTGTTGGAAGTGTAATCTGGGCATTTTCTTTTGAGTACCCTCAAAGCAACTCTTTCGCCGCTAACGGGGAAATTGCACTGAGGGTAAATAGTAATTTTTCAGGCTTACGATTGTAAAAAGTGTACGACATCCTTTAGCTTGAACAGTAAGCTTACTAGAATTAACTGGATGAAACTGGTGGCTGGTGGACATGCAAGAAGACCAGCTGAAGTGTAAATATTACTGTTAAAGATTTTTCTTAGATGCGCACACCCTAAAACGTCACGTTGATAGTCGTCATCGGCTTCTGTGGCGCACCCGCCAATCAACATCCACAGGCGGGCTATCCATATCCAGATCCAGATCCAGATCCACTAATGAAAAGGGTTGCTATACTCAATGTGTGAATGATGAACTGCTCAGTAATGTTCTGAGCTGTTAAAATACTGTGTAGTTGTGTTGCTGGCTGGTTATCAATTCCGGGGGGGGGGGGGGGATGGGGGAGGGGGGTAAACCAGTTACAATGACGAGCACACTCATCATAGGCATGCATCGTCACACTTTTTTAAAGTGACGAGCGAAGTCATCAAACGCAGTCAAGGAATAAAACGCGGCCTTAGTTACCACAGTGTTTTGATCGTGATAAACCAGATTGTGCACATGCGAACCTAACTTTGGACAAAAATTGAGAAGATCGAAAATGAGCCTGGATGCGTTAATTACTTTGACTGGTTAATGTAATGACAAATGAAAAATAATGGCAAGCTTTGTATAAAGTATAGATTAATTCAGCTTGGACAATTTGATCGGATGGAAAACATACAAGTAGGAATGTTCCGATCCACGTTAAAAAATTCCTACTTTCTAATTGTAGCTGTAGTTTTCTTCATTAAAACTACTGGAAAGTATACTGTAATATTTCCTTCCTTATAAAACACACATCCTCATCAGTTTGTAAGTGGTAACATTGTAAACCAATCACTTGCGTAATAGTCTGCTAACAATATTACACCTCTGGTCAATATTAGTTTTGATGTTTACATTAGTTTAGCGAAAACGATTGTTGGTTCTTCATTGATCAGTTTCTGTGATCACTAATAGATTGATCAGATGGTTTATATCGCCGGTGTCCATTCAAAACCTCGTAACTCCGAAAAAGTAGTTTTTGCAATCTTTTCATGGTTATGTCCCTTGAATTTTTGAGCTTTTTTAATCAGAAGGTCGGAATTCATAGCTCAGTTAGAAAGCATCAGTAATAGTACTAATACAAAATATCAAAACCTCGTATGTCCCAACAGGTCAAACGATTTGTATCAAAATCTCGTATCTCACTTACGAGGTTTTTATCATTTGGAATAAATTTCTAAAACCTTGTAACTCAGCTTACGAGGTTTCATTCAAATAAATGACGCGCTAAGAAGTTGAGTTGACGTCACTTGCGCGGTTTTTGTTATTGTCATCGTGGAAATGTCAGCTGCTTCTGGTCATTTTTTCTACATTTTGGTGAGTACTGATGACACATGTTGTCGTTTTATTCAATCATGATTTCTTTTAGATTGATATCGTCCAGATCTTCTCCATATTATTCTTCAGGAATAAACGAACGGGCACGTTATATCACACTCTGTGACTAAATCTGACACTGAATGAGTGCAGTCAAAGGCATACTGTGGCATAATTCTAAATAATTAACAAAAGAATACAGAATAATATTGTGTTTTTAGTTTAATGCCCGTCACCCCTGCCAGGGTATGGGCCGCCAACAACAGCTCTCCAGAGTCCTCTGCCCTATGCCATTCTTTCTGACTCCAGGTGTAGCCCATCTTGGTGGTGTCGGCCTCGAGGTCGCGTCGCCAGGTGTTCCTTGGACGTCCTCTCTTTTGCTTTCCATGGGGGTTGCCGGGTGACGTTCGTCGCTGGTTTGCGTAGGATATGCCCTATCCAGCCCCATCTCCTTTTCCTGATTTCATCTTCAGCAGGGAGTTGGCGGGTCCTTTCCAAAGGTTGGCGTTGCTGATGGTGTCGGGCCAGCGGATCTGGGGAATCCTTCTGAGGCAACTGTTGATGAAGGACTGGACTTTTTTGTATGGTGGTCTTGGTTGTCCTCCATGTCTCTGCTCCATACAGTAAGACTGACTTCACATTGGAGTTGAATACCCGTATCTTGTTGGCCAAAGACAGCTCTCTGGAGGTCCAGATGTTCTTGAGCTGAATGAAGACAGCTCTTGCTTTGCCGATCCTAGCCTTCACATCCGCATCTGTGCCGCCCTGCTGATCAATGGTGCTACCCAGGTAGGTGAAGGGCTGCACTTCTTCCAAGGGACTTCCATTCACGATGACTGGTTCGGTACTGATGGAGTTGATCTTCAGGATCTTGCTCTTGTCCTTGTGGATGTTGAGGCCGACCTCCGACGATGTGGCCGCCACTGCATCTGCTGTTGGCTATGGGAAAGAAGAGCAAGGTGGTCAGCGAAGTCCAGGTCCTCGAGCTGGTTCCACAGTCCATTGGATTCCGTTCCTACTTTCCATGGTGGACATCTTCATAACCCAATCTATGGCGATGAGGAAGAGGAAAGGTGACAACAAGCACCCTTGTCGGACTCCGGTTTTCACCTGGAAGTTGTCTGTGAGCTGTCCGCCATGGATAACTCTGCAGGACATGCCGTCATAGGAGTTCCTGATCAGATTGACCATCTTGGTCGGGATGCTGTAGTGTCGAAGGAGCTTCCAGAGGGTATCTCGATCCACGCTGTCAAATGCCTTCTCATAGTCGACGAAATTGATATACCATGGCGAGTTCCATTCCAGGGACTGCTCC
The DNA here is from genome assembly GCA_036898135.1 of Oncomelania hupensis. Taxonomy (NCBI): domain Eukaryota; kingdom Metazoa; phylum Mollusca; class Gastropoda; order Littorinimorpha; family Pomatiopsidae; genus Oncomelania; species Oncomelania hupensis. The sequence goes on from CM072511.1 coordinate 156,830,136, forward strand.
ACGATGATGCGGAGCGTTGCTATCTGGTCCGTGCAAGATCTACTCTGTCGGAAGCCTGCCTGCTCGTCTCGTAACTATGTGTCGACAGTATCCTTCATCCTTTCCAAAAGGACCCGGTTGAAGACCTTCCCAGGCACAGATAGAAGTGTGATGCCCCTGTAGTTGTTACAGTTGCTGAGGTCACCTTTCTTGGGAAGCTTGATCAGGTAACCTTCCTTCCAGTCTGCCGGAACATCTTCTTCCTTCCAGATCCTCTCAAAGAGTGGGTACAGCATCTCCACTGATGCTTCCAAGTCCGCTTTTAGAGCCTCTGCTGGAATGTCGTCTGGTCTAGCGGCCTTTCCGTTCTTCATTAGGGTGATGGCCTTCCTGATCTCTTCCTTGGTCGGTTTCTCACAGTTGATTGGAAGATCCACATTGGCTGGTTCAATGACTGGGGAATTCGTTGGTGCTGGTCTATTCAGAAGTTCATCAAAGTGTTCAGCCCATCTGTTCAACTGCTGGTCTATACTGTTCATGGTGTTTCCCTGCTTGTCCCTAACAGGTCTTTCTGGTTTGCTGAACTTTCCGGAGAATCGCTTAGTGGTGTCGTACAACTGTTTTATATTGCCGCTGTACGCTGCCTATTCCGCTTCAGCCGCCAGTCCATCCACGTAGGCCTTCTTATCTTTTTTGATGCCTCTTTTCACTTCTCTATGGGCTCCTGTGTGGTCTTCTTGGGCCTTGGCCTTAGCTGCTCTGGTTCTGCTGTTGTTGACTGTTGCCTTCCTCTTCTTTCTTTCCTCTATCTTGACCAAGGTCTCTGCTGTGATCCACTCTTTCTGTTGATGTTTCTTTGGCCCCACAACTTCTTGGCATGACGATCTTAGTCTCTTTCACTTTCTGCCACCTGTTGAGTACACTGTCTTCTTCTTCTTCTTCAAATAATTCCTGAAGCACTTCGAACCTGTTCCTTAGCGCCAGACTAAATTGTTCTTTTGTCTTTGGGTCTTTCAGAAGGCTGATGTTGTACTTCATTCTTCTGCCTGACGAATGTCCTCTTCAACTTTAGCTTCAGTTTCGCCACCACCACGTGATGGTCGGACGCCACGTCTGCTCCTCTTCTCACTCTAACGTCTTGCAGGGATCTTCGGAATTTCTTGATAATGCAGATGTGGTCGATCTGGTTCTCTCGCATTGTCTGGAGATACCCATGTACTCTTGTGGATCCGCTTGTGAGGAAAGATGCTGCCTCCGATGACTAGGTTGTTGAGTGCACACAGATCGCAAATCTCTCCATTCTCATTCATTACTCCTAAGGCGTGGGTGCCCATAACCGGTTCGTATCCGGTGTTGTCAGACCAAATCTTGGCATTGACATCTCCCATGAGGATGGTGATGTCCTTGTCTGGGTGGGTCTCAAGGATCTTCTGTAGTTTGCTGTAGAAATGATCTTTAACATCCTGTTCACTGTCGTTCGGTGGAGCATAGCACTGGACAAGGTTCATCTTGATCTTCCTCATCTTGGTACAGAAGGATGCTGTGATGATCCTGGGGCCATGGGCCTCCCATTCTATAAGTGCCCTTTGTGCCTGATTGGACACATAAAGCCTACTCCCTGCGTGTGGGGTGCATCGTTATCTTCGTGCCCAGAGTACAGCAATAGTTCTGTCATTAGTCGCCTTTGTCCAGCTTGGGTCCATCGTGTCTCGCTGATGCCTAACACGGTCAGGTCATTATTCCTCATCTCAGCTGCTACTTGTGCCGTCTTTCCTGATTCGTACATGGTCCGAACATTCCATGTGCCGATGGTGGTTCATTTAGGCTTATGTTATGGTAATAAATGTTCATTTAGACTTATGGTAGTAAACGTTCATTTATTATGGTAATAAAAGTCCATTTAAACTGTTACGATAATAACAGTTAATTACGTTAATAAAAGTTAATTTAGACTATTATGTTATGGTAATAAAAGTTCATTTAGACTGTTATGTTATGGTAATAAAAACTTCACATAAGTGTCATGTGTTACTTTGCTTACATCTTATTATTCATTTCATTAGAAATTTCCGAGAAAGGACTTCGTGCTACTTTAAGTACAGGGCTTGTACTGGTCAGAAGGACATTATTATGTCAGTGATGAATGCAACAACGCGTTCATTGATTGCTGGGTGTTACAGTGTTAATCTATCAATGGCCTATAAGCCTATTTCAATTTTGTAAAGACAAGGGTTGTGTCTGCATTATTGAATAAAACAACATTGCCAATGTTTTCAACTGCATTTTTCGGTCTTTTATTTTGTATTAATGTTTCCTTTGTTGTTTGCTATTGTGACTAATCCTTATAACTTGCAACTTCAAGCTCAAGCAAAACAGTCAAAACCTCGTAATTTGCAACTTCCAGCTCATACAAAATAGTAAAAACCTCGTATGTGAACATTTTTGTCTATTTCTCAAACAAGCATGCGCTCTAAATCTTGTCACTATTACTGCCAAATTTCCTGTTCAATACTGAATGCAAATTATACTAAAACCATTTGTTTTGGTGACACCTGATTTTTTAAAACAGTTTTTTTCATTTTTCTCAAAACTGTATTTTGGGACATACGAGGTTTTGAATGGACACCGACGATATGACTATTTGTGCTAATGGCTTTCTTTCTTATCATTTTGTTAAAAAAGACATTAAAACCAACAATTGTCAGTAACCTACTTAGTTAGTTAGTTAGTTAGTCATTGTTTATAGCGTCCAGCGGACTGCAAAGATCCGAATCATGACCACAACTTGGTTGAAAAAGGACTAACCCCCGATCCGTATAACAGATCTGCTGAAACAACCCTAATGTAACACTGAAGGCACCTCACCAGCCGGTCACTTTACAATAAAGGCATCCCATGCAGGGGATGCTGAGGCTGTACTCTAATTTATCGAACCCCCGTTTACAAAAACAAAATAGAATATAAACATCGTTATAAAATATATGTAGTGGTGTTGGTGGTGTGGTGTTTTGGAGAGAAGATTCTCACTCACACATTATCCCAATGCCAGTCCGTTTGATGACCTTTGAAGAAGTTTTATTCGAAGTACATCATTCTAAAAGAGCAAAGGCAGTGCTCGAGTGGAACAACCCTTATCGGCTGCGTTGTGCCCTGTGCTTCCCTCTCTGCCGTGCGTGCGTGGATAGATTACCGTCCCCGGACACAGAAGCGTATGGGGGACTTTGCAGAGTTGTGTGTTCTGCTTTTATTTAGGACCGCCAGCCTCAGCGACAGTGCTGCTTACGAATGCCGCGAGCGTCACAAAATGTCTGCTTCTCTCCTACTTTGTGTTAGTTGCTAATCTTAATTTTACGTATAAGGCTTGAAACGCAAACGAATGCTATACAAATTATGTGTTGACGGAAACGCGGAACTACGACCTTTCTACTGTTATAACAATATCGGACCTATCAGCTACGAAATAAAAATAATACGCAATTTAGGAGGGAGTTGGCTGCTGATCTTAAGAGTATCACGACTCTAAACTCATAATAATTCTTTAATTTAATACAATTATAAATAATAATCATAATAATGACAAAGAAAGAACAACGTCTCCTCTTTCCAACTATATATAATATGGCATGGTTACTATTTTGAATTCCGACTATGAGGGACTACAATAGAAATCACCTAACACAACAACAATTACATCTAGAGCCTTCTGACAGCTTTTCCTGTTTTTCTTCCGATGTGTATGTCCCTATAAAACTAATTTTTAATTTAAGTATCTACTATTAGAGAATGAACTGTCTAAGGCATCGGAAAATATCACACTTAAGGTGTTACAGTGGAGGATCTTTGCTGTAGCCTCATTCAAAATTATGTTCTTATCATGATTGTGTTGTAAGCTGGCGGGAAAGCGTTAGACCGATCAAACCATCCTCAGTGGCGGCTTAGCATACAACAGCGTGGTGTCTTTATCAACGTAATATGCATCGCGCTATTCTAAACATCGCGCTCTAATTCAAAATTGGTACATAACTCACAAATAATGCTTAAATATTCTGGTAGTGTAGAGAATTTAATGCTGCGTCTAACGGTTATATGCTTTAAGGAGTCTGAAAAATATATATCAAATTATTGCATACAGCTAGTTTAAACATAACAGAGAACAAAGTAAAGCCTACATATTGTAAGGTCAGAAATTCCTTGTAACCAGCACGGCTACATATTAAAAAAACATAGAAGTATAAAATGCCTACATTGCTAAATAATAACACCATAAAAAGCCCTAGTGACCATTTGACAGAAAGCGTCCAATATCCCCAAGCTGACCCAACAGACCCCATACACAAGACGAAGAGTTTTAGGAGAGTGTCCAAGAAAAAAGTAGGTGACTGGTCTAGCGAAGAAGATAGAAAAGATTAGGAACGAGAAAGAACTAATAAGAATGACAAAAACAGTGGTAATTTAAAGCACTACATTTCCACAAAATGCGGTTACTATTTATACAGAAAACCCCGGAACCCCAACGGGAGAAGTAGCCTACCTGACCATGATCATAATAAATAGTTGATTGCTCTGGCCAAAAAACTTTCCGCTTCCAACAAGTACGAATTGATACAGCAAGGTTGATTATATTTTGACAAACCTTTTGTGCTCCCATTTCCACAGGCTCGGAGTTTGCGACTGCCAGGATACCAAATCGCCTACATCCTGTGGGGTATGTTTAACAAATGAGATGAAATGAAGGTCAAGAGTACGCTATCGTTGCCTTCTAACTCTTATCCATCTTACTAATAGGACTACTGAAATTAGCCCTAGCGGAGTGTCTGAGCGTCCTAACCCTAAACTGGGCTTGGATTATTCTATTTGGTCACAGACAGGTCTTTAAGGGGCTTGAGTTTGACATTTGCAAAGATTATTTGTTGTGGGGCTCCAGAATGTAGATCTAGATCTAGTTCGCTGTCGAGTTAATATCAACAGACTATGAATACAAAGTGCAAGTTCTCTGTTGAAACGATTTTTTTATTGTTGTTTTTGAGAGGGGGGGGGGGGCGGGAGCGGGGAGGGGGACTATTAATGTTATTTCTTGACTATTGTATTATATTACTAGATGTGTACATAGTATTTCCTTTCCTTTCTTGGGCCCCAAAAAAAATTTTGTTAAGAGGATAAACATAAATCACCAATGGTTATAAACAAGTTTTAATACAGAGTTACTTTTCAACCAGCCTGTACATGTCAACTGGTCGAATGGTGTGTAACAGGTAACATCATTATCTCCAACGTGGTGTGGATCATTTTGCTGCCAATATGCTACGTAATTTACGCTCTTGCCAAGCTTGACAAGCTCCTCTCTGTGGCGTTATACATTCTACAGACTCTTAGGTACATGTGCAAACAGCAATGATGATGAGGATGAGGATGATTATGATGACTATGACGACGATGGCAACGACGACGACGATGATGATGATGATGATGATGATGATGATGATGATGATGATGATGATGATGATGACGATGATGATGATGATGATGATGATGATGATGATGATGATGATGATGATGATGATGATGATGATGACGATGATGATGTTAAAGCGAACAGCTTGCTGTGCGCAAATTGCGATTCAAGAAGCACATATTCTTCCTTAAAAAGTACTGCAGTGTTGATAGAGTTTTGGCGATGCGGTGTTGATTGACTGAATGATGGCTGTATAGTGTTAACTATATAATTGAATGGCTTCTGGGCAGTATGAACTGATTGAATGGCCATATGGGTTAACTGACTGAATGGTTTCTGTGCAAAGTTAACCGATTGAATGGCTTTTATATAGTGTTCAATGATTGAACGGTTTCTCACTTTCTGTGCAGTGATAACTGATTAAATGTTTGTTGTGCATAATTGACTCATTGAATAGTTGTTGTGCAGTTCTCACTAATTGAATGGTTGGTGTGCAGTATTGACAGGTTGAATAATTATTATGAAGTATTGACTTATTGAATTGTTGTGATGCTGTTTTGGCTGATTGAATAGTTGTGCCATATTGACTGATTGATTTGTTGTGCAATATTGACTGATTCAATTGTTACTCAGTATTGACTGACTGAATTGTAGTACAGCATTGAAGGATTGAATAATTGTTGTACAGTATTGACTGATTGAATTGTTGTTATGCATTTTTGACTGGTTGAATACTTTTGAAGTATTGACTGATTTAATAGTTGTTGTGCAGAATTGACTGATTGAATTGTTGTTATGCATTATTGACTGGTTGAATACTTGTGAAGTATTGACTGATTTAATAGTTTTTATGCAGTATTAGCTGATTGAATAGTTGTTGTGCAGTATTGGCTGATTGAATAATTGTTGTGCAGTATTGACTGATTGTGTTGTTTTGCAGTATTGACTGATTGAATAGTTGTTGTGCAGTATTGACTGATTGTATTATTGTTTTGCAGTATTGACTGATTGAATAGTTGTTGTGCAGTATTGACTGATTGAATAATTGTTGTGCAGTATTGACTGATTGTGTTGTTTTGCAGTATTGACTGATTGAATAGTTGTTGTGCAGTATTGACTGATTGTTTTATTGTTTTGCAGTATTGACTGATTGAATAGTTATGCAGGATTGACTGACTGAATAGTTGTTGTGCAGTACTGTCTGATTGAATTGTTGTTATGCAGTATTGACTGATTGAATTATTGTTATGCAGTACTGACTGACCGAATGGTTGCTGTGCAGTGTACCGGCGTTTACGATCCTGACGTTCTACATCCAAGTGTGGCTGGTCAGGGCATTCCTGCTGCAACCCAAAATTAACAAAGAAGATGAACACCGCCCCCTCAACATCAACAACAGGTATTGTTGTTACTGTGTTGCTGATGGTGGTGGATGATGGTAGAGCTAGTGGTGTTTATGATTGAGGTGGAGGTAGTGGTGATGGTGGTTGCCAAGTTTCTAAATGTTTTGTGCAAATGCGTTACCAAGTCGGTGGCTGATGTCCAAGTTCGACGCCCAGGCGGCTGACCAATACTACCGCCTGTTATCTGGTTCTTTACGTGTACGTAGAAATCACATGACTGATTCCAAACAATATGGCTACATGTGTGGCGATGGGGTAATAAGAATATGTTAATAAATAAGGTTCTGCATGCGTTGTTCAAAAAATCAGATGAGAGGAACAGATCCGTTGCCAATTTAGTCATATACGGGATATTTTATATATGTTACCGGTAATGCGTGAACTCTGGCATTCTATATAATGCCTAGATAAAATGCCTAGATAAAGTATAGAATTCACCATCAGGCATACCGAGATTTCACACATTGCCGGTAACATATACACACACATCTCTCTCTCTCTCTCTCTCTCTCTCTCTCTCTCTCTCTCTCTCTCTCTCTCTCTCTCTCTCTCTCTCTCTCTCTCTCTCTCTCTGTCTGTCTGTCTGTCTGTCTGTCTGTCTGTCTATCTATAGATAGAGAGAGAGAGAGAGAGAGAGAGAGAGAGAGAGAGAGAGAGAGAGAGAGAGAGAGAGAGAGAGAGAGAGAGAGAGAGACACGCATTCAATATCCACAAGCAGATGGAATGAGATAGTGATCAATCACCTATATCGAGTCAATAGGACTTCGGGGCACTTCTAAGGAATAGGCGTTGGGATGTGGAACCTGATGATCGTCATTGTCCACAGGACTGTAGTAAGATGAAGACGGGTGATCGATGTAGCCTAGGTGAAGAACAAAATCCTGATGGTCTCTTCTCTGCCTACGCCATATTCTTTCTCTGCTCTTCAATCTCACTCTCCTCAGACCCCCTTCTCTCCTCCTCCTCGTTTTCCTCTTCTTTTTTCTCCTGGTCCACCTCTTCTTTCTCCTCCTGGTCCACCTCTTCTTTCTCCTGGTCCACCTCTTCTTTCTTCTGGTCCACCTCTTCTTTCTCCTGGTCCACCTCTTCTTTCTCCTCCTGGTCCACCTCCTCTTTCTCCTCCTGGTCCACCTCTTCTTTCTCCTCCTGGTCCACCTCTTCTTTCTCCTCCTGGTCCACCTCTTCTTTCTCCTGGTCCACCTCTTCTTTCTCCTGGTCCACCTCTTCTTTCTCCTCCTGGTCCACCTCTTCTTTCTCCTGGTCCACCTCTTCTTTCTCCTGGTCCACCTCTTCTTTCTCCTGGTCCACCTCTTTTTCTTCTGGTCCACCTCTTCTTTCTCCTCCAGGTCCACCTCTTCTTTCTCCTCCAGGTCCACCTCTTCTTTCTCCTGGTCCACCTCTTCTTTCTCCTGGTCCACCTCTTATTTCTCCTCCTGGTCCACCTCTTCTTTCTCCTCCAGGTCCACCTCTTCTTTCTCCTGGTCCACCTCTTCTTTCTCCTGGTCCACCTCTTATTTCTCCTCCTGGTCCACCTCTTCTTTCTCCTGGTCCACCTCTTCTTTCTCCTCCTGGTCCACCTCTTCTTTCTCCTCCTGGTCCACCTCTTCTTTCTCCTCCTGGTCCACCTCTTCTTTCTCCTGGTCCACCTCTTCTTTCTCCTCCTGATCCACCTCTTCTTTCTCCTGGTCCACTTCTTCTTTCTCACCTGGTCCACCTCTTCTTTCTCCTCCTGGTCCACCTCTTCTTTCTCCTGGTCCACCTCTTCTTTCTCCTCCTGGTCCACCTCTTCTTTCTCCTCATGGACCACCTCTTCTTTCTCCTCCTGGTCCACCTCTTCTTTCTCCTCCTGGTCCACCTCTTCTTTCTCCTGGTCCACCTCTTCTTTCTCCTCCTGATCCACCTCTTCTTTCTCCTGGTCCACTTCTTCTTTCTCACCTGGTCCACCTCTTCTTTCTCCTCCTGGTCCACCTCTTCTTTCTCTGGTCCACCTCTTCTTTCTCCTCCTGGTCCACCTCTTCTTTCTCCTCATGGACCACCTCTTCTTTCTCCTCCTGGTCCACCTCTTCTTTCTCCTCCTGGTCCACCTCTTCTTTCTCCTCCTGGTCCACCTCTTCTTTCTCCTGGTCCACCTCTTCTTTCTTCTGGTCCACCTCTTCTTTCTCCTCCTGGTCCACCTCTTCTTTCTCCTGGTCCACCTCTTCTTTCTTCTGGTCCACCTCTTCTTTCTCCTGGTCCACCTCTTCTTTCTCCTCCTGGTCCACCTCCTCTTTCTCCTCCTGGTCCACCTCTTCTTTCTCCTCCTGGTCCACCTCTTCTTTCTCCTCCTGGTCCACCTCTTCTTTCTCCTGGTCCACCTCTTCTTTCTCCTGGTCCACCTCTTCTTTCTCCTGGTCCACCTCTTCTTTCTCCTCCTGGTCCACCTCTTCTTTCTCCTGGTCCACCTCTTCTTTCTCATCCTGGTCCACCTCTTCTTTCTCCTCCTGGTCCACCTCTTCTTTCTCCTCCTGGTCCACCTCTTCTTTCTCCTCCTGGTCCACCTCTTCTTTCTCCTGGTCCACCTCTTATTTCTCCTCCTGGTCCACCTCTTCTTTCTCCTGGTCCACTTCTTCTTTCTCACCTGGTCCACCTCTTCTTTCTCCTCCTGGTCCACCTCTTCTTTCTCCTCCTGGTCCACCTCTTCTTTCTCCTGGTCCACCTCTTCTTTCTCCTCCTGGTCCACCTCTTCTTTCTCCTCCTGGTCCACCTCTTCTTTCTCCTCCTGGTCCACCTCTTATTTTTCCTCCTGGTCCACCTCTTCTTTCTGCTGGTCCACCTCTTCTTTCTCCTCCTGGTCCACCTCTTCTTTCTCCTCTTGGTCCACCTCTTCTTTCTCCTGGTCCACCTCTTCTTTCTCCTCCTCTCCTCAGTTTTCTTTTCTCCTCCTCGTTCTCCATTCCTTCGTCTTCTCCTTCTTCGTTCTCTTCTTCTGCTTTTTCTGCCTCTTCTTCTTCCGCGTCCTTTTCTTCTTTTTTTCTCTTTTTATTGGCTCGGAAGAGTCCGCTGGACCTAAAGCAACAATAAATCAATCAATCAATTTCTCTTCTTATTTTATTCTTCTTTTCCTTCTTCTTCTTCTTCTTCTTTCTTCTTTCTTCTTCTTCTTCTTCTTCTTCTTCTTCTTCTTCTTCTTCTTCTTCTTCTTCTTCTTCTTCTTCTTCTTTTTCTACTGCTGCTGCTTCCTCCTCTTTTTCTTCCTCCTCGTTTCTTCTTCTTCTCCTCTCTTCTGCTTCTTCTTCTTCTCCTTCCTCTATATTCCTCTATATTCTTCTTCTTCTTCTTCTTCTTCTTCTTCTTCTTCTTCTTCTTCTTCTTCTTCTTCTTCTTCTTCTTCTTCTTCTCTCTTCTCTGTGACGGGACCAGGGCAGCAATACAAATTCCAATTTCATCTATGTCGAATACAGTTCACAACATAAACACAAATTCTACAAGTAATTATAACAACTGATTATTACGTCTATGACACCAATTAATTTCATTCATACTAGTAAACTTAATATTTTACACTGCAATTCAAGTTTTAACTTTAAATCAAATAATGATCCGAATTCAATTCGTTATTCATCTGTTACAGTGACCCACCATGTTCGTCTCCTCCCCACTCCATACTTCACATTAATATCAAAAATTATTTATTATTAATTGTATTACATAATAAATACCCTATCATCATTTAATAATACTATTACATTTATAATACAACAGTTTAAATAATTAACAAAATATACAGTACCTGCGAGAAGTCCAGGACAACCCATCTCTAGTATAGTCCAGAATAGAATGAATAGATTCTGTCTAGGACATGAGCGTTGACGTCAGGATCTGTCAAGTCCGTGCGATTGTAACCTAATGGTTTCCTTGCGCTTCAGACATCTGTACGACGTGGTGAGCTACGTGCTGGTGTTCAACAACCTGTTGGTGGGCTTTTTCTCCGCTCTACTGAGAACGACCAAGAGCTTCATCCTGGGCGTCATCTTTCTAGGACGTCTGGACAGGTGTCTGCTGATGAAAGGATTTGAGCAGCTGGACCAAGGTATACGGGCTGTGTGGCCATGGTGCAAGTATAGGTGCTGTGTGGCCATGGTGCAAGTATAGGTGCTGTGTGGCCATGGTGCAAGTATAGGTGCTGCTTGCTACACGCACGTTTAACGCCTCAAACCACTGAAGCGCGTTGTGATCATGATGATGATGATGGTGATGCTAAATGATGATAATGACTACTACGACGATGATTATGATGATGACAACGACGATGACGATGATGATGATGATGATGATGATGATGATGACGATGATGATGCTGATGATGACCACACATTCCAAGGTCTTTGCTCATGGTGTTGTTCAGGCTACATGGCATATGTGGGGACATTACTGGTGGACAACGCCCACAACAACCCCACGATGAGGAGTTTCTGTGCCGTCCTCATCAGCCTCATCTGCAGGACCGACAGTGACAGAACAGCCAAGGGCATCAAGCATCTGACCACGCCAGCTAAATGTAACTACAGTTGTACTTAGCACAAGCCGTTGCTTTAGTTTGTCATTAGTTCTTATGTAGCGATTTTCCAGCTCAAGAGCTGCTTAAAGGGATGGCCGAAACAGGATCTATTTGGAGCCGCACGAGGCGCCACTTGCTGCCAGACCACTGAGCACAATCATGGGCGATCGGGGATGGGTGACAAGGGATCTAATGTTTACTGGCTTTTTTTTTGTATTGATCGGGGATGGGTGACAAGGGATCTAATGTTTACTGGCTGTTTTTTGTATTGATCGGGGATGGGTGACAAGGGATCTAATGTTTACTGGCTGTTTTTTGTATTGATCGGGGATGGGTGACAAGGGATCTAATGTTTACTGGCTGTTTTTTGTATTGATCGGGGATGGGTGACAAGGGATCTAGTGTTTACTGGCTGTTTTTTGTATGTAGCGGGCACTCAACCGACTAGGACATGAGCGTCCGGATCTTTAAAGTGGGTGAGATGGAATGCTTGCGTGCACAAAGTAGAGCTGAGCACACAGCCTGCTCTCTTGGGAAGGAGTAAAGGGCGCGTGCTTGGGCAACATGGCCATGTTAGGACGTCCTACCTCCTGTTTGCCGTCAACCTTGTCCTACCTCCTGCATGCCGTCAACCTAGTCCAATTTCCTGCATGCCGTGAACCTTGACATTTCAAACCACTGCCTGCTACGTTAGCGCTTTACTTTCAATGCTTCACATGTTTTGTCGTTGCTTTCACCTCTGTGCCACCGCGCCCCTAGGCAATTTCTCAGTTGTCCATGAAGGACTTTCACAAACACGTAACACACAAAACAGTTTGCCGTTCCACGAAACTTGAATGAATCATTACAAACGGAATAAGAGGAGGGAATGGACTACAGCAGCCAATCGGGCGAATCCGCTACAAGTTTTAGGTCGCAGGTCGCGTGGGTCAGTTACAAGCTTGAGGTCGCCAGTCGCGTGGGTCAGTTACAAGTTTTAGGTCCCCGTCGACTGGGTCAGTTACAAGTTTTAGGTCGCCCACGAGAGGATATTTATTTGGCAACCTGGCGAGCGCTGTTATTTTTTTAATTTTCTAATTTTATTTTTTGTTTTGACGTAGTTTACTTTGTTTTGGGTTAGTTTACATTTTAAAGTTTCATTTGACATTTTTATGGGGACAAAAATTGTCTTCGTCTGCGTCTTCTTCTCTTTCTACTTATATGATGACTAGTGGTTTTGTACCCTGGCAAGCCAGGGTACACAGGTTGTTGTTTAAAATGTAGACAGAGAGACAACTGTTGTCTGCGAGTTAGCATTAAACATTAAAAATGCACTGAAATGATTGCAATAGTTTACTTGCAGGGGTCGAATGATGAAGCACTGCAAAACAGAGTAGATTAAAAGGTACATGTTGATGTTCGACTCGAGCAATGCATTGAACTATTTTAATTTAAAATGATAATTGCAATGTACTGCAGAACAGAGTAGATCTATAGGTGCATGTTTGAGTAATGCACTAAAATATTTTATTGTAATTTAGTATTTATGTTAGGCAACGTATTTTTAAATGTCATACCTTTATTTAAAAATATTAGGCATGCAAGTAATCTCCCTTGGTACCATAATACTTCCGGGTATATTTGTATTCGCGGTAGCGCATAGATACTGCATAAACAGTGATTTAGTTAGAGGGAAGTAACCGTGTTACAACTCTACAAACATGGTTTTCGTCAGCACAGATCTTGTATGACACAGTTGCTTCAAGTAATGGAAGATTTTATGCAAATTGAATTTTTGTGCGCATATAAGTATGGATGAAAAAGAAAGTGAAGAGGTAACCTTCAGCTGTAAGATTGGTGACATGAGTGCAAAAGTGTTTTGAATGGAAATAAAACAAAATTTGCGGTATTACGGAACGGCAGTTCTTGACACGGGTTGAATCGGAAGCGCCGCGCGGAATGAGGCTATTGCAGTTTGTGGACATTTTGTTTATTTATTTATCTCAGAAACGGTTAAACGTTCGGTAAGGAAATGTCGGCTATGATTTCGCGGGTTTTGAGCGCACAGCAGGCCGATCCGCAGCGCCCAGATCAGCGTCCATACCGGACAAACTTTACAGTAGAGGCAAAGAAGGACTTCCGGCTAAGCAATTTATATATATAGATGATAGTGCGCAGCATTAGGAGGCACTGTGGTCTAATGGTAGTGCTTCGGCTTGCGGATCTGAAGGTCCCGGGTTCGAGCCCTGGCCGGGCTTTGTGTTGTGTCCCTGGGAAGGACACTTTACTCCTGTTTTACTCCTTCGGATGAGAGTATAAACCGAGGTCTAGTCTGTGTGTCGCATACATTTCATCATAACGGACTTTAAAGATCCTGACGCTCATGTCCTAGACGGGTCAGTGCCGGTAACAAGAACACACCCAGCATGCACTTGGTCCTTCTCCCACATCCCTGGCTGCCCAGGATTGAGCTCAGATCAGTTGTCCGGGCGTCATACCATGCGCCCAAAGGCTGCGGGTGGGCGTCTCGGGCGGTTTGAGTTAGATCCGGTATCGGCCGGCGCCTTGATCCTTAGGCTAAGGCGCCTTACAAATGACGAACATTATTATTATTAGTAGTAGTAGTAGTAGTAGTAGTAGTAGTAGTATTTTAAGCAAGAGAGACATCTGGCCTTAGTGTGTGTATGTGTGTGTGTGCAGTATGCAGCAACTCTCGAGCATCACGCCGCTGGCACCTGGCCTACACGCTGCTGCACAACCCTGGCCTGCTCCCATACCGAAAACGGGCCCTGCTCCTCACGCGAAGCATGGAGGTCGTCGACGACAACGACAAGGGAAGAAAAGATACTGGGTCCTCCGTCGGTGACAGAAACGGCGGCCTTCGCGGCCTTCGTCAGCAGTCTTACGACGAAGAAAAACACGTCGAGCGGACTCCGACATCGGACCAGCTTCCTGCTATGCGCCACGGCTTGACAGAAGCGGCTGTGAACTATGACCCTGATGACCATGTGACCTTTGCCCCGGAAGACGATGATGGCAGTTTATATCGCAGTTCTTCCACCCGGTCCACGGTAGTTCTGATTCCTCACAAAGGCAGTGTTGTGTGAATTCGATTTGTTGTATGTAGCCGTTGTAGCAGTTGTATGTAGAGCACGTACGTAAGCTTATGTATGTATGTATGTGCATACGCATGTGTAACCAAGGGGCGTAGCCTTGATTAAGTTTAAAATATTTGATCTTTCACTTAGGCTAATCCCTGAGACACTCTACATCTAAAAGCTAACGTGTTAGATATTAGGATAGAAAATATTTGCGATGCCAAGTTTAGTACAGATTGGAATGGTGTAAAGATGCAAGGATCAGAGCGTCCAGTTTACTGGATCTTGCTGGTAGGTGATACCTGACTAATGATACTGTGTGCTATCAGGAAGAGTGAACACTGACGGCAGCATGTCCGGCCCTATCATTTGCCTTTCAGCGTTAAAAGATTAAGCCAGTTAGAAGATTAACAACTACAACGGGTGATAACAAACACCTGGCAATTTACAGCATATCTGCTAGTACTGCAGGATATGGAAGGTTTATGTTATTGCAAATGTAAGTTGACAGACTGATAGTCCATACAAACAATGTTGTTTCTATGTTTGCATTTAGATTCTAATTTTATGTATTCACTTGCATAAACTTGAATATAGAAAGACAATAACGAGGATTAAAAAGGTATGGTCAGCTAATAAGGTTATAGAATCTTTTAACCAGTAGTTGATATCCTTTCTGTAGGAATTTACATTTTAATAGGCGCTTGAAGTGTTGTTTTCATTGCTTTGGTATATTGTCTAATGTAATCATTGTGCATGCTATGATTATGTGTGGAAACAACCCTTTATTATAGTGAATGTATTTGAGTTGGTTCGTATTCTATATTCTCTCTGTAACCCTATCATGTATCTCTTTGAGAGAATGGGTTCATGTCCATTCTCGGTATATGTGTGTGATCTTGGGATGGTATGTTTACCGGTCTGTCAGAGCAGATAACCGAGGGATTGACGAGCTAAGATAGCATTTGGAAAGTTTTGTTTTAATGTTGTGTCAACTGGGGTTGTAGTGCCAGACCCGATACCGTTACCGGTTCAGGAGTTCACGAGGTCAGCAGGCAGGGTCAAAGTTGAGTCATAAAATTATATCTCCCTGTTAATGACCAGATCTCTTTGGAAGAGGACGTCAGCACCATGCAGATAGTTATGCTTATCTTTTGTTTAAGTGCCTTACAGAAGGGGTCAATTATTTAGTAGAGATCTAAGCTATGACTCTAGTTTAGAGGAGGAGCTTAAAGGGACGTTAGGAGTTAGAAGTACCATCACCGATGGGTCTCAAGGTTTGATCGACAGGAAGGAGAAGGGAAGGAGGAGTGTTAGGACCAACAGTAGAGTTTTTGGAACCGAACTGCCCCTGGGATGAGGAGAATAAGAACGGGTGCAGGTAAAGGATTCGTGAGAGATAGAAAGAGGCAGAGATAGAAAGATGGACGAGACTAGAACGGTCCCGAGAGAAGATGTGTAGTTCAGTTAGAATTAGTTAAAACGGGGAAATATACTATAGGGAAGAAGGAGCTAGAGTAAGACAATGTCGTAGTCAGAATATAGTGAGTTTGTGAACTGTAGAAGAGTTAAAGATATTACTTATATAGCCTAGAAAAAATTCGAACACTCCAGCATGACACAATATTACCCAATCAAAATAAAACTCGTCACCGGAACTATGCACTGTCTTACGTCATAGAACTTTCTTTAAATTGGGAGAGTCGCTTAGCTATTATGAGACCTATCTGGAAGCTTCGGTCGATAATAAACAAATAATTACAAAAAATTCTCAACAATATCGAACGATGAAAATAATCAACACTTATACAAAGCTTCTTTTAGCTACAGCGCAAGATCAAAATGAAATGTAAATACACGCTATCATTGCATGCTTTGCAAAACAAAATGATTGGATCTATCGTGCGTGTCTCAATCGCAACAGGCTTCAAACGATGTCAGCTC
Organism: Oncomelania hupensis; assembly: GCA_036898135.1. NCBI lineage: Eukaryota > Metazoa > Mollusca > Gastropoda > Littorinimorpha > Pomatiopsidae > Oncomelania > Oncomelania hupensis. The sequence goes on from CM072511.1 coordinate 156,846,528, forward strand.
CAAATTCATAGCGAATGTGTTCCAAAACGAAGTCACAAAACTGGTCTGACATCTGCAACCCAACAATTTTAAGCGGATCAGCTCGCTTCAAAGTTATCTTGCGCGTTCATTGTTTGAAATACACGCTATTGGAAATAAGTTTGTCTAAAGTTGTGATTGGTCGTTACTGGGTGTTGGGACGATCATTTGTTGATATCGCTAGAGTAGTCCGCCCTTCACTAGGCCTAATTAGCGTGTATTATTATGCGACCATTATTATGCGACCAGCGAGAGTGTGCAAGTCAGTTGACAAGAGCTGTGGTGTCTAAATTTGGACCAGTTTTGTGGAACAAATTCGCAGGGAATTTGGAGCTGAATTCATTTGAAGTGATACGAATGTGTTGCTATGAATGTTTGAGATTCGTCTGCACCCTTCCTTTGAGTTTGAAGGGGGACAGAACATGTAGGAAAGGCGATTTTTGGAGGTCAGGCGCTCAAACGGACAGTAAAATATTAATTTTTTTTACATTTCTGTGCAAAAATTCATCAAATTTAACTGGCTTTGAACCAAACGAAAGACTTTTATGCTCTCTTTGTGCCCACTGCGGCCTCTTAATAATAATTTATTTGTCGTCGTGACGATGCAATGACAATGTGTACCGAACGAGGAAGTGACGTCAATATCGCCTCGTTTCCATATTGCGCATTCCTTCGTAATCTTCACAAGGTCTCTATTGTTTCCTAAATTCACCATCGCATAATTGCAAACCGTCTTGTGGCCGTATCTCTCTCAATAACGTCCCTATCTGTAGCCTGTGGTGCAAACATTCCATTTTTATAACGCCCTTGTTGTGCTATAAATTAGACGGGCATGTACATTGGCATAAGTCTCCTATATGCGTCAAGTGTCCGGAGAGGTTAATCTACTTAACCAACCAATTGGCATTTAACGGTACAACGACACATCAGTGTACATTGAAATATGATGTACAGTCTCAGGGCATCACATCATCATAGTCGTTAATGGTAGAAACTTTGTCGCTATACATGTATGGTATATAATATTGTAATAATGTAATATTCTAAGACATAAGAAGAAATAACATAAGATATAAGAAATGTTATTTGTCCAAAGGATTACATTGGAAAAATTATTATTCCCTGTAGCATACAATGCGTATTTCGGTTAAAATAGTTGCCTATAAGTTATAAGGTCCACTGCAGAAGTACTAAATAGGCTTTTACGCCTTTCTTTTATTTTTGTACCACGCCTCACAAATCAAAAACTGTGATTCCAGTTTGTGTTAAGGTTTGTAACCTACTTTGGCGGGTTGATGTTGCGCATGCGTGCTAGGAAAGTTGACCTCGCCGATGACCTTTATGTGTTCCGATTAACTCCCTTTTTATAGTAATGTGGATTTTGTTTAGACAGATGGTAAAAGGTAAAGGTAAAGGTAGTCCCATAGCCTTGTGGCCGTAGGGGAGCGTGATGTTGGAGATCACACTTATCTTGGGCCAGCGTAATGAGGGTGATGCCCAACTCTCTCCCTCGCTGCTTTACCTTCCCCACCCTCAAGAGAGTAGGTACTCAATCACAGCTGAGTCAACTGGGGGCGTTGTTGTTTGTCGCTTCACACCTTAGCGGTCACCCATCCAAGTGCTAACCGCACCGGACGGTGCTTCACTTTCGACACAGTAGCGAGTGCTCCAACCACTGCACTATCCGACACCCCGTTTAGACAGATGAGAAAGAAGAAACCTCAATGTGTTGGTTTATAATATTATGGCAGGGAAAACAAACAAAAAATTATCCGCCGCCCCCCCCCCCCCCCCCCCTCAAAAAAAAAAAAACACTCCTCAAGTTAAAAATTTTCATTCAGTAAATTGATGAAATCCCTGGACATTTCAGGAAATTCATTAATTCATTTTACATAACTAGAAAATGTTAGTACATTTAGGAAATCCCCGAGTGAAACAGTACTTTTACGAATTTACCAAAATTGTCAGTGCTACAGAATTGTCAGTGCTACAGAAAATTTCTGGGCATTTCCTATACCCAGCACATCATTTCCTATACCCAGCACCAGAATACCACAGGGTGAGAAACGGTGGTAGAGCTTTCAGTTTCTTCTCCGTTCAGACCTGGAACTCGCCACCTCGGTCCGTCCGTCACAGTCCTTCACTAGCGTCTTTTAAAACGAACTTGAAGACGCATCTTTTTAGAGAGGCCTTTTCTTAGGCGCCATGAGTGAGTGTTAGTTATTTTTGGTGTTGAGATGTATATGTGGTTGCGTGTTATTGACCAATGTACGCATGTTGTGTTTACATTTGTTTGTGTAAAGCGCTTTGTGATTTTGGAAAGCGCTGTATAAATTGCCTGTTATTATTATTATTATTATTATTATTATTATTATTATTATTATTATTATTATTATTATTATTATTATTATCACCAACAACGAAGTCCGACAGACCATCATACAAGCCATTGGACAACATGAAATGCTCACAGTGGTGAAGAAACTCCGATGGTATGGCCATGTCACCAGAGGAGCATCAGGTCTTGCAAAATCCACCCTGCAAGGCACAGTGCAAGGAGGCAGAAAAAGAGGGAGACAGAAAAAGAGGTGGGAGGACAACATTCGAGAATGGACAGGCTTGACACTGAACGAATCCATGAGGGTTGCTGAGAACACAGAAAGATGGAGTACGCTGGTTAAACGATCATCTGTGACCTTTGAGTTACGGGATAGGATAGGATAGGATAGGATAAATTTACTGTAACATACATGCGCGCATATGTTTAAGGCGGCAACGTGCGGCTCAATATGAGTATAATATTTTCACAATTTCAAAAAGTCGCGTCAAGTAACGCCAGGAGAAAGAACAAATATATCTTTTCTGTTTCTTTTATTTAATATTATTATTTTTTATTACTTTTTTTTTCTTGGGGGGTGGTGGTGGTGGTGGAACGAAGGAGGGGGAGGGGGCTAGATCCGCCCCTGGTTTAAGGTCAAGGTCACTTCAAAGTATACATATGAAACCACTTTGGACAGCTCCAGTGACCTTGACCTTGGAGCGCGGCTGACCAAATTTCCATTGCAAGTGTTTCTCACTGATATTTAACATGCATCAAATAACGTATTGAAAAAAAGCGAAATTTTGTCCAAAACTGTGACTTTTTACCAGCATTCGCCGACCCTGTGACCGTGATTTTGAAGTGAAGTTATTCACTGATAATTTTCGAGGTATCATGGGAATACACACTTCTACCAAGTTTGGTTGCGATAGATGAATTAGCCCCTTCCTACTTGACCAAGAACATTCACTTCTACAAGCCATCTAGAAATCTTGGTTCTTCCTCTGACACCCTCATGCTACAAATACCCCGCCACAAATTCTCCTCCGCAGGCTGTCGATCCTTCTCAGTGTTTGGTCTTTCAACTTGGCACTCTCTTCCTCTCTCTCAAGTCAAGTCAAGTCAAGCCAATGCATTCTTTATTTCTCGGAAAGAAAAATGTGGATTGTCGCTTTGCAAGACAAGACAGGATTTCATAGTGGCAATAAACACAGTGACAGCAAAGGAATAGTAACATAACATTGAGGAAAAATAAACCCACACACACCCACACACCAACAAACACCCAATTACGTTCTACGTACATGGCCACTTTCAAGTCCAACTTGAAAACTCATCTCTTCCTTAAAATTGTCTGATATCGTCTCCCATCTCCATCATCATTCCTTATTTTCTGATTCAGACCACCGCCGTCACACCGCACGCACCCAACCCCCCCCCCCCCCCTCCCAACACACACACCTTAGCTGCTTCTCCTCCTCATCCCTCCCTCGTCTTTTATAGTTTACTTGTAAATATTATTTTTCATATTTGTATTGTGTCTTTGTCTAATTTATTAGTGTCTTTTTTTATCACTTCTTTTCGTATGTGTTTTGATGTTAAAGTTAAGTATAAATGCGTGAGTACTGCGCTTTGAACTGATGTCATTAGAAAAAAGCGCTATGTAAGTACCCCTATTATTGTTGTTATTATTATTGTTGTTGTTGTTATTATTATTATTATTACTATCATTATTATTATCATTATTATCATTACTATTATTATTATCATTACTATTATTATTATTATTATTACTATTATTATCATCATCATCATCATCATCATCATTTATCAGTACAACGTATGTTAATCTGATGAATAAAATTTGATACAACAACATCATCATCATCATCATTATTATTATTATTATTATTATTATTATTATTATTATTATTATTATTACTATTATCATTATTATTAATACTATTATTATTATTATTATTATTATTATTATTATTATTATTATTATTATTATTATTATTATTATCATTATCATTATTATTATTATTATTATTATCATTAATATTATTATTATTATTAAGAAATAGGTTCTGAGAAATTATGCCACTTGTAAGTTTTGCACAGACGGACGGCGGACGGACAGATAGACGGACGGATAAACAAAAAATTGTTTTTAGACTATTTCAGACTCATCTCGCACAGATTTGCAACATTCTGGAAAACAACAGTTTGGTGTGAATACATAGACCTGCATGTGAATCAAAACTCCATAACACAAAAAGCGCAACGAAAAACATCTTGAAATTAAAAATTTCATAAATAAATATAAACAAATTAAATTAAATTAAATTAAAAACAACCAATAACAACTTTAAAAATTTAAATTGATAAAATACATAAAAATGAACAGAAATAAATTATACACAATTAGATTTTCTGCTGCTGTCAGAGGACTGACGCTCGAACGGAGGGTTGTCTATCTCAAAGCAAGAAGCGGAGTTCTCCACATACAGCGCAGTCGTGGACCGGGTGTCGGAATACTGGCGACTGAAACTGTCAACGTCATTTCCTGGGGCAAAGGTCACATCACCGCACATGCCAGGATATCTGCCCGAGGTCGGTGTTTGTTCGATGTGTTTCTCTTCGTCGTAGGACTGTTGCGGAAGTCTGCCATTGATAAACCCATGGCTGTTGCTGCCTAAGGATTGGGTATCCGCGCTTCTCTTACCATCGTCATCGCGGCTGTCATCGCTGTCGTCGTTCTCCATGCCTCGTGTGAGGAGCAGGGCCAGTTTTCTGCGTGGCAGCAGGTCAGGATTGTGCAGCAGCGTGTAGGCCAGGTGCCAGCGACGTGACGCCCGAGAGTTGCTGCATACTGCACACACACACACACACACAAACGCACATATATAGCCCATAAGCCCATACAATCATACAATAATACATACCAATACCCAAGAAAGGAAAGAACAGAAGCAACAGTTGCCAAAAGTATACAATAATACATACCAATACCCAAAAGTATACAATAAAATATACCAATACCCAACAAAAGAAAGCACAGAAGCAACAGTTGCCAAAAGTATACAATAATACATACCAATACCCAAAAGTATACAATAAAATATACCAATACCCAACAAAAGAAAGCACAGAAGCAACAGTTGCCAAAAGTATACAATAATACATACCAATACCCAAAAGTATACAATAAAATATACCAATACCCAACAAAAGAAAGCACAGAAGCAACAGTTGCCAAAAGTTGTACCAAAACTATCGCACATTATTTAATAATCATTTCCGACCATCTATCATCCATTTGAATTACCGCCTATCACCTATCATCAGAATCACCACCACCAACAACACAAAGGAAAAAAAAGTAACTGCGACATGTGCTACGATATCAGAAGGAGAAGCTGACCCACCGACCCAGCTAAGTGGTACAGTGTTCGTTTGGCACATCGAATACCCAGCTTGGAATACCATGGTGGACAAGATAAAAGTGGCCTTGTTTTTTTAACTGGCCATCTGAGCAGTATGATATCTCGGGTGGTTCAGCGTTGATTTAGGTCCCTACCCCTTTTCCCTTATGATGGTTGTGCCCTTGTGACGACGTATCACAAATAGTGGAGGGTGTAGACATTAAACTTCAATGGAGGCGAGACGAACATGAAGAAGGGAAGGAACACAACGACGACATGAAGGGAGATAATATAAGCTTGCTATAAAAAGATCCAAACTAAAACAAGCGATAGTTACATTTAGATGGCGTGGGCAGATGCTTGACGCCCCTGGCTTCTCTGTCGCTGTCGTTCTTGCAGATGAGGCTGATCAGGACCGCACAGAAACTCCTCATCGTGGGGTTGTTGTGGGCGTTGTCCACCAGTAACGTACCCACGTACGCCATGTAACCTGAACACACACCTCTCAACAGTAAAACTTCACTAACAATAATAGGGGCAGGGGCAGCTAAGTGGACAAAGCCACCGCAAAAGAATGAAAGTACGGGATGTTCAGCCGTAATATTGGAAGAAGCAGTTCCAAATGTCAAGGGTGCATGGCAGCCTGGATGACCGAGAAAAAAAAAACATCCTGTCGCTGCACACATGAAAGCTCCCCTTATGCCTTCGGACGAGAGTATAAACTGAGGTCTAGTATGTGCACGTACGCACCCCATTGCACGGACTCTAGACGGGTGAACACACCCAGCAAGGGCTAGCACTGTCTTTTCTACACATCCCCTCCCCTCACACCCCTCACCCCCCTTCCCACCCCTTCTTCCATCACAGGTCGCCCAGGATAGTGCTCAGTTGTTTGGGGAGTGGGGCGATGCGCTTATGACAGCAAGGAGGGGTCGCTGATGACAGGAAGGAAGGGACGCTTATGACAGCAAGGAGTGGGTCGCTGATGACAGCAAGGAAGGGACGCTTATGACAGCAAGTAGGGGACGCTGATGACAGCATGGAGGGGACGCTGATGACAGCAAGGAGGGAACGCTGATGACAGCAAGGAGGGGACGCTGATGACAGCATGGAGGGGACGCTGATGACAGCTAGGAGGGGACGCTTATGACAGCAAGGAGGGAACGCTGATGACAGCAAGGAGGGGACGCTGATGACAGCATGGAGGGGACGCTGATGACAGCTAGGAGGGGACGCTTATGACAGCAAGGAGGGGACGCTGATGACAGCAAGGAAGGGACGCTTATGACAGCAAGGAAGGGACGCTTATGAGAGCAAGGAGAGGACGCTTATGACAGCAAGGAGGGGACGCTGATGACAGCAAGGATGGAACGCTGATGACAGCAAGCAAGGGTCGCTTATGACAGCAAGGAGGAGATGTCTTCACTACTTAGTGAAAAACCAATATTGCTCCACACCTGGATCCATCTGCTCAAATCCCCTCATCAGCAGGCACCTGTCAAGACGTCCCAGAAAGATGACGCCCAGGAAGAAGCTCTTGGCCGTCCTCAACAGAGCGGAGAACAAACCCACCAACAAGTTGTTGAACACCAGCACGTAGCTCACCACCTCGTACAGATGTCTGAAACATTGCGAACCACTAGGTGTGTGAAGTGGTGTTGTCCTTAACCTACATGTTACTTGTAGTGAAATGTTGTAGTCCTTAACCTACATGTTACAAGTAGTAAAATGTTGTAATCCTTTACCTACATGTTACAAGTAGTGAAGTGTTGTAGTCCTTAACCTACATGTTACAAGTAGTGAAATGCTGTCCTTAACCTACATGTTACAAGTAGTGAAGTGTTGTAGTCCTTAACCTACATGTTACAAGTAGTGAAATGTTGTCCTTAACCTACATGTTACAAGTAGGGAAGTGTTGCGCCCTTAACCTACATGTTACAAGTAGTGAAATGTTGTAGTCCTTAACCTACATGTTACAAATAGTTAAGTGTTTGCGTCCTTAACCTACATGTTACAAGTAGTTAAATGTTGTAGTCTTTAACCTACATGTTACAAGTAGTGAAATATTGTAGTCCTTAACCTACATGTTACAAGTAGTGAAATATTGTAGTCCTTAACCTACATGTTACAAGTAGTGAAGTATTGTAGTCCTTAACCTACATGTTACAAGTAGTGAAATATTGTAGTCCTTAACCTACATCTTACAAGTAGTGAAATGTTGTAGTCCTTAACCTACATGTTACAAGTAGTGAAATATTGTAATCCTTGAGTACATGTTACAAGTAGTGAAATGTTGTAGTCCTTAACCTACATGTTACAAGTAGTGAAATATTGTAATCCTTGAGTACATGTTACAAGTAGTGAAATGTTGTAGTCCTTAACCTACATGTTACAAGTAGTGAAATGTTGTAGTCCTTAACCTACATGTTACAAGTAGTGAAGCACTGTTGGCCAAACATAGGCGCGCTTGCTGTGCAGGAGAACCTTGGTTCGCATTTCCATGGTAACAGGAATTGTTAATCATTAACAGTTGATGATTTGCTGTCATGGCTTCATCATTCCATCAACACTATCGACTACATGATACTATTCTTTATAATAAAGAGTATTGGATGTGCAAGTATGATACTGGAAATAAGGCTTTAATAGATCGCGATTCTCCCATTATATTAAAACTTGCTTAAAAGCCCATTCACCTGTTGTTGATGTTGAGAGGGCGGTGGTCATCTTCTTTGTTAATTTTGGGTTGCAGCAGGAATGCCCTGACCAGCCACACTTGGATGTAGAACGTCAGGATCGTAAAAGCCGGTACACTGCACAGCAAATATAATCAATCAGTCAATACTGCACAGCAATCATTCAGTCAACACTGCACCACAACCATTTAATCTATGAACACTGCAGTACTGTGCATTAATATAGTGTGCTCCTTAAAATCGTACTTCCTATCCTATCCTATCCTATCCTATCCCGTAACGCGGAGGTCGTAGGGGCACCACAGATTATCGTTTAACCAGCGTACTCCATCTATCCCTGTCCTCAGCAACCCTGATTGTACTTACAACACGATAAACTGTTCGCTTTAAAAAATCATCATCGTCATCATCATCTTCATCATCATCATACTCAGAATCATACTTAGAATCATCATCATCTTCATAAGAGTCCTCATCATCATAAGAATCATCGTCATCATCATAAGAATCATGTCGTCGTCATTATCATCAGGTCTATACTTTTTTCACACTATCACCTAAGAGTCTGCAGCAGCCATGATCCAGCTGAGAGGAGCAGGTCAAATTCGTTCAGGAAGTATATACCGTAGGCTATGAACACCAGGATGACAAACACCACAATGGAAATGATAATATTACCTGTCACAGAACATACGTTTTAGAACTGACATGGAACAAAATGGGTTGAAACGTGATGTTAACGAGACGATAATACGGAATCTCTTCCAATTAATTTGTTACAATGTTGAAGGCAAGCCTAAATCATGGAACTTCGGAAAGATTTCAGAAAAAATGTTTAGTAAAATCAACACTGTATTAACATTTCTACCTTTCATGTCAAACAAATGTCGTTTCTCTTGGACACAATTATTTAGGGGCCAAATTTAGGGTGAAATTACTGCCGGATTTTATTCTGAGGTATCGGTTTACCTAAATGTCAGATAAGCCTAATCTGTCAAACCTACCCCACAGGATGTAGGCGATCTGGTATCCTGGCAATCGTAAACTCCGAGCCTGGGGACAGAAAAGCACAAATGTTTGAAATCAGCTGAGTATGCATTAAGATTACTTGCGATGGCGCCAAAGGTAACTAGGATATCTTTACAATAAAGTTTGACACATACTCTTTACAATTCTGCTGCGTGCAGTAGAAAACCAATATAAATATGACAAGTCTTAAGTCCTTTGAAAAAAAAACTAAGAGTGGTCCTACTCAAGATCAAAAAGAACCAAAATTCGCTCCTTGCAAACTTTCAACCACTTTGTCAAAACCAGAAAGCTGAGTTAAGATAGTTTATACAAAGTCTGCTTTTATTGGTTCATTTACATTCTGTTGACCAATCAATGCTTCGAGTACATTAAGCTTCTTTCTCACACTTAACCAGCCTCTCCTTATTCTAAATCGTTTTTTTCAATGTAAGTTCACGAACAGTTTATTCGAAGAGAGATAACTCTAATATGTTTGTCCTCGGAAAAACTTGTTTTACTGGAGACAACTCTTGTATTTCTATTTTAAATCGAAGACGCTAACAAATGTGTAATTCTCTTCTTTTAAAAAAAAAATTGTTATTTTTTAAATTTTTAATTGTATACAAAATATGACATTATACCCGATTTATTGGGTTTGAGGACATTCAGATATGGAAAAACAGCACAGATTAAACTGCAAATATTTCAAATAACAGCACACCACCACCGCACAAACAACAACAACAACAATCACAACAACAACAACTTACAATGTGCTGTGAAGTGCTTTGTGGTCCTTCAAGATAATCTTGTTTTTGTCCTTGGTAGATTTTCATCAAGTTGAATCTGCAAGACAGTTAAAAAAAAAGTGCTCTCTCTCTCTCTCTCTCTCTCTCTCTCTCTCTCTCTCTCTCTCTCTCTCTCTCTCTCTCTCTCTCTCTCTCTCTCTCTCTCTCTCTCTCTCTCTCTCTCTCTCTATAGGTACTGAATGAAACGCACTGGGGATTATAATAAATAATTAAGCTTATCATCATTATCATCATAATCATCATCATAATCATCATCATCATCATCATCGTCATCATCATCATTACCTGTAATTGATAACGAACAAGGTGACGTATATGGCAGACGACAGCAACCCTATTACCACAGTTGTGACGTAGATTCCTGGAACAAAATGAAATCTGCTGATGGCTAGTTTGGACAGATTTGTCTATGGCAAAAGCAGAGCAGAAGAACTGAATTAAGTTGTTATTATAGTGCTAATATAGAGCTGTCTAAAACAGTCTCACTCAAGCAGGCCAAGGCGACAACTTGCTGTCTGATACAGAATACGGAATGCTGTATTGTCTACAAAAACATTCAAAGGAGAGTTTCGTGAAGTGTCCACTTTTCATATAAAACTTCAAAACAATGACATAGTGGAGTTGGTTGGGCGGTGAGTTGGGGGTGAGTGAGAGGGGGGAGTTCACCTTTAGGATATTACTACTAAAATCAGGATTTATGGGGTGGAGTGGTGGTGGGTGAATAGAAAAGTTGGACTTATTCTCAAATAAATTGACCATGATTTTTATTCATTCTCGATTCATTTGATTTTGAAATAAATAGTGCTTGATGTCTTTTGCTTTTATCCTTGGCCAGTGTTGTAGCTTACACTTGAAAATTGTTTCTTACCTTGAGAGTTATGAGATTTTTTGTTAGTTCTTCTTTTAGTAAGCAACGAAATTAAATTATGATAGTTTTAAATGATGCACATCGTCTAACGCCCCGTCTAACGACTGGTGAGCACAATCCAGGGCCAGCGGAGGGAAGCACGAACCTAGTGCTTCTTTGTTGTTTTCTGTTTAATTATTATTATTGCAGTCATCAAAAGCCTGTATGACAAGGATACCAGAGCAAGAAGACCGACCATATCACTCCGGTTCTCCGACAACTTCATTGGCTACCAGTCAAGAAGAGAATTGACCACAAAGTCCTCTCCTTGTGCTACAAGTGTGTCCATGACCCCACCTCTCCCCGGTACTTGAGAGACATTGTCCCTACCCACAAACCCTCAAGGCGCCTTCGCTCCTCTTCCCAGTTTATGTTGTCCGTTCCAAGTGTGGATGGTCACAGGAAGAGGCGCTTGGGTAACCGCTCCTTCTCCCACTGTGGCCCAGCATTGTGGAACACTCTCCCCCAGGACTTGAGAGTCGTAGAGACACTGGATTCTTTCAAGAGGCGTCTGAAGACGTATCTTTTCTGACTATTTTTGAGTGTATACATAGAGAAGTTCTTCTTTTTTTTCACCCTTTTTCCCCAACCCCCTGCGCCGTGAGCATGCTGCCAGCATGGATATGTGCGCCATACAAGTGGACATCATCATCATCATCATCATCATCATCATCATCATCATCATCATCATCAGTGCAGTCATCCACAACAGCGCCGTCTGGAACTGGTTTAGAACAACAATCGGTGTGCGTCAAGGATGCCTACTCTCTCCAACAATCTTCAACTACTCTCTCTCCAACACTCTTCAACATCTTCCTAGGTGGCATCATGTCAGATGCCCTTGCAGATCACGAAGGCACAGTCAGCATAGGGGGTAGAGCAATCTCCAGCGTCCGTTTTGCGGATGACATTGATGGATTGGCTGGAGAGGAACAAGAACTTGAACAGCTGGTACAGAGGCTTGACACCACATCCGGAACCTATGGAATGGAAATAAGTGCAGAGAAGACCAAAATGATGACCAACAACACCAATGGCATCAACACGGACATCAAAGTCCAAGGCCAATCCCTCAACACAGTGTATAGCTTCAAATATTTAGGAGCAATTGTATCAGACAATGGATCCCGACAGGAAATGAACTCTCCAGGATCTCACAAACAACTGCTGCCATGACAAGGTTAAAGCCCATTTGGAAAAGACAGGACCATCAATCTACACTCCAAGGTAAGGCTGCTGCGCTCGAGTGAGACAGAAAAAGAGGTGGGAGGACAACATTCGTGAATGTACTGGCTTAACACTGAGCTAAGCCATGAGGATTGCTAAGGACAAAGAAAGGTGTAGTACGCTGGTTAAACGATCATATGTGGTGCCCCAACGACCTTCGAGTTACGGGATAGGATAGGATAGGGATACGATTATTATTTTATATTAGCGTTCTTACTTAGCGGGATTTTTTCAACTCAAGATCTGCTCAAGACGCTGGCCGACCTTGTCTAATTTCGATGACACCCTTAATTAACCTGGACTTGGTGTACAAGGTAAATACTGAAGATGCCCCTGATATTATTTTCTAGGGATTTCATCGTTGTTCATTGTACAATGGCGTTAGACACTGTTCAATCACACGATAATTGTATGCTGTAATCAAATGGCCCTTGAGGATACTTAGGAAAACCTACCTTCGAAAATGTCTACCATTGACTGAGGCGACACCGTGGTGTTCAAACTGATCGTGTAATAGTCCAACGAAGCCTTCAGAAATCGTCGAAGTAATACACCACTACTTGCCCACGTCACTCCCATCTGACACATCAAGAACATTATAGCTACTTTCATCATCCTCATCATCCTCATCCTCATCATCATCATCATCATTACCAGCAGCTGGAGCATCAATATCATCTTTATATGCAGCAGCAGAAGCGGCAAAAGCATCACCATCATCATTATTTACATAGTCTTTCGTTCATTCTCATCATTATCTTCATCATCTTCGTCGTCGTCGTCGTCTTTTACTTTGCCTCTCTGGAAATAAGAACGAGCCAAATGTCAGTCGGAGCGTCTGTCGGTCCGTTTCACGCTATATCTCAAGAACTACTAGATATTTTTGTTAAAACTTCATAGGAACTTTACAAGGGTTAGTGACTTGCTTTCAAGAGTAAACGTATTTGCTGTAAGTCACAGAATGATGCTTGTGAAACAATAAGTAAATGATCCTTGTGGGTAATGAAATAATGTACAATAATAACTGCAAAAAATAGTTTGTATTAAGATCAGATGTATGTCAGGGATGTCGTTTGGGTCGGATCTTCGGCTTTTAGCCGAAATTTTTATAAAAAAAGCCGATAAACTGTCCGTCATGTCGGCTCGCCGAGCCGAAGTTTTCACGGGTGAATCGGCTCGGTTTTGTCCATTTTTGCGATATTCCTGTGCTGTACGCTTGCAGTTTAGGTGAGGATTCGATAATTACTAAGGTTAAACCCAGAAACTCTGACAGTATTGTGGTCTGTCAAGGGACAGTCTAAACTTTTTATTGTTTTTGTGTGTCTAAAATTTAAGAAAATAAAATTTCTTTTCAATGTTCTTATTCTACTCTTAAAATCATGTTTTATTACAAAGATATGCATCCACAGAACACCTTTAATATACGGAGATGGAGGGTGCACGTTAACGTAGTGAATCTAGTCAAATAATTTGTGAGACTGCTTTGGAAGAGAGAGCCGAAACTTTCTGTAAAAAGCCGAAAGTTTCACGGCTGTTTCGGCCAAATCGCCGAAGAAAAAATTTCCTAGCAACATCCCTGTATGTAGATGTGTTTCACAATGATGAAGCATGAGACCAAATTTGGTGACCAAAAATCGATAGTCTAGCACTTTCATCCAAATGGCAAAAAAATCCAGCGTAAACATAGATGTGCTTGAACAAAAAAACACACAATGGTTTTGATCTTTCTTTTTTTAAGTAAACAGATTGATAACAAAAACAAAGTGTTTCAGAATGACAAAGCACGAGACCAAATTTGTTGACCAAAAACCGGTAGTCTAGAATTCACTATAATAGATCACCAAACGGAGATGCGTCACAGGCAAATGCCGCTGGCGTGTCCAGATACAAGCGCCTGTAATCGCGCACGCCGTTAATACTCATTTCCTATCCATAATAGTCCTAGCTCAAGTCCGATATAAGAAAGACTGGCTACGATCCTGCTAACGTGTGTTATTCGAGAAAGGCTATACAAGACAAATTTTGACCTGGCCAGAGTTTAATAAGATGCGAAGCATCAGTGCGGTGGATAAGGGCCTATCGTATGGTTGAGTTTTAAAAATAACGGTATAGATCTAGCTTTAATGTTATCGACACTACCGTGTACATTGGTTTCCAGACAACAAAAAGCGAATACAAAAACAGATTATTATTATTATTATTATTATTATTATTATTATTATTATTATTATTATTATTATTATTATTATTATTATTAATTTTATTATTATTATTATTATTATTATTATTATTATTATTATTATTATTATTGTTGTTGTTGTTGTTGTTGTTCTTCTTCTTCTTCTTCTCTTTCCTAACATTATAATCATTACTGAGGAAGATTTATGTCACGTAGGCATATACAGTTTGATGGCAAAACGGCCGGTTGATCTACAAATAAACATAGTTTCCAATCATTTGTGGTAATCAACTTGTTTCATCCTTCGGGAATCTGAAGAATGAAAGTCCATGACACTTCTAACGACCATTTGTGCAGTTAATAGCACTGCAATGATCACTCCCACATGTCTTTTCATAGAATTTCCGCTAAGAACAGTGTCTCGTTTCATGCCATAGACCATTTTGTATCACGATGGCCGCTTGGTGGCGCTGGCAAGTTATGCTCCTTCTTTGTGAAACTAAACTTTCTTTGGTCTCAACAGTGTTGAAGTGAGTGAATGAGAGATTGACAAGTGGAGAGAGAGGGAAGACACAGTGTATACAGTGTAGACAGGGGTGAAAGGAGTTGCAGTGATAATAATAATTGGCATTTTAAAATTATTTTCTATTTTATTCTATATCTCTGATGCTCATCCTATCCTATTCCTATCATATCCCATATCCAGCAACTCAAAGGTCGTTGGGACACGACAGATGATCGTTTAACCAGCGTATTCCATCTTTCTCTGTCCTCAGCAACCCAATGCCTTTTCGGATGTCATTGTTGATTTTTCGGTAGACATCAGCTCCCTGTGAGATGCTCGGTTTTTTTTTCATCTCTCTTCGTTTATCACACATGTCCAAAAGTTCAGGTGTGATCCACGGTTTTTATTTGGGCGGTGCTTGCCAAGGATCTGTCACAGCTGAGTTGAAGGTGGTGGTCTTGGTGTTGACATCTACTTCACCAGCTTCCAAAATGAGCAGTGATGAAAATTTCCCTCCAATTGTGGCTTGAAATACTTCTGCCACATCCGGGTCTTCCAGTTTATCCAGGTCAAAATTCAGTCTGGTGCACTTTGCTGTGTTAACTCTCTTCAAGTGGAGCCGGAAGGACATCATCACGAGATCGTGGTCACATCCGATGTCTGCTCCTGGAAAAGTGCGTGTCCTGCCAATGTTAATGCTGAAGCGTGTGATGCTCATCACAAAATGAATATCCTTGTGTACATGAAGAGGACAAAAAGGTGATTCGTATTCGTATTGATTTTATGAGGAAACATCTTTTTCCCTTTAAACTGGCACGTTGATTTAGATCTGCAAGAAATACCTACAGCACCAACAATCTGTGGCCATCCATGAGAGTGTACAACATCAGTCCTAAAATTATTGAAGTCATCAAAAACCTGTATGACAAGGCTACAAGTGCAGTCATCCACAAAAACGCCATCGGGAACTGGTTCAGAACAACAATCAGTGTGCCTCAAGGATGCATACTCTCACCAACACTCTTCAACATCTTCCAAGAGCGCATCATGTCAGATGTCCTTGCAGATAATGAAGGCACAGTCTGCATAGGGGGTATAGCAATCTCCAACCTCCGTTTTGCGGATGACATTGATGGATTGGCTGGAGAAGAACAAGAACTTGAACAGCTGGCACAGAGGCTTGACACCACCTCCAGAGCTTATGGAATGGAAATAAGTGCAGGGAAGACCAAAATGATGACAACAACACCAATGGCATCAACATAGACATCAAAGTTTAAGGCCAATCCCTCAACACAGTGCATAGCTTCAAATATTTAGGAGCCATTGTATCAGACAATAGGTCCGGACAGGAAGTCCTCTCCAGGATCGCACAAACAACTGCTGCCCTGACAAATTGGAAGCCCATTTGGAAAGACAGGGACCATCAGTCTACATTCCAGTGTAAGGCTGCTGCGCTCCCTTGTCATCTCCATCCTCCTATACGCTTGCGAAACATGGACCCTCACAGCAGATCTACAACGAAGAACACAAAGCATGTAGATGAGGTGCTACAGAGGACTTCTGGGCATTTCCTATGCCCAGCACATCACTAACAACGAAATCCGACAGACCATCACACAAGCCATTAGACAACACGATGACTTGTTCACAGTGGTGAAGAAACGGAAACTCCGACAACATTTGAGAATGGACTGGCTTGAAACCGAGCGAAGCCATGAGGGTTGCTGAGGACAGAGAAAGATGGAGTCCGCTGGTTTAACGATCATCTGTGCTGCCCCTACGACCTTCGAGTTACGGGATAGGATATGATATGGGATTTAGAGCCATTTCTTTTGTGTATGAAGATTACCTACAACTATTTTGCATAGGATTTATTTGATGTTGGACTGGAGCCTTACACCACTCTTTGTCACATGTAAAATGACAATGTAATATATAATGTAAAAAGTCTGGGGAATAAATTACACTGATAATAAACACGTGTTTGCTTTGAGTTGCACTAATGTATAATTCTGCTAGGATAGTAACTGTAGAGTATGGCCTAGCATGGCTGATTGTGGATATTAAGTTTTATCCGTGTAATTCGTGCAGAATGCAAGTTTTGAAGAAGGTGAGCGATAGGTTTTGCAAGCGCAGTAAGAATCATCACTTCTTTGCCGTCTTCTAGAGTAGAAGCACGTTGTAATACGTTTGTGGTTTTTCGCTAGGTTAGCGATTATTTATGTTTGTGAAAACTGGTGTTATAATATTTCGTTATTTAGGCATAAATAACGGAGCGCTGTTGAAAGTGACAATTATATTATTTCTGTGGCAGAAATATATTAACAGCGTGTGCAGTTTTCATTGTCAAAGCAAAGTGTTTTGTGAACCTGTGGACATATTGCAGGGTCATGTCAGTGACAAGTGACAGTTGTGTCAGGATAGAATAAAACAGAATAAAGCAGGTCTAGATTTTTGGAATTATAGTAGGCCTGGACTATCAGTGTCACATTCGTTCATTGGATACTCTTTTATAAAACAACATAATCTTTTGAGGTGAGAATTTATTATTTTTATTTTAGACAGTCGTTTGTTTACCCCAATATTCTTTGCAGGATGACAGCAGTGCTGGATGCAGGGGCGTTTATTACCCATAATAAACGAAGCACTGTATTTTTCTGATGGTGTAAACTTTGCCTATTAGGTAAGGTTGTGGGAGTAGGGATACTGTATGGTCTTTCAGCATGTTGCAGATTTTCTCTTCTCTCGGATCCCGTGCCTGGGGAGTTTTTCCCGGATCCATAGCCAGGGGAAGAGAGGACCATACCACCAACCAACCAGCCGACCCATCAACCACGCCACCATCCTTTCAGCCATACAACCACCTACCAGTCCACTGCCGCCGCCAACACCGTTGCAGTCCACCACCACCACCACCACCACCAGCATCATCACCGACAGGGGCTACCACCGCACTTCCTAGCTCAGCTAAGTAAACACTGCTGAAGCCTACGGTAGTTCCGATACCCCACCAGATGATGTGAACTATAAATCTGATTAAACTCCAAGGATTTGGGGATACCAAACAAGACTTTAACTTAAAGAATATTTTAAGAATATTTCGGGTTTTGTACAGATTATTTGAAACATTTTCGGCAGATTTTGTAAATCGTGGTCCAGTAGTGTAAATAATAACAAAAAGGGAAATTTTACACCGTTGTTTCGAGTTTCTTTACTTTCAACTCTACCTTTTATCTAAACTTAACTTGTTCTTGGAACGAGACGTAGGAGGGTCACTACACAAAAACTCTTCACGTGACAATTATGGGGGCTCGTCCGGGATCAGCACCCTCTGAGATCAGCACCCGCTGAGATCAGCATCCGCTGAGATAACAAGATAGTTCATTATCCTGGGTATAGGTTAGGAATTACCTTGTGGCTTCACAAAGTTTGTTGTTCTTAAGTTAGATCGTTTGAAGGTAGTGCATGTAAATATGTTGATCGTTTGTTTTTATTTTAGAGTAAGAATTTTATATTCATTCATTTGAGTACTTGGATACTTGTTTTCAGGAGTTGCTGTGACGGTCAAGGTTGCTGACATTATTAATTGTTTAGCGTATGTTCTAGGTTGTTTGACATTTAGGATAGTGTTTTGTTCGATCGTAGTCATGGCCGAAGCCACTACTGACTCTCCAATTTCCGCACGGTTGCGCAAAACACAGAATGTAGCGTTAAGTTCTCCCGCGGTCCAGAACGCGCGACAGCATGGTAACATAGATGCGAAGTCTAGGTCTGTTGGCGAGATTTCAGGTTCCGGTTTACCTGATCAAACCGAAGCAGTGGTTTCTCTTGGTCAACGTCTCAATCTGGCTGGACAAGAGTTAGCTGATTTTGTACGTCACACTTTGGCTGACCAGGCAAAAGCTGCTACAGAAGAGAGGCTAGCCAGGGAGCAAAGGGAGCGTGAAGAGCGTCTTACCCAACGGGAGTGGTCACTGAAAGAGCAAACTACCAAACAAGAGAGAGACTTGGAGTATAAATTGGAATCTATGAGACTATCTCATGCAGAGAAGATGGCGAAACTGCAGAATGCCAGTCATCAACCAGTGGCATCGACGAGTCGCATAGTGTCGAAAACGCTTCTATTCCAGAGTTTGATGAGTCTAAAGATGATCTCGACGACTACTTGCGACGGTTCGAGCGTCTTGCCCGTGCACACGAATGGCCTGAAACTACGTGGTCAGTGAAATTGAGTACAGCACTTAAGGGTAAAGCTTTGCAACTCTACAACTCAGTAGACGAGGATACCGCACTCAACTACCCGAAGTTGAAGAAAGCACTGTTGGAAAGATTTCAGCTTACAGCTAATGTCTACCGTCAGCGATTGCGTAGAGCAAAGGTGAGAGAAGGCGAAACGTACACACAGTTTATTGCCCGTTTACGACTTTTTGCCGATCGCTGGGTGGAGATGTCCGGCAAGCGACAGAAGTACGCGGATCTAATGGAGCTGATGCTTTTGGAACAGTTCATGGAAAGTCTTCCCGCTGACACGGCGTCGTTTGTTCTGGAACACGAACCCGACACTCTGGCAAGTGCTGCACACTTCGCTCAAGTACACAAGGAGGCACACCCGCAGCGGCACCGTAAACAATCGCCGAGGAACGGATCTTCCAGGGCTAACACTCAACCTAGGGAGAATGCCAAGCCAGCGAAGGAAGAAGGAAGAGGTTCGAGTCAAGCACGATCAGCTGGGCAGGCAACTACAGCTCGTGTAACCTGTCACTACTGTCACCGCACAGGACACTTCAAGAAGGACTGTCCCAAGCGAGCAGCAGCCCAGCAAGGTACGCATGTTATTGTTTCAGGTGCGCAAGCAACACAGAGGAGGATGGAATACCTGAACTGTGTGTTCCATGTTCGCAGAAAGCATTTCAACCCAAAATGCAAGGTTAGCATCGACGGACATCAAGCTGAAGGACTACGCGATACAGGAGCCGATGTGATGGTGGTTAGAGCATCGTTCGTGCCGCCATGCGCTTACACCGGTCGTAAAGTGCCGATCACTCTAGCTGAAACCAGTTTGTGCAAGGATCTACCGATAGCTCGCATTACGGTGAATACTCCTTGGATCGAGGCTGAGATTGAAGCTGTCGTTATGCAGAATCCGCCGCAGATCTCATCATTGGCAACAAAGTTTTGTTGGCTGATAGAACTTTGGTGAGCATTCCAGTCTACCGAGTGCCCAAGCAAGTAGCGGTACTTACCAGGCAACAAGCAGAGCGCCAGCAGCGTCCACTACCGCCGCTTCCAGCAGTAGATACCGGATCGGGAAATATCAAGCCGAAGGACTTGATTGCTCTACAGATGCAGGATCAGTCTCTTGCTAGTCTGAGAACCGCCGCCGAGTCAGGACAAGAGAAGAAAGCTGGTAAACAAGGGTTCGCGTCTTACCTATGGACGAAAGGAATTCTCTACAGGAAATTCCGGACTCAACAAGACCAGTATCAGCAAGTTGTTCTTCCAAAGAGTCTACGGAGAGGGGTGATGTCAGTGGCACACGATTCAGCGTTCGGGGGTCATCTGGCAACCACGAGGACACTAGACCGCATATGGCGCCAATTCTATTGGCCAGGCATAGTTGGAGATGTGCGCCGTTTCTGCTCATCTTGTGATCAGTGTCAGAAGATGTCGCCGAGAGGCAGGGTCAAGAAGGTTCCTTTGGTACCAATGCCGCTAATCGACGAACCATTCCGACGCGTCGCAGTTGACATCATCGGTCCTATCAAGCCCGCTTCCGACAATGGCAACAGGTACATATTGACTATGGTGGACTACGCTACTCGCTATCCAGAGGCGATGCCATTGAAATCCATCGAAGCTACCCGTGTAGCCGAGGCATTGTTAGAGCTGTGGTCAAGACTGGGCATTCCAGCGGAAATCCTAACAGATCGCGGAACCCAATTCACAAGCGAGATCATGCGAGAGGTCAGTCGTCTCTTGGGCATCCGTCAAATGTGTACCACACCGTATCATGCCCAGTGCAATGGTTTGGTGGAAAGATTCAACGGCACACTCAAGTCCATGTTACGCAAGTTGTGCCAGGAAAAACCAAGTGTTTGGGATCGCTATCTGCCAGCAGTACTGTTCGCGTACAGAGAGTCACCTCAAGAGAGCACAGGTTTTGCACCGTTCGAACTGCTATACGGACGTCGAGTTCGGGGTCCTATGGCTATTCTTCGTCAGAGTTGGACAGATGAGCAGGCACCTGAAGAAATCCAAACCACCGCAACGTACATTGTGGAACTTAGAAACAGGATCAAAGAAACCTGCGAACTTGCCCAGCAAAATCTCAAGAAGTCTTCGGAAAGATATGCGAAAGAGTTCGACAAGAAGGCCACACCACGTACATTCAAGTCTGGAGACAAGGTGCTTCTGCTACTTCCGCAGCAGCATAACAAACTGCAGCTGCAGTGGCAAGGTCCGTACAAGGTCATTGAACGCGTCGGGGACTGGCGAGGTTCACCTGACTACAAGATTCAAGTCAAGGGCAAAGTCCGGATGTACCACGCGAATCTCTTGCGACGATACATCGAACGAGAGGAAGAAGTCAGCGCCGAGGACGAGGAAGAAGAAAATGGTTCGTCGGAGGAGCAGAGGGTTGACAACGTCGCGGTCGTCATCGACGAGACAGAGGTTGAGCTTGAGTCAGAGCAGGTACCTACGTGCATCTTGACAGCAAAAGAGAGCCATGTAGATGTCAACATAAACCCTGGCTTGGAACCAGACAAGAAGGAAGAGCTAACGCAGCTCGCTCGCGAAAGCCAGCGTATCTTGACAGATTTACCTCTCAAAACTGAGTTGGAGGAGATCTCATTCAACCTTACGCAGCAAGAACCAATCAGAACCAAACAGTACCCACTTCCTCATGCTACAGTCCAAATTGTTAAAGAAGAAGTGGAAAAGATGCTCAAGCTTGGAGTCATCGAGTCGGCAAGTTCGCCATACAATTCTCCAGTGGTGCTAGTGAAGAAGAAGGACGGTGCAGTACGTTTTGCGTCGACTATCGCCGCGTCAATCGCATTACTGCATTCGATGGTGAACCCATGCCGGACATAGACATGCTGTTCGGTAAATTGGCCAGAGCACAGTATTTCTCCAAGATCGACCTGGCGAAGGGTTATTGGCAAATCCCGGTGCGAGAAGAGGATCGACCTATCACCGCTTTTTCCACTCCTACCGGTCAGTATCAATGGACAGTCATGCCTTTCGGACTTCAAAACGCAGGCGCCGTTTTACGAGGATGATGAGAAAACTCCTTGATCCTTTGAACTGCGAGGAGGTGTCGAACTTCATTGATGACGTACTCGTCGCTACTCAAGCGTGGACACGCCACATCGAGATACTCAGAAGAGTTCTGGAACGTTTGGACGAAGCAAATTTGTCAGCACGCCCTACCAAATGCTTCTGGGGTTTCCAAGAGTTGTCATTTCTAGGACACGTCGTGGGACGCGGTTGTCTCCGTCCAGAGGAAGATAAACTCGCGAAGATACGGGACGCACCACGGCCGCACACCAAGAAGGACGTCAGAGCGTTCATCGGGTTGGCCAGTTACTACAGGCGTTTCATTCCGCACTTCGCTGCCATCGCACTTCCTCTGACCAACGCTACCAAGAAGAAACAGCCCAACGTTGTCACTTGGACTGAGGAATCAGAACAGGCATTCCAGACGTTGAAGCAACGCCTAACCAGTCAGCCCATCATTCGGTTGCCAGATTTGGAAAAGGAATTCGTCTTACGTACAGATGCGTCCCAACAAGGGCTGGGAGCAGTACTATTGCAACAGGATGACGAGATTTTGATGCCTGTGGCATACGCTAGCCGCAAGTTGACCTCAGCAGAGCAGAACTACTCAACGGTGGAACAAGAATGTCTTGCTGTGGTCTGGGCGATCAAGAAGTTTGAGCAGTACCTGTATGGTGTACACTTCACTCTTCAGACAGATCACCACCCGCTGCAATTTCTGAGGCAATCCAAACCAGCAAACGGACGTCTTGCCCGTTGGGCAATGTTGCTACAGCCTTACGAGTTCACTGTTCAAGCCATCGCAGGCAAGGACAATGTGGGAGCCGACTACCTGAGTCGAACCTTCAACTAGGAAGCAAGGGGAAGGATACAGAACAGTTTTGAATGAAACTCCCATGTTTCATCTTGTGTTGGAGGGTATTGTCACATGTAAAATGACAATGTAATATATAATGTAAAAAG